>OX388350.1:86234351-86939899 GCA_947579665.1 Sympetrum striolatum
CAATGCTAGCGCAAAACGAATGCTTATTTAGTATCAACAATAATTATACCTACCACCAGAATTAATGGGGATCGATTTTGAGCAATTTTAAATTTGCGATTTTTCAAATTTTCAAACGCTTATATCTCGCTTATTTGCAATGCTAGCGCAAAACGAATGCTTATTTAGTATCAAAAATAATTATACCTACCACCAGAATTAATGGGGATCGATTTTGAGCAATTTTAAATTTGCGATTTTTCAAATTTTCAAACGCTTATATCTCGCTTATTTGCAATGCTAGCGCAAAACGAATGCTTATTTAGTATCAACAATAATTATACCTACCACCAGAATTAATGGGGATCGATTTTGAGCAATTTTAAATTTGCGATTTTTCAAATTTTCAAACGCTTATATCTCGCTTATTTGCAATGCTAGCGCAAAACGAATGCTTATTTAGTATCAACAATAATTATACCTACCACCAGAATTAATGGGGATCGATTTTGAGCAATTTTAAATTTGAGATTTTTCAAATTTTCAAACGCTTATATCTCGCTTATTTGCAATGCTAGCGCAAAACGAATAGTTATTTAGTATCAACAATAATTATACCTACCACCAGAATTAATGGGAATCGATTTTGAGCAATTTTAAATTTGCGATTTTTCAAATTTTCAAACGCTTATATCTCGCTTATTTGCAATGCTAGCGCAAAACGAATGCTTATTTAGTATCAACAATAATTATACCTACCACCAGAATTAATGGGGATCGATTTTGAGCAATTTTAAATTTGCGATTTTTCAAATTTTCAAACGCTTATATCTCGCTTATTTGCAATGCTAGCGCAAAACGAATGCTTATTTAGTATCAACAATAATTATACCTACCACCAGAATTAATGGGGATCGATTTTGAGCAATTTTAAATTTGCGATTTTTCAAATTTTCAAACGCTTATATCTCGCTTATTTGCAATGCTAGCGCAAAACGAATAGTTATTTAGTATCAACAATAATTATACCTACCACCAGAATTAATGGGAATCGATTTTGAGCAATTTTAAATTTGCGATTTTTCAAATTTTCAAACGCTTATATCTCGCTTATTTGCAATGCTAGCGCAAAACGAATGCTTATTTAGTATCAACAATAATTATACCTACCACCAGAATTAATGGGGATCGATTTTGAGCAATTTTAAATTTGCGATTTTTCAAATTTTCAAACGCTTATATCTCGCTTATTTGCAATGCTAGCGCAAAACGAATGCTTATTTAGTATCAACAATAATTATACCTACCACCAGAATTAATGGGGATCGATTTTGAGCAATTTTAAATTTGCGATTTTTCAAATTTTCAAACGCTTATATCTCGCTTATTTGCAATGCTAGCGCAAAACGAATGCTTATTTAGTATCAACAATAATTATACCTACCACCAGAATTAATGGGGATCGATTTTGAGCAATTTTAAATTTGCGATTTTTCAAATTTTCAAACGCTTATATCTCGCTTATTTGCAATGCAAGCGCAAAACGAATGCTTATTTAGTATCAACAATAATTATACCTACCACCAGAATTAATGGGGATCGATTTTGAGCAATTTTAAATTTGCGATTTTTCAAATTTTCAAACGCTTGAATCTCGCTTATTTGCAATGCTAGCGCAAAACGAATGCTTATTTAGTATCAACAATAATTATACCTACCACCAGAATTAATGGGGATCGATTTTGAGCAATTTTAAATTTGCGATTTTTCAAATTTTCAAACGCTTATATCTCGCTTATTTGCAATGCTAGCGCAAAACGAATGCTTATTTAGTATCAACAATAATTATACCTACCACCAGAATTAATGGGGATCGATTTTGAGCAATTTTAAATTTGCGATTTTTCAAATTTTCAAACGCTTATATCTCGCTTATTTGCAATGCTAGCGCAAAACGAATGCTTATTTAGTATCAACAATAATTATACCTACCACCAGAAATAATGGGGATCGATTTTAAACAATTTTAAATTTGCGATTTTTCAAATTTTCAAACGCTTATATCTCGCTTATTTGCAATGCTAGCGCAAAACGAATGCTTATTTAGTATCAACAATAATTATACCTACCACCAGAATTAATGGGGATCGATTTTGAGCAATTTTAAATTTGCGATTTTTCAAATTTTCAAACGCTTATATCTCGCTTATTTGCAATGCTAGCGCAAAACGAATGCTTATTTAGTATCAACAATAATTATACCTACCACCAGAATTAATAGGGATCGATTTTGAGCAATTTTAAATTTGCGATTTTTCAAATTTTCAAACGCTTATATCTCGCTTATTTGCAATGCTAGCGCAAAACGAATGCTTATTTAGTATCAACAATAATTATACCTACCACCAGAATTAATGGGGATCGATTTTGAGCAATTTTAAATTTGCGATTTTTCAAATTTTCAAACGCTTATATCTCGCTTATTTGCAATGCTAGCGCAAAACGAATGCTTATTTAGTATCAACAATAATTATACCTACCACCAGAATTAATGGGGATCGATTTTGAGCAATTTTAAATTTGCGATTTTTCAAATTTTCAAACGCTTATATCTCGCTTATTTGCAATGCTAGCGCAAAACGAATGCTTATTTAGTATCAACGATAATTATACCTACCACCAGAATTAATGGGGATCGATTTTGAGCAATTTTAAATTTGCGATTTTTCAAATTTTCAAACGCTTATATCTCGCTTATTTGCAATGCTAGCGCAAAACGAATGCTTATTTAGTATCAACGATAATTATACCTACCACCAGAATTAATGGGGATCGATTTTGAGCAATTTTAAATTTGCGATTTTTCAAATTTTCAAACGCTTATATCTCGCTTATTTGCAATGCTAGCGCAAAACGAATGCTTATTTAGTATCAACAATAATTATACCTACCACCAGAATTAATGGGGATCGATTTTGAGCAATTTTAAATTTGCGATTTTTCAAATTTTCAAACGCTTATATCTCGCTTATTTGCAATGCTAGCGCAAAACGAATGCTTATTTAGTATCAAAAATAATTATACCTACCACCAGAATTAATGGGGATCGATTTTGAGCAATTTTAAATTTGCGATTTTTCAAATTTTCAAACGCTTATATCTCGCTTATTTGCAATGCTAGAGCAAAACGAATGCTTATTTAGTATCAACAATAATTATACCTACCACCAGAATTAATGGGGATCGATTTTGAGCAATTTTAAATTTGCGATTTTTCAAATTTTCAAACGCTTATATCTCGCTTATTTGCAATGCTAGCGCAAAACGAATGCTTATTTAGTATCAACAATAATTATACCTACCACCAGAATTAATGGGGATCGATTTTGAGCAATTTTAAATTTGCGATTTTTCAAATTTTCAAACGCTTATATCTCGCTTATTTGCAATGCTAGCGCAAAACGAATGCTTATTTAGTATCAACAATAATTATACCTACCACCAGAATTAATGGGGATCGATTTTGAGCAATTTTAAATTTGCGATTTTTCAAATTTTCAAACGCTTATATCTCGCTTATTTGCAATGCTAGCGCAAAACGAATGCTTATTTAGTATCAACAATAATTATACCTACCACCAGAATTAATGGGGATCGATTTTGAGCAATTTTAAATTTGCGATTTTTCAAATTTTCAAACGCTTATATCTCGCTTATTTGCAATGCTAGCGCAAAACGAATGCTTATTTAGTATCAACAATAATTATACCTACCACCAGAATTAATGGGGATCGATTTTGAGCAATTTTAAATTTGCGATTTTTCAAATTTTCAAACGCTTATATCTCGCTTATTTGCAATGCTAGCGCAAAACGAATGCTTATTTAGTATCAACAATAATTATACCTACCACCAGAATTAATATGGATCGATTTTGAGCAATTTTAAATTTGCGATTTTTCAAATTTTCAAACGCTTATATCTCGCTTATTTGCAATGCTAGCGCAAAACGAATGCTTATTTAGTATCAACAATAATTATACCTACCACCAGAATTAATGGGGATCGATTTTGAGCAATTTTAAATTTGCGATTTTTCAAATTTTCAAACGCTTATATCTCGCTTATTTGCAATGCTAGCGCAAAACGAATGCTTATTTAGTATCAACAATAATTATACCTACCACCAGAATTAATGGGGATCGATTTTGAGCAATTTTAAATTTGCGATTTTTCAAATTTTCAAACGCTTATATCTCGCTTATTTGCAATGCTAGCGCAAAACGAATGCTTATTTAGTATCAACAATAATTATACCTACCACCAGAATTAATGGGGATCGATTTTGAGCAATTTTAAATTTGCGATTTTTCAAATTTTCAAACGCTTATATCTCGCTTATTTGCAATGCTAGCGCAAAGCGAATGCTTATTTAGTATCAACAATAATTATACCTACCACCAGAATTAATGGGGATCGATTTTGAGCAATTTTAAATTTGCGATTTTTCAAATTTTCAAACGCTTGAATCTCGCTTATTTGCAATGCAAGCGCAAAATGAATGCTTATTTAGTATCAACAATAATTATACCTACCACCAGAATTAATGGGGATCGATTTTGAGCAATTTTAAATTTGCGATTTTTCAAATTTTCAAACGCTTATATCTCGCTTATTTGCAATGCTAGCGCAAAACGAATGCTTATTTAGTATCAACAATAATTATACCTACCAACAGAATTAATGGGGATCGATTTTGAGCAATTTTAAATTTGCGATTTTTCAAATTTTCAAACGCTTATATCTCGCTTATTTGCAATGCTAGCGCAAAACGAATGCTTATTTAGTATCAACAATAATTATACCTACCACCAGAATTAATGGGGATCGATTTTGAGCAATTTTAAATTTGCGATTTTTCAAATTTTCAAACGCTTATATCTCGCTTATTTGCAATGCTAGCGCAAAACGAATGCTTATTTAGTATCAACAATAATTATACCTACCACCAGAATTAATGGGGATCGATTTTGAGCAATTTTAAATTTGCGATTTTTCAAATTTTCAAACGCTTATATCTCGCTTATTTGCAATGCTAGCGCAAAACGAATGCTTATTTAGTATCAACAATAATTATACCTACCACCAGAATTAATGGGGATCGATTTTGAGCAATTTTAAATTTGCGATTTTTCAAATTTTCAAACGCTTATATCTCGCTTATTTGCAATGCTAGCGCAAAACGAATGCTTATTTAGTATCAACAATAATTATACCTACCACCAGAATTAATGGGGATCGATTTTGAGCAATTTTAAATTTGCGATTTTTCAAATTTTCAAACGCTTATATCTCGCTTATTTGCAATGCTAGCGCAAAACGAATGCTTATTTAGTATCAACAATAATTATACCTACCACCAGAATTAATGGGGATCGATTTTGAGCAATTTTAAATTTGCGATTTTTCAAATTTTCAAACGCTTATATCTCGCTTATTTGCAATGCTAGCGCAAAACGAATGCTTATTTAGTATGAACAATAATTATACCTACCACCAGAATTAATGGGGATCGATTTTGAGCAATTTTAAATTTGCGATTTTTCAAATTTTCAAACGCTTATATCTCGCTTATTTGCAATGCTAGCGCAAAACGAATGCTTATTTAGTATCAACAATAATTATACCTACCACCAGAATTAATGGGGATCGATTTTGAGCAATTTTAAATTTGCGATTTTTCAAATTTTCAAACGCTTATATCTCGCTTATTTGCAATGCTAGCGCAAAACGAATGCTTATTTAGTATCAACAATAATTATACCTACCACCAGAATTAATGGGGATCGATTTTGAGCAATTTTAAATTTGCGATTTTTCAAATTTTCAAACGCTTATATCTCGCTTATTTGCAATGCTAGCGCAAAACGAATGCTTATTTAGTATCAACAATAATTATACCTACCACCAGAATTAATGGGGATCGATTTTGAGCAATTTTAAATTTGCGATTTTTCAAATTTTCAAACGCTTATATCTCGCTTATTTGCAATGCTAGCGCAAAACGAATGCTTATTTAGTATCAACAATAATTATACCTACCACCAGAATTAATGGGGATCGATTTTGAGCAATTTTAAATTTGCGATTTTTCAAATTTTCAAACGCTTATATCTCGCTTATTTGCAATGCTAGCGCAAAACGAATGCTTATTTAGTATCAACAATAATTATACCTACCACCAGAATTAATGGGGATCGATTTTGAGCAATTTTAAATTTGCGATTTTTCAAATTTTCAAACGCTTATATCTCGCTTATTTGCAATGCTAGCGCAAAACGAATGCTTATTTAGTATCAACAATAATTATACCTACCACCAGAATTAATGGGGATCGATTTTGAGCAATTTTAAATTTGCGATTTTTCAAATTTTCAAACGCTTATATCTCGCTTATTTGCAATGCTAGCGCAAAACGAATGCTTATTTAGTATCAACAATAATTATACCTACCACCAGAATTAATGGGGATCGATTTTGAGCAATTTTAAATTTGCGATTTTTCAAATTTTCAAACGCTTATATCTCGCTTATTTGCAATGCTAGCGCAAAACGAATGCTTATTTAGTATCAACAATAATTATACCTACCACCAGAATTAATGGGGATCGATTTTGAGCAATTTTAAATTTGCGATTTTTCAAATTTTCAAACGCTTATATCTCGCTTATTTGCAATGCTAGCGCAAAACGAATGCTTATTTAGTATCAACAATAATTATACCTACCACCAGAAATGATGGGGATCGATTTTGAGCAATTTTAAATTTGCGATTTTTCAAATTTTCAAACGCTTATATCTCGCTTATTTGCAATGCTAGCGCAAAACGAATGCTTATTTAGTATCAACAATAATTATACCTACCACCAGAATTAATGGGGATCGATTTTGAGCAATTTTAAATTTGCGATTTTTCAAATTTTCAAACGCTTATATCTCGCTTATCTGCAATGCTAGCGCATAACGAATGCTTATTTAGTATCAACAATAATTATACCTACCACCAGAATTAATGGGGATTGATTTTGAGCAATTTTAAATTTGCGATTTTTCAAATTTTCAAACGCTTATATCTCGCTTATTAGCAATGCTAGCGCAAAACGAATGCTTATTTAGTATCAACAATAATTATACCTACCACCAGAATTAATGGGGATCGATTTTGAGCAATTTTAAATTTGCGATTTTTCAAATTTTCAAACGCTTATATCTCGCTTATTTGCAATGCTAGCGCAAAACGAATGCTTATTTAGTATCAACAATAATTATACCTACCACCAGAATTAATGGGGATCGATTTTGAGCAATTTTAAATTTGCGATTTTTCAAATTTTCAAACGCTTATATCTCGCTTATTTGCAATGCTAGCGCAAAACGAATGCTTATTTCGTATCAACAATAATTATACCTACCACCAGAATTAATGGGGATCGATTTTGAGCAATTTTAAATTTGCGATTTTTCAAATTTTCAAACGCTTATATCTCGCTTATTTGCAATGCTAGCGCAAAACGAATGCTTATTTAGTATCAACAATAATTATACCTACCACCAGAATTAATGGGGATCGATTTTGAGCAATTTTAAATTTGCGATTTTTCAAATTTTCAAACGCTTATATCTCGCTTATTTGCAATGCTAGCGCAAAACGAATGCTTATTTAGTATCAACAATAATTATACCTACCACCAGAATTAATGGGGATCGATTTTGAGCAATTTTAAATTTGCGATTTTTCAAATTTTCAAACGCTTATATCTCGCTTATTTGCAATGCTAGCGCAAAACGAATGCTTATTTAGTATCAACAATAATTATACCTACCACCAGAATTAATGGGGATCGATTTTGAGCAATTTAAAATTTGCGATTTTTCAAATTTTCAAACGCTTATATCTCGCTTATTTGCAATGCTAGCGCAAAACGAATGCTTATTTAGTATCAACAATAATTATACCTACCACCAGAATTAATGGGGATCGATTTTGAGCAATTTTAAATTTGCGATTTTTCAAATTTTCAAACGCATATATCTCGCTTATTTGCAATGCTAGCGCAAAACGAATGCTTATTTAGTATCAACAATAATTATACCTACCACCAGAATTAATTAGGATCGATTTTGAGCAATTTTAAATTTGCGATTTTTCAAATTTTCAAACGCTAATATCTCGCTTATTTGCAATGCTAGCGCAAAACGAATGCTTATTTAGTATCAACAATAATTATACCTACCACCAGAATTAATGGGGATCGATTTTGAGCAATTTTAAATTTGCGATTTTTCAAATTTTCAAACGCTTATATCTCGCTTATTTGCAATGCTAGCGCAAAACGAATGCTTATTTAGTATCAACAATAATTATACCTACCACCAGAATTAATGGGGATCGATTTTGAGCAATTTTAAATTTGCGATTTTTCAAATTTTCAAACGCTTATATCTCGCTTATTTGCAATGCTAGCGCAAAACGAATGCTTATTTAGTATCAACAATAATTATACCTACCACCAGAATTAATGGGGATCGATTTTGAGCAATTTTAAATTTGCGATTTTTCAAATTTTCAAACGCTTATATCTCGCTTATTTGCAATGCTAGCGCAAAACGAATGCTTATTTCGTATCAACAATAATTATACCTACCACCAGAATTAATGGGGATCGATTTTGAGCAATTTTAAATTTGCGATTTTTCAAATTTTCAAACGCTTATATCTCGCTTATTTGCAATGCTAGCGCAAAACGAATGCTTATTTCGTATCAACAATAATTATACCTACCACCAGAATTAATCTAGATCGATTTTGAGCAATTTTAAATTTGCGATTTTTCAAATTTTCAAACGCTTATATCTCGCTTATTTGCAATGCTAGCGCAAAACGAATGCTTATTTAGTATCAACAATAATTATACCTACCACCAGAATTAATGGGGATCGATTTTGAGCAATTTTAAATTTGCGATTTTTCAAATTTTCAAACGCTTATATCTCGCTTATTTGCAATGCTAGCGCAAAACGAATGCTTATTTCGTATCAACAATAATTATACCTACCACCAGAATTAATATGGATCGATTTTGAGCAATTTTAAATTTGCGATTTTTCTAATTTTCAAACGCTTATATCTCGCTTATTTGCAATGCTAGCGCAAAACGAATGCTTATTTCGTATCAAAAATAATTATACCTACCACCAGAATTAATGGGGATCGATTTTGAGCAATTTTAAATTTGCGATTTTTCAAATTTTCAAACGCTTATATCTCGCTTATTTGCAATGCTAGCGCAAAACGAATGCTTATTTAGTATCAACAATAATTATACCTACCACCAGAATTAATGGGGATCGATTTTGAGCAATTTTAAATTTGCGATTTTTCAAATTTTCAAACGCTTATATCTCGCTTATTTGCAATGCTAGCGCAAAACGAATGCTTATTTAGTATCAACAATAATTATACCTACCACCAGAATTAATGGGGATCGATTTTGAGCAATTTTAAATTTGCGATTTTTCAAATTTTCAAACGCTTATATCTCGCTTATTTGCAATGCTAGCGCAAAACGAATGCTTATTTCGTATCAACAATAATTATACCTACCACCAGAATTAATGGGGATCGATTTTGAGCAATTTTAAATTTGCGATTTTTCAAATTTTCAAACGCTAATATCTCGCTTATTTGCAATGCTAGCGCAAAACGAATGCTTATTTAGTATCAACAATAATTATACCTACCACCAGAATTAATGGGGATCGATTTTGAGCAATTTTAAATTTGCGATTTTTCAAATTTTCAAACGCTTATATCTCGCTTATTTGCAATGCTAGCGCAAAACGAATGCTTATTTAGTATCAACAATAATTATACCTACCACCAGAATTAATGGGGATCGATTTTGAGCAATTTTAAATTTGCGATTTTTCAAATTTTCAAACGCTTATATCTCGCTTATTTGCAATGCTAGCGCAAAACGAATGCTTATTTAGTATCAACAATAATTATACCTACCACCAGAATTAATGGGGATCGATTTTGAGCAATTTTAAATTTGCGATTTTTCAAATTTTCAAACGCTTATATCTCGCTTATTTGCAATGCTAGCGCAAAACGAATGCTTATTTAGTATCAACAATAATTATACCTACCACCAGAATTAATGGGGATCGATTTTGAGCAATTTTAAATTTGCGATTTTTCAAATTTTCAAACGCTTATATCTCGCTTATTTGCAATGCTAGCGCAAAACGAATGCTTATTTCGTATCAACAATAATTATACCTACCACCAGAATTAATGGGGATCGATTTTGAGCAATTTTAAATTTGCGATTTTTCTAATTTTCAAACGCTTATATCTCGCTTATTTGCAATGCTAGCGCAAAACGAATGCTTATTTCGTATCAACAATAATTATACCTACCACCAGAATTAATGGGGATCGATTTTGAGCAATTTTAAATTTGCGATTTTTCAAATTTTCAAACGCTTATATCTCGCTTATTTGCAATGCTAGCGCAAAACGAATGCTTATTTCGTATCAACAATAATTATACCTACCACCAGAATTAATCTAGATCGATTTTGAGCAATTTTAAATTTGCGATTTTTCAAATTTTCAAACGCTTATATCTCGCTTATTTGCAATGCTAGCGCAAAACGAATGCTTATTTAGTATCAACAATAATTATACCTACCACCAGAATTAATGGGGATCGATTTTGAGCAATTTTAAATTTGCGATTTTTCAAATTTTCAAACGCTTATATCTCGCTTATTTGCAATGCTAGCGCAAAACGAATGCTTATTTCGTATCAACAATAATTATACCTACCACCAGAATTAATGGGGATCGATTTTGAGCAATTTTAAATTTGCGATTTTTCTAATTTTCAAACGCTTATATCTCGCTTATTTGCAATGCTAGCGCAAAACAAATGCTTATTTCGTATCAAAAATAATTATACCTACCACCAGAATTAATGGGGATCGATTTTGAGCAATTTTAAATTTGCGATTTTTCAAATTTTCAAACGCTTATATCTCGCTTATTTGCAATGCTAGCGCAAAACGAATGCTTATTTAGTATCAACAATAATTATACCTACCACCAGAATTAATGGGGATCGATTTTGAGCAATTTTAAATTTGCGATTTTTCAAATTTTCAAACGCTTATATCTCACTTATTTGCAATGCTAGCGCAAAACGAATGCTTATTTAGTATCAACAATAATTATACCTACCACCAGAATTAATGGGGATCGATTTTGAGCAATTTTAAATTTGCGATTTTTCAAATTTTCAAACGCTTATATCTCGCTTATTTGCAATGCTAGCGCAAAACGAATGCTTATTTCGTATCAACAATAATTATACCTACCACCAGAATTAATGGGGATCGATTTTGAGCAATTTTAAATTTGCGATTTTTCAAATTTTCAAACGCTTATATCTCGCTTATTTGCAATGCTAGCGCAAAACGAATGCTTATTTCGTATCAACAATAATTATACCTACCACCAGAATTAATGGGGATCGATTTTGAGCAATTTTAAATTTGCGATTTTTCAAATTTTCAAACGCTTATATCTCGCTTATTTGCAATGCTAGCGAAAAACGAATGCTTATTTAGTATCAACAATAATTATACCTACCACCAGAATTAATGGGGATCGATTTTGAGCAATTTTAAATTTGCGATTTTTCAAATTTTCAAACGCTTATATCTCGCTTATTTGCAATGCTAGCGCAAAACGAATGCTTATTTCGTATCAACAATAATTATACCTACCACCAGAATTAATGGGGATCGATTTTGAGCAATTTTAAATTTGCGATTTTTCAAATTTTCAAACGCTTATATCTCGCTTATTTGCAATGCTAGCGCAAAACGAATGCTTATTTCGTAGCAACAATAATTATACCTACCACCAGAATTAATGGGGATCGATTTTGAGCAATTTTAAATTTGCGATTTTTCAAATTTTCAAACGCTTATATCTCGCTTATTTGCAATGCTAGCGCAAAACGAATGCTTATTTAGTATCAACAATAATTATACCTACCACCAGAATTAATGGGGATCGATTTTGAGCAATTTTAAATTTGCGATTTTTCAAATTTTCAAACGCTTATATCTCGCTTATTTGCAATGCTAGCGCAAAACGAATGCTTATTTAGTATCAACAATAATTATACCTACCACCAGAATTAATGGGGATCGATTTTGAGCAATTTTAAATTTGCGATTTTTCAAATTTTCAAACGCTTATATCTCGCTTATTTGCAATGCTAGCGCAAAACGAATGCTTATTTAGTATCAACAATAATTATACCTACCACCAGAATTAATGGGGATCGATTTTGAGCAATTTTAAATTTGCGATTTTTCAAATTTTCAAACGCATATATCTCGCTTATTTGCAATGCTAGCGCAAAACGAATGCTTATTTAGTATCAACAATAATTATACCTACCACCAGAATTAATGGGGATCGATTTTGAGCAATTTTAAATTTGCGATTTTTCAAATTTTCAAACGCTAATATCTCGCTTATTTGCAATGCTAGCGCAAAACGAATGCTTATTTAGTATCAACAATAATTATACCTACCACCAGAATTAATGGGGATCGATTTTGAGCAATTTTAAATTTGCGATTTTTCAAATTTTCAAACGCTTATATCTCGCTTATTTGCAATGCTAGCGCAAAACGAATGCTTATTTAGTATCAACAATAATTATACCTACCACCAGAATTAATGGGGATCGATTTTGAGCAATTTTAAATTTGCGATTTTTCAAATTTTCAAACGCTAATATCTCGCTTATTTGCAATGCTAGCGCAAAACGAATGCTTATTTAGTATCAACAATAATTATACCTACCACCAGAATTAATGGGGATCGATTTTGAGCAATTTTAAATTTGCGATTTTTCAAATTTTCAAACGCTTATATCTCGCTTATTTGCAATGCTAGCGCAAAACGAATGCTTATTTCGTATCAACAATAATTATACCTACCACCAGAATTAATGGGGATCGATTTTGAGCAATTTTAAATTTGCGATTTTTCAAATTTTCAAACGCTTATATCTCGCTTATTTGCAATGCTAGCGCAAAACGAATGCTTATTTCGTATCAACAATAATTATACCTACCACCAGAATTAATCTAGATCGATTTTGAGCAATTTTAAATTTGCGATTTTTCAAATTTTCAAACGCTTATATCTCGCTTATTTGCAATGCTAGCGCAAAACGAATGCTTATTTAGTATCAACAATAATTATACCTACCACCAGAATTAATGGGGATCGATTTTGAGCAATTTTAAATTTGCGATTTTTCAAATTTTCAAACGCTTATATCTCGCTTATTTGCAATGCTAGCGCAAAACGAATGCTTATTTCGTATGAACAATAATTATACCTACCACCAGAATTAATGGGGATCGATTTTGAGCAATTTTAAATTTGCGATTTTTCTAATTTTCAAACGCTTATATCTCGCTTATTTGCAATGCTAGCGCAAAACGAATGCTTATTTCGTATCAAAAATAATTATACCTACCACCAGAATTAATGGGGATCGATTTTGAGCAATTTTAAATTTGCGATTTTTCAAATTTTCAAACGCTTATATCTCGCTTATTTGCAATGCTAGCGCAAAACGAATGCTTATTTAGTATCAACAATAATTATACCTACCACCAGAATTAATGGGGATCGATTTTGAGCAATTTTAAATTTGCGATTTTTCAAATTTTCAAACGCTTATATCTCGCTTATTTGCAATGCTAGCGCAAAACGAATGCTTATTTAGTATCAACAATAATTATACCTACCACCAGAATTAATGGGGATCGATTTTGAGCAATTTTAAATTTGCGATTTTTCAAATTTTCAAACGCTTATATCTCGCTTATTTGCAATGCTAGCGCAAAACGAATGCTTATTTCGTATCAACAATAATTATACCTACCACCAGAATTAATGGGGATCGATTTTGAGCAATTTTAAATTTGCGATTTTTCAAATTTTCAAACGCTTATATCTCGCTTATTTGCAATGCTAGCGCAAAACGAATGCTTATTTCGTATCAACAATAATTATACCTACCACCAGAATTAATGGGGATCGATTTTGAGCAATTTTAAATTTGCGATTTTTCAAATTTTCAAACGCTTATATCTCGCTTATTTGCAATGCTAGCGAAAAACGAATGCTTATTTAGTATCAACAATAATTATACCTACCACCAGAATTAATGGGGATCGATTTTGAGCAATTTTAAATTTGCGATTTTTCAAATTTTCAAACGCTTATATCTCGCTTATTTGCAATGCTAGCGCAAAACGAATGCTTATTTCGTATCAACAATAATTATACCTACCACCAGAATTAATGGGGATCGATTTTGAGCAATTTTAAATTTGCGATTTTTCAAATTTTCAAACGCTTATATCTCGCTTATTTGCAATGCTAGCGCAAAACGAATGCTTATTTCGTATCAACAATAATTATACCTACCACCAGAATTAATGGGGATCGATTTTGAGCAATTTTAAATTTGCGATTTTTCAAATTTTCAAACGCTTATATCTCGCTTATTTGCAATGCTAGCGCAAAACGAATGCTTATTTAGTATCAACAATAATTATACCTACCACCAGAATTAATGGGGATCGATTTTGAGCAATTTTAAATTTGCGATTTTTCAAATTTTCAAACGCTTATATCTCGCTTATTTGCAATGCTAGCGCAAAACGAATGCTTATTTCGTATCAACAATAATTATACCTACCACCAGAATTAATGGGGATCGATTTTGAGCAATTTTAAATTTGCGATTTTTCAAATTTTCAAACGCTTATATCTCGCTTATTTGCAATGCTAGCGCAAAACGAATGCTTATTTAGTATCAACAATAATTATACCTACCACCAGAATTAATGGGGATCGATTTTGAGCAATTTTAAATTTGCGATTTTTCAAATTTTCAAACGCTTATATCTCGCTTATTTGCAATGCTAGCGCAAAACGAATGCTTATTTAGTATCAACAATAATTATACCTACCACCAGAATTAATGGGGATCGATTTTGAGCAATTTTAAATTTGCGATTTTTCAAATTTTCAAACGCTTAAATCTCGCTTATTTGCAATGCTAGCGCAAAACGAATGCTTATTTCGTATCAACAATAATTATACCTACCACCAGAATTAATGGGGATCGATTTTGAGCAATTTTAAATTTGCGATTTTTCAAATTTTCAAACGCTTATATCTCGCTTATTTGCAATGCTAGCGCAAAACGAATGCTTATTTAGTATCAACAATAATTATACCTACCACCAGAAATAATGGGGATCGATTTTAAACAATTTTAAATTTGCGATTTTTCAAATTTTCAAACGCTTTTATCTCGCTTATTTGCAATGCTAGCGCAAAACGAATGCTTATTTAGTATCAACAATAATTATACCTACCACCAGAATTAATGGGGATCGATTTTGAGCAATTTTATATTTGCGATTTTTCAAATTTTCAAACGCTTATATCTCGCTTATTTGCAATGCTAGCGCAAAACGAATGCTTATTTAGTATCAACAATAATTATACCTACCACCAGAAATAATGGGGATCGATTTTAAACAATTTTAAATTTGCGATTTTTCAAATTTTCAAACGCTTATATCTCGCTTATTTGCAATGCTAGCGCAAAACGAATGCTTATTTAGTATCAACAATAATTATACCTACCACCAGAATTATTGGGGATCGATTTTGAGCAATTTTAAATTTGCGATTTTTCAAATTTTCAAACGCTTATATCTCGCTTATTTGCAATGCTAGCGCAAAACGAATGCTTATTTAGTATCAACAATAATTATACCTACCACCAGAATTAATAGGGATCGATTTTGAGCAATTTTAAATTTGCGATTTTTCAAATTTTCAAACGCTTATATCTCGCTTATTTGCAATGCTAGCGCAAAACGAATGCTTATTTAGTATCAACAATAATTATACCTACCACAAGAATTAATGGGGATCGATTTTGAGCAATTTTAAATTTGCGATTTTTCAAATTTTCAAACGCTTATTTCTCGCTTATTTGCAATGCTAGCGCAAAACGAATGCATATTTACTATCAACAATAATTATACCTACCACCAGAATTAATGGGGATCGAGTTTGAGCAATTTTAAATTTGCGATTTTTCAAATTTTCAAACGCTTATATCTCGCTTATTTGCAATGCTAGCGCAAAACGAATGCTTATTTAGTATCAACAATAATTATACCTACCACCAGAATTAATGGGGATCGATTTTGAGCAATTTTAAATTTGCGATTTTTCAAATTTTCAAACGATTATATCTCGCTTATTTGCAATGCTAGCGCAAAACGAATGCTTATTTAGTATCAACAATAATTATACCTACCACCAGAATTAATGGGGATCGATTTTGAGCAATTTTAAATTTGCGATTTTTCAAATTTTCAAACGCTTATATCTCGCTTATTTGCAATGCTAGTGCAAAACGAATGCTTATTTAGTATCAACAATAATTATACCTACCACCAGAATTAATGGGGATCGATTTTGAGCAATTTTAAATTTGCGATTTTTCAAATTTTCAAACGCTTATATCTCGCTTATTTGCAATGCTAGCGCAAAACGAATGCTTATTTAGTATCAACAATAATTATACCTACCACCAGAATTAATATGGATCGATTTTGAGCAATTTGAAATTTGCGATTTTTCAAATTTTCAAACGCTTATATCTCGCTTATTTGCAATGCTAGCGCAAAACGAATGCTTATTTAGTATCAACAATAATTATACCTACCACCAGAATTAATGGGGATCGATTTTGAGCAATTTTAAATTTGCGATTTTTCAAATTTTCAAACGCTTATATCTCGCTTATTTGCAATGCTAGCGCAAAACGAATGCTTATTTCGTATCAACAATAATTATACCTACCACCAGAATTAATGGGGATCGATTTTGAGCAATTTTAAATTTGCGATTTTTCAAATTTTCAAACGCTTATATCTCGCTTATTTGCAATGCTAGCGCAAAACGAATGCTTATTTCGTATCAACAATAATTATACCTACCACCAGAATTAATGGGGATCGATTTTGAGCAATTTTAAATTTGCGATTTTTCAAATTTTCAAACGCTTATATCTCGCTTATTTGCAATGCTAGCGCAAAACGAATGCTTATTTCGTATCAACAATAATTATACCTACCACCAGAATTAATGGGGATTGATTTTGAGCATTTTAAATTTGCGATTTTTCAAATTTTCAAACGCTTATATCTCGCTTATTTGCAATGCTAGCGCAAAACGAATGCTTATTTAGTATCAACAATAATTTTACCTACCACCAGAATTAATGGGGATCGATTTTGAGCAATTTTAAATTTGCGATTTTTCAAATTTTCAAACGCTTATATCTCGCTTATTTGCAATGCTAGCGCAAAACGAATGCTTATTTCGTATCAACAATAATTATACCTACCACCAGAATTAATGGGGATTGATTTTGAGCAATTTTAAATTTGCGATTTTTCAAATTTTCAAACGCTTATATCTCGCTTATTTGCAATGCTAGCGCAAAACGAATGCTTATTTAGTATCAACAATAATTATACCTACCACCAGAATTAATGGGGATCGATTTTGAGCAATTTTAAATTTGCGATTTTTCAAATTTTCAAACGCTTATATCTCGCTTATTTGCAATGCTAGCGCAAAACGAATGCTTATTTCGTATCAACAATAATTATACCTACCACCAGAATTAATGGGGATCGATTTTGAGCAATTTTAAATTTGCGATTTTTCAAATTTTCAAACGCTTATATCTCGCTTATTTGCAATGCTAGCGCAAAACGAATGCTTATTTAGTATCAACAATAATTATACCTACCACCAGAATTAATGGGGATCGATTTTGAGCAATTTTAAATTTGCGATTTTTCAAATTTTCAAACGCTTATATCTCGCTTATTTGCAATGCTAGCGCAAAACGAATGCTTATTTCGTATCAACAATAATTATACCTACCACCAGAATTAATGGGGATCGATTTTGAGCAATTTTAAATTTGCGATTTTTCAAATTTTCAAACGCTTATATCTCGCTTATTTGCAATGCTAGCGCAAAACGAATGCTTATTAAGTATCAACAATAATTATACCTACCACCAGAATTAATGGGGATCGATTTTGAGCAATTTTAAATTTGCGATTTTTCAAATTTTCAAACGCTTATATCTCGCTTATTTGCAATGCTAGCGCAAAACGAATGCTTATTTAGTATCAACAATAATTATACCTACCACCAGAATTAATGGGGATCGATTTTGAGCAATTTTAAATTTGCGATTTTTCAAATTTTCAAACGCTTATATCTCGCTTATTTGCAATGCTAGCGCAAAACGAATGCTTATTTCGTATCAACAATAATTATACCTACCACCAGAATTAATATGGATCGATTTTGAGCAATTTTAAATTTGCGATTTTTCAAATTTTCAAACGCTTATATCTCGCTTATTTGCAATGCTAGCGCAAAACGAATGCTTATTTAGTATCAACAATAATTATACCTACCACCAGAAATAATGGGGATCGATTTTAAACAATTTTAAATTTGCGATTTTTCAAATTTTCAAACGCTTTTATCTCGCTTATTTGCAATGCTAGCGCAAAACGAATGCTTATTTAGTATCAACAATAATTATACCTACCACCAGAATTAATGGGGATCGATTTTGAGCAATTTTAAATTTGCGATTTTTCAAATTTTCAAACGCTTATATCTCGCTTATTTGCAATGCTAGCGCAAAACGAATGCTTATTTAGTATCAACAATAATTATACCTACCACCAGAAATAATGGGGATCGATTTTAAACAATTTTAAATTTGCGATTTTTCAAATTTTCAAACGCTTTTATCTCGCTTATTTGCAATGCTAGCGCAAAACGAATGCTTATTTAGTATCAACAATAATTATACCTACCACCAGAATTAATGGGGATCGATTTTGAGCAATTTTAAATTTGCGATTTTTCAAATTTTCAAACGCTTATATCTCGCTTATTTGCAATGCTAGCGCAAAACGAATGCTTATTTAGTATCAACAATAATTATACCTACCACCAGAAATAATGGGGATCGATTTTAAACAATTTTAAATTTGCGATTTTTCAAATTTTCAAACGCTTATATCTCGCTTATTTGCAATGCTAGCGCAAAACGAATGCTTATTTAGTATCAACAATAATTATACCTACCACCAGAATTAATGGGGATCGATTTTGAGCAATTTTAAATTTGCGATTTTTCAAATTTTCAAACGCTTATATCTCGCTTATTTGCAATGCTAGCGCAAAACGAATGCTTATTTAGTATCAACAATAATTATACCTACCACAAGAATTAATGGGGATCGATTTTGAGCAATTTTAAATTTGCGATTTTTCAAATTTTCAAACGCTTATTTCTCGCTTATTTGCAATGCTAGCGCAAAACGAATGCATATTTACTATCAACAATAATTATACCTACCACCAAATTAATGGGGATCGATTTTGAGCAATTTAAAATTTGCGATTTTTCAAATTTTCAAACGCTTTTATCTCGCTTATTTGCAATGCTAGCGCAAAACGAATGCTTATTTAGTATCAACAATAATTATACCTACCACCAGAATTAATGGGGATCGATTTTGAGCAATTTTAAATTTGCGATTTTTCAAATTTTCAAACGCTTATATCTCGCTTATTTGCAATGCTAGCGCAAAACGAATGCTTATTTAGTATCAACAATAATTATACCTACCACCAGAAATAATGGGGATCGATTTTAAACAATTTTAAATTTGCGATTTTTCAAATTTTCAAACGCTTTTATCTCGCTTATTTGCAATGCTAGCGCAAAACGAATGCTTATTTAGTATCAACAATAATTATACCTACCACCAGAATTAATGGGGATCGATTTTGAGCAATTTTAAATTTGCGATTTTTCAAATTTTCAAACGCTTATATCTCGCTTATTTGCAATGCTAGCGCAAAACGAATGCTTATTTAGTATCAACAATAATTATACCTACCACCAGAAATAATGGGGATCGATTTTAAACAATTTTAAATTTGCGATTTTTCAAATTTTCAAACGCTTATATCTCGCTTATTTGCAATGCTAGCGCAAAACGAATGCTTATTTAGTATCAACAATAATTATACCTACCACCAGAATTAATGGGGATCGATTTTGAGCAATTTTAAATTTGCGATTTTTCAAATTTTCAAACGCTTATATCTCGCTTATTTGCAATGCTAGCGCAAAACGAATGCTTATTTCGTATCAACAATAATTATACCTACCACCAGAATTAATGGGGATTGATTTTGAGCAATTTTAAATTTGCGATTTTTCAAATTTTCAAACGCTTATATCTCGCTTATTTGCAATGCTAGCGCAAAACGAATGCTTATTTAGTATCAACAATAATTATACCTACCACCAGAATTAATGGGGATCGATTTTGAGCAATTTTAAATTTGCGATTTTTCAAATTTTCAAACGCTTATATCTCGCTTATTTGCAATGCTAGCGCAAAACGAATGCTTATTTCGTATCAACAATAATTATACCTACCACCAGAATTAATGGGGATCGATTTTGAGCAATTTTAAATTTGCGATTTTTCAAATTTTCAAACGCTTATATCTCGCTTATTTGCAATGCTAGCGCAAAACGAATGCTTATTTAGTATCAACAATAATTATACCTACCACCAGAATTAATGGGGATCGATTTTGAGCAATTTTAAATTTGCGATTTTTCAAATTTTCAAACGCTTATATCTCGCTTATTTGCAATGCTAGCGCAAAACGAATGCTTATTTCGTATCAACAATAATTATACCTACCACCAGAATTAATAGGGATCGATTTTGAGCAATTTTAAATTTGCGATTTTTCAAATTTTCAAACGCTTATATCTCGCTTATTTGCAATGCTAGCGCAAAACGAATGCTTATTTAGTATCAACAATAATTATACCTACCACCAGAATTAATGGGGATCGATTTTGAGCAATTTTAAATTTGCGATTTTTCAAATTTTCAAACGCTTATATCTCGCTTATTTGCAATGCTAGCGCAAAACGAATGCTTATTTCGTATCAACAATAATTATACCTACCACCAGAATTAATGGGGATCGATTTTGAGCAATTTTAAATTTGCGATTTTTCAAATTTTCAAACGCTTATATCTCGCTTATTTGCAATGCTAGCGCAAAACGAATGCTTATTTAGTATCAACAATAATTATACCTACCACCAGAAATAATGGGGATCGATTTTAAACAATTTTAAATTTGCGATTTTTCAAATTTTCAAACGCTTTTATCTCATTTATTTGCAATGCTAGCGCAAAACGAATGCTTATTTAGTATCAACAATAATTATACCTACCACCAGAATTAATGGGGATCGATTTTGAGCAATTTTAAATTTGCGATTTTTCAAATTTTCAAACGCTTATATCTCGCTTATTTGCAATGCTAGCGCAAAACGAATGCTTATTTAGTATCAACAATAATTATACCTACCACCAGAAATAATGGGGATCGATTTTAAACAATTTTAAATTTGCGATTTTTCAAATTTTCAAACGCTTTTATCTCGCTTATTTGCAATGCTAGCGCAAAACGAATGCTTATTTAGTATCAACAATAATTATACCTACCACCAGAATTAATGGGGATCGATTTTGAGCAATTTTAAATTTGCGATTTTTCAAATTTTCAAACGCTTATATCTCGCTTATTTGCAATGCTAGCGCAAAACGAATGCTTATTTAGTATCAACAATAATTATACCTACCACCAGAAATAATGGGGATCGATTTTAAACAATTTTAAATTTGCGATTTTTCAAATTTTCAAACGCTTATATCTCGCTTATTTGCAATGCTAGCGCAAAACGAATGCTTATTTAGTATCAACAATAATTATACCTACCACCAGAATTAATGGGGATCGATTTTGAGCAATTTTAAATTTGCGATTTTTCAAATTTTCAAACGCTTATATCTCGCTTATTTGCAATGCTAGCGCAATACGAATGCTTATTTAGTATCAACAATAATTATACCTACCACAAGAATTAATGGGGATCGATTTTGAGCAATTTTAAATTTGCGATTTTTCAAATTTTCAAACGCTTATTTCTCGCTTATTTGCAATGCTAGCGCAAAACGAATGCATATTTACTATCAACAATAATTATACCTACCACCAAATTAATGGGGATCGATTTTGAGCAATTTTAAATTTGCGATTTTTCAAATTTTCAAACGCTTTTATCTCGCTTATTTGCAATGCTAGCGCAAAACGAATGCTTATTTAGTATCAACAATAATTATACCTACCACCAGAATTAATGGGGATCGATTTTGAGCAATTTTAAATTTGCGATTTTTCAAATTTTCAAACGCTTATATCTCGCTTATTTGCAATGCTAGCGCAAAACGAATGCTTATTTAGTATCAACAATAATTATACCTACCACCAGAAATAATGGGGAACGATTTTAAACAATTTTAAATTTGCGATTTTTCAAATTTTCAAACGCTTTTATCTCGCTTATTTGCAATGCTAGCGCAAAACGAATGCTTATTTAGTATCAACAATAATTATACCTACCACCAGAATTAATGGGGATCGATTTTGAGCAATTTTAAATTTGCGATTTTTCAAATTTTCAAACGCTTATATCTCGCTTATTTGCAATGCTAGCGCAAAACGAATGCTTATTTAGTATCAACAATAATTATACCTACCACCAGAAATAATGGGGATCGATTTTAAACAATTTTAAATTTGCGATTTTTCAAATTTTCAAACGCTTATATCTCGCTTATTTGCAATGCTAGCGCAAAACGAATGCTTATTTAGTATCAACAATAATTATACCTACCACCAGAATTAATGGGGATCGATTTTGAGCAATTTTAAATTTGCGATTTTTCAAATTTTCAAACGCTTATATCTCGCTTATTTGCAATGCTAGCGCAAAACGAATGCTTATTTAGTATCAACAATAATTATACCTACCACAAGAATTAATGGGGATCGATTTTGAGCAATTTTAAATTTGCGATTTTTCAAATTTTCAAACGCTTATTTCTCGCTTATTTGCAATGCTAGCGCAAAACGAATGCATATTTACTATCAACAATAATTATACCTACCACCAAATTAATGGGGATCGATTTTGAGCAATTTTAAATTTGCGATTTTTCAAATTTTCAAACGCTTATATCTCGCTTATTTGCAATGCTAGCGCAAAACGAATGCTTATTTAGTATGAACAATAATTATACCTACCACCAGAATTAATGAAGATCGATTTTGAGCAATTTTAAATTTGCGATTTTTCAAATATTCAAACGATTATATCTCGCTTATTTGCAATGCTAGCGCAAAACGAATGCTTATTTAGTATCAAAAATAATTATACCTACCACCAGAATTAATGGGGATCGATTTTGAGCAATTTTAAATTTGCGATTTTTCAAATTTTCAAACGCTTATATCTCGCTTATTTGCAATGCTAGTGCAAAACGAATGCTTATTTAGTATCAACAATAATTATACCTACCACCAGAATTAATGGGGATCGATTTTGAGCAATTTTAAATTTGCGATTTTTCAAATTTTCAAACGCTTATATCTCGCTTATTTGCAATGCTAGCGCAAAACGAATGCTTATTTAGTATCAACAATAATTATACCTACCACCAGAATTAATGGGGATCGATTTTGAGCAATTTTAAATTTGCGATTTTTCAAATTTTCAAACGCTTATATCTCGCTTATTTGCAATGCTAGCGCAAAACGAATGCTTATTTAGTATCAACAATAATTATACCTACCACAAGAATTAATGGGGATCGATTTTGAGCAATTTTAAATTTGCGATTTTTCAAATTTTCAAACGCTTGAATCTCGCTTATTTGCAATGCTAGCGCAAAACGAATGCTTATTTAGTATCAACAATAATTATACCTACCACCAGAATTAATGGGGATCGATTTTGAGCAATTTTAAATTTGCGATTTTTCAAATTTTCAAACGCTTGAATCTCGCTTATTTGCAATGCTAGCGCAAAACGAATGCTTATTTAGTATCAACAATAATTATACCTACCACCAGAATTAATGGGGATCGATTTTGAGCAATTTTAAATTTGCGATTTTTCAAATTTTCAAACGCTTATATCTCGCTTATTTGCAATGCTAGCGCAAAACGAATGCTTATTTAGTATCAACAATAATTATACCTACCACCAGAATTAATGGGGATCGATTTTGAGCAATTTTAAATTTGCGATTTTTCAAATTTTCAAACGCTTATATCTCGCTTATTTGCAATGCTAGCGCAAAACGAATGCTTATTTAGTATCAACAATAATTATACCTACCACCAGAATTAATGGGGATCGATTTTGAGCAATTTTAAATTTGCGATTTTTCAAATTTTCAAACGCTTATATCTCGCTTATTTGCAATGCTAGCGCAAAACGAATGCTTATTTAGTATCAAAAATAATTATACCTACCACCAGAATTAATGGGGATCGATTTTGAGCAATTTTAAATTTGCGATTTTTCAAATTTTCAAACGCTTATATCTCGCTTATTTGCAATGCTAGCGCAAAACGAATGCTTATTTAGTATCAACAATAATTATACCTACCACCAGAATTAATGGGGATCGATTTTGAGCAATTTTAAATTTGCGATTTTTCAAATTTTCAAACGCTTATATCTCGCTTATTTGCAATGCTAGCGCAAAACGAATGCTTATTTAGTATCAACAATAATTATACCTACCACCAGAATTAATAAGGATCGATTTTGAGCAATTTTAAATTTGCGATTTTTCAAATTTTCAAACGCTTATATCTCGCTTATTTGCAATGCTAGCGCAAAACGAATGCTTATTTAGTATCAACAATAATTATACCTACCACCAGAATTAATGGGGATCGATTTTGAGCAATTTTAAATTTGCGATTTTTCAAATTTTCAAACGCTTGAATCTCGCTTATTTGCAATGCTAGCGCAAAACGAATGCTTATTTAGTATCAACAATAATTATACCTACCACCAGAATTAATGGGGATCGATTTTGAGCAATTTTAAATTTGCGATTTTTCAAATTTTCAAACGCTTATATCTCGCTTATTTGCAATGCTAGCGCAAAACGAATGCTTATTTAGTATCAACAATAATTATACCTACCACCAGAATTAATGGGGATCGATTTTGAGCAATTTTAAATTTGCGATTTTTCAAATTTTCAAACGCTTATATCTCGCTTATTTGCAATGCTAGCGCAAAACGAATGCTTATTTAGTATCAACAATAATCATACCTACCACCAGAAATAATGGGGATCGATTTTGAGCAATTTTAAATTTGCGATTTTTCAAATTTTCAAACGCTTATATCTCGCTTATTTGCAATGCTAGCGCAAAACGAATGCTTATTTAGTATCAAAAATAATTATACCTACCACCAGAATTAATGGGGATCGATTTTGAGCAATTTTAAATTTGCGATTTTTCAAATTTTCAAACGCTTATATCTCGCTTATTTGCAATACTAGCGCAAAACGAATGCTTATTTAGTATCAACAATAATTATACCTACCACCAGAATTAATGGGGATCGATTTTGAGCAATTTTAAATTTGCGATTTTTCAAATTTTCAAACGCTTATATCTCGCTTATTTGCAATGCTAGCGCAAAACGAATGCTTATTTAGTATCAACAATAATTATACCTACCACCAGAATTAATGGGGATCGATTTTGAGCAATTTTAAATTTGCGATTTTTCAAATTTTCAAACGCTTATATCTCGCTTATTTGCAATGCTAGCGCAAAACGAATGCTTATTTAGTATCAACAATAATTATACCTACCATAAGAATTAATGGGGATCGATTTTGAGCAATTTTAAATTTGCGATTTTTCAAATTTTCAAACGCTTATTTCTCGCTTATTTGCAATGCTAGCGCAAAACGAATGCATATTTACTATCAACAATAATTATACCTACCACCAGAATTAATGGGGATCGATTTTGAGCAATTTTAAATTTGCGATTTTTCAAATTTTCAAACGCTTATATCTCGCTTATTTGCAATGCTAGCGCAAAACGAATAGTTATTTAGTATCAACAATAATTATACCTACCACCAGAATTAATGGGAATCGATTTTGAGCAATTTTAAATTTGCGATTTTTCAAATTTTCAAACGCTTGAATCTCGCTTATTTGCAATGCTAGCGCAATACGAATGCTTATTTAGTATCAACAATAATTATACCTACCACCAGAATTAATGGGGATCGATTTTGAGCAATTTTAAATTTGCGATTTTTCAAATTTTCAAACGCTTATATCTCGCTTATTTGCAATGCTAGCGCAAAACGAATGCTTATTTAGTATCAACAATAATTATACCTACCACCAGAATTAATGGGGATCGATTTTGAGCAATTTTAAATTTGCGATTTTTCAAATTTTCAAACGCTTATATCTCGCTTATTTGCAATGCTAGCGCAAAACGAATGCTTATTTAGTATCAACAATAATTATACCTACCACCAGAATTAATGGGGATCGATTTTGAGCAATTTTAAATTTGCGATTTTTCAAATTTTCAAACGCTTATATCTCGCTTATTTGCAATGCTAGCGCAAAACGAATGCTTATTTAGTATCAACAATAATTATACCTACCACCAGAATTAATGGGGATCGATTTTGAGCAATTTTAAATTTGCGATTTTTCAAATTTTCAAACGCTTATATCTCGCTTATTTGCAATGCTAGCGCAAAACGAATGCTTATTTAGTATCAACAATAATTATACCTACCACCAGAATTAATGGGGATCGATTTTGAGCAATTTTAAATTTGCGATTTTTCAAATTTTCAAACGCTTATATCTCGCTTATTTGCAATGCTAGCGCAAAACGAATGCTTATTTAGTATCAAAAATAATTATACCTACCACCAGAATTAATAGGGATCGATTTTGAGCAATTTTAAATTTGCGATTTTTCAAATTTTCAAACGCTTATATCTCGCTTATTTGCAATACTAGCGCAAAACGAATGCTTATTTAGTATCAACAATAATTATACCTACCACCAGAATTAATGGGGATCGATTTTGAGCAATTTTAAATTTGCGATTTTTCAAATTTTCAAACGCTTATATCTCGCTTATTTGCAATGCTAGCGCAAAACGAATGCTTATTTAGTATCAACAATAATTATACCTACCACCAGAATTAATGGGGATCGATTTTGAGCAATTTTAAATTTGCGATTTTTCAAATTTTCTAAAACTTATATCTCGCTTATTTGCAATGCTAGCGCAAAACGAATGCTTATTTAGTATCAACAATAATTATACCTACCACCAGAATTAATGGGGATCGATTTTGAGCAATTTTAAATTTGCAATTTTTCAAATTTTCAAACGCTTATATCTCGCTTATTTGCAATGCTAGCGCAAAACGAATGCTTATTTAGTATCAACAGTAATTATACCTACCACCAGAATTAATGGGGATCGATTTTGAGCAATTTTAAATTTGCGATTTTTCAAATTTTCAAACGCTTATATCTCGCTTATTTGCAATGCTAGCGCAAAACGAATGCTTATTTAGTATCAACAATAATTATACCTACCACAAGAATTAATGGGGATCGATTTTGAGCAATTTTAAATTTGCGATTTTTCAAATTTTCAAACGCTTATTTCTCGCTTATTTGCAATGCTAGCGCAAAACGAATGCATATTTACTATCAACAATAATTATACCTACCACCAGAATTAATGGGGATCGATTTTGAGCAATTTTAAATTTGCGATTTTTCAAATTTTCAAACGCTTATATCTCGCTTATTTGCAATGCTAGCGCAAAACGAATAGTTATTTAGTATCAACAATAATTATACCTACCACCAGAATTAATGGGAATCGATTTTGAGCAATTTTAAATTTGCGATTTTTCAAATTTTCAAACGCTTATATCTCGCTTATTTGCAATGCTAGCGCAAAACGAATGCTTATTTAGTATCAACAATAATTATACCTACCACCAGAATTAATGGGGATCGATTTTGAGCAATTTTAAATTTGCGATTTTTCAAATTTTCAAACGCTTATATCTCGCTTATTTGCAATGCTAGCGCAAAACGAATGCTTATTTAGTATCAACAATAATTATACCTACCACCAGAATTAATGGGGATCGATTTTGAGCAATTTTAAATTTGCGATTTTTCAAATTTTCAAACGCTTATATCTCGCTTATTTGCAATGCTAGCGCAAAACGAATGCTTATTTAGTATCAACAATAATTATACCTACCACCAGAATTAATGGGGATCGATTTTGAGCAATTTTAAATTTGCGATTTTTCAAATTTTCAAACGCTTATATCTCGCTTATTTGCAATGCTAGCGCAAAACGAATGCTTATTTAGTATCAACAATAATTATACCTACCACCAGAATTAATGGGGATCGATTTTGAGCAATTTTAAATTTGCGATTTTTCAAATTTTCAAACGCTTATATCTCGCTTATTTGCAATGCTAGCGCAAAACGAATGCTTATTTAGTATCAACAATAATTATACCTACCACCAGAATTAATGGGGATCGATTTTGAGCAATTTTAAATTTGCGATTTTTCAAATTTTCAAACGCTTATATCTCGCTTATTTGCAATGCTAGCGCAAAACGAATGCTTATTTAGTATCAACAATAATTATACCTACCACCAGAATTAATGGGGATCGATTTTGAGCAATTTTAAATTTGCGATTTTTCAAATTTTCAAACGCTTATATCTCGCTTATTTGCAATGCTAGCGCAAAACGAATGCTTATTTAGTATGAACAATAATTATACCTACCACCAGAATTAATGGGGATCGATTTTGAGCAATTTTAAATTTGCGATTTTTCATATTTTCAAACGCTTATATCTCGCTTATTTGCAATGCTAGCGCAAAACGAATGCTTATTAAGTATCAACAATAATTATACCTACCACCAGAATTAATGGGGATCGATTTTGAGCAATTTTAAATTTGCGATTTTTCAAATTTTCAAACGCTTATATCTCGCTTATTTGCAATGCTAGCGCAAAACGAATGCTTATTTAGTATCAACAATAATTATACCTACCACCAGAATTAATGGGGATCGATTTTGAGCAATTTTAAATTTGCGATTTTTCAAATTTTCAAACGCTTATATCTCGCTTATTTGCAATGCTAGCGCAAAACGAATAGTTATTTAGTATCAACAATAATTATACCTACCACCAGAATTAATGGGAATCGATTTTGAGCAATTTTAAATTTGCGATTTTTCAAATTTTCAAACGCTTATATCTCGCTTATTTGCAATGCTAGCGCAAAACGAATGCTTATTTAGTATCAACAATAATTATACCTACCACCAGAATTAATGGGGATCGATTTTGAGCAATTTTAAATTTGCGATTTTTCAAATTTTCAAACGCTTATATCTCGCTTATTTGCAATGCTAGCGCAAAACGAATGCTTATTTAGTATCAACAATAATTATACCTACCACCAGAATTAATGGGGATCGATTTTGAGCAATTTTAAATTTGCGATTTTTCAAATTTTCAAACGCTTATATCTCGCTTATTTGCAATGCTAGCGCAAAACGAATGCTTATTTAGTATCAACAATAATTATACCTACCACCAGAATTAATGGGGATCGATTTTGAGCAATTTTAATTTGCGATTTTTCAAATTTTCAAACGCTTATATCTCGCTTATTTGCAATGCTAGCGCAAAACGAATGCTTATTTAGTATCAACAATAATTATACCTACGACCAGAATTAATAGGGATCGATTTTGAGCAATTTTAAATTTGCGATTTTTCAAATTTTCAAACGCTTATATCTCGCTTATTTGCAATGCTAGCGCAAAACGAATGCTAATTTAGTATCAACAATAATTATACCTACCACCAGAAATAATGGGGATCGATTTTAAACAATTTTAAATTTGCGATTTTTCAAATTTTCAAACGCTTATATCTCGCTTATTTGCAATGCTAGCGCAAAACGAATGCTTATTTAGTATCAACAATAATTATACCTACCACCAGAATTAATGGGGATCGATTTTGAGCAATTTTAAATTTGCGATTTTTCAAATTTTCAAACGCTTATATCTCGCTTATTTGCAATGCTAGCGCTAAACGAATGCTTATTTAGTATCAACAATAATTATACCTACCACCAGAATTAATGGGGATCGATTTTGAGCAATTTTAAATTTGCGATTTTTCAAATTTTCAAACGCTTATATCTCGCTTATTTGCAATGCTAGCGCAAAACGAATGCTTATTTAGTATCAACAATAATTATACCTACCACCAGAATTAATGGGGATCGATTTTGAGCAATTTTAAATTTGCGATTTTTCAAATTTTCAAACGCTTATATCTCGCTTATTTGCAATGCTAGCGCAAAACGAATAGTTATTTAGTATCAACAATAATTATACCTACCACCAGAATTAATGGGAATCGATTTTGAGCAATTTTAAATTTGCGATTTTTCAAATTTTCAAACGCTTATATCTCGCTTATTTGCAATGCTAGCGCAAAACGAATGCTTATTTAGTATCAACAATAATTATACCTACCACCAGAATTAATGGGGATCGATTTTGAGCAATTTTAAATTTGCGATTTTTCAAATTTTCAAACGCTTATATAACGCTTATTTGCAATGCTAGCGCAAAACGAATGCTTATTTAGTATCAACAATAATTATACCTACCACCAGAATTAATGGGGATCGATTTTGAGCAATTTTAAATTTGCGATTTTTTAAATTTTCAAACGCTTATATCTCGCTTATTTGCAATGCTAGCGCAAAACGAATGCTTATTTAGTATCAACAATAATTATACCTACCACCAGAATTAATAGGGATCGATTTTGAGCAATTTTAAATTTGCGATTTTTCAAATTTTCAAACGCTTATATCTCGCTTATTTGCAATGCTAGCGCAAAACGAATGCTTATTTAGTATCAACAATAATTATACCTACCACCAGAATTAATGGGGATCGATTTTGAGCAATTTTAAATTTGCGATTTTTCAAATTTTCAAACGCTTATATCTCGCTTATTTGCAATGCTAGCGCAAAACGAATGCTTATTTAGTATCAACAATAATTATACCTACCACCAGAATTAATGGGGATCGATTTTGAGCAATTTTAAATTTGCGATTTTTCAAATTTTCAAACGCTTATATCTCGCTTATTTGCAATGCTAGCGCAAAACGAATGCTTATTTAGTATCAAAAATAATTATACCTACCACCAGAAATAATGGGGATCGATTTTAAACAATTTTAAATTTGCGATTTTTCAAATTTTCAAACGCTTATATCTCGCTTATTTGCAATGCTAGCGCAAAACGAATGCTTATTTAGTATCAACAATAATTATACCTACCACCAGAATTAATGGGGATAGATTTTGAGCAATTTTAAATTTGCGATTTTTCAAATTTTCAAACGCTTATATCTCGCTTATTTGCAATGCTAGCGCAAAACGAATGCTTATTTAGTATCAACAATAATTATACCTACCACCAGAATTAATGGGGATCGATTTTGAGCAATTTTAAATTTGCGATTTTTCAAATTTTCAAACGCTTATATCTCGCTTATTTGCAATGCTAGCGCAAAACGAATGCTTATTTAGTATCAACAATAATTATACCTACCACCAGAATTAATGGGGATCGATTTTGAGCAATTTTAAATTTGCGATTTTTCAAATTTTCAAACGCTTATTTCTCGCTTATTTGCAATGCTAGCGCAAAACGAATGCTTATTTAGTATCAACAATAATTATACCTACCACCAGAATTAATGGGGATCGATTTTGAGCAATTTTAAATTTGCGATTTTTCAAATTTTCAAACGCTTATATCTCGCTTATTTGCAATGCTAGCGCAAAACGAATGCTTATTTAGTATCAACAATAATTATACCTACCACCAGAATTAATGGGGATCGATTTTGAGCAATTTTAAATTTGCGATTTTTCAAATTTTCAAACGCTTATATCTCGCTTATTTGCAATGCTAGCGCAAAACGAATGCTTATTTAGTATCAACAATACTTATACCTACCACCAGAATTAATGGGGATCGATTTTGAGCAATTTTAAATTTGCGATTTTTCAAATTTTCAAACGCTTATATCTCGCTTATTTGCAATGCTAGCGCAAAACGAATGCTTATTTAGTATCAACAATAATTATACCTACCACCAGAATTAATGGGGATCGATTTTGAGCAATTTTCAATTTGCGATTTTTCAAATTTTCAAACGCTTATATCTCGCTTATTTGCAATGCTAGCGCAAAACGAATGCTAATTTAGTATCAACAATAATTATACCTACCACCAGAATTAATGGGGATCGATTTTGAGCAATTTTAAATTTGCGATTTTTCAAATTTTCAAACGCTTATATCTCGCTTATTTGCAATGCTAGCGCAAAACGAATGCTTATTTAGTATCAACAATAATTATACCTACCACCAGAATTAATGGGGATCGATTTTGAGCAATTTTAAATTTGCGATTTTTCAAATTTTCAAACGCTTATATCTCGCTTATTTGCAATGCTAGCGCAAAACGAATGCTTATTTAGTATCAAAAATAATTATACCTACCACCAGAATTAATAAGGATCGATTTTGAGCAATTTTAAATTTGCGATTTTTCAAATTTTCACACGCTTATATCTCGCTTATTTGCAATGCTAGCGCAAAACGAATGCTTATTTAGTATCAACAATAATTATACCTACCACCAGAATTAATAAGGATCGATTTTGAGCAATTTTAAATTTGCGATTTTTCAAATTTTCAAACGCTTATATCTCGCTTATTTGCAATGCTAGCGCAAAACGAATGCTTATTTAGTATCAACAATAATTATACCTACCACCAGAATTAATGGGGATCGATTTTGAGCAATTTTAAATTTGCGATTTTTCAAATTTTCAAACGCTTATATCTCGCTTATTTGCAATGCTAGCGCAAAACGAATGCTTATTTAGTATCAACAATAATTATACCTACCACCAGAATTAATGGGGATCGATTTTGAGCAATTTTAAATTTGCGATTTTTCAAATTTTCAAACGCTTATATCTCGCTTATTTGCAATGCTAGCGCAAAACGAATAGTTATTTAGTATCAACAATAATTATACCTACCACCAGAATTAATGGGGATCGATTTTGAGCAATTTTAAATTTGCGATTTTTCAAATTTTCAAACGCTTATATCTCGCTTATTTGCAATGCTAGCGCAAAACGAATGCTTATTTAGTATCAACAATAATTATACCTACCACCAGAATTAATGGGGATCGATTTTGAGCAATTTTAAATTTGCGATTTTTCAAATTTTCAAACGCTTATATCTCGCTTATTTGCAATGCTAGCGCAAAACGAATGCTTATTTAGTATCAACAATAATTATACCTACCACCAGAAATAATGGGGATCGATTTTAAACAATTTTAAATTTGCGATTTTTCAAATTTTCAAACGCTTATATCTCGCTTATTTGCAATGCTAGCGCAAAACGAATGCTTATTTAGTATCAACAATAATTATACCTACCACCAGAATTAATGGGGATCGATTTTGAGCAATTTTAAATTTGCGATTTTTCAAATTTTCAAACGCTTATATCTCGCTTATTTGCAATGCTAGCGCTAAACGAATGCTTATTTAGTATCAACAATAATTATACCTACCACCAGAATTAATGGGGATCGATTTTGAGCAATTTTAAATTTGCGATTTTTCAAATTTTCAAACGCTTATATCTCGCTTATTTGCAATGCTAGCGCAAAACGAATGCTTATTTAGTATCAACAATAATTATACCTACCACCAGAATTAATGGGGATCGATTTTGAGCAATTTTAAATTTGCGATTTTTCAAATTTTCAAACGCTTATATCTCGCTTATTTGCAATGCTAGCGCAAAACGAATAGTTATTTAGTATCAACAATAATTATACCTACCACCAGAATTAATGGGAATCGATTTTGAGCAATTTTAAATTTGCGATTTTTCAAATTTTCAAACGCTTATATCTCGCTTATTTGCAATGCTAGCGCAAAACGAATGCTTATTTAGTATCAACAATAATTATACCTACCACCAGAATTAATGGGGATCGATTTTGAGCAATTTTAAATTTGCGATTTTTCAAATTTTCAAACGCTTATATAACGCTTATTTGCAATGCTAGCGCAAAACGAATGCTTATTTAGTATCAACAATAATTATACCTACCACCAGAATTAATGGGGATCGATTTTGAGCAATTTTAAATTTGCGATTTTTTAAATTTTCAAACGCTTATATCTCGCTTATTTGCAATGCTAGCGCAAAACGAATGCTTATTTAGTATCAACAATAATTATACCTACCACCAGAATTAATGGGGATCGATTTTGAGCAATTTTAAATTTGCGATTTTTCAAATTTTCAAACGCTTATATCTCGCTTATTTGCAATGCTAGCGCAAAACGAATGCTTATTTAGTATCAACAATAATTATACCTACCACCAGAATTAATGGGGATCGATTTTGAGCAATTTTAAATTTGCGATTTTTCAAATTTTCAAACGCTTATATCTCGCTTATTTGCAATGCTAGCGCAAAACGAATGCTTATTTAGTATCAACAATAATTATACCTACCACCAGAATTAATGGGGATCGATTTTGAGCAATTTTAAATTTGCGATTTTTCAAATTTTCAAACGCTTATATCTCGCTTATTTGCAATGCTAGCGCAAAACGAATGCTTATTTAGTATCAAAAATAATTATACCTACCACCAGAAATAATGGGGATCGATTTTAAACAATTTTAAATTTGCGATTTTTCAAATTTTCAAACGCTTATATCTCGCTTATTTGCAATGCTAGCGCAAAACAAATGCTTATTTAGTATCAACAATAATTATACCTACCACCAGAATTAATGGGGATCGATTTTGAGCAATTTTAAATTTGCGATTTTTCAAATTTTCAAACGCTTATATCTCGCTTATTTGCAATGCTAGCGCAAAACGAATGCTTATTTAGTATCAACAATAATTATACCTACCACCAGAATTAATGGGGATCGATTTTGAGCAATTTTAAATTTGCGATTTTTCAAATTTTCAAACGCTTATATCTCGCTTATTTGCAATGCTAGCGCAAAACGAATGCTTATTTAGTATCAACAATAATTATACCTACCACCAGAATTAATGGGGATCGATTTTGAGCAATTTTAAATTTGCGATTTTTCAAATTTTCAAACGCTTATTTCTCGCTTATTTGCAATGCTAGCGCAAAACGAATGCTTATTTAGTATCAACAATAATTATACCTACCACCAGAATTAATGGGGATCGATTTTGAGCAATTTTAAATTTGCGATTTTTCAAATTTTCAAACGCTTATATCTCGCTTATTTGCAATGCTAGCGCAAAACGAATGCTTATTTAGTATCAACAATAATTATACCTACCACCAGAATTAATGGGGATCGATTTTGAGCAATTTTAAATTTGCGATTTTTCAAATTTTCAAACGCTTATATCTCGCTTATTTGCAATGCTAGCGCAAAACGAATGCTTATTTAGTATCAACAATACTTATACCTACCACCAGAATTAATGGGGATCGATTTTGAGCAATTTTAAATTTGCGATTTTTCAAATTTTCAAACGCTTATATCTCGCTTATTTGCAATGCTAGCGCAAAACGAATGCTTATTTAGTATCAACAATAATTATACCTACCACCAGAATTAATGGGGATCGATTTTGAGCAATTTTCAATTTGCGATTTTTCAAATTTTCAAACGCTTATATCTCGCTTATTTGCAATGCTAGCGCAAAACGAATGCTAATTTAGTATCAACAATAATTATACCTACCACCAGAATTAATGGGGATCGATTTTGAGCAATTTTAAATTTGCGATTTTTCAAATTTTCAAACGCTTATATCTCGCTTATTTGCAATGCTAGCGCAAAACGAATGCTTATTTAGTATCAACAATAATTATACCTACCACCAGAATTAATGGGGATCGATTTTGAGCAATTTTAAATTTGCGATTTTTCAAATTTTCAAACGCTTATATCTCGCTTATTTGCAATGCTAGCGCAAAACGAATGCTTATTTAGTATCAAAAATAATTATACCTACCACCAGAATTAATAAGGATCGATTTTGAGCAATTTTAAATTTGCGATTTTTCAAATTTTCACACGCTTATATCTCGCTTATTTGCAATGCTAGCGCAAAACGAATGCTTATTTAGTATCAACAATAATTATACCTACCACCAGAATTAATAAGGATCGATTTTGAGCAATTTTAAATTTGCGATTTTTCAAATTTTCAAACGCTTATATCTCGCTTATTTGCAATGCTAGCGCAAAACGAATGCTTATTTAGTATCAACAATAATTATACCTACCACCAGAATTAATGGGGATCGATTTTGAGCAATTTTAAATTTGCGATTTTTCAAATTTTCAAACGCTTATATCTCGCTTATTTGCAATGCTAGCGCAAAACGAATGCTTATTTAGTATCAACAATAATTATACCTACCACCAGAATTAATGGGGATCGATTTTGAGCAATTTTAAATTTGCGATTTTTCAAATTTTCAAACGCTTATATCTCGCTTATTTGCAATGCTAGCGCAAAACGAATAGTTATTTAGTATCAACAATAATTATACCTACCACCAGAATTAATGGGGATCGATTTTGAGCAATTTTAAATTTGCGATTTTTCAAATTTTCAAACGCTTATATCTCGCTTATTTGCAATGCTAGCGCAAAACGAATGCTTATTTAGTATCAACAATAATTATACCTACCACCAGAATTAATGGGGATCGATTTTGAGCAATTTTAAATTTGCGATTTTTCAAATTTTCAAACGCTTATATCTCGCTTATTTGCAATGCTAGCGCAAAACGAATGCTTATTTAGTATCAACAATACTTATACCTACCACCAGAATTAATGGGGATCGATTTTGAGCAATTTTAAATTTGCGATTTTTCAAATTTTCAAACGCTTATATCTCGCTTATTTGCAATGCTAGCGCAAAACGAATGCTTATTTAGTATCAACAATAATTATACCTACCACCAGAATTAATGGGGATCGATTTTGAGCAATTTTCAATTTGCGATTTTTCAAATTTTCAAACGCTTATATCTCGCTTATTTGCAATGCTAGCGCAAAACGAATGCTAATTTAGTATCAACAATAATTATACCTACCACCAGAATTAATGGGGATCGATTTTGAGCAATTTTAAATTTGCGATTTTTCAAATTTTCAAACGCTTATATCTCGCTTATTTGCAATGCCAGCGCAAAACGAATGCTTATTTAGTATCAACAATAATTATACCTACCACCAGAATTAATGGGGATCGATTTTGAGCAATTTTAAATTTGCGATTTTTCAAATTTTCAAACGCTTATATCTCGCTTATTTGCAATGCTAGCGCAAAACGAATGCTTATTTAGTATCAAAAATAATTATACCTACCACCAGAATTAATAAGGATCGATTTTGAGCAATTTTAAATTTGCGATTTTTCAAATTTTCACACGCTTATATCTCGCTTATTTGCAATGCTAGCGCAAAACGAATGCTTATTTAGTATCAACAATAATTATACCTACCACCAGAATTAATAAGGATCGATTTTGAGCAATTTTAAATTTGCGATTTTTCAAATTTTCAAACGCTTATATCTCGCTTATTTGCAATGCTAGCGCAAAACGAATGCTTATTTAGTATCAACAATAATTATACCTACCACCAGAATTAATGGGGATCGATTTTGAGCAATTTTAAATTTGCGATTTTTCAAATTTTCAAACGCTTATATCTCGCTTATTTGCAATGCTAGCGCAAAACGAATGCTTATTTAGTATCAACAATAATTATACCTACCACCAGAATTAATGGGGATCGATTTTGAGCAATTTTAAATTTGCGATTTTTCAAATTTTCAAACGCTTATATCTCGCTTATTTGCAATGCTAGCGCAAAACGAATAGTTATTTAGTATCAACAATAATTATACCTACCACCAGAATTAATGGGGATCGATTTTGAGCAATTTTAAATTTGCGATTTTTCAAATTTTCAAACGCTTATATCTCGCTTATTTGCAATGCTAGCGCAAAACGAATAGTTATTTAGTATCAACAATAATTATACCTACCACCAGAATTAATGGGAATCGATTTTGAGCAATTTTAAATTTGCGATTTTTCAAATTTTCAAACGCTTATATCTCGCTTATTTGCAATGCTAGCGCAAAACGAATGCTTATTTAGTATCAACAATAATTATACCTACCACCAGAATTAATGGGGATCGATTTTGAGCAATTTTAAATTTGCGATTTTTCAAATTTTCAAACGCTTATATCTCGCTTATTTGCAATGCTAGCGCAAAACGAATGCTTATTTAGTATCAACAATAATTATACCTACCACCAGAATTAATGGGGATCGATTTTGAGCAATTTTAAAATTGCGATTTTTCAAATTTTCAAACGCTTATATCTCGCTTATTTGCAATGCTAGCGCAAAACGAATGCTTATTTAGTATCAACAATAATTATACCTACCACCAGAATTAATGGAGATCGATTTTGAGCAATTTTAAATTTGCGATTTTTCAAATTTTCAAACGCTTATATCTCGCTTATTTGCAATGCTAGCGCAAAACGAATGCTTATTTAGTATCAACAATAATTATACCTACCACAAGAATTAATGTTGATCGATTTTGAGCAATTTTAAATTTGCGATTTTTCAAATTTTCAAACGCTTATATCTCGCTTATTTGCAATGCTAGCGCAAAACGAATGCTTATTTAGTATGAACAATAATTATACCTACCACCAGAATTAATGGGGATCGATTTTGAGCAATTTTAAATTTGCGATTTTTCAAATTTTCAAACGCTTATATCTCGCTTATTTGCAATGCTAGCGCAAAACGAATGCTTATTTAGTATCAACAATAATTATACCTACAACCAGAATTAATGGGGATCGATTTTGAGCAATTTTAAATTTGCGATTTTTCAAATTTTCAAACGCTTATATCTCGCTTATTTGCAATGCTAGCGCAAAACGAATGCTTATTTAGTATCAACAATAATTATACCTACCACCAGAATTAATGGGGATCGATTTTGAGCAATTTTAAATTTGCGATTTTTCAAATTTTCAAACGCTTATATCTCGCTTATTTGCAATGCTAGCGCAAAACGAATGCTTATTTAGTATCAACAATAATTATACCTACCACCAGAATTAATGGGGATCGATTTTGAGCAATTTTAAATTTGCGATTTTTCAAATTTTCAAACGCTTATATCTCGCTTATTTGCAATGCTAGCGCAAAACGAATGCTTATTTAGTATCAACAATAATTATACCTACCACAAGAATTAATGTTGATCGATTTTGAGCAATTTTAAATTTGCGATTTTTCAAATTTTCAAACGCTTATTTCTCGCTTATTTGCAATGCTAGCGCAAAACGAATGCTTATTTAGTATGAACAATAATTATACCTACCACCAGAATTAATGGGGATCGATTTTGAGCAATTTTAAATTTGCGATTTTTCAAATTTTCAAACGCTTATATCTCGCTTATTTGCAATGCTAGCGCAAAACGAATGCTTATTTAGTATCAACAATAATTATACCTACCACCAGAATTAATGGGGATCGATTTTGAGCAATTTTAAATTTGCGATTTTTCAAATTTTCAAACGCTTATATCTCGCTTATTTGCAATGCTAGCGCAAAACGAATGCTTATTTAGTATCAACAATAATTATACCTACCACCAGAATTAATATGGATCGATTTTGAGCAATTTTAAATTTGCGATTTTTCAAATTTTCAAACGCTTATATCTCGCTTATTTGCAATGCTAGCGCAAAACGAATGCTTATTTAGTATCAACAATAATTATACCTACCACCAGAATTAATGGGGATCGATTTTGAGCAATTTTAAATTTGCGATTTTTCAAATTTTCAAACGCTTGAATCTCGCTTATTTGCAATGCTAGCGCAAAACGAATGCTTATTTAGTATCAACAATAATTATACCTACCACCAGAATTAATGGGGATCGATTTTGAGCAATTTTAAATTTGCGATTTTTCAAATTTTCAAACGCTTATATCTCGCTTATTTGCAATGCTAGCGCAAAACGAATGCTTATTTAGTATCAACAATAATTATACCTACCACCAGAATTAATGGGGATCGATTTTGAGCAATTTTAAATTTGCGATTTTTCAAATTTTCAAACGCTTATATCTCGCTTATTTGCAATGCTAGCGCAAAACGAATGCTTATTTAGTATCAACAATAATTATACCTACCACCAGAATTAATGGGGATCGATTTTGAGCAATTTTAAATTTGCGATTTTTCAAATTTTCAAACGCTTATATCTCGCTTATTTGCAATGCTAGCGCAAAACGAATGCTTATTTAGTATCAACAATAATTATACCTACCACCAGAATTAATGGGGATCGATTTTGAGCAATTTTAAATTTGCGATTTTTCGAATTTTCAAACGCTTATATCTCGCTTATTTGCAATGCTAGCGCAAAACGAATGCTTATTTAGTATCAACAATAATTATACCTACCACCAGAATTAATGGGGATCGATTTTGAGCAATTTTAAATTTGCGATTTTTCAAATTTTCAAACGCTTATATCTCGCTTATTTGCAATGCTAGCGCAAAACGAATGCTTATTTAGTATCAACAATAATTATACCTACCACCAGAATTAATGGGGATCGATTTTGAGCAATTTTAAATTTGCGATTTTTCAAATTTTCAAACGCTTATATCTCGCTTATTTGCAATGCTAGCGCAAAACGAATGCTTATTTAGTATCAAAAATAATTATACCTACCACCAGAATTAATGGGGATCGATTTTGAGCAATTTTAAATTTGCGATTTTTCAAATTTTCAAACGCTTATATCTCGCTTATTTGCAATGCTAGCGCAAAACGAATGCTTATTTAGTATCAACAATAATTATACCTACCACCAGAATTAATGGGGATCGATTTTGAGCAATTTTAAATTTGCGATTTTTCAAATTTTCAAACGCTTATATCTCGCTTATTTGCAATGCTAGCGCAAAACGAATGCTTATTTAGTATCAACAATAATTATACCTACCACCAGAATTAATGGGGATCGATTTTGAGCAATTTTAAATTTGCGATTTTTCAAATTTTCAAACGCTTATATCTCGCTTATTTGCAATGCTAGCGCAAAACGAATAGTTATTTAGTATCAACAATAATTATACCTACCACCAGAATTAATAGGGATCGATTTTGAGCAATTTTAAATTTGCGATTTTTCAAATTTTCAAACGCTTATATCTCGCTTATTTGCAATGCTAGCGCAAAACGAATGCTTATTTAGTATCAACAATAATTATACCTACCACCAGAATTAATGGGGATCGATTTTGAGCAATTTTAAATTTGCGATTTTTCAAATTTTCAAACGCTTATATCTCGCTTATTTGCAATGCTAGCGCAAAACGAATGCTTATTTAGTATCAACAATAATTATACCTACCACCAGAATTAATGGGGATCGATTTTGAGCAATTTTAAATTTGCGATTTTTCAAATTTTCAAACGCTTATATCTCGCTTATTTGCAATGCTAGCGCAAAACGAATGCTTATTTAGTATCAACAATAATTATACCTACCACAAGAATTAATGTTGATCGATTTTGAGCAATTTTAAATTTGCGATTTTTCAAATTTTCAAACGCTTATTTCTCGCTTATTTGCAATGCTAGCGCAAAACGAATGCTTATTTAGTATGAACAATAATTATACCTACCACCAGAATTAATGGGGATCGATTTTGAGCAATTTTAAATTTGCGATTTTTCAAATTTTCAAACGCTTATATCTCGCTTATTTGCAATGCTAGCGCAAAACGAATGCTTATTTAGTATCAACAATAATTATACCTACCACCAGAATTAATGGGGATCGATTTTGAGCAATTTTAAATTTGCGATTTTTCAAATTTTCAAACGCTTATATCTCGCTTATTTGCAATGCTAGCGCAAAACGAATGCTTATTTAGTATCAACAATAATTATACCTACCACCAGAATTAATATGGATCGATTTTGAGCAATTTTAAATTTGCGATTTTTCAAATTTTCAAACGCTTATATCTCGCTTATTTGCAATGCTAGCGCAAAACGAATGCTTATTTAGTATCAACAATAATTATACCTACCACCAGAATTAATGGGGATCGATTTTGAGCAATTTTAAATTTGCGATTTTTCAAATTTTCAAACGCTTGAATCTCGCTTATTTGCAATGCTAGCGCAAAACGAATGCTTATTTAGTATCAACAATAATTATACCTACCACCAGAATTAATGGGGATCGATTTTGAGCAATTTTAAATTTGCGATTTTTCAAATTTTCAAACGCTTATATCTCGCTTATTTGCAATGCTAGCGCAAAACGAATGCTTATTTAGTATCAACAATAATTATACCTACCACCAGAATTAATGGGGATCGATTTTGAGCAATTTTAAATTTGCGATTTTTCAAATTTTCAAACGCTTATATCTCGCTTATTTGCAATGCTAGCGCAAAACGAATGCTTATTTAGTATCAACAATAATTATACCTACCACCAGAATTAATGGGGATCGATTTTGAGCAATTTTAAATTTGCGATTTTTCAAATTTTCAAACGCTTATATCTCGCTTATTTGCAATGCTAGCGCAAAACGAATGCTTATTTAGTATCAACAATAATTATACCTACCACCAGAATTAATGGGGATCGATTTTGAGCAATTTTAAATTTGCGATTTTTCGAATTTTCAAACGCTTATATCTCGCTTATTTGCAATGCTAGCGCAAAACGAATGCTTATTTAGTATCAACAATAATTATACCTACCACCAGAATTAATGGGGATCGATTTTGAGCAATTTTAAATTTGCGATTTTTCAAATTTTCAAACGCTTATATCTCGCTTATTTGCAATGCTAGCGCAAAACGAATGCTTATTTAGTATCAACAATAATTATACCTACCACCAGAATTAATGGGGATCGATTTTGAGCAATTTTAAATTTGCGATTTTTCAAATTTTCAAACGCTTATATCTCGCTTATTTGCAATGCTAGCGCAAAACGAATGCTTATTTAGTATCAAAAATAATTATACCTACCACCAGAATTAATGGGGATCGATTTTGAGCAATTTTAAATTTGCGATTTTTCAAATTTTCAAACGCTTATATCTCGCTTATTTGCAATGCTAGCGCAAAACGAATGCTTATTTAGTATCAACAATAATTATACCTACCACCAGAATTAATGGGGATCGATTTTGAGCAATTTTAAATTTGCGATTTTTCAAATTTTCAAACGCTTATATCTCGCTTATTTGCAATGCTAGCGCAAAACGAATGCTTATTTAGTATCAACAATAATTATACCTACCACCAGAATTAATGGGGATCGATTTTGAGCAATTTTAAATTTGCGATTTTTCAAATTTTCAAACGCTTATATCTCGCTTATTTGCAATGCTAGCGCAAAACGAATAGTTATTTAGTATCAACAATAATTATACCTACCACCAGAATTAATGGGGATCGATTTTGAGCAATTTTAAATTTGCGATTTTTCAAATTTTCAAACGCTTATATCTCGCTTATTTGCAATGCTAGCGCAAAACGAATGCTTATTTAGTATCAACAATAATTATACCTACCACCAGAATTAATGGGGATCGATTTTGAGCAATTTTAAATTTGCGATTTTTCAAATTTTCAAACGCTTATATCTCGCTTATTTGCAATGCTAGCGCAAAACGAATGCTTATTTAGTATCAACAATAATTATACCTACCACCAGAATTAATGGGGATCGATTTTGAGCAATTTTAAATTTGCGATTTTTCAAATTTTCAAACGCTTATATCTCGCTTATTTGCAATGCTAGCGCAAAACGAATAGTTATTTAGTATCAACAATAATTATACCTACCACCAGAATTAATGGGGATCGATTTTGAGCAATTTTAAATTTGCGATTTTTCAAATTTTCAAACGCTTATATCTCGCTCATTTGCAATGCTAGCGCAAAACGAATGCTTATTTCGTATCAACAATAATTATACCTACCACCAGAATTAATGGGGATCGATTTTGAGCAATTTTAAATTTGCGATTTTTCAAATTTTCAAACGCTTATATCTCGCTTATTTGCAATGCTAGCGCAAAACGAATGCTTATTTAGTATCAACAATAATTATACCTACCACCAGAATTAATGGGGATCGATTTTGAGCAATTTTAAATTTGCGATTTTTCAAATTTTCAAACGCTTATATCTCGCTTATTTGCAATGCTAGCGCAAAACGAATAGTTATTTAGTATCAACAATAATTATACTTACCACCAGAATTAATGGGAATCGATTTTGAGCAATTTTAAATTTGCGATTTTTCAAATTTTCAAACGCTTATATCTCGCTTATTTGCAATGCTAGCGCAAAACGAATGCTTATTTAGTATCAACAATAATTATACCTACCACCAGAATTAATGGGGATCGATTTTGAGCAATTTTAAATTTGCGATTTTTCAAATTTTCAAACGCTTATATCTCGCTTATTTGCAATGCTAGCGCAAAACGAATGCTTATTTAGTATCAACAATAATTATACCTACCACCAGAATTAATGGGGATCGATTTTGAGCAATTTTAAATTTGCGATTTTTCAAATTTTCAAACGCTTATATCTCGCTTATTTGCAATGCTAGCGCAAAACGAATGCTTATTTAGTATCAACAATAATTATACCTACCACCAGAATTAATGGGGATCGATTTTGAGCAATTTTAAATTTGCGATTTTTCAAATTTTCAAATGCTTATATCTCGCTTATTTGCAATGCTAGCGCAAAACGAATGCTTATTTAGTATCAACAATAATTATACCTACCACCAGAATTAATGGGGATCGATTTTGAGCAATTTTAAATTTGCGATTTTTCAAATTTTCAAACGCTTGAATCTCGCTTATTTGCAATGCTAGCGCAAAACGAATGCTTATTTAGTATCAACAATAATTATACCTACCACCAGAATTAATGGGGATCGATTTTGAGCAATTTTAAATTTGCGATTTTTTAAATTTTCAAACGCTTATATCTCGCTTATTTGCAATGCTAGCGCAAAACGAATGCTTATTTAGTATCAACAATAATTATACCTACCACCAGAATTAATATGGATCGATTTTGAGCAATTTTAAATTTGCGATTTTTCAAATTTTCAAACGCTTATATCTCGCTTATTTGCAATGCTAGCGCAAAACGAATGCTTATTTAGTATCAACAATAATTATACCTACCACCAGAATTAATGGGGATCGATTTTGAGCAATTTTAAATTTGCGATTTTTCAAATTTTCAAACGCTTATATCTCGCTTATTTGCAATGCTAGGGAAAAAGGAATGCTTATTTAGTATCAACAATAATTATACCTACCACCAGAATTAATGGGGATCGATTTTGAGCAATTTTAAATTTGCGATTTTTCAAATTTTCAAACGCTTATATCTCGCTTATTTGCAATGCTAGCGCAAAACGAATGCTTATTTAGTATCAACGATAATTATACCTACCACCAGAATTAATGGGGATCGATTTTGAGCAATTTTAAATTTGCGATTTTTCAAATTTTCAAACGCTTATATCTCGCTTATTTGCAATGCTAGCGCAAAACGAATGCTTATTTAGTATCAACGATAATTATACCTACCACCAGAATTAATGGGGATCGATTTTGAGCAATTTTAAATTTGCGATTTTTCAAATTTTCAAACGCTTATATCTCGCTTATTTGCAATGCTAGCGCAAAACGAATGCTTATTTAGTATCAACAATAATTATACCTACCACCAGAATTAATGGGGATCGATTTTGAGCAATTTTAAATTTGCGATTTTTCAAATTTTCAAACGCTTATATCTCGCTTATTTGCAATGCTAGCGCAAAACGAATGCTTATTTAGTATCAACAATAATTATACCTACCACCAGAATTAATGGGGATCGATTTTGAGCAATTTTAAATTTGCGATTTTTCAAATTTTCAAACGCTTATATCTCGCTTATTTGCAATGCTAGCGCAAAACGAATGCTTATTTAGTATCAAAAATAATTATACCTACCACCAGAATTAATGGGGATCGATTTTGAGCAATTTTAAATTTGCGATTTTTCAAATTTTCAAACGCTTATATCTCGCTTATTTGCAATGCTAGAGCAAAACGAATGCTTATTTAGTATCAACAATAATTATACCTACCACCAGAATTAATGGGGATCGATTTTGAGCAATTTTAAATTTGCGATTTTTCAAATTTTCAAACGCTTATATCTCGCTTATTTGCAATGCTAGCGCAAAACGAATGCTTATTTAGTATCAACAATAATTATACCTACCACCAGAATTAATGGGGATCGATTTTGAGCAATTTTAAATTTGCGATTTTTCAAATTTTCAAACGCTTATATCTCGCTTATTTGCAATGCTAGCGCAAAACGAATGCTTATTTAGTATCAACAATAATTATACCTACCACCAGAATTAATGGGGATCGATTTTGAGCAATTTTAAATTTGCGATTTTTCAAATTTTCAAACGCTTATATCTCGCTTATTTGCAATGCTAGCGCAAAACGAATGCTTATTTAGTATCAACAATAATAATACCTACCACCAGAATTAATGGGGATCGATTTTGAGCAATTTTAAATTTGCGATTTTTCGAATTTTCAAACGCTTATATCTCGCTTATTTGCAATGCTAGCGCAAAACGAATGCTTATTTAGTATCAACAATAATTATACCTACCACCAGAATTAATGGGGATCGATTTTGAGCAATTTTAAATTTGCGATTTTTCGAATTTTCAAACGCTTATATCTCGCTTATTTGCAATGCTAGCGCAAAACGAATGCTTATTTAGTATCAACAATAATTATACCTACCACCAGAATTAATGGGGATCGATTTTGAGCAATTTTAAATTTGCGATTTTTCAAATTTTCAAACGCTTATATCTCGCTTATTTGCAATGCTAGCGCAAAACGAATGCTTATTTAGTATCAAAAATAATTATACCTACCACCAGAATTAATGGGGATCGATTTTGAGCAATTTTAAATTTGCGATTTTTCAAATTTTCAAACGCTTATATCTCGCTTATTTGCAATGCTAGCGCAAAACGAATGCTTATTTAGTATCAACAATAATTATACCTACCACCAGAATTAATGGGGATCGATTTTGAGCAATTTTAAATTTGCGATTTTTCAAATTTTCAAACGCTTATATCTCGCTTATTTGCAATGCTAGCGCAAAACGAATGCTTATTTAGTATCAACAATAATTATACCTACCACCAGAATTAATGGGGATATTTTGAGCAATTTTAAATTTGCGATTTTTCAAATTTTCAAACGCTTGAATCTCGCTTATTTGCAATGCTAGCGCAAAACGAATGCTTATTTAGTATCAACAATAATTATACCTACCACCAGAATTAATGGGGATCGATTTTGAGCAATTTTAAATTTGCGATTTTTCAAATTTTCAAACGCTTATATCTCGCTTATTTGCAATGCTAGCGCAAAACGAATGCTTATTTCGTATCAACAATAATTATACCTACCACCAGAATTAATGGGGATCGATTTTGAGCAATTTTAAATTTGCGATTTTTCAAATTTTCAAACGCTTATATCTCGCTTATTTGCAATGCTAGCGCAAAACGAATGCTTATTTAGTATCAACAATAATTATACCTACCACCAGAATTAATGGGGATCGATTTTGAGCAATTTTAAATTTGCGATTTTTCAAATTTTCAAACGCTTATATCTCGCTTATTTGCAATGCTAGGGAAAAAGGAATGCTTATTTAGTATCAACAATAATTATACCTACCACCAGAATTAATGGGGATCGATTTTGAGCAATTTTAAATTTGCGATTTTTCAAATTTTCAAACGCTTATATCTCGCTTATTTGCAATGCTAGCGCAAAACGAATGCTTATTTAGTATCAACGATAATTATACCTACCACCAGAATTAATGGGGATCGATTTTGAGCAATTTTAAATTTGCGATTTTTCAAATTTTCAAACGCTTATATCTCGCTTATTTGCAATGCTAGCGCAAAACGAATGCTTATTTAGTATCAACGATAATTATACCTACCACCAGAATTAATGGGGATCGATTTTGAGCAATTTTAAATTTGCGATTTTTCAAATTTTCAAACGCTTATATCTCGCTTATTTGCAATGCTAGCGCAAAACGAATGCTTATTTAGTATCAACAATAATTATACCTACCACCAGAATTAATGGGGATCGATTTTGAGCAATTTTAAATTTGCGATTTTTCAAATTTTCAAACGCTTGAATCTCGCTTATTTGCAATGCTAGCGCAAAACGAATGCTTATTTAGTATCAACAATAATTATACCTACCACCAGAATTAATGGGGATCGATTTTGAGCAATTTTAAATTTGCGATTTTTTAAATTTTCAAACGCTTATATCTCGCTTATTTGCAATGCTAGCGCAAAACGAATGCTTATTTCGTATCAACAATAATTATACCTACCACCAGAATTAATATGGATCGATTTTGAGCAATTTTAAATTTGCGATTTTTCAAATTTTCAAACGCTTATATCTCGCTTATTTGCAATGCTAGCGAAAAACGAATGCTTATTTAGTATCAACAATAATTATACCTACCACCAGAATTAATGGGGATCGATTTTGAGCAATTTTAAATTTGCGATTTTTCAAATTTTCAAACGCTTATATCTCGCTTATTTGCAATGCTAGGGAAAAAGGAATGCTTATTTAGTATCAACAATAATTATACCTACCACCAGAATTAATGGGGATCGATTTTGAGCAATTTTAAATTTGCGATTTTTCAAATTTTCAAACGCTTATATCTCGCTTATTTGCAATGCTAGCGCAAAACGAATGCTTATTTAGTATCAACGATAATTATACCTACCACCAGAATTAATGGGGATCGATTTTGAGCAATTTTAAATTTGCGATTTTTCAAATTTTCAAACGCTTATATCTCGCTTATTTGCAATGCTAGCGCAAAACGAATGCTTATTTAGTATCAACGATAATTATACCTACCACCAGAATTAATGGGGATCGATTTTGAGCAATTTTAAATTTGCGATTTTTCAAATTTTCAAACGCTTATATCTCGCTTATTTGCAATGCTAGCGCAAAACGAATGCTTATTTAGTATCAACAATAATTATACCTACCACCAGAATTAATGGGGATCGATTTTGAGCAATTTTAAATTTGCGATTTTTCAAATTTTCAAACGCTTATATCTCGCTTATTTGCAATGCTAGCGCAAAACGAATGCTTATTTAGTATCAACAATAATTAAACCTACCACCAGAATTAATGGGGATCGATTTTGAGCAATTTTAAATTTGCGATTTTTCAAATTTTCAAACGCTTATATCTCGCTTATTTGCAATGCTAGCGCAAAACGAATGCTTATTTAGTATCAAAAATAATTATACCTACCACCAGAATTAATGGGGATCGATTTTGAGCAATTTTAAATTTGCGATTTTTCAAATTTTCAAACGCTTATATCTCGCTTATTTGCAATGCTAGAGCAAAACGAATGCTTATTTAGTATCAACAATAATTATACCTACCACCAGAATTAATGGGGATCGATTTTGAGCAATTTTAAATTTGCGATTTTTCAAATTTTCAAACGCTTATATCTCGCTTATTTGCAATGCTAGCGCAAAACGAATGCTTATTTAGTATCAACAATAATTATACCTACCACCAGAATTAATGGGGATCGATTTTGAGCAATTTTAAATTTGCGATTTTTCAAATTTTCAAACGCTTATATCTCGCTTATTTGCAATGCTAGCGCAAAACGAATGCTTATTTAGTATCAACAATAATTATACCTACCACCAGAATTAATGGGGATCGATTTTGAGCAATTTTAAATTTGCGATTTTTCAAATTTTCAAACGCTTATATCTCGCTTATTTGCAATGCTAGCGCAAAACGAATGCTTATTTAGTATCAACAATAACAATACCTACCACCAGAATTAATGGGGATCGATTTTGAGCAATTTTAAATTTGCGATTTTTCAAATTTTCAAACGCTTATATCTCGCTTATTTGCAATGCTAGCGCAAAACGAATGCTTATTTAGTATCAACAATAATTATACCTACCACCAGAATTAATGGGGATCGATTTTGAGCAATTTTAAATTTGCGATTTTTCGAATTTTCAAACGCTTATATCTCGCTTATTTGCAATGCTAGCGCAAAACGAATGCTTATTTAGTATCAACAATAATTATACCTACCACCAGAATTAATGGGGATCGATTTTGAGCAATTTTAAATTTGCGATTTTTCAAATTTTCAAACGCTTATATCTCGCTTATTTGCAATGCTAGCGCAAAACGAATGCTTATTTAGTATCAACAATAATTATACCTACCACCAGAATTAATGGGGATCGATTTTGAGCAATTTTAAATTTGCGATTTTTCAAATTTTCAAACGCTTATATCTCGCTTATTTGCAATGCTAGCGCAAAACGAATGCTTATTTAGTATCAAAAATAATTATACCTACCACCAGAATTAATGGGGATCGATTTTGAGCAATTTTAAATTTGCGATTTTTCAAATTTTCAAACGCTTATATCTCGCTTATTTGCAATGCTAGCGCAAAACGAATGCTTATTTAGTATCAACAATAATTATACCTACCACCAGAATTAATGGGGATCGATTTTGAGCAATTTTAAATTTGCGATTTTTCAAATTTTCAAACGCTTATATCTCGCTTATTTGCAATGCTAGCGCAAAACGAATGCTTATTTAGTATCAACAATAATTATACCTACCACCAGAATTAATGGGGATCGATTTTGAGCAATTTTAAATTTGCGATTTTTCAAATTTTCAAACGCTTATATCTCGCTTATTTGCAATGCTAGCGCAAAACGAATAGTTATTTAGTATCAACAATAATTATACCTACCACCAGAATTAATGGGGATCGATTTTGAGCAATTTTAAATTTGCGATTTTTCAAATTTTCAAACGCTTATATCTCGCTTATTTGCAATGCTAGCGCAAAACGAATGCTTATTTAGTATCAACAATAATTATACCTACCACCAGAATTAATGGGGATCGATTTTGAGCAATTTTAAATTTGCGATTTTTCAAATTTTCAAACGCTTATATCTCGCTTATTTGCAATGCTAGCGCAAAACGAATGCTTATTTAGTATCAACAATAATTATACCTACCACCAGAATTAATGGGGATCGATTTTGAGCAATTTTAAATTTGCGATTTTTCAAATTTTCAAACGCTTATATCTCGCTTATTTGCAATGCTAGCGCAAAACGAATAGTTATTTAGTATCAACAATAATTATACTTACCACCAGAATTAATGGGAATCGATTTTGAGCAATTTTAAATTTGCGATTTTTCAAATTTTCAAACGCTTATATCTCGCTTATTTGCAATGCTAGCGCAAAACGAATGCTTATTTAGTATCAACAATAATTATACCTACCACCAGAATTAATGGGGATCGATTTTGAGCAATTTTAAATTTGCGATTTTTCAAATTTTCAAACGCTTATATCTCGCTTATTTGCAATGCTAGCGCAAAACGAATGCTTATTTAGTATCAACAATAATTATACCTACCACCAGAATTAATGGGGATCGATTTTGAGCAATTTTAAATTTGCGATTTTTCAAATTTTCAAACGCTTATATCTCGCTTATTTGCAATGCTAGCGCAAAACGAATGCTTATTTAGTATCAACAATAATTATACCTACCACCAGAATTAATGGGGATCGATTTTGAGCAATTTTAAATTTGCGATTTTTCAAATTTTCAAACGCTTATATCTCGCTTATTTGCAATGCTAGCGCAAAACGAATGCTTATTTAGTATCAACAATAATTATACCTACCACCAGAATTAATGGGGATCGATTTTGAGCAATTTTAAATTTGCGATTTTTCAAATTTTCAAACGCTTGAATCTCGCTTATTTGCAATGCTAGCGCAAAACGAATGCTTATTTAGTATCAACAATAATTATACCTACCACCAGAATTAATGGGGATCGATTTTGAGCAATTTTAAATTTGCGATTTTTCAAATTTTCAAACGCTTATATCTCGCTTATTTGCAATGCTAGCGCAAAACGAATGCTTATTTCGTATCAACAATAATTATACCTACCACCAGAATTAATGGGGATCGATTTTGAGCAATTTTAAATTTGCGATTTTTCAAATTTTCAAACGCTTATATCTCGCTTATTTGCAATGCTAGCGCAAAACGAATGCTTATTTAGTATCAACAATAATTATACCTACCACCAGAATTAATGGGGATCGATTTTGAGCAATTTTAAATTTGCGATTTTTCAAATTTTCAAACGCTTATATCTCGCTTATTTGCAATGCTAGGGAAAAAGGAATGCTTATTTAGTATCAACAATAATTATACCTACCACCAGAATTAATGGGGATCGATTTTGAGCAATTTTAAATTTGCGATTTTTCAAATTTTCAAACGCTTATATCTCGCTTATTTGCAATGCTAGCGCAAAACGAATGCTTATTTAGTATCAACGATAATTATACCTACCACCAGAATTAATGGGGATCGATTTTGAGCAATTTTTAATTTGCGATTTTTCAAATTTTCAAACGCTTATATCTCGCTTATTTGCAATGCTAGCGCAAAACGAATGCTTATTTAGTATCAACGATAATTATACCTACCACCAGAATTAATGGGGATCGATTTTGAGCAATTTTAAATTTGCGATTTTTCAAATTTTCAAACGCTTATATCTCGCTTATTTGCAATGCTAGCGCAAAACGAATGCTTATTTAGTATCAACAATAATTATACCTACCACCAGAATTAATGGGGATCGATTTTGAGCAATTTTAAATTTGCGATTTTTCAAATTTTCAAACGCTTATATCTCGCTTATTTGCAATGCTAGCGCAAAACGAATGCTTATTTAGTATCAACAATAATTATACCTACCACCAGAATTAATGGGGATCGATTTTGAGCAATTTTAAATTTGCGATTTTTCAAATTTTCAAACGCTTATATCTCGCTTATTTGCAATGCTAGCGCAAAACGAATGCTTATTTAGTATCAAAAATAATTATACCTACCACCAGAATTAATGGGGATCGATTTTGAGCAATTTTAAATTTGCGATTTTTCAAATTTTCAAACGCTTATATCTCGCTTATTTGCAATGCTAGAGCAAAACGAATGCTTATTTAGTATCAACAATAATTATACCTACCACCAGAATTAATGGGGATCGATTTTGAGCAATTTTAAATTTGCGATTTTTCAAATTTTCAAACGCTTATATCTCGCTTATTTGCAATGCTAGCGCAAAACGAATGCTTATTTAGTATTAACAATAATTATACCTACCACCAGAATTAATGGGGATCGATTTTGAGCAATTTTAAATTTGCGATTTTTCAAATTTTCAAACGCTTATATCTCGCTTATTTGCAATGCTAGCGCAAAACGAATAGTTATTTAGTATCAACAATAATTATACCTACCACCAGAATTAATGGGGATCGATTTTGAGCAATTTTAAATTTGCGATTTTTCAAATTTTCAAACGCTTATATCTCGCTTATTTGCAATGCTAGCGCAAAACGAATGCTTATTTAGTATCAACAATAATTATACCTACCACCAAAATTAATGGGGATCGATTTTGAGCAATTTTAAATTTGCGATTTTTCAAATTTTCAAACGCTTATATCTCGCTTATTTGCAATGCTAGCGCAAAACGAATGCTTATTTAGTATCAACAATAATTATACCTACCACCAGAATTAATGGGGATCGATTTTGAGCAATTTTAAATTTGCGATTTTTCAAATTTTCAAACGCTTATATCTCGCTTATTTGCAATGCTAGCGCAAAACGAATGCTTATTTAGTATCAACAATAATTATACCTACCACCAGAATTAATGGGGATCGATTTTGAGCAATTTTAAATTTGCGATTTTTCAAATTTTCAAACGCTTGAATCTCGCTTATTTGCAATGCTAGCGCAAAACGAATGCTTATTTAGTATCAACAATAATTATACCTACCACCAGAATTAATGGGGATCGATTTTGAGCAATTTTAAATTTGCGATTTTTCAAATTTTCAAACGCTTATATCTCGCTTATTTGCAATGCTAGCGCAAAACGAATGCTTATTTAGTATCAACAATAATTATACCTACCACCAGAATTAATGGGGATCGATTTTGAGCAATTTTAAATTTGCGATTTTTCAAATTTTCAAACGCTTATATCTCGCTTATTTGCAATGCTAGCGCAAAACGAATGCTTATTTAGTATCAACAATAATTATACCTACCACCAGAATTAATGGGGATCGATTTTGAGCAATTTTAAATTTGCGATTTTTCAAATTTTCAAACGCTTATATCTCGCTTATTTGCAATGCTAGCGCAAAACGAATGCTTATTTAGAATCAACAATAATTATACCTACCACCAGAATTAATGGGGATCGATTTTGAGCAATTTAAAATTTGCGATTTTTCAAATTTTCAAACGCTTGAATCTCGCTTATTTGCAATGCTAGCGCAAAACGAATGCTTATTTAGTATCAACAATAATTATACCTACCACCAGAATTAATGGGGATCGATTTTGAGCAATTTTAAATTTGCGATTTTTCAAATTTTCAAACGCTTATATCTCGCTTATTTGCAATGCTAGCGCAAAACGAATGCTTATTTCGTATCAACAATAATTATACCTACCACCAGAATTAATGGGGATCGATTTTGAGCAATTTTAAATTTGCGATTTTTCAAATTTTCAAACGCTTATATCTCGCTTATTTGCAATGCTAGCGCAAAACGAATGCTTATTTAGTATCAACAATAATTATACCTACCACCAGAATTAATGGGGATCGATTTTGAGCAATTTTAAATTTGCGATTTTTCAAATTTTCAAACGCTTATATCTCGCTTATTTGCAATGCTAGGGAAAAAGGAATGCTTATTTAGTATCAACAATAATTATACCTACCACCAGAATTAATGGGGATCGATTTTGAGCAATTTTAAATTTGCGATTTTTCAAATTTTCAAACGCTTATATCTCGCTTATTTGCAATGCTAGCGCAAAACGAATGCTTATTTAGTATCAACGATAATTATACCTACCACCAGAATTAATGGGGATCGATTTTGAGCAATTTTAAATTTGCGATTTTTCAAATTTTCAAACGCTTATATCTCGCTTATTTGCAATGCTAGCGCAAAACGAATGCTTATTTAGTATCAACGATAATTATACCTACCACCAGAATTAATGGGGATCGATTTTGAGCAATTTTAAATTTGCGATTTTTCAAATTTTCAAACGCTTATATCTCGCTTATTTGCAATGCTAGCGCAAAACGAATGCTTATTTAGTATCAACAATAATTATACCTACCACCAGAATTAATGGGGATCGATTTTGAGCAATTTTAAATTTGCGATTTTTCAAATTTTCAAACGCTTATATCTCGCTTATTTGCAATGCTAGCGCAAAACGAATGCTTATTTAGTATCAACAATAATTATACCTACCACCAGAATTAATGGGGATCGATTTTGAGCAATTTTAAATTTGCGATTTTTCAAATTTTCAAACGCTTATATCTCGCTTATTTGCAATGCTAGCGCAAAACGAATGCTTATTTAGTATCAAAAATAATTATACCTACCACCAGAATTAATGGGGATCGATTTTGAGCAATTTTAAATTTGCGATTTTTCAAATTTTCAAACGCTTATATCTCGCTTATTTGCAATGCTAGAGCAAAACGAATGCTTATTTAGTATCAACAATAATTATACCTACCACCAGAATTAATGGGGATCGATTTTGAGCAATTTTAAATTTGCGATTTTTCAAATTTTCAAACGCTTATATCTCGCTTATTTGCAATGCTAGCGCAAAACGAATGCTTATTTAGTATTAACAATAATTATACCTACCACCAGAATTAATGGGGATCGATTTTGAGCAATTTTAAATTTGCGATTTTTCAAATTTTCAAACGCTTATATCTCGCTTATTTGCAATGCTAGCGCAAAACGAATAGTTATTTAGTATCAACAATAATTATACCTACCACCAGAATTAATGGGGATCGATTTTGAGCAATTTTAAATTTGCGATTTTTCAAATTTTCAAACGCTTATATCTCGCTTATTTGCAATGCTAGCGCAAAACGAATGCTTATTTAGTATCAACAATAATTATACCTACCACCAAAATTAATGGGGATCGATTTTGAGCAATTTTAAATTTGCGATTTTTCAAATTTTCAAACGCTTATATCTCGCTTATTTGCAATGCTAGCGCAAAACGAATGCTTATTTAGTATCAACAATAATTATACCTACCACCAGAATTAATGGGGATCGATTTTGAGCAATTTTAAATTTGCGATTTTTCAAATTTTCAAACGCTTATATCTCGCTTATTTGCAATGCTAGCGCAAAACGAATGCTTATTTAGTATGAACAATAATTATACCTACCACCAGAATTAATGGGGATCGATTTTGAGCAATTTTAAATTTGCGATTTTTCAAATTTTCAAACGCTTATATCTCGCTTATTTGCAATGCTAGCGCAAAACGAATGCTTATTTAGTATCAACAATAATTATACCTACCACCAGAATTAATGGGGATCGATTTTGAGCAATTTTAAATTTGCGATTTTTCAAATTTTCAAACGCTTATATCTCGCTTATTTGCAATGCTAGCGCAAAACGAATGCTTATTTAGTATCAACAATAATTATACCTACCACCAGAATTATTGGGGATCGATTTTGAGCAATTTTAAATTTGCGATTTTTCAAATTTTCAAACGCTTATATCTCGCTTATTTGCAATGCTAGCGCAAAACGAATGCTTATTTAGTATCAACAATAATTATACCTACCACCAGAATTAATGTGGATCGATTTTGAGCAATTTTAAATTTGCGATTTTTCAAATTTTCAAACGCTTATATCTCGCTTATTTGCAATGCTAGCGCAAAACGAATGCTTATTTAGTATCAACAATAATTATACCTACCACCAGAATTAATGGGGATCGATTTTGAGCAATTTTAAATTTGCGATTTTTCAAATTTTCAAACGCTTGAATCTCGCTTATTTGCAATGCTAGCGCAAAATGAATGCTTATTTAGTATCAACAATAATTATACCTACCACCAGAATTAATGGGGATCGATTTTGAGCAATTTTAAATTTGCGATTTTTCAAATTTTCAAACGCTTATATCTCGCTTATTTGCAATGCTAGCGCAAAACGAATGCTTATTTAGTATCAACAATAATTATACCTACCACCAGAATTAATGGGGATCGATTTTGAGCAATTTTAAATTTGCGATTTTTCAAATTTTCAAACGCTTATATCTCGCTTATTTGCAATGCTAGCGCAAAACGAATGCTTATTTAGTATCAACAATAATTATACCTACCACCAGAATTAATGGGGATCGATTTTGAGCAATTTTAAATTTGCGATTTTTCAAATTTTCAAACGCTTATATCTCGCTTATTTGCAATGCTAGCGCAAAACGAATGCTTATTTAGTATGAACAATAATTATACCTATCACCAGAATTAATGGGGATCGATTTTGAGCAATTTTAAATTTGCGATTTTTCAAATTTTCAAACGCTTATATCTCGCTTATTTGCAATGCTAGCGCAAAACGAATGCTTATTTAGTATCAACAATAATTATACCTACCACCAGAATTAATGGGGATCGATTTTGAGCAATTTTAAATTTGCGATTTTTCAAATTTTCAAACGCTTATATCTCGCTTATTTGCAATGCTAGCGCAAAACGAATGCTTATTTAGTATCAACAATAATTATACCTACCACCAGAATTAATGGGGATCGATTTTGAGCAATTTTAAATTTGCGATTTTTCAAATTTTCAAACGCTTATATCTCGCTTATTTGCAATGCTAGCGCAAAACGAATGCTTATTTAGTATCAACAATAATTATACCTACCACCAGAATTAATGGGGATCGATTTTGAGCAATTTTAAATTTGCGATTTTTCAAATTTTCAAACGCTTATATCTCGCTTATTTGCAATGCTAGCGCAAAACGAATGCTTATTTAGTATCAACAATAATTATACCTACCACCAGAATTAATGGGGATCGATTTTGAGCAATTTTAAATTTGCGATTTTTCAAATTTTCAAACGCTTGAATCTCGCTTATTTGCAATGCTAGCGCAAAATGAATGCTTATTTAGTATCAACAATAATTATACCTACCACCAGAATTAATGGGGATCGATTTTGAGCAATTTTAAATTTGCGATTTTTCAAATTTTCAAACGCTTATATCTCGCTTATTTGCAATGCTAGCGCAAAACGAATGCTTATTTAGTATCAACAATAATTATACCTACCACCAGAATTAATGGGGATCGATTTTGAGCAATTTTAAATTTGCGATTTTTCAAATTTTCAAACGCTTATATCTCGCTTATTTGCAATGCTAGCGCAAAACGAATGCTTATTTAGTATCAACAATAATTATACCTACCACCAGAATTAATGGGGATCGATTTTGAGCAATTTTAAATTTGCGATTTTTCAAATTTTCAAACGCTTATATCTCGCTTATTTGCAATGCTAGCGCAAAACGAATGCTTATTTAGTATCAACAATAATTATACCTACCACCAGAATTAATGGGGATCGATTTTGAGCAATTTTAAATTTGCGATTTTTCAAATTTTCAAACGCTTATATCTCGCTTATTTGCAATGCTAGCGCAAAACGAATGCTTATTTAGTATCAACAATAATTATACCTACCACCAGAATTAATGGGGATCGATTTTGAGCAATTTTAAATTTGCGATTTTTCAAATTTTCAAACGCTTATATCTCGCTTATTTGCAATGCTAGCGCAAAACGAATGCTTATTTAGTATCAACAATAATTATACCTACCACCAGAATTAATGGGGATCGATTTTGAGCAATTTTAAATTTAAGATTTTTCAAATTTTCAAACGCTTATATCTCGCTTATTTGCAATGCTAGCGCAAAACGAATGCTTATTTAGTATCAACAATAATTATACCTACCACCAGAATTAATGGGGATCGATTTTGAGCAATTTTAAATTTGCGATTTTTCAAATTTTCAAACGCTTATATCTCGCTTATTTGCAATGCTAGCGCAAAACGAATGCTTATTTAGTATCAACAATAATTATACCTACCACCAGAATTAATGGGGATCGATTTTGAGCAATTTTAAATTTGCGATTTTTCAAATTTTCAAACGCTTATATCTCGCTTATTTGCAATGCTAGCGCAAAACGAATGCTTATTTAGTATCAACAATAATTATACCTACCACCAGAATTAATGGGGATCGATTTTGAGCAATTTTAAATTTGCGATTTTTCAAATTTTCAAACGCTTATATCTCGCTTATTTGCAATGCTAGCGCAAAACGAATAGTTATTTAGTATCAACAATAATTATACCTACCACCAGAATTAATGGGAATCGATTTTGAGCAATTTTAAATTTGCGATTTTTCAAATTTTCAAACGCTTATATCTCGCTTATTTGCAATGCTAGCGCAAAACGAATGCTTATTTAGTATCAACAATAATTATACCTACCACCAGAATTAATGGGGATCGATTTTAAACAATTTTAAATTTGCGATTTTTCAAATTTTCAAACGCTTATATCTCGCTTATTTGCAATGCTAGCGCAAAACGAATGCTTATTTAGTATCAACAATAATTATACCTACCACCAGAATTAATGGGGATCGATTTTGAGCAATTTTAAATTTGCGATTTTTCAAATTTTCAAACGCTTATATCTCGCTTATTTGCAATGCTAGCGCAAAACGAATGCTTATTTAGTATCAACAATAATTATACCTACCACCAGAATTAATGGGGATCGATTTTGAGCAATTTTAAATTTGCGATTTTTCAAATTTTCAAACGCTTATATCTCGCTTATTTGCAATGCTAGCGCAAAACGAATGCTTATTTAGTATCAACAATAATTATACCTACCACCAGAAATAATGGGGATCGATTTTAAACAATTTTAAATTTGCGATTTTTCAAATTTTCAAACGCTTATATCTCGCTTATTTGCAATGCTAGCGAAAAACGAATGCTTATTTAGTATCAACAATAATTATACCTACCACCAGAATTAATGGGGATCGATTTTGAGCAATTTTAAATTTGCGATTTTTCAAATTTTCAAACGCTTATATCTCGCTTATTTGCAATGCTAGCGCAAAACGAATGCTTATTTAGTATCAACAATAATTATACCTACCACCAGAATTAATGGGGATCGATTTTGAGCAATTTTAAATTTGCGATTTTTCAAATTTTCAAACGCTTATATCTCGCTTATTTGCAATGCTAGCGCAAAACGAATGCTTATTTAGTATCAACAATAATTATACCTACCACCAGAATTAATGGGGATCGATTTTGAGCAATTTTAAATTTGCGATTTTTCAAATTTTCAAACGCTTATATCTCGCTTATTTGCAATGCTAGCGCAAAACGAATAGTTATTTAGTATCAACAATAATTATACCTACCACCAGAATTAATGGGGATCGATTTTGAGCATTTTTAAATTTGCGATTTTTCAAATTTTCAAACGCTTATATCTCGCTTATTTGCAATGCTAGCGCAAAACGAATGCTTATTTAGTATCAACAATAATTATACCTACCACCAGAATTAATGGGGATCGATTTTGAGCAATTTTAAATTTGCGATTTTTCAAATTTTCAAACGCTTATATCTCGCTTATTTGCAATGCTAGCGCAAAACGAATGCTTATTTAGTATCAACAATAATTATACCAACCACCAGAATTAATATAGATCGATTTTGAGCAATTTTAAATTTGCGATTTTTCAAATTTTCAAACGCTTATATCTCGCTTATTTGCAATGCTAGCGCAAAACGAATGCTTATTTAGTATCAACAATAATTATACCTACCACCAGAAATAATGGGGATCGATTTTAAACTATTTTAAATTTGCGATTTTTCAAATTTTCAAACGCTTATATCTCGCTTATTTGCAATGCTAGCGAAAAACGAATGCTTATTTAGTATCAACAATAATTATACCTACCACCAGAATTAATGGTGATCGATTTTGAGCAATTTTAAATTTGCGATTTTTCAAATTTTCAAACGCTTATATCTCGCTTATTTGCAATGCTAGCGCAAAACGAATGCTTATTTAGTATCAACAATAATTATACCTACCACCAGAATTAATGGGGATCGATTTTGAGCAATTTTAAATTTGCGATTTTTCAAATTTTCAAACGCTTATATCTCGCTTATTTGCAATGCTAGCGCAAAACGAATGCTTATTTAGTATCAACAATAATTATACCTACCACAAGAATTAATGGGGATCGATTTTGAGCAATTTTAAATTTGCGGTTTTTCAAATTTTCAAACGCTTATTTCTCGCTTATTTGCAATGCTAGCGCAAAACGAATGTATATTTACTATCAACAATAATTATACCTACCACCAGAATTAATGGGGATCGATTTTGAGCAATTTTAAATTTGCGATTTTTCAAATTTTCAAACGCTTATATCTCGCTTATTTGCAATGCTAGCGCAAAACGAATGCTTATTTAGTATGAACAATAATTATACCTACCACCAGAATTAATGGGAATCGATTTTGAGCAATTTTAAATTTGCGATTTTTCAAATTTTCAAACGCTTATATCTCGCTTATTTGCAATGCTAGCGCAAAACGAATGCTTATTTAGTATCAACAATAATTATACCTACCACCAGAATTAATGGGGATCGATTTTGAGCAATTTTAAATTTGAGATTTTTCAAATTTTCAAACGCTTATATCTCGCTTATTTGCAATGCTAGCGCAAAACGAATGCTTATTTAGTATCAACAATAATTATACCTACCACCAGAATTAATGGGGATCGATTTTGAGCAATTTAAAATTTGCGATTTCTCAAATTTTCAAACGCTTATATCTCGCTTATTTGCAATGCTAGCGCAAAACGAATGCTTATTTAGTATCAACAATAATTATACCTACCACCAGAATTAATGGGGATCGATTTTGAGCAATTTTAAATTTGCGATTTTTCAAATTTTCAAACGCTTATATCTCGCTTATTTGCAATGCTAGCGCAAAACGAATGCTTATTTAGTATCAACAATAATTATACCTACCACCAGAATTAATGGGGATCGATTTTGAGCAATTTTAAATTTGCGATTTTTCAAATTTTCAAACGCTTGAATCTCGCTTATTTGCAATGCTAGCGCAAAACGAATGCTTATTTAGTATCAACAATAATTATACCTACCACCAGAATTAATGGGGATCGATTTTGAGCAATTTTAAATTTGCGATTTTTCAAATTTTCAAACGCTTATTTCTCGCTTATTTGCAATGCTAGCGCAAAACGAATGCTTATTTAGTATCAACAATAATTATACCTACCACCAGAATTAATGGGGATCGATTTTGAGCAATTTTAAATTTGCGATTTTTCAAATTTTCAAACGCTTATATCTCGCTTATTTGCAATGCTAGCGCAAAACGAATGCTTATTTAGTATCAACAATAATTATACCTACCACCAGAATTAATGGGGATCGATTTTGAGCAATTTTAAATTTGCGATTTTTCAAATTTTCAAACGCTTATATCTCGCTTATTTGCAATGCTAGCGCAAAACGAATGCTTATTTAGTATCAACAATAATTATACCTACCACCAGAATTAATGGGGATCGATTTTGAGCAATTTTAAATTTGCGATTTTTCAAATTTTCAAACGCTTATATCTCGCTTATTTGCAATGCTAGCGCAAAACGAATGCTTATTTAGTATCAACAATAATTATACCTACCACCAGAATTAATGGGGATCGATTTTGAGCAATTTTAAATTTGCGATTTTTCAAATTTTCAAACGCTTATATCTCGCTTATTTGCAATGCTAGCGCAAAACGAATGCTTATTTAGTATCAACAATAATTATACCTACCACCAGAATTAATGGGGATCGATTTTGAGCAATTTTAAATTTGCGACTTTTCAAATTTTCAAACGCTTATATCTCGCTTATTTGCAATGCTAGCGCAAAACGAATGCTTATTTAGTATCAAAAATAATTATACCTACCATCAGAATTAATGGGGATCGATTTTGAGCAATTTTAATTTGCGATTTTTCAAATTTTCAAACGCTTATATCTCGCTTATTTGCAATGCTAGCGCAAAACGAATGCTTATTTAGTATCAACAATAATTATACCTACCACCAGAATTAATGGGGATCGATTTTGAGCAATTTTAAATTTGCGATTTTTAAAATTTTCAAACGCTTATATCTCGCTTATTTGCAATGCTAGCGCAAAACGAATGCTTATTTAGTATCAACAATAATTATACCTACCACCAGAATTAATGGGGATCGATTTTGAGCAATTTTAAATTTGCGATTTTTCAAATTTTCAAACGCTTATATCTCGCTTATTTGCAATGCTAGCGCAAAACGAATAGTTATTTAGTATCAACAATAATTATACCTACCACCAGAATTAATGGGGATCGATTTTGAGCAATTTTAAATTTGCGATTTTTCAAATTTTCAAACGCTTATATCTCGCTTATTTGCAATGCTAGCGCAAAACGAATGCTTATTTAGTATCAACAATAATTATACCTACCACCAGAATTAATGGGGATCGATTTTGAGCAATTTTAAATTTGCGATTTTTCAAATTTTCAAACGCTTATATCTCGCTTATTTGCATTGCTAGCGCAAAACGAATGCTTATTTAGTATCAACAATAATTATACCTACCACCAGAATTAATGGGGATCGATTTTGAGCAATTTTAAATTTGCGATTTTTCAAATTTTCAAACGCTTATATCTCGCTTATTTGCAATGCTAGCGCAAAACGAATGCTTATTTAGTATGAACAATATTTATACCTACCACCAGAATTAATGGGAATCGATTTTGAGCAATTTTAAATTTGCGATTTTTCAAATTTTCAAACGCTTATATCTCGCTTATTTGCAATGCTAGCGCAAAACGAATGCTTATTTAGTATCAACAATAATTATACCTACCACCAGAATTAATGGGGATCGATTTTGAGCAATTTTAAATTTGCGATTTTTCAAATTTTCAAACGCTTATATCTCGCTTATTTGCAATGCTAGCGCAAACCGAATGCTTATTTAGTATCAACAATAATTATACCTACCACCAGAATTAATAAGGATCGATTTTGAGCAATTTTAAATTTGCGATTTTTCAAATTTTCAAACGCTTATATCTCGCTTATTTGCAATGCTAGCGCAAAACGAATAGTTATTTAGTATCAACAATAATTATACCTACCACCAGAATTAATGGGAATCGATTTTGAGCAATTTTAAATTTGCGATTTTTCAAATTTTCAAACGCTTATATCTCGCTTATTTGCAATGCTAGCGCAAAACGAATGCTTATTTAGTATCAACAATAATTATACCTACCACCAGAATTAATGGGGATCGATTTTAAACAATTTTAAATTTGCGATTTTTCAAATTTTCAAACGCTTATATCTCGCTTATTTGCAATGCTAGCGCAAAACGAATGCTTATTTAGTATCAACAATAATTATACCTACCACCAGAATTAATGGGGATCGATTTTGAGCAATTTTAAATTTGCGATTTTTCAAATTTTCAAACGCTTATATCTCGCTTATTTGCAATGCTAGCGCAAAACGAATGCTTATTTAGTATCAACAATAATTATACCTACCACCAGAATTAATGGGGATCGATTTTGAGCAATTTTAAATTTGCGATTTTTCAAATTTTCAAACGCTTATATCTCGCTTATTTGCAATGCTAGCGCAAAACGAATGCTTATTTAGTATCAACAATAATTATACCTACCACCAGAAATAATGGGGATCGATTTTAAACAATTTTAAATTTGCGATTTTTCAAATTTTCAAACGCTTATATCTCGCTTATTTGCAATGCTAGCGAAAAACGAATGCTTATTTAGTATCAACAATAATTATACCTACCACCAGAATTAATGGGGATCGATTTTGAGCAATTTTAAATTTGCGATTTTTCAAATTTTCAAACGCTTATATCTCGCTTATTTGCAATGCTAGCGCAAAACGAATGCTTATTTAGTATCAACAATAATTATACCTACCACCAGAATTAATGGGGATCGATTTTGAGCAATTTTAAATTTGCGATTTTTCAAATTTTCAAACGCTTATATCTCGCTTATTTGCAATGCTAGCGCAAAACGAATGCTTATTTAGTATCAACAATAATTATACCTACCACCAGAATTAATGGGGATCGATTTTGAGCAATTTTAAATTTGCGATTTTTCAAATTTTCAAACGCTTATATCTCGCTTATTTGCAATGCTAGCGCAAAACGAATAGTTATTTAGTATCAACAATAATTATACCTACCACCAGAATTAATGGGGATCGATTTTGAGCATTTTTAAATTTGCGATTTTTCAAATTTTCAAACGCTTATATCTCGCTTATTTGCAATGCTAGCGCAAAACGAATGCTTATTTAGTATCAACAATAATTATACCTACCACCAGAATTAATGGGGATCGATTTTGAGCAATTTTAAATTTGCGATTTTTCAAATTTTCAAACGCTTATATCTCGCTTATTTGCAATGCTAGCGCAAAACGAATGCTTATTTAGTATCAACAATAATTATACCAACCACCAGAATTAATGGGGATCGATTTTGAGCAATTTTAAATTTGCGATTTTTCAAATTTTCAAACGCTTATATCTCGCTTATTTGCAATGCTAGCGCAAAACGAATGCTTATTTAGTATCAACAATAATTATACCTACCACCAGAAATAATGGGGATCGATTTTAAACAATTTTAAATTTGCGATTTTTCAAATTTTCAAACGCTTATATCTCGCTTATTTGCAATGCTAGCGAAAAACGAATGCTTATTTAGTATCAACAATAATTATACCTACCACCAGAATTAATGGTGATCGATTTTGAGCAATTTTAAATTTGCGATTTTTCAAATTTTCAAACGCTTATATCTCGCTTATTTGCAATGCTAGCGCAAAACGAATGCTTATTTAGTATCAACAATAATTATACCTACCACCAGAATTAATGGGGATCGATTTTGAGCAATTTTAAATTTGCGATTTTTCAAATTTTCAAACGCTTATATCTCGCTTATTTGCAATGCTAGCGCAAAACGAATGCTTATTTAGTATCAACAATAATTATACCTACCACAAGAATTAATGGGGATCGATTTTGAGCAATTTTAAATTTGCGATTTTTCAAATTTTCAAACGCTTATTTCTCGCTTATTTGCAATGCTAGCGCAAAACGAATGTATATTTACTATCAACAATAATTATACCTACCACCAGAATTAATGGGGATCGATTTTGAGCAATTTTAAATTTGCGATTTTTCAAATTTTCAAACGCTTATATCTCGCTTATTTGCAATGCTAGCGCAAAACGAATGCTTATTTAGTATCAACAATAATTATACCTACCACCAGAATTAATGGGGATCGATTTTGAGCAATTTTAAATTTGCGATTTTTAAAATTTTCAAACGCTTGAATCTCGCTTATTTGCAATGCTAGCGCAAAACGAATGCTTATTTAGTATCAACAATAATTATACCTACCACCAGAATTAATGGGGATCGATTTTGAGCAATTTTAAATTTGCGATTTTTCAAATTTTCAAACGCTTATTTCTCGCTTATTTGCAATGCTAGCGCAAAACGAATGCTTATTTAGTATCAACAATAATTATACCTACCACCAGAATTAATGGGGATCGATTTTGAGCAATTTTAAATTTGCGATTTTTCAAATTTTCAAACGCTTATATCTCGCTTATTTGCAATGCTAGCGCAAAACGAATGCTTATTTAGTATCAACAATAATTATACCTACCACCAGAATTAATGGGGATCGATTTTGAGCAATTTTAAATTTGCGATTTTTCAAATTTTCAAACGCTTATATCTCGCTTATTTGCAATGCTAGCGCAAAACGAATGCTTATTTAGTATCAACAATAATTATACCTACCACCAGAATTAATGGGGATCGATTTTGAGCAATTTTAAATTTGCGATTTTTCAAATTTTCAAACGCTTATATCTCGCTTATTTGCAATGCTAGCGCAAAACGAATGCTTATTTAGTATCAACAATAATTATACCTACCACCAGAATTAATGGGGATCGATTTTGAGCAATTTTAAATTTGCGATTTTTCAAATTTTCAAACGCTTATATCTCGCTTATTTGCAATGCTAGCGCAAAACGAATCCTTATTTAGTATCAACAATAATTATACCTACCACCAGAATTAATGGGGATCGATTTTGAGCAATTTTAAATTTGCGATTTTTCAAATTTTCAAACGCTTATATCTCGCTTATTTGCAATGCTAGCGCAAAACGAATGCTTATTTAGTATCAAAAATAATTATACCTACCATCAGAATTAATGGGGATCGATTTTGAGCAATTTTAATTTGCGATTTTTCAAATTTTCAAACGCTTATATCTCGCTTATTTGCAATGCTAGCGCAAAACGAATGCTTATTTAGTATCAACAATAATTATACCTACCACCAGAATTAATGGGGATCGATTTTGAGCAATTTTAAATTTGCGATTTTTAAAATTTTCAAACGCTTATATCTCGCTTATTTGCAATGCTAGCGCAAAACGAATGCTTATTTAGTATCAACAATAATTATACCTACCACCAGAATTAATGGGGATCGATTTTGAGCAATTTTAAATTTGCGATTTTTCAAATTTTCAAACGCTTATATCTCGCTTATTTGCAATGCTAGCGCAAAACGAATAGTTATTTAGTATCAACAATAATTATACCTACCACCAGAATTAATGGGGATCGATTTTGAGCAATTTTAAATTTGCGATTTTTCAAATTTTCAAACGCTTATATCTCGCTTATTTGCAATGCTAGCGCAAAACGAATGCTTATTTAGTATCAACAATAATTATACCTACCACCAGAATTAATGGGGATCGATTTTGAGCAATTTTAAATTTGCGATTTTTCAAATTTTCAAACGCTTATATCTCGCTTATTTGCAATGCTAGCGCAAAACGAATGCTTATTTAGTATCAACAATAATTATACCTACCACCAGAATTAATGGGGATCGATTTTGAGCAATTTTAAATTTGCGATTTTTCAAATTTTCAAACGCTTATATCTCGCTTATTTGCAATGCTAGCGCAAAACGAATGCTTATTTAGTATCAACAATAATTATACCTACCACCAGAATTAATGGGGATCGATTTTGAGCAATTTTAAATTTGCGATTTTTCAAATTTTCAAACGCTTGAATCTCGCTTATTTGCAATGCTAGCGCAAAACGAATGCTTATTTAGTATCAACAATAATTATACCTACCACCAGAATTAATGGGGATCGATTTTGAGCAATTTTAAATTTGCGATTTTTCAAATTTTCAAACGCTTATTTCTCGCTTATTTGCAATGCTAGCGCAAAACGAATGCTTATTTAGTATCAACAATAATTATACCTACCACCAGAATTAATGGGGATCGATTTTGAGCAATTTTAAATTTGCGATTTTTCAAATTTTCAAACGCTTATATCTCGCTTATTTGCAATGCTAGCGCAAAACGAATGCTTATTTAGTATCAACAATAATTATACCTACCACCAGAATTAATGGGGATCGATTTTGAGCAATTTTAAATTTGCGATTTTTCAAATTTTCAAACGCTTATATCTCGCTTATTTGCAATGCTAGCGCAAAACGAATGCTTATTTAGTATCAACAATAATTATACCTACCACCAGAATTAATGGGGATCGATTTTGAGCAATTTTAAATTTGCGATTTTTCAAATTTTCAAACGCTTATATCTCGCTTATTTGCAATGCTAGCGCAAAACGAATGCTTATTTAGTATCAACAATAATTATACCTACCACCAGAATTAATGGGGATCGATTTTGAGCAATTTTAAATTTGCGATTTTTCAAATTTTCAAACGCTTATATCTCGCTTATTTGCAATGCTAGCGCAAAACGAATGCTTATTTAGTATCAACAATAATTATACCTACCACCAGAATTAATGGGGATCGATTTTGAGCAATTTTAAATTTGCGATTTTTCAAATTTTCAAACGCTTATATCTCGCTTATTTGCAATGCTAGCGCAAAACGAATGCTTATTTAGTATCAAAAATAATTATACCTACCATCAGAATTAATGGGGATCGATTTTGAGCAATTTTAATTTGCGATTTTTCAAATTTTCAAACGCTTATATCTCGCTTATTTGCAATGCTAGCGCAAAACGAATGCTTATTTAGTATCAACAATAATTATACCTACCACCAGAATTAATGGGGATCGATTTTGAGCAATTTTAAATTTGCGATTTTTAAAATTTTCAAACGCTTATATCTCGCTTATTTGCAATGCTAGCGCAAAACGAATGCTTATTTAGTATCAACAATAATTATACCTACCACCAGAATTAATGGGGATCGATTTTGAGCAATTTTAAATTTGCGATTTTTCAAATTTTCAAACGCTTATATCTCGCTTATTTGCAATGCTAGCGCAAAACGAATAGTTATTTAGTATCAACAATAATTATACCTACCACCAGAATTAATGGGGATCGATTTTGAGCAATTTTAAATTTGCGATTTTTCAAATTTTCAAACGCTTATATCTCGCTTATTTGCAATGCTAGCGCAAAACGAATAGTTATTTAGTATCAACAATAATTATACCTACCACCAGAATTAATGGGAATCGATTTTGAGCAATTATAAATTTGCGATTTTTCAAATTTTCAAATGCTTATATCTCGCTTATTTGCAATGCTAGCGCAAAACGAATGCTTATTTAGTATCAACAATAATTATACCTACCACCAGAATTAATGGGGATCGATTTTGCGCAATTTTTAATTTGCGATTTTTCAAATTTTCAAACGCTTATATCTCGCTTATTTGCAATGCTAGCGCAAAACGAATGCTTATTTAGTATCAACAATAATTATACCTACCACCAGAATTAATGGGGATCGATTTTGAGCAATTTTAAATTTGCGATTTTTCAAATTTTCAAACGCTTATATCTCGCTTATTTGCAATGCTAGCGCAAAACGAATGCTTATTTCGTATCAACAATAATTATACCTACCACCAGAATTAATGGGGATCGATTTTGAGCAATTTTAAATTTGCGATTTTTCAAATTTTCAAACGCTTATATCTCGCTTATTTGCAATGCTAGCGCATAAGCGAATGCTTATTTAGTATCAACAATAATTATACCTACCACCAGAATTAATGGGGATCGATTTTGAGCAATTTTAAATTTGCGATTTTTCAAATTTTCAAACGCTTATATCTCGCTTATTTGCAATGCTAGCGCAAAACGAATGCTTATTTAGTATCAACAATAATTATACCTACCACCAGAATTAATGGGGATCGATTTTGAGCAATTTTAAATTTGCGATTTTTCAAATTTTCAAACGCTTATATCTCGCTTATTTGCAATGCTAGCGCAAAACGAATGCTTATTTAGTATCAACAATAATTATACCTACCACCAGAATTAATGGGGATCGATTTTGAGCAATTTTAAATTTGCGATTTTTCAAATTTTCAAACGCTTATATCTCGCTTATTTGCAATGCTAGCGCAAAACGAATGCTTATTTAGTATGAACAATAATTATACCTACCACCAGAATTAATGGGGATCGATTTTGAGCAATTTTAAATTTGCGATTTTTCAAATTTTCAAACGCTTATATCTCGCTTATTTGCAATGCTAGCGCAAAACGAATGCTTATTTAGTATCAACAATAATTATACCTACCACCAGAATTAATGGGGTTCGATTTTGAGCAATTTTAAATTTGCGATTTTTCAAATTTTCAAACGCTTATATCTCGCTTATTTGCAATGCTAGCGCAAAACGAATGCTTATTTAGTATCAACAATAATTATACCTACCACCAGAATTAATGGGGATCGATTTTGAGCAATTTTAAATTTGCGATTTTTCAAATTTTCAAACGCTTATATCTCGCTTATTTGCAATGCTAGCGCAAAACGAATTCTTATTTAGTATCAAAAATAATTATACCTACCACCAGAATTAATGGGGATCGATTTTGAGCAATTTTAAATTTGCGATTTTTCAAATTTTCAAACGCTTATATCTCGCTTATTTGCAATGCTAGCGCAAAACGAATGCTTATTTAGTATCAACAATAATTATACCTACCACCAGAATTAATGGGGATCGATTTTGAGCAATTTTAAATTTGCGATTTTTCAAATTTTCAAACGCTTATATCTCGCTTATTTGCAATGCTAGCGCAAAACGAATGCTTATTTAGTATCAACAATAATTATACCTACCACCAGAATTAATGGGGATCGATTTTGAGCAATTTTAAATTTGCGATTTTTCAAATTTTCAAACGCTTATATCTCGCTTATTTGCAATGCTAGCGCAAAACGAATGCTTATTTAGTATCAACAATAATTATACCTACCACCAGAATTAATGGGGATCGATTTTGAGCAATTTTAAATTTGCGATTTTTCAAATTTTCAAACGCTTATATCTCGCTTATTTGCAATGCTAGCGCAAAACGAATGCTTATTTAGTATCAACAATAATTATACCTACCACCAGAATTAATGGGGATCGATTTTGAGCAATTTTAAATTTGCGATTTTTCAAATTTTCAAACGCTTATATCTCGCTTATTTGCAATGCTAGCGCAAAACGAATGCTTATTTAGTATCAACAATAATTATACCTACCACCAGAATTAATGGGGATCGATTTTGAGCAATTTTAAATTTGCGATTTTTCAAATTTTCAAACGCTTGAATCTCGCTTATTTGCAATGCTAGCGCAAAACGAATGCTAATTTAGTATCAACAATAATTATACCTACCACCAGAATTAATGGGGATCGATTTTGAGCAATTTTAAATTTGCGATTTTTCAAATTTTCAAACGCTTATATCTCGCTTATTTGCAATGCTAGCGCAAAACGAATGCTTATTTCGTATCAACAATAATTATACCTACCACCAGAATTAATGGGGATCGATTTTGAGCAATTTTAAATTTGCGATTTTTCAAATTTTCAAACGCTTATATCTCGCTTATTTGCAATGCTAGCGCAAAACGAATGCTTATTTAGTATCAACAATAATTATACCTACCACCAGAATTAATGGGGATCGATTTTGAGCAATTTTAAATTTGCGATTTTTCAAATTTTCAAACGCTTATATCTCGCTTATTTGCAATGCTAGCGCAAAACGAATGCTTATTTAGTATCAACAATAATTATACCTACCACCAGAATTAATGGGGATCGATTTTGAGCAATTTTAAATTTGCGATTTTTCAAATTTTCAAACGCTTATATCTCGCTTATTTGCAATGCTAGCGCAAAACGAATGCTTATTTAGTATCAACAATAATTATACCTACCACCAGAATTAATGGGGATCGATTTTGAGCAATTTTAAATTTGCGATTTTTCAAATTTTCAAACGCTTATATCTCGCTTATTTGCAATGCTAGCGCAAAACGAATGCTTATTTAGTATCAACAATAATTATACCTACCACCAGAATTAATGGGGATCGATTTTGAGCAATTTTAAATTTGCGATTTTTCAAATTTTCAAACGCTTATATCTCGCTTATTTGCAATGCTAGCGCAAAACGAATGCTTATTTAGTATCAACAATAATTATACCTACCACCAGAATTAATGGGGATCGATTTTGAGCAATTTTAAATTTGCGATTTTTCAAATTTTCAAACGCTTATATCTCGCTTATTTGCAATGCTAGCGCAAAACGAATGCTTATTTAGTATCAACAATAATTATACCTACCACCAGAATTAATGGGGATCGATTTTGAGCAATTTTAAATTTGCGATTTTTCAAATTTTCAAACGCTTGAATCTCGCTTATTTGCAATGCTAGCGCAAAACGAATGCTAATTTAGTATCAACAATAATTATACCTACCACCAGAATTAATGGGGATCGATTTTGAGCAATTTTAAATTTGCGATTTTTCAAATTTTCAAACGCTTATATCTCGCTTATTTGCAATGCTAGCGCAAAACGAATGCTTATTTCGTATCAACAATAATTATACCTACCACCAGAATTAATGGGGATCGATTTTGAGCAATTTTAAATTTGCGATTTTTCAAATTTTCAAACGCTTATATCTCGCTTATTTGCAATGCTAGCGCAAAACGAATGCTTATTTAGTATCAACAATAATTATACCTACCACCAGAATTAATGGGGATCGATTTTGAGCAATTTTAAATTTGCGATTTTTCAAATTTTCAAACGCTTATATCTCGCTTATTTGCAATGCTAGCGCAAAACGAATGCTTATTTAGTATCAACAATAATTATACCTACCACCAGAATTAATGGGGATCGATTTTGAGCAATTTTAAATTTGCGATTTTTCAAATTTTCAAACGCTTATATCTCGCTTATTTGCAATGCTAGCGCAAAACGAATGCTTATTTAGTATCAACGATAATTATACCTACCACCAGAATTAATAAGGATCGATTTTGAGCAATTTTAAATTTGCGATTTTTCAAATTTTCAAACGCTTATATCTCGCTTATTTGCAATGCTAGCGCAAAACGAATGCTTATTTAGTATCAACGATAATTATACCTACCACCAGAATTAATAGGGATCGATTTTGAGCAATTTTAAATTTGCGATTTTTCAAATTTTCAAACGCTTATATCTCGCTTATTTGCAATGCTAGCGCAAAACGAATGCTTATTTAGTATCAACAATAATTATACCTACCACCAGAATTAATGGGGATCGATTTTGAGCAATTTTAAATTTGCGATTTTTCAAATTTTCAAACGCTTATATCTCGCTTATTTGCAATGCTAGCGCAAAACGAATGCTTATTTAGTATCAACAATAATTATACCTACCACCAGAATTAATAAGGATCGATTTTGAGCAATTTTAAATTTGCGATTTTTCAAATTTTCAAACGCTTGTATCTCGCTTATTTGCAATGCTAGCGCAAAACGAATGCTTATTTAGTATCAACAATAATTATACCTACCACCAGAATTAATGGGGATCGATTTTGAGCAATTTTAAATTTGCGATTTTTCAAATTTTCAAACGCTTATATCTCGCTTATTTGCAATGCTAGCGCAAAACGAATGCTTATTTAGTATCAACAATAATTATACCTACCACCAGAATTAATAGGGATCGATTTTGAGCAATTTTAAATTTGCGATTTTTCAAATTTTCAAACGCTTATATCTCGCTTATTTGCAATGCTAGCGCAAAACGAATGCTTATTTAGTATCAACAATAATTATACCTACCACCAGAATTAATGGGGATCGATTTTGAGCAATTTTAAATTTGCGATTTTTCAAATTTTTAAACGCTTATATCTCGCTTATTTGCAATATTAGCACAAAACGAATGCTTATTTAGTATCAACAATAATTATACCTACCACCAGAATTAATGGGGATCGATTTTGAGCAATTTTAAATTTGCGATTTTTCAAATTTTCAAACGCTTATATCTCGCTTATTTGCAATGCTAGCGCAAAACGAATGCTTATTTAGTATCAACAATAATTATACCTACCACCAGAATTAATAGGAATCGATTTTGAGCAATTTTAAATTTGCGATTTTTCAAATTTTCAAACGCTTATATCTCGCTTATTTGCAATGCTAGCGCAAAACGAATGCTTATTTAGTATAAACAATAATTATACCTACCACCAGAATTAATGGGCATCGATTTTGAGCAATTTTAAATTTGCGATTTTTCAAATTTTCAAACGCTTATATCTCGCTTATTTGCAATGCTAGCGCAAAACGAATGCTTATTTAGTATCAACAATAATTATACCTACCACCAGAATTAATAGGGATCGATTTTGAGCAATTTTAAATTTGCGATTTTTCAAATTTTCAAACACTTATATCTCGCTTATTTGCAATGCTAGCGCAAAACGAATAGTTATTTAGTATCAACAATAATTATACCTACCACCAGAATTAATGGGGATCGATTTTGAGCAATTTTAAATTTGCGATTTTTCAAATTTTCAAACGCTTATATCTCGCTTATTTGCAATGCTAGCGCAAAACGAATGCTTATTTAGTATCAACAATAATTATACCTACCACCAGAATTAATGGGGATCGATTTTGAGCAATTTTAAATTTGCGATTTTTCAAATTTTCAAACGCTTATATCTCGCTTATTTGCAATGCTAGCGCAAAACGAATGCTTATTTAGTATCAACAATAATTATACCTACCACCAGAATTAATGGGGATCGATTTTGAGCAATTTTAAATTTGCGATTTTTCAAATTTTCAAACGCTTATATCTCGCTTATTTGCAATGCTAGCGCAAAACGAATGCTTATTTAGTATCAACAATAATTATACCTACCACCAGAATTAATGGGGATCGATTTTGAGCAATTTTAAATTTGCGATTTTTCAAATTTTCAAACGCTTATATCTCGCTTATTTGCAATGCTAGCGCAAAACGAATGCTTATTTAGTATCAACAATAATTATACCTACCACCAGAATTAATGGGGATCGATTTTGAGCAATTTTAAATTTGCGATTTTTCAAATTTTCAAACGCTTATATCTCGCTTATTTGCAATGCTAGCGCAAAACGAATGCTTATTTAGTATCAAAAATAATTATACCTACCACCAGAATTAATGGGGATTGATTTTGAGCAATTTTAAATTTGCGATTCTTATAATTTTCAAACGCTTATATCTCGCTTATTTGCAATGATAGCGCAAAACGAATGCTTATTTAGTATCAAAAATAATTATACCTACCACCTAATTAATGGGGATCGATTTTGATCAATTTTAAATTTGCGATTTTTCAAATTATCAAAGGCTTATATCTCGCTTATTTGCAATGATAGCGCAAAACGAATGCTTATTTAGTATCAACAATAATTATACCTACCACCAGAATTAATGGGGATCGATTTTGAGCAATTTTAAATTTGCGATTTCTCAAATTTTCAAAAGCTTATATCTCGCTTATTTGCAATGATAGCGCAAAACGAATGCTTATTTAGTATCAACAATAATTATACCTACCACCTAATTAATGGGGATCGATTTTGAGCAATTTTAAATATGCGATTTTTCAAATTTTAAAAAGCTTATATCTCGCTTATTTGCAATGATAGCGCAAAACGAATGCTTATTTAGTATCAACAATAATTATACCTACCACCAGAATTAATGGGGATCGATTTTGAGCAATTTTAAATTTGCGATTTTTCAAATTTTCAAACGCTTATATCTCGCTTATTTGCAATGATAGCGCAAAACGAATGCTTATTTAGTACCAACAATAATTATACCTACCACCAGAATTAATGGGGATCGATTTTGAGCAATTTTAAATTTGCGATTTCTCAAATTTTCAAACGCTTATATCTCGCTTATTTGCAATGATAGCGCAAAACGAATGCTTATTTAGTATCAACAATAATTATACCTACCACCTAATTAATGGGGATCGATTTTGAGCAATTTTAAATATGCGATTTTTCAAATTTTAAAAAGCTTATATCTCGCTTATTTGCAATGATAGCGCAAAACGAATGCTTATTTAGTATCAACAATAATTATACCTACCACCAGAATTAATGGGGATCGATTTTGAGCAATTTTAAATTTGCGATTTTTCAAATTTTCAAACGCTTATATCTCGCTTATTTGCAATGATAGCGCAAAACGAATGCTTATTTAGTATCAACAATAATTATACCTACCACCAGAATTAATGGGGATCGAATAATCGCCCCATATTGCTGCTGGACGGACTGGGGAAGATTGTAGAAAGGACCATACTCCCCTTTTTCCAGAGAACACTATCAGAAAGGAATATCCTCCCGGCGGAGCAATACGGCTTTAGAGAGGAGCACGCTACAACCCACCAACTTCTGCGCGTCCTGCATTTCGTCAGTGCTGCTTTCAACAACAAAAGGCACGTTGCAGCGGCCTTCTTCGACATCACCAAGGCCTTCGACCGAATGTGGCATGCTGGCCTTCTCCATAAGCTCCGTCGACTGGACTTTCCAACATGGCAGATAAACACCATCGCCTCATACCTCTCGGACAGGACCTTCCACGTTTTCTTCGGCGGGATCACCTCTACCACCAGAACCATCAGGGCGGGAGTTCCCCAGGGTAGCATCTGGGGGCCAATCTTGTTCAATATCTTCTGTGCGGACATTCCCACAAAGTTTTACGGCTGCATGACAGCATTTTATGCTGACGATGCTGCGCTACTAGCGAAGTCCTACTCCAGGAAACTCGCTGTAAAATACTTGCAGCGGGCCACCTACCAGCTTCTTGAATGGTACGACACCTGGAGGTTAGGGGTGAACTCCAAGAAGACACAGACCATTATCTTCTCAATGCTCCGACCGGCGGACGACCCGGACCCAATCATCGTCGGCGCTGAGGAAGTCCATTGGCGAAGCACAGCAGTCTACCTTGGAGTCACCCTCGACAGGCGACTCACTCTCCGCAATCATGCACAACAGGTTGCCATAAAAGCGAGGGTTCGCCGGAGGGTCCTCCTGCCGCTCCTAATGTCCCCGGACTTGCCGCTCCATGTTAGGCTGCACCTATACCAGGCAACCATCTTGAGTGCTCTTTTGTACGCCTCCCCCGCCTGGAGCGGGTTCCTGACCCGCACCACGTGGGAAATTCCATCTAAGGCGGAGAGAGCCGTCCTTCGCACCATCCGGCAGCTTGGCTGGCGCTTTGCTAATCCCACCAACTACATATTGACTGGAGCCACCCCAATTCAGGAATTGGCAACCGTACGAGCGAAGGCCTTCTTTGCCCGCCTTCCTACCAGAAATTATGCGCACCTCCAACGACTGGCCTTGGACACCCCTCAGCGGCGCGACTTCTTCCGCAGGCCCATCTCCTCGCAAGGAGGAACTTTGGCAATCCCCCCAAGAGGGAGGAAAAAGTGGAGGTAAAATATCCTTGAAGGTCCACCAACGAAGGAGCCCACCAGCCCGAAGGAGCTCCCTTGGAGGACGGGCAAGAATGGAGGCAGCACCACCAAACGATGTCAAATTATATATAACATTCATATCACAAATATTTCTGAAAGCAGCTTCCTGGTTTCTATACATCATTTGAATTATTTTTAGGCAGTTGTATCTATTCCAATTTTATGTAACATTTGTATTAAAACTTTCTGGTAAACTTTGTCAAATGCCTTTTCGAAATCTATAAAACCTAAAAAGGTGTTTTTATTATCTTTTAGATTCTTTTCCAAAATTAGCCTTAACTCCATATAGTATCACGTCTTCCTTCCTCTTCCCTAAAACCATACTGATCATCTGATATTTTGTCTTCAGTTTGCTTCTTAATTCTCTTTAGAATTATTATTAGTAATATTTTACATGCATGTGAAACCAAACTAATTGTTCCTTATTTTTCACATACTATTGCATTGCATTTTTTGACTTCTATGGTGATTTTTTTTCTCTTACTCCTTTCTTCTTGTGGCATTTTCTTTGGGGAAGAATATTTAAACTCTGCACTAAAAATACACAATAATTTGTCCGGATACAACTTTCGCAAGCGACTGTAAGATACTAGCTGAACGAGCCCTGAATATAGACTGATAGCCGAGATGCCGGCAGGAACCTCCATGTGGCACCGCGATGTATCCTCGTCACTTGTTCTGCGAAACATCGCTCGTTAAGTGAGTCGCATTGTTACATTTTGTTTAGCTCGTTATGCGAATCACTCGTTATGCAAGGTGCTCGTTAAGCGAGGTTTGACTGTAATCATTTGCTAATATATGTTGTTGCCGCTTCTACTATATAAATTTAGGATTTCCGAGATTTAGTTCATAAATATGCATAATAATTGCCATAGTCTTCTTGTCACAACTTAAAACTAAAATAATTCTTAACTTAATTGCACCAAAAATAATGTACTATGTCGCAAAATATTCTTTTATATACTATATATAGCTTTCCTTGACAGCCATCGGCAAGGAAACAGCGTAGTAGTGGGAAGGCCTGACGTGCCCATATGGGAACGCAGCAATAAACAACGTTATAACAACAACAAATAACCTCAAACTCTGCTATATTTAATTTCTTTCGATGATTAGAACATCATACTAAAGGTATACAAGCAAAAGACTGCTTTAAATTAAAAACAGTAAAACTTATAAAAATTAGTTGCCAGAAGGATCCATCTCAAAATTTCCCTGTTTTTCGAAAAATCACAAGAAATATTTCCTTTCACTTAAATACTCCAAAACTCAAATGAAACTAAGCTTTGGACCCTCTTAGCTATCGTTTACTGACCATTTTATGACACTAAAGATATTGTTTAGCTACCTAGAGAACCTAGCTACAGTCCGTTCCCATATGGGAACGTCAGTCCTTTAAGGGTTAAGAGAGCTCATTGAAACCAAGTATTATGAAGGACAGAAAACATATTTATAATATTGCATCATCTTTTACCCGATTATTTTTCTTGTTTGGTTCAGCATCGGTTTGAAGTTGAAGAATTTTGCGAAAAATCTGTGACCGGCATTTTTCGCAAAATTTGGTTAACTTTGCCCCCTGTAGAATTGTAAAGCGCTGGAACCAACAAAAATGATTTCGGAGTTATATGCAGAATTTATTTAAAAATGACCCTGCGAAGTTTCAAAGTCCTCACTCATAAAAACCACTTTCGTATTTTTGGCCAGTTTTTTCAATTCTAGCCCACTGTGCGCCGCCTCCGACCACTCCGCCCCCTGCCACTCCGGCGGCCGCCCTCCGGAGCAGCTCTTGTGAGGCTTTGGGCTCCCTCTCGATCTCTTCTCGCTCTTTCCTCTCCTAAAAACAAAGAAGATAATCATGTCATTAGATTTTAATGAGGGCCAAAAATAGGCATACGTCTTATTAATTTATATGATTAAATAAAATTATCGATCTTAATTCTCTACAGCGGTGACGCGACATTCCACAAGAAGGAAAAGAGCTTACATATTATGTTGATTTTACTCCTAATGCCACTGGAGAATATCTGGTAGAAACATGCTAAAGCTAGCAAGTTAAAAACACATTTTTTTCGGAAAAGAATGTTATCGATGATGCAAGTAATCGATGAAGGTAAAATACAGGTTTGAAATTATGAAATGAAAAAGATGATGAAAAAATTTCTATTTCTTCAGAGGTGCAGTAAAGATTTTACAAACGTCTGGTTAAAATTAATTTTTCGGAGATGAGCTTTTTTGCTCGAAAAAAACATTTGCTTCAGAGACATTACAGGAGTCGCTCAAGGCAACATTAAAATCTGGAGGTCGAATTTTTTTGCGAATACAATACTTTCTCTATACTACGTATAGGGAGAAAGTAAAAAAAATTTCTCGCAATAACCTATCGACTATTACCATTTCATAAATAGGCTAGTCATTAAATAAACGACTTTTAAATATCTGCTTCTTCTTTGCTATAGCGTCGTCCATTGGCATCCGAGTGAGCCCCTCCTCGTGGAGTTCCTCTGGATCGCTCACCTCCTCCTCATTGCTGGACTGCAGCAATACGGAAATATTTAGACTAAACTGCCATTCTCCAATGATTAAATCCACAACTGCATCACTGAATGGCGAAAAACATTATAACAGTTATTTCGTGCAGAAAAATTTGCTTATAAATTTCCGTTTCTGTCAAAAGACTAAATTGTATAATTTATCGGCATATTTTTGAGATAATAGAGTAAATAATCAATTACGAGTATCTTTCAATGTCCAGCAGGGCTTAAATTTGAACCTTTAACAGTAAGTTTCACTGATGATTGAAATCTTTAGTTGAGTTCACATTGATTATGAAAGCGACGGATGCTCACTATATAAACAAGATCTCATAATTTTGCCTTAAATAAATTCTTCCGTATATTTCAATATTCCAGAATTAACCGATATTACCTATCTTCGAATAACAAACCTAAGTTTGCTAAAGAAAAAAAGATTGCTAAATTTTACGACGCATAGTACTCAAGGTTTATCTCAGTGATGAACTATGCTCGAGAGACAAAGGGCTGTGTTTATCTTCAAATCCACAGAATAATTTCAACGCCGTGCAATTCTTCCTCAATGAGGTGCAAATAAACTTTGCCCCAGTCAATTCTTTAATGCAGACGAAATAAACGAGTAAATTGATTCTCGAAAAACTAACGTACCTTTGAACATGACGAAAAGATGTTTGATATACTACGCGATTATTGATGGAAAAGGACAAATAAGAATACGTTTGAGTTTTTTCTTCGCATCCAGAGTCATTTTGCAACGAGAAAGACCCTGAGGAGGGGGTTGGCGGGTGTAAAGAGCGGAGATAATATAAAAAGTAGGGAAGGGAGATAGGGTTTATTTCGGGGGGAGCGAAGGAAGAAAGTGTTGTGTCGTCTTTTGACCGCCCGGAAGTGTCCCTCGAGAGAAGTGTGTGGATGACGGAAGGGTGGAGCCGCTCACAAACTTTTAACGACGCGTGAATAACGGACTAAGAAGAAGATAACTGACGACTCGTCCACACCTTCCTCATCAAACAAAAGAATCTCTACATCGTCTTCTGTCTCCATCTGATCGCTCGATATGGGAAGGGCAGAATCGTTAAAGAATGAGTCACAGGGCGAGTAAACAACCGCCCGCACCGAGGTCTGCGATCCGTTTGCTATCGTTGGATACATCTCCGCGACACTGCGCCGATGGTCACCCAGGAAATACGGCGAGAGGAGACTACCCCGAGCAATGCACCCCCCACGGAGTTTTATTGGCTGGAGCTGTCACGCCCATTTATCGTTAATCTGGTCAAATCTTCCACTCTCCTCGGGAAGGACCATGGAGCATTAAAATAGTCAAACCAACACATATAAGCAACTGATATTTAAAATCGGATACACCCATGACATGAGACGCCGAACCCTCGGAGGAAAAATCCACAATACAACTGTCCGGCCGCGACTCCAAAATCGGAGTTTCTTGAAAATTATGAATTAATAATAATTTTGTTCTTCCGGCTATAAAGCAAGAGCTATTTTATCCAACCTCACCGTTTCCGTATCTGATAAAAAATAAACATTTTTCTCACTGTAGGATGTTTTAGATTTTCGTTGCTAAATGCCTTCTTCCATTAAATTAATCAAATTTATTAGCATCTGAGGTTAAGTGGAAGAGATACAAATTTGGGCCCAACACCTAGCCTTAATAGAGTTAATTCAAGTTTGAACAAGATGTGAAAAATAGTGACATAAGTGGGTCATCTCTTCCAGTTTCAAACCACCGAACTACTACCATTCCATTCTATTTATGTAAACAGGAGCTTTTGTGAGTAAGGAAGTGCTGCTCCACGATAAAGTACAATCACCCTAACATTTACAAACCCACTTTTAGTTCAAAAAGTCTTCTTAATGTATTTTCCCATTTACAAATTAAATACACTCCTTTATTGAATAATTATGAGCTCGCTTCCAAAAATGGAAACTGAATGAACGGGCCAATTAAAAACAGAAACGTAAAAAGTGAATGAGAAAAACGTATCATTGCATCCCGACCATTTTTCATTTTCCCGTTTGAGAAGATGTGAGGCACCAGCAAATGAAAGGATCGCAACTGAAATAATTAGCTAGTTCACTTGAATGGGCATCCTTTCTTTCTCCCGTACTCCCAATTCCTCCTCCTCAAAACCCTGCGTCGATCCAAAACACGAGTATTATCCGAACTAAACGCCTTCTCAGGCCGTTCGCATTACGTTTTCCGTGCAATTACTCTTCATCTGTTGCCACAAATACTGTTTGAGTGCCGTTTCGCAGCCGTGAGGAGTAGCAGGGATGCGAAGAACGAAAATGCTGGTGCGTTTTGCCACATTCTTTCTGATCGAAATATAATTCCCGGAAAAGGTACCCACCCACAATGAAATTAAAAATGGGTCATTCCATGCCAATTCGACAAGGTCCCTTGAGGTAACCGATTTTGACCAAAGATCTCTTTCATTTGATAACATAATGAAAACCCCCAAGCCGTTTTGCAATTAACGCAACTTGTCAGTCAGTCATCATTTCGCTCCCAGGGGATACTATTTTTCACGGTGGCTCATAATGAACTTTATCCACCAGTATGGCTCAACTTAATAAAAATAAAATAACTTTCCTAATAATATATAGCATTTTTGGACCCGAAATGACTTTATAAATGTACGTAAATTAATAATTAATAAATAATACGAACAAATTTATGAAAAAAGAAGATCACCATTAAAATTTCCCTCCACGAGAGATGAAGGGCATTTGAAATTAGCACAGTATAACTTTCGTATTTTACCTGTTTCAGTCATACCCGGATCCAAAATTCCAAAATTTAGGGTGTCGAGTGCCGGCGAGTTAAACATTCTCCAAAAATTGACAAACCCTCTTCCGTACCCTTGCAGAAGAGTTATGTGTCCAAACTGCTAACCTCTTCTTTCACTTTTAGAGAAAGTGAAGGACATTCATCGGGAAACGGCTTGCATTGACTTACCAGATGCTTTGCGAAAATGCCGGCGATTTCCAAGTCATTGGAGACTGTCATTGACCTTTAAGCTTGCTGTTGTGTTCGCCTTCCTGCCGAGGAGCTTATTCGTCTTCTTCCACAGGTCCTAGTTATGCGGATCGTCTTCAATTTCTTCGTCGAGGTAATTTTCGATTCTCTTATTTTTTATATTCTTAATTTCAGACTGAACTGACTTTCTGAGTTCTCTCAATTTCTACCAGCTGATTCGATTTTTATTTTTCTGGAATGCCTTTCTGGCTATGTTCCTTTCTTTAATTAAATTAATTAAATAGGGTGGGATTCTAATATTACCTGGGGGAAGTTTTTTCCCCGCCTTCGAACTTTTAAAATAAGCCGAGTTGATGATATTAGTAAAACGTTCTATTTCCACGTCAATATCTTAAAATCATTAATATTATTTAATTTAAAATCGTCATATAAGTCTCTTATTGGGTTTGAAATTTTTCAATATTTAAAATTCTAAAGCCTTCATCACTTCCGAATTTGAGATTTGTGTCAAGAGTTAAAATAACAGGAGAGTGATCGGATGATCATTAATTACTTTGACCTGAAGGTCATAGGTGCTAAAAGTAGAAAAAAAACATCTAAAATATCACCAACTCGGGCTCTCGCGCTAAAATGTGTGGGATCGTCAGAGACATGTAGGGGAAAACCAGAGTCATTTATAAAATTATACAATGTTCTTCCAGCAGTATTATCTTTTCTGCATCCCCAATTAAAGTTTTTTGCATTATGATCGCAACCAATTAAAGTGAACGTGTTACTAAATTTGTTCCTTAGTTTTTTTAAATCTGAAATCAATAGTTTGTCTTGTGGTGGTTTATAGACCGCGATGAAATTAATTATTATCGTTTCGAATGTAATTTTGGCAGCGACTGCTTTAATATTTTTAAACTTAGGAAGTTTTACCGGGGAGGAAATAAAATTTTTGTGTATCAAAACTGCTGTGCCCGGCAAGCTGTCTTTTCATCGCCTCTGTTGTAATTTGGGATTATTAAATCTATTTCAGCGGTTAGACAGGTTTCACACATGAGCACTACGTGAATTGCTTTTCTAATTAAGAAATTCGACCCGTTTTCCGCGGATCCCATTGGCATTCCAATCGAGTACATTTAACGTGGTTTCACTCATCATTTAAGAATGCATTTGTGGTTTCTCTAGCGTGCCCAAAGAATCTCGCCTCATTATTATTATTATTTTTATTAGGGTCTTTATTAGGCGAGATTGAGACTAAAAAGTCCTCATAAGTGCTTTCGTCCGCAAGCAATAAGAGTAGTTGCATACTCTAATTTTCAATATTGCTCCTCCAGTTATTCCCTTCATTACGATTCATTAAAATTGTTTAAGGTAGGTTTGATGGGCTATTCCCGGGGCAATTTGGCAGACTTTCTCGCATTCTCTCAATTTCTCTCGTAATCGGATCGGAAGAATTAGTTCCGGCGGCCGCCGCTGCATAAGAAGAGCTTTTCTGTGGCGCTACCGTCGGGACCGGCGGAAAATTTCCGGCGGTGATTTGAAATTTGCTTCTCTCGGTACTTGAATTTTTAAGCGTGCTTTTTCTTTAATTAACTTCATTTTATTTTTAAGAGATTGGTAAACCGGGCAGCCACGGTAGCTAGTCGGATGTTCTCCGTGGCAATTGGCACATATGGCCGGCTCTTTGGAAGATTTTTTACATTCTCTCGCGAAATGATTTGATCTGCATTTGACGCATTTGGCCAGCACATTGCACGCCTTGTCGACATGTCCAAACTGTTGGCATCTGTGACATTGCGGTGGCCCGTTTGGAGGTTTGAATTTCTCTATTTTGACTTTAAACCCGCATACAGCTCTTATATTTAAAAAGATTTCAATATTTTCCACGTCGTCGATTTTGATTAAAAACAAGGGGAGCGGCCTGAGAGGGACGGACTTAAAGTTATTTAAAATATCTTTTTTAGTAGGTCTGGTTGTTTTAAGTTGCGTCACTATGCAAAAAACAATTTTCTGATCTGCTAGCGATTCTTCAATGTCTGAGGTTAAAACATTCTGATGAAAAAATTTGGAACGTTTTCGGCTGTTGAGTTGATGTCTAATCTTGGTCTTGTCAGACTTGGTGGGGACAAGGGCGCAAATGAATTTCTCGTAGCGATCGGAGATGTGGGTGGTGAAGTCCTTTCGCTTACGCTTCCCCCTCTATACTGTGGTCCAGTCATTATTGCTTTCATTAGATTTTTCGCCGGCCCCGTCCAACCCCATCGGGCGCCGATCTCCTTCACTGGGCCTGGAATTGCTTTTTCTCGTTTCTGCCTTTTTATCATTTTCGTTACGTCCCCCTCCTCTCTGAGGTATAGGGTTGGGGGGCGGATTGATTAATTTGGCAATGGCCTCATTCGGGCAGCCGGTCACCTCGGGGGGTGGCGGGGGCGGACGGCTATTTCCGCCCGACTTCCGCGCCTCCGCGCTTTTGTAACTGGTGGGGGGTGGGAGGCCGCAGCGGTGCCGGGCTCGCCTCCCGGTGACCTCCGGTCGCCACCAAACAACTCCCGCGCCCTGACCCCATTGAAATAATTTCCGACGTTTAAATTAGATTTAACCGAAACTGAAATTGATTTAGCGGAAGGGTTACTTCCCTGAGAGGGATTTGACTTCGGGTTCTTTTGGCCCTTTTTATTTTTCCCGTTATTATGGATTGATATGAATAACTCTTTCGGGTACTCTTTAGAGCTAGTTCCGCTCGCATTGTCTTTAGCAGCCGACCCGCGTTCTACGGCAGGGAGATCGTCCTTGCTAAAAGAGTTGACAGAGTTGTTTACTTGTTTATAGGCTTATTTACAAATGCCAACAATCCCGACACGAGGGACCTCGGTACGCCGAGGCGAACGGGTAATCGGCTCGCTACCTTGGCTGTTTCGATCTTTAAGATTTATGATTTCACTTAAAAATTCAGAAGCATCACTACTGCTAGCTCTGCCGGCGCTGAGAGATCTAATTCTTTGGTTACGATTTTGGTTACGATTTTAACGTTCGTCTTTATTATCGTTTAATACTAGCATATTCATTTTGACAAGAATTGAGGAATAATGCAACTAGCAACCCTCTCCCTTCCCAACTACTCCATTCCCACTCTCTCCTTTCCCAACCTCTCCCTTATCACCCTATCACTTCCTATCCTCTACCTTCCCAACCGCACCCTTCCAACCCTCACCCATCCCACTCTATCCCTTCCCACCATCTCCATTCCCACTCTCTCCCTTCTCATCCTCTCCGTTCCCACCCTCTTACTTCCAAACCCATTTTTTGTTACCCTCCCCTTTCCCTATTCCCCTCATATACCCATGATTCCTTTTAATCCCTCTCTTAATCAACCTCCTCCTACCTTCCCTTCCCCATGAGATTTATTTCTAAGAAAAGTATCAGCAATACAATGAAAAGATACAAAATATATAAATAAAACATGACCCTGCCTTACCCTTCCTTAGAAATCTATACATTCTGTAATAGTTAATTTGGTTCAGGGTGCTACGTTATTTTTATATACGTATTATATACATTTCAAGTGATGGGAAACTATACAAGTTTAGGCCTTACAATTTTTAAACTATACATGATTGAAAATATATTTTGGTTGGGAAAAAAACATAATATTTCACTTTTTATTCATGTTACGTATTATATATAAATATGTCTATAGATCAATTAAGAAATTTAATCTCTAAAGATTGAATAAACACCAAAAAGATAACGTTTAACACAAAACATAACTTTTAAAAAATAATTTTTTACCTTGCATCACCATTAGTCACATTGAAAATTAAAAGTTGGAAAAGCCTCAAATAGTATACATAGATAAATATTCACTTAATTGTTCAATTGATTGTTCATTAAATAGTTTAGAATGTAAATATATGAATTGAATGTGCATAGCACGGAAAAACTTCAGTTCACCTCAAAAGTCACGGATTTTATTCCACAAGAAAGTTTTTATTTTATTCTTTCCAATCTAAAATTTGTCCCGATGCTGTCCCCCGCCACAGCAACACAGCTCCGTCCCCGACGCCGTCCTTCTAGAAAGATAATATCTGTATGATTCACCATAAATTAAACTTAGTCAAGACATGCATTTTCCGGTACTTTGTTCATGTATCGCATAAGAGGAGACTCCGCAAAGCGCAACAGTTTGTTATAACATGATATTAATGTACTCAAAAAGTAAATTCAGGGTGCGTCTTAAATTAGAGAATCCCCATGCTTCACTATTATATTTCTACTACCTCATCTGAAATTTAATAAGTTTGAATCTTTACTGAATACTCTCAATAATGATACACGGTTTGACCCAAATTTAGGAAGATCATTATTTAAAATCATACTAAATACATACTAGGCGCGTATTAGCGAAACAACTTAGAGATAGAAGTATATCCAGTGGGAGATAATGATGAAAATATACATCAATATATAACTTACCCAGATTCTCATAATGTATGATTCCTTTATAATTAATTTGTTTTTCAGTCATTTCGCGAAAAAAAGTTAAGGAGCCAACCAAAGCAAGAATCTTGAAGGCGGAACATTTGCATTAAGACCAATAAGACACTGATAATAGAAATTTATTGATGAAGTATTTCTTAACATGCATTATCTTGCTCGAAAACAATGCTTTGAACGTTAGCATTTACCAAGTGTTTCGAAAGCTTTGGAAAAAACGAGTATCTTATATAACTCTACTTACAAAGACAAAATAAAATTCGATCATAAAAATGAATAATTGTTAGTGTAGATGAAATCCTTCATCTGCAAATAACTAAAGTTAGGTAATTTTAATGATGATGGTTATCAATATCGCGGTTGTCCTGCCTCGCAGTCATTGAAACCGCATGAAATACATATATTTACGAACTAAATCTAGTACCAAGATGTTTAATGAGCAACATCCGATACAAGATCGTAAGTTTGAACCACCGATTAATTTATCCTGACTGAAAATGCTAAGTCTCATAAAAATATTACTCTTCTGATACATGGTTAGTATCACAATATTCTATTCAAATGGGGTAAATTATCTTAAATACTTAAATACGCTGAACTTACAATAGCGTTGTTCAGCAAGGTAACGAAACTATTTCTAATCGTTAAATATAGAATATTTTCGATAGTTACTAAACATTTCTAAAAACATTTAACGTAATGTAAAATCAATCGACCGATAAAAGGAATCAGAATTAAAATTCTCATTTTTTCATGCACCTTCAATTTCCATTGGCCTTGCATACATGGTAATTTAGTTTCAAAATTTGAAATAAAGCCTTTACAATGACTAGCAGTTTATGAATATCTTACGGAAAAGTGTTGGCTTTCATTGTGATAGAAAGGCAAGCCATCATGCAAATAAATAAGGAACGCTTCTACCTTAATTGTTTGATGTGTATTTCGTTTTAAGTTTAGGCAGCAATTTTAATAACCATTTGCGATACATTTAATTAAGTATTGGTCTCTAAAACAGTTGCTCCGGTTTTTTCTCCCAGAATGTATTTACATCGATAGCATCAGTATTTACGGAGAACACTGATAATTACTCGAAACATTTTGGATGAATAACAAATTATGTAGTACTCCATGCGTTAAGGAATGTAACATAGTAGTGCCGTTGAAACGGAGGCACTGTTAAAAACTTCCAAAGAAAAATAAATTGAAAGTAAATCAATTGTGACGAAAATCGGCTAACATCAAAGAACATTAACGAATGAGAAACATACACACTATCGATCATACATAAATAGGAATTATTAAGATACTTGATTAAACTTGTACTCATCGTATTCTGTGCTCCTTCCGTGGACCGAACATCTCCTCGCAGCATCTCTGCATTCCTACTCTCGCCCTTCCATGATTGAGAAAAGATCCGAGCGTATTTCTGAAGTATAAATTAAAAATAATTAATAAAAAATGATCTTGTAAACAAAAACACTATGTTAATTAAAAGAACGAAGCTTCGAATATACTAGAATATGAATAGTATTAACATTAGATTCAAATTGGACTCACTGTATTTTGAATTCCACCCCTGGACCGAATACCTCTCCTCAGTGCCTCTACACTCCTCCATCTGATCTTCCATGATGAAGAAATGATGTGAGCGTGTTTTCGAGAAATAAATTGAAAACAGTAATTGAAGTTTTATTTCGAAAACAGAAAACGCTATGTTAATCTAAATATAAGACTTACTGATCATACTCAAATACGAATAACAAAAACGTTTTATTAATTTTGTACTTATTGTATTTTGTGTTTCATCCCTGGACCGAATATCTCTCCTCCGTATCTCTGTGTTCTTATTCCGTTCTTACGAGATCTAGGAAGATTGCGAGTTTGATTCTAAATAAAAAATAAGGAAACAGTTAATAAATAGCAATTCGGAAACAACAAACCTGTGTTAATCCAAAATACAAATATAATCTGTAATAATAACGATTATAATAAAGTACTCTTCACTCAATATTTGTGTGAGAATATACGTTACTTAATACTTTCTTAGTAAGTTTTTACTTTTGTATTATATTTGAGTGTCTACTGAGAACTTTTTTAACTTCGTTTCCCTCAAAACTAAACCAAACCGAAAAATATCATGGCTCCCGAGATGAAGCGCTCAACTATGACTAGTTCAGTGATAGCGCAATATCAACGTCTGCCGAAGAATATCACCGTAGAATTCTATCTAAACTTCGAGTTAATAACTTATATCGATAAATCTCATCGTGGAATGGCATGGCTGCTACTAGTAAGACCTGATACCTTTTCCTTTTATGGATATGACTTTCTCCATGCATAAGATGTCAATATTTATCTACGACAATATTTTCGAACTCTATATTCAAACTAAACTTGGAAGATAAGTGATTAATTTATATCATATAATCTTGTACGTCACAAACATTGTAAGTAATGTTTTTCGGTACATGTTCGATGAAAAACGATGAAAATGTCCTTTCGCACAGAGCGCCCAGATCGCCCACAGAGTACATAATCAGCAACTTCCGGTTGATCAGTTTTTCATGAGTAACTCCTAAACAATCAGTTATACAAAAATATCTTTCATACAAAAGTTATATTAAAATGCATTTTATAAAAATTTCATAAATAATAGTATATATACCTAAGTATCAGATTAATGGAGATATTTTGCAAAAATCGGAAACGAGCCTCGAAAAGTAGAGCTCGACTTCCAGCAAACCGATTTTAACCAGAAACTAATCAACTCTAACGACACCAACCAAAGTACTATATATGAAATTTGACGTTGATAAAATAAATACTTATCATATTAGAGTGCCCACAAAGTTCAAAGCAGGTACTTCCGCTTTATCAGTATTTCATGAATAACTCCTAAGCAATCAGTGATAAAAAATATGTTCAATACAGCAGTTAAAGTAAATTACATTTTCTAAAACTTTTATAAACAATAGTATATACCTGAATATCATATTTTTTGAGATATTTCACAAAAAAAAGCTCAACTTCCGGTTAACCGATTTTCTCCAAAAACTAATCATATCTGTCAGCACACCACAATGCTATATGTGAAGTTTGGTACTGATAGGGCAAAAAGTTTTCACATTAGAGCGCCCACAAGCACACACACATACACAGAATTCATTCCGAAAATGGTTAAAACGTATTCTAGGGACCCCAAAACATGTATTACCGTTGAAATATCGAAGTCGAATTTTTTCATGAAAACAATACTTTATATTTACTATGAATATGGAGAAAGTAAAAATCCAAATAGTATGAAAGAATTGATCCTAGAATACATTGTATATTGTGTGTTTGCAATAACAAAAGTGTAAAATCGTCTACCGCTATTCAAACAGTCTAAACAATTTGGGTTACAGACCACTCATTGCCATTTCCCACTCCCAGTATTTCATTGAACTTAAGAAAAGGAAATCAAACAAAGTGAACCAAAGGACAGCTTAAATGTTATGTAACCAAAAGGATGACCACTGAAATAAATTCAGAATCCCAGAAACACATCCCAAAAACTTCGTGCATGATCTCCTGTTTGAAATTCCAATAACTATAGTAAAATCTTCTAGTTAAGTTGGCACACATTTGAGGATTTAAAAAGCTAATTGACAAAATCTTATTGTATACCTGTATAACAGAACATATTGAAAGTCATTGCAATATTATATCTAAACTAGTAAATGGGTGCTTGTAAACTGCAAGCAAAGAAAATCATTAAGGGATACTAACCCAAGTTATGGGTCTATATGTTATATTTATGTTTCTTTTTAACTATACCACTGTCTTTCGTATGCATAATTATAAAATGTGATCGAGATTCATCAAATAATATAATAATAGAATAATTATTTCGAAGGCCTTTCACGTTCATTTGATACGGGAGTTTTGGAGTTGAGTTCTTCGTGATTACACATTCGTAAAGTTAAATTAAGGAAATACGCCAAAGTAAAGTTAGAATACAAATCTGCATAAAAATTAAAATGCGAGAAATTGATAGACGATTCGTTACCTGTGGTATGTACTTGGTTTAGTGCAAGACTTACTCCAATTGAATTCTATGGCCACGGCGCCGGCTGCTGGGCAGAACACCATATGATGACGAGGATAATATAGACGGCGTACGGAATATTATCAAATATCCTTTCCGGTGAAACTAACACCCTGATATTTTCTGAGGAACGTACTCTTCCTAGCGCGACATAAAGCTGGCAATGTGAAAACACGTCGCTTCTCAAATCAATTCCTACCTTACTTAGTTTTAGATTTCAGTCCTCAATGAATATATAAGGTCGAAGGGTTCCGCGGCGATCGGCTGATTCCGTGGTATCTCTTTCGGGATCCCACCGCGATGAATCTAGCAGCGGCGACGACGACGTTTTAATGTCCATTCGTAAAAGTAAATTAAAGGAAAAAGCTTAAGAATATTAAGTTAGAATAAAAATCTGCATAAGATAAAAATGCGGAAAATAAATTGACGATTACCTGTGTAGTATTCGGTTCAGTGCAAGACATACTGCAAAATAATCCTATATTCATTAAATGGCGTCTACCACGACAATGAGCTCCGTTTCTAATTAAATAAACAAATAGACAATAGGCAACGTAATTATGTAATTAGTTTTCAAGAACTTTATTCTAAAGCCCGTTTGGAGAAGATGGGAAAATAATATTCATACAATGATACATGCGAAAATTGTTTTTACTAACCAAGAATTATCCAGCGTAGAACAACGTAATCAGAATTTCGTTCAAGGAAATCAGTTTATTTTATGTGTAGATTTTTGTTTTTCATTTTGATGAAAGTTGAATTACATAATATACTACGTAGTAATTGTGTACTACGTATTAATTAAAAAACGTAGAAAAAGAACTAAATTTTAAATTCTCTTTGGAGAGTATGACAGAATAATTATATGTAATTAAAATAGAAACGAAGAAACATAATAGGCATATAATAAAAAGCACATAAACTCACACACGAAAAGCAATTCACCATATATATAGAACAACGATACCCTAACACCGTTCAATGATACCATGTAATTACTGAGTAGATAATTGTTGTTCAATTAGATGAAAGTAACAATTTCTTGATATTCAATGATAACATGGTCCTTCAAGAAAGGCGGGCAGCATTGGGTTTGGTTGCCGGTATGAGCTCTTAGGTGGCAATATATCACAATGTATGTAGTGTGAAAGTGAAGCATACATGAGATTTTTTAGCCTGAGTTCAGTATATGATAAATGTATTTGGTTAAGTGAACTATGAAATAATATATTACTAAGCTATAGTGTTCGTAAAACTAATGATTCGTAATGTTTGCAGTTATGTTATTTCTAAAGATTGTCGTTAAACCTTTTAATTTAAATCAATATCCCTATTGGTAATTTTCCCGTTTCACGGTGTTTACGTTTTATTTTTTTTTCACACTAGAAATACCCCGATTTCAATGAAATTTTCAGGGATGATACTTCAAACATTGCAGTTTATGACAAAAATTATAGCGAGTAACTACCTGACTCAGTTGCTGACATATCTCGATGAAAGTGACCAAGGTACAAGAATGGCGTCCGGAGACCATGTTTGAATTGTTAGTTGTGGCATTTTGACGCCAGATGTAGCGGTGAGCGATGAGTTTCACCTCTCGGAAACAGCCTAAAATTCCCAAATTGCTACTATCATACGGGCGCATGGAGTGAACAAGGGTGCTGGGTGGGAAGGTAAAAAACTCGGATATTGTCCAAAAATGACCTGATATGATGAAATATAGCTAAAAAAACTGTATATTATATAGAATTAGGAGTTAATAACCACAGAATAAGTTAATAATTCACAGTTTGCACTTTAAGTTAACTTTGGCCAAAAGCGGATGGGTTGAGTTGGGTGGGCGGTGTTCGTTCATACACATCGTATGTAATGACGGAGAAATAATTAAGAATGAAGGAACCCCGGCCCTCCAACTCAACCCATCCGCTTTTGGCCAAAGTCATATGTAAAAACATTCTTGGATTTTAAGGTAAAACAGCGTTTTCGGCGCAAATGCTGCTTTGTGTTAAGAAAAAGATAGTCACCCTCACGTTCGGATCGCAAGCTATCGTTGGTTTGCAAGCTCAATTGGTATCCAAGGTCTTTTAACACTTAAAAACTGTTTTTTTAACAAGTGTTGCTTTATGTTAATAAAAAGATAGTCACCCTCACGTCCGGCTAGCAAGCTATAGTTGGTTTGCAAGCTAAAAAGGTTTCCAAGGTCTTTTAACAGAGATATTCATTTTAACCGTAGGTCATACGCATAATATATCGAAGAAATTATAATAAATGGAAAGAAGGATAAGCAGAACTCGGAAAAAGTAACACAGGAATCAAGAATATCCATAGATTAGCACTCATTTTCTTATTGGAATAATTTGTAGTTCTGAAAAGAACAGATTTTTAGAGATACGTTGAAATGATCAGAGGAAGATGGAAGTGGAAGGGTTGAGGGAAGGGCAAGGTTGGTTGTGGTTAGGGAAGGTATGGGGTTTGGGAGGGAATACCTTGGAAACTGCTTGGAAGAAGTGATGCAGACGTTCTGCCCGCTCCGGGTATAACAGCTTCCACAAATAGGCGCCTATATAGCCATCCAAGTGCGTCCCTCTGCGCCCATATCTAGGGACGGAGGCCTTTAACTCCCTCCACTCCCTCTCGATGTTCTGGGTGTGGGCCCCCGTCGCCGGATCCACGAAATTAAGGGAGTGATTAACTGTGAAGTGGGCGAAGTCCTTCGAACTCCGTAGGATTCCGTACCCCTTCCAACAGTCGGTGACAATCGTTGACCCCGGAGCGACGTTGTCCTCAATGCAACGGAGAAGGGTCGCGGCGGACCGATCGGGGATTTTACACGCGAACACTTTTCGCGATCCCCTCTCGAACCCGCCGATAACCCATTGCCTGCTTAACATCCTCCCCACGTTACATTTCCGTCGTCCAAGGAGTGTTTCGTCGATCTCGACTATGACACCCTCTCCCCCAATCTTGGAACTTTTGCTGAGGATGTCCTCAAGGCAGACCTCCCGCACGAACATGCATCAGTCAACATATGTGCTGCGACCAACACCGAGGTTATCTTTTGCAAACGTCCATGTCAGCACGCCGTTTAGGAACGCGTTAGCCAGCAGCAGGGACTTGTCTGCGGAGATGCAAGCCATGTTCCTATGGAAGAGAAGTCAGAAGAAGGTGTAATAGAAGGAAGTAATCCATAAACGTGTAAGTTCCGAAATAAAATATATGCAGTGGAAATAAAAAGAGCAGTACTAACCCTTGTGGCGTGAAAAGGAGAAAAGGCACCGAACTCTCTTCCCAGAGATGGGGTGCCGGAATTTTCCGTAACAGCGCCACAGATGTACATCTTTGATAAAAGTTAGACCATGTCCACAGCGAGGACACTTATGTCCATCTGTGGGCAGCAAGCAGCCGTGGTCCTCCAAAAATTGCAGGGCATCACCAGGGGACGCAAATGACTGCGCCGCCCCGAAAACGGTATGCGAGCATGAAATGCAAAGCATCTCGACAACGCCGGAAAAAGAAGTCGACGAGTAATGCAACGTACGCACGCTATTTAAGGACCTGATGGCCCGATTATTGACGAAAATTAATTGGACTTGAATACAATTACTCTGATTGAAATGTAATTGATTAGAAGCGGCATTTTCTTTCCAAAGAAGTAATTGATTAAAATCCAACATAAATTACTTTGACAATTCGCCACGAGCTTTGTAACGAAATAATTGGCACTCCAATTTAAGTGTTTCTTGTTTCATCAATAACTTAGTTTTAATCACCGCTCTTTAAATTTTATTTGAATCAAGTCCCTTCCCCAACTATCAAACCTTCCCCTTCCGTGTCCTTCAGTGAACTGTAATGGGCATGCTTTTCTCATGTTTGCAATTACGTCCATACGCATAATTCTGTTCGTTTTTAATCACGATGTGAGTAAAGAAACCCCACACCCAACTCAACTCATCGTCTTGTCGCCGTAGTTTTCGTAAAATGCGGAGTAAAGTACATAAAAATCGTATCTGAGAGTTCAAATCAAATGTAGCTTGCATACTGCAAGCAGATCGACAACACTAATTTAATATCGGCATCATATCGGGATAGTCGTTAAAAGAAAAAAAAAAGATTGAAAATATTCTTAAAATTCGCTGCAATTTAATCGTCTGGCATCAAACCCGGGTCTTCCCGGGGAACTTACTATGTAGCAAAACAGAAGATCACCATCTCTAGCTATGTGTGAGAATTCAAGCAGAAATATTGGCTGCAAATGCCTCAAACGAAGTTCTACTTTTCCCTTATATTCCTTATGTGAGAAATTTTAATGTGCTCTGGCATCGAACCCAGGAACAGCATGGCCTTATCTATTTTTCTTGTAACCAAGACAACTATTCGCCGGAAATATTTTTCATCTCGATAGAATATCGATGAATCACATAAATAAGCGCAGACTTAGTAAGAATCTTCATTACGCGCAAACTTTCTTTCTCGGAATTTTTTCACTTGGAAGTGATATATTTCGCATTAATGTCTAACGAAACGTCGGAAGTATCATCTCTTGGCATTTGAGATTCCCTTAGAACAGACAATTCTTCCGCGTCAGTAAAAATCTAATAATTTGAATTTCCGAATGTTGAAAATACGATACAAATTTCATTAGCCGAATGTTCCATCTCCTGCAAGCTCATTCGGAAAACATCGTTCACAGAAATATTCCGTGTCATGGTAGATTAGCAATAGATAGATTAAGTGCATTGCATCCAAATACACTACGTTTTTAATATATATCTGCACTTCAAAAGTTTAAACATAACGAAAAAAGATTCCAATTCTTACCGTTACTCCGCAAGAGTTCCCACACAACCACAACCCCCACGAAGTCTCACCGGGAACTGAAAATTTTGTCACAGAAAATCATTACAAAAGAGAAGCTGCGTTCTGATTGGTGGAAATTTGTTTTCCCCCACCCCAACCCCCGTCAGCCGTTACATTTAAAATCACCAAAAATAATGAAAATAATTAAATATTGTTTTAAAATAATAGAATTTTGTTTTAATAAGTAAATTTATGAAAACGGATATAATTTTGAAAAATCACTTTCAACTTTAAGCGAATTCTATAATAACCTTGAAGTTAATGATGGCTGGTATTCACTGGGTTAGGATAAACGCTACGAAAAGAATCAGATTGAGATATGATTGAGTCTTAGAGTATGGAAATAGATTACATTTCAAAATTTAATTACGTTGTCGGTCGTAAAATGATTAAATATCTTTTGGTTCCCACTTATAAAATCCCGTTCTCACTTTATCGGAAATTGCATGGATTCAAATATCGCATTAGTCGTCAAGAGCTTGTTAACAAAATCAAAACGTTTGGACAATTTACGTGCATTTTGTCGAAATGCTCGAAAGAAAGATTCGAAAAGTATATCCCACGATCAAAATAAGAATCTTCGTTCAATTTCCGTTCTTTTGGTGCTTGTCTGGACTCAGCACGACCATACCTTCTAATTTAATATTTCAAAAGAAATGAAGCCTGCAAAAGATAAAAGTGAAGTTTAGGTGTTTTTAATATGGAAAATTGTTTGAGCGATCTTGGTTCGAACCCAGAAAAGGTATCGAAGAAAAATTAAACAATACTTCGTTTCTGATCTCGAAGAATACTTGTGCAAAGTTTCACCCAGTTCGGACAAACGCTGTCGACTCTAATCGATGACAAACACTGAATTTTTGCTTTACAAATAAGGTTAGCATTTAGTTAATATTTTCCACCAAATCAACGTTTCAAGCGAGAGCAATCTTTAAGGCAATCAGTGATCATATTACGGCACACGTTTTTAAATAATCCCACCTCTTTGTATCTGATTAATACACAAAGTAATACATGTTTCATTGGGAAATTGATTCCTCTATTTGAATCGTTAACACCATACACGACTTTGAGTAGATAATTGTAACATTCTGAAAGGAATACTAAAGAATTGAATGCTATGGAAACGGTAAATCAATGGCAACACCAATAGGATGAACAAAACCATCTCAAAACTTTTCCAATCGATAGTTTAAACCGGTATTTGCGACCCAATCTCACACTGTGTTGAAATAATACCTCACTTTGTTAATGCACGATTTGTATAATGCATGTCATTTGACAATTCTACTTTCTACGTCCCACGATAACACGTTCATCAGAAGAAAGCTCGATTTCGTAAAGGATTGCTCCCGTATAATTCTTACCTTAGAATAGAGGTAGATATTCCAAACCATAGAAGCGGTACGGCATGTCATTCAGTTGCACAAGAAGCACAATCGAAGGAACCAGGTTCGATCTTCCAGCACAACCCTCAATTCCACCTCCTGGTTGTTATAGCTACCACACCACTCACAAACACACGTAATATTTAAATATATTCATTACGAAACGTAATAAATTAAACTTTTTAGTCGGCACAACCACATGGAAGTCAAACCATTCGTAGAAACAGAGTCAATCCTTGCACTCACCGTACTTCGCTTCGCTACTCGCGATTCTTCCGAAAATAAAAGACAGTCCAACGAAGCGTTTCCGAAGGTGACATCGTCATTAATAATGACCTCGTGATTTCGAAAGCTAAGAAAGAATTGCCGATTTTTAAGAGACGCAAACCTTTCTTTCCGACGTTTTCAAGTAGGAAATAGCTATGAATAGAATTAGGCATTTCGCTGATATCGTACGTACTCCACGACTTAATTTGAACCGTTCTTCTTGACCATTATCCCAACTTCTCTGTTCCCCATTGATTCTATTTCTCAAACTTTGCAGCAAAAACACTTTTATCAATCGTGAATTTAACACTTCGCTCCATAGGAAAACGTTTACTAAAACCAATCAGTATTACATTATATTATGTGTCAGCTAATCTTGGAGGCACGCAATGAGACCACGGTCGATCTTTATAATACTGGGTGGTTTAGTAAATGTTTTCCAATTTTGCTAGAAGATTTCACAGGAGCAGAATTTACACCACAAACCAACCTTATGTCATCCATCCAATTCGCTTCTCCCTTGCATGAAATGACGACACTTAAAGTTGCCTTCCGAAAATTCCAGAACGTTCGGAACTCGATGTTCTTTCTTTTCACGTCTGACTCACGTAACTTCCAATTCCTATGCATTGGGAAATGGTCTAATCTACATTCGAAAGAATTTTCAAAGTGCCTCAAAATTGCTCGTCTTTGTGAAGTTGATTTGTTTGAAAAATGTCCTTTTCCTCTAGATTTCTGTAAGTTACTTGCGCTTCGTTAGAGTATACGTATGGGAAACATAAATGAAGAACGTTTTTCGACAGTTGAAGGCCTCGACTCGACTCACAGCAATGTTGTTAATCAAGTGTCGAAAAGTGTGTTGTTCGAAATCTGTGATCGAAAAATTCCCAAGGAGATACTTCTGATGATTCATTGATTTTGTGCTGCAGTTAACAGGAATTTGGAATCCTTCGATCATGTTACAATAGCGAAATGCAGGATTCTACTGTAAGTACAATGACATGGTGCATTGATTTGAATCTAGATGCATGTGAACATGAAATTTCACCTCGTGGGTAAGCAAAGAGTGGTTCTACTTGGCTCTCTGATATCAGAATTCACAGTGCATATACATTCGCATTCTAGAATATTTAGTATTTACAAGCACAACTTGATTGATAGTACATTCATAGGCAAAATGTTTCATTGTTCAATCGATCCAAAAGTATTAACCAACTCTTGATCAAGGTGGTGATTCGTGGTAAAGTTCATCCTTAGTGAAATTTGAATTTAGATGCAGAAATCTAACGATGCTATCTGTTCTACTCTATTTATCTAATCTTGTTGCTCTATTGAATTTGTTAGCCCTTTATCTTGTGAGTAAAGTCATTGAGTAGAGCCGGAGGTTCTTTGGGATATCTTTAGCTCGTTTCAATCATTTTGAATGATTACGAATCTTCTTCGGAAGGAATCGTAGCATGCGTAGTTGATGAGCAAGAGAAAATGTATCATAATGAGGGGATGCTGAAAGTAAAGCAAAAGCTTTTTTTAGAAAATGCATATCTTTTCGTCTAACTTAATCCTTTCCATTTGAACAATAGCAGACACAGTCACCTAACTCAATTACTTAAGCTGTTGCATGTACTTGATAACTTTCAGAAGTGATAAGTCTTATGTAATTCCAAAAAGATTCCTGCATGAATTTACAGGTCTTGGAAATTTCAATATGTTTTTGGGAAATTTATTGCATAGGATATTTCCCTATGAATCTAAATCCAACAAGGTACAAAATATAAACTAATAGGTTACGATATTGATAAGTCTTCAGCATGAAAGACTTCAGATGAGATGCTCCTTCGATGAGCTTTAAATGCTACCCTTCTGATGTTTAGTATCCGGTAATTCTTTGCAGTTGGGCTAAGTCTTTGGTGGAAGGGTTATTTATTCAGAGTCTTTTAAATTAATTAGGAAATTTGAAGGTCACTAATCTCTCGAATTCTTTGCTACTTCTCTTCTCTGCTGGATGTCTTTATCGGTCTACAATTGATATCCCCTACACCGATATCTATTCTTTTGCCTTACGATGACGTCTTTTATATGTAAATTTGTGAATCATTATATCTATGTCATATAAGGGCGATATTCGATGAAAATAATTTTTTTGCAAAAAAATTTAAAAAATATTTTTAAAATGATACTTTTTGAAATTCGTCTAAATAGAATGGTTTGCAATGGTAACAGTCGTGGAAAATTTCCAAGGCGGTTGGTGGGTGGGGCCAGATTGACAGACGGTTAAATTTCGACCAATCAGGTGACGGCAATTTCGATCATCGGTTGCGCAGACGGTTTTTTTGTCAGTTCCTGTGGAGATTTCTTCCGGTGAGGAAGTGCTGCCAAATTGATTTGTGGAAAGACCGTTGGAGATTTGAATTTGCCAACGCGATCCAAGTTCGTGAATGTTTTTCAGAGTACCGATTTGTTATTGTCACATAATATTTTAGCAATAATTAATATTTGAGATTGTTTATATTTTTAGGAAGAGGCCAGAATTCATTTTTCAACATCCATCGCCTACTTCACTCAGGATTTTCAGCGAATGGTAAGTTACCCAAGATACCTAATTATATTTTGTCGTCTCTTTATATAGTCTTTGATATCATTGCTGAACCAGAAAAAGAAGGAGTTCAAGTGTCGTTGATTGGTCATATCGGTACTCGACGTTCCAGATTCTAAGATTAAGACTTAAAAACCCGTCACTCGAAGTAATTTCTCTTAATTTTCACATTAAATATATCTACACGAAAAGGGTAGATTGAGCTGGTTATAGCAAAGATATGTAGGCCATTAAGTCGACGGAAATAAGACGTAAAGTCGTAAAATGAAATTAGTTTAACCGACAAAGCCTTTTTGTTAAAAGATATTGCTTGTAACTGGATACTAGGCGATTGCAAAGCTACATCCAGAGAGTAAGCTATAAATTATATATCTATGCACTAAACATTCGTTGTTGGAGCCATAATTATCTTTTTATCTTCGAAGAAGTTCCAATTCTGTTCTCCCGCGAGCATCAGTTCCATCGAAAGTTAATACTTAAAAATAATACTAACGTAACGGGAACGTAAAAATTTGGAACGCGGCTGTTAATGAATAAGAGGTTTAAGATTTTGTTTCAAAACCTTTCGAGTTGAATACGAGAAGTCACCAACAGTAACGGACATCGGGAATTCTAATTACATTACGCCTCATGGATTCATCAATGCTCGAGTAGAGTGATTGTTCATAATATCATTTTTAAGAGAACTTCTTCATTAATACGTATGTATTTACTAAGCATATTCCCATCGTAAGTGCCTCGTTATTTTCATTGTATAGCAAATTCTACAACTCAACCTATTGATTTAAATAACAGAAATTCGGTGCGAAACAGAAGGTCACGAAACAGATATTTGTTTTGAGGTAACGAGGCACTTTCTTTTACCCATGCGCGAAAGCATCCTGCCTTCGCCTTGACCTTCTTTATCAGAACTACTCTTGCTTTCAAAACATCACTATTTCAGAACACACTTAATAAACACACTCGAACGCAATTAATTAGTATAATTTGGTGGGAAAATAGTATTGCTAAGCCGGGCTCGGGTACGTCAGTATTGATCTGATCATCCTATGGAGTAATAGAATTTTACGCTATCAAATTTAAATTTATTTACCGAAAATATAATTAATCCAGATAATATATTGTATTTTTTTAGATATTTTTATGGAATTATGATTCCGCTGATTTACTGTCCCAATTCAGAATCTGAGACAATAATCGTTGAGAAGTTTGAATCTTTATCCTTTCGCAGTAGTTCTCAGTTCTTCTCAAGTCTACGGAATGAATATTAAGCTCAGTATCCCTCTCACCAAGTAACTTTCATTTCTTACCGGAATTAATTTGAAATTTTAAATTTGATTGATACTTTTTTCAGGAATATTATTCAACTTTGAAGAATCGGAATTGAGAGCAACTTTTAGTCAATCATTCGTTACCTTTCGTCACAAACGAATCTCTGAGAATCGGATTAAATTTTAGTGAAACATGTATTCTAATTTTAAGGATTAAATTTCTGAATTGATTTTTCGATTGATACTTCTTATAAAGTTATCAGATTTTCAAAACTAACGGAAATGTGTTTTCAAAACAATGGATTTCCTCATTTGAAAAATTATTATTTTTGTTATACATACAGATTCATATCTCTTAAGGAAAATACTTACTTATTTCTCAACATACGAGGGTTGTGAAGTTTTACTTAGCAGAGGAAAGCGTGTGACTTAAAAAATGTTGTGCGAGAAGGAAACAATAGTGACTTGGCTGGGACTCGAACCTAGGTCTCCTACCTAGTAAGCGGCTCGGAAGTTTAGCGGTCAGAATACCCGTCCGGAAAGTGAGAAACCAGGGTTCGATTCCCAGTCAATTCACTATTTTCCACTTCTCGTAAACACCTTTATTGTTATTGGATGCATAATTTATTTGGATTTGTTTGTCTTTAAGGATTAATGGAGAGCTGCAATCGATTCACATATCGATACTGCCCAGGTGTGATGTGACTGCAGCATCGGAGACGTCGTGACAGAGTTCAAATTTAAGGTAATGATAACTTTTGATTACCCCGAATTACTCTTAATTACTCCTGTACTTCATCTTTCAGACTTTTGAAACACAGAAACATTGAAGTACGACTATTCTACGATCTCAATCTAAAAAATGTACTTGGTTCTAGTTAGTATAATGTTCCACTCGTACGTAATTGTGGTCATTATCAACCACCTGTTCGGAGTGTAATTTTAAATACACCAGTGAATTACAACTTCAAAGACGAAGGAATTAACTTAAGTTACAAAACATGTAATATTAAATTTATTTACCAAAAATATAATTAATCCAGACAATTTATTGGATCTTTCAATAGAAATTTTCATTTTAAATCTTAAAACTCAGACAATAAACGAATGAGAGTTGAGTTCAACAATCCCTTTTGTCGTTAGGGAATTGTTTAGGCCCACGAAATTACACAAAAGTTCCTTAATTTGTGTCGGAATTCTCGGCATTTCTGCTCGAATACGATACTCTACGACCAAAATAAGAATCTTTGTTCAATTTTTTTTCTGTTCGTGTTCATTTCGACTTTGTACGACCATTATTTCTGATTTAATTCCGCAAAAGAAAAAATGTCTGCAATCGATCAAAACGAACTCTACGTGCATTTATTATGAGAGACGATTTGAATCTTTTTTTTTCGTAAGCGTTTTGAAAAATTGGAAAATATTTACACATTTGGTAAAACATCGTTGCAATCTTTAAAACAAGTTAAAATTTGACTAGGCTTTCCCGAGCTTTGAGTATTTTTAGTCGAATAATATTTAAATGTACGACCGAAATTTGGCGATTTTGCTATTTTTCGTATATTTCATGATGAATTGGAAAGTTTTTATCACATTTGGTTTAATCTCGTCGGAATCAATAATACGAGAACAAATTGTATTACGTTATTCAAACTTTGAGTATTTTGTGTTTAAGCGGAACAAAAAACTTAAATTTTCTACTGAATTTTTTTTTCGTAAACATTTTGATTAAGTAGATAAATCATGATTCATTATCTTGATGGATCATTATCTTGATGGATCTTTTCAATAGTTTTACACCCGGATTCACCCAAGTTTTGCCGATATAATGATATTAATACTGTATCGGTAGTTGAATTTTTAATTACGCGATGACTTTTAATTTATAATAAAATAAAGAGTAATCTTAAAGACTATACCTAATAATACTGCATCTCTATATTTTCAGGTATCCGATACTTGGAATGATCCTCGTCTGATAAACACTCCGTTGGTTTTTCTCACCGATTGGGAAAGTGAATCTCCGAAGCAAGTGAAAGTCACAACCAAGGTCACTAGACACCTGATTATCTAAAGTTAGTAAACAAGGATAAGGCGTGAGTTGATTTTTATATTGATGTTTTTGAAAATTCGAATGGAAGATTTTTATTGATAATCTCCCATTCCAATGCTTAACTCTGAATTAGTCCCGTAAAAAAATACGTAATTTTTCTCTTGGGGAAAAAATTACCACATAAATATCTGAATTTTTAAGACCTCTTTCAATGGTAAATCATTATATTAAATTTATCGTAGTTAATGAATGAATTTTAAAAAATTAATGTATCGATATTTTTCCTATTAAGAATTGAACAGATGAACTGGAATTCGGTGAAACTGAAGGTTATGGGACAGCTGTTTGTTTTGAAATTACAAGGCACTTTCATTTTCCACATGCTTGGAAGCATTTTGCCTTCACCATGACCTTCTTTATCAGAACTACTCTTGCTTTCAAAACATCTATGCTTCAAAACATTTACATTTATTGAATCATCGACTCAAATTTCTAACTTTCATTTGCCAACTTTTAGATTAATTCTTTGAAATAATTCAGTCGTTGATCATGTTTGAACGGATGATAAGGAATTAAGAATGAGTAATTTTTAAAATAGGTCACCGATGAGTGAACTTTCGCTTTGAATAACAACTTAACCTTCAGCTGTACTTTCCCTACCTTTTTAAACAATCATGCATTTTCTTACGACATATCACTATCGGTTTTCCTAACGTATTTCGTGATTCAAATTTAGTGGCGAGTCTAGCGTTACATACGATTACTCTACTCATAATCTACAGGAAATAGTTAACAGGAGTTTTTATCGTCATTTTTGCTACGCTGACTTTCCGTGCACATTCAGCAAAAATTGAAACACCGATCGTGTGAGAAGATCCAGAAGCTTGAATTTTTATCGCTTGTATCGTTTCTCAAACGGTTTTCAGTTCTTCTTAAGTGTATGAAATAAGACCTTAAGTTCAATATCTCTCTCATCAGAATTATGTGTATTTCTTACCAAATACCTTTATAATTTAATAATGAGATGTGCTGTTTGAGGAACTTTAATTCAATTTGGAATAAAACAATATTAATAAAACAATTAATCAAATAACGGTAATCTTCTTTCGTAAATGATTGTCTTTTCATTAGATTTGAATTGTGTCCAATAAAATTCTCATGTTAAAGAATAAATTTCTGAATTGATTCTCTCTGATATTTTGCGTAATGGTGACCAGATTCAACAAATATTAATTAACGGAGATGTGCTTCTAAGTAATGTATTTCCTCATTCAACAAATTAATAATTTTATCTCGTATATGCTCCTTGCTGTGAAATAATACACTTAGTTCTTATTAATAAATGGTGGAAATGAAGATTGACTTAGTAAACGAAAGCGTGCGACTTAACCAAAACGTTCTACGGGAAGTAAAAAATAGAGACTTGTCCAGGATTCGAACCAAGGTTTCCCACTTTCCAGAACGTGGCTTGGAGGTATATTGTATAAAATTCTAGTAGTTAGAATACCACTATTCAGTTAAACAAACTTTATTTACTATTTTTATTCGATTTGTTATTAATTTTCACTTTCAATTCTTTTCTAAAGGTTTGAGGAGAGCAATTCATATATATCTTGCCCAGGAGTAATGTGACTATCCAATCAAAAGCTACTGGTGCAGAAAAAAAACCATCACTGAGATGCTCATAGAGACTAAGGAGAACAAAGTAATGGTAATGAAAATATTTAATTACTCTGAAACACTGTACTTCACCTTATGGATATAAACTAAATTTACGAATAATAAATTCTGTTGTTAATTCGGATTTTTAATCGATAAAGATTTTTGTAAGCATTATGCAAATTACCCTAAAACTAACTACTACATTGACTCGAAAATAACATGCAAACTTTAAAGTACTTGCTAGACCTAATTTTGTTATAAATGCTAGGCAAGTCATAGCTCAGTTAGTATCAAATATTCTAAGTACAATCACATATTTAAATAGATGTCAATGACCTCGTTTTCGTGAATATACTTTGATATTTTTTTGCAATTCAATGGACGACTTTTGGAATAAATCGGTAAAGTAGTTCAGTCGTGTTATCGGTAAAGTAGTTCTTTTGATACGATGGCTAGGAATAAGGAATGTGTTGTTTTTTAAATCAGCCATTAATGAGTGCTCCGTAACTTTGAATTACAACTTAGGATCGAGTTCAGTACATTTTTAAATACTCTTCCATTGTCTTACGAGAAATCACTAACCCTAAAGTATATCGAGATTTTAAATTCATTGGAGTGGTATTAATAATTATTATTTTATTTTAATGTTATTTTCTAGTCAATATAGTAGTTATTTTCAGGGTAATATTTATAATAAATGTAATATTCTTGGTTAATTAAAAATCAGAATAAACAACAGAATTAGTATCGGAAAACAGAAACCATATGAGACAGCTATCAATGTATCAGTTTAATTGTTATTTCATAGGATAGGAATCAAAATATTTTGAATTATAAAAACTGTGTTTTTAATAACAATCGACCATCAGATCCGTTGTTTTTAATAGAAGGCAGTGCACAGAGTATAAATTATTTTTATTTCTTCACTGTGGCGTTCTATCAAGTTAGGCTAGATCATTTCAATTATATTTCAATGCGTCGGACGTCGACCATCGACATATATTTACTTCCCTATTCATAAAAAATAATTAGATTGGATCCTACATTGTAAGATTCATTTCCTCAATTTTTCTTCCATACAAAGGACTTCATGGTACCCTTTCAAAAAGCAGCAAAAAGCCTTTGACGGCCTAGCGAAGGAAGAGGAAGAAGTGCCTCCGGGTGCGGGAAGGAGTTGAGGTCCTTCCCTAACGTCTGAAGCATCACTCTACTCGGGAAGATGAATAAGAAGTGGAATATATTTTTTTTCCTCCGAGCTAAAATATAGGTTCAATTATGTATACTATAAAAATTATTAAGGCCGGAATATGTATAGTGTTCCATGAATTCAAATGTATGCAATATGGATAAAAAAACTTTGCGCCCATGGCCAAACTTATTATTGCAGATATGTTATGAGTGGTAAGGCGGGGCTATATTTAATGTATATATTCTGTACCTTAACTTTGAATTACCAAAATGGTTCCTAATGTATAATTTTGAAGATGAATAAGAAGTGAAAAACATTTTTTTCCGACCAAAAATATATTTTCAATTGTGTATAGTATAAAAATTTGTAAGCCCAAAATTTGTAAAGTGATCCATGACTTGAAATGTATATAAAATTGATAAAAAAACTTTGCGCCCTTAGCCAAATTAACTATTGCAGAATGTATAGTCTTGTTATGATGTCTAAGGCAGGGATATTTTAAATTCATATATTCTGTACCTATACATTGAATTACCCCTATTTGTCCTACTGTCTAATTTAAGTAAGAAAGAATGAAGGTTGTAGAAGGGAAATGGTTACGGTAGAAGAAAAGAAAGAAGCAATTATCGTAACTAGAAATTTATATAATATAGATGTAAAAATCTTTGCACCCCTTAGCCAAACCGAATGCCGAATGTATAGATTTTTTTACGTGTAAGGCGGAGATATATTAAGGCCGGTGGTTTAATTTATGTATTCTGTACCTTTACCTTTAATTGCCCATTTTTTCTAATGTCTAATTAAGAAGAAAGAATGAAGAATGAATGATGGGAGATGGTTATGATGGATGAAGTAGGAAGCAATTGATTGGGAGAGGGGCGGAATGGAGTGCGTGTTGGGCGTTAGAGAGAAAGGTTAGGTATTGGGAAAGGCAGAGGATTCAAAGCTGGTCGGCCATAGGGTTGGGAATGGGTGGTAAGGGTCTAGGTGGAGCAGTGGCGGGAAATGTGGGAATGATTGGGATAGCGGGAAGGATAGGGTGGTTGGCTTTAGACGGTGCGCCGGGAGTGGGTGGGGTAGAGGGTGGGCCTTGAGTGGGTGGGGTAGAGGGTGGGACGACAGAGGGCGGGATAGACGGTGGGACGGTAGTGGGCGGGGTAGAGGGTTGGCCGGTAGTGGACGGGATGGAGGGTGGGACGGGAGTGGGCGGGATAGAGGGTTGGCCGGGAGTGTGCGGGGTAGAGGGTGGGACGGGAGTGGGCGGGCTAGAGGGTGGGACGGGAGTGGGCGGGCTAGAGGGTGGGACGGGGGTGAGCGGGATAGAGGGTGGGCGGGGTAGAGGGTGGGACGGTAGTGGGTGGGACGGGAGTGGGTGGGGTAGAGGGTGGGATGGTAGTGGGTGGGGTAGAGGGTGGGACGGGGGTGAGCGGGATAGAGGGTGGGCCGGGAGTGGGTGGGGTAGTGGGTGGGACGGTAGTGGGCGGGGTAGAGGGTGGGCCAGGAGTGGGCGGGGTAGAGGGTGGGTTGGGAGTGGGCGGGGTAGAGGACACTGTTGTAACTGATGACGGAAATTAATTTGCGTCTTCTTTCAAAAGATAACAAGACTTTAGCAATATAAGTTATATGATACATTGAAGAGAACAAGAATTTTTAAATTAATTGTAGGGAGATTTTCAGAAGGATAAGAGGAATAAGGCTTATACCAAAAATTAAATTCATTCCATTGTGAATTCTAATTATTTCCTATGGTATTTTATTACTTGAATTTCGAGGTATAGTTAGAAGAATTTGTTTGCAAGTTTAGGACGTTGCCTTTGACGCAAATTTGCCGTGTATAGTTCGAGTTTACACTATTCGTGAAAAGTTGTTCAACGGGCATCCATCTTGGAGGCGACACAAGTGTTAATGAGGGCCGCAAAAGAGTTTTATTCTTTATACACACGTGGAGTATATGCATCGTTGGAGGTGTGAATCGTCTGCATACAATGGTTACTTGCCTGAGTTATGTCATTCCACCATTATAGCTCAAGCGGATGGGTCATTACGCTCTAGTTTTGCAGGTTATTCAGCATGTAACGGCTTTTCCTGGAAACTTTAATCTTCCGTTTGCACTTTGAAAATGTACAAAGTTCGCCCGGATGATAAACTCTCACACATTCTATGATTTCCCTGTTACCTCAGTGCTGGTATTCAACAACGGGAGTAATAGTTTTCAGATTAAAAGCGATATGAATTAGTCAATATAAAGTTCTCTCGGGTTGCAATCCGGGTGGTGATGTCTCTCAACGTTTCGGTCCCTGTCTCCGGAACCAGTATTACCATAATATTCGCCGGGAAAGCACCAGATCCTTATAAATTAGTCATGTTTTCAATATAATTACTATAAATTCCCAAATGAGTTCCTTTTGTGGGCAGAAACGCAGCAGAATTTCTCAGACAAAGAAATGGTAAGGCTTTACAATAAGTTCCATTGATAAATTTGGAGAATATTTGTATTTGTTATTATAAAAAGAAGCGAAAAGCAACACATTTCATCAAGAATTTTTAAGACAAATCAGTTTGTATTAGGCATAATATTCAGGACGCAGGTAGGGAATCTTCAGTAAAAGATTTTAATTTAATAAAATGCTTCAGAGAAAGTACGTTCTCGAAAGATGAGAGAATATAATGCTTATTATCAGTTATATTGGTAAAATTGGTAAAATTTTCTAAATCCATAAATACAAAGATATGATAGAAATTCAACTCATGCTGCTCTGACATAAATTCTTGGCACCCCAGGTAAATTAAAAAAGACAATAAAAGAAGATAATAGGTTTTATGTTTCATAACTTTTATGATATGAATAATTTCTTTTTGAATAAAATGTCAATAATTTTTCGGAAATTTGTCAATCCACTGAGTGATACAATTAAATTTAAAGATGATATAATCAGATTTCGTCATGGATGTCTTACACATTCTCAACATTTCCATGTAGAAATAATGTAACATTATAGGAGCTAAAAAGATCATAGCTTAAAAAATCTGTGAAAATGAATATCGTCTCCCATTCATATTCTATCTAACATTCAGTTTAAAATAGAAAATGCTGACGTCACAAAGCAGTATTTAATATTACGAGTAAAATGTAGCTAGCATACTCAAGCGGATCGGCAATACTAATTTCATATCGGCATCATATCGGGACGGTCCTCAAAAGAAAAAAAAAAGGGATTGAAATTTTTCTTAAAATTCGCCGAAATTTCATCGTCTGGCATCGAACCCGGGTCTTACTGGTGAACGTATTATGCAGCACAGTAGAAGATCGCCATCTCTAACTATGTGTGAAAATTCAAGCAGAAATATTGGCTACAACTGCCTTAAAAGACGTTATAATTTTCACAAATATAAATGGCTCTTTGGATTCGAGATAAGAACGATCTTGGAAATCTAAAACATGATTTTGAAATGTATCTATGATATCTATCTATATGCCGAATTTCAAGTTTCTATATAGTTGGGAAAGGGTTCAAAATAATTATTGTAAATCGGACCAGTTACTGTTTACAGAGAAGCCTGGTGTCGAACCCAGGACATATTGGCAGCTGTGAATGCTTATAATAACTTTTTGGGACGTGATCTTATTTTGTGCGAAGTTTGAAATCGATATCATGCCGGGAAGTACCTAAAATTTGTTTCCGTTATCTCCGTAAGAAATGCATTGAGGAATTTAAATGGCTCTCTGGGATCGAACCAAGGACCATCAGCAAATATGCAAAATTTGATTATGAAATCCAAAATCCAAAAATCCAAAAAAATCCTAAAAATCGCCACAATGCATTTTAAACGGCCGATTTTTGCCCCGACCTAGCATCGAACCATGGACAATATTCGAAGATGTCGTTTTGATTTTCATTGGACATGCACGGCTTCTAGCGATCCCTCGAATTTTAAATATCTATTTTTCCGGGAAGTGCCACAAAAAAATTTTCGAATATTCCCACCATGTATTCTTATGGAGAAAATCGCGACTTTGGGGCCTTCTGGAATCGAACCCATGACACCGTGGTTCAAAGTCCGCTTTTTTCTGGAGGTTACACGTTATGGCCAATGTGTCGTAAACATTTCAAGTCGGTGGCACTTGTGGAACATGGTTAGAATTTTGATCCCCTACATATCTATTATATATAGATCCTTCTCCGGATTCATTCATGTATCCATATATATATACGAGTAAAATGTAGCTTGCATACTGCAAGCAGATCAACAACACCAATTTCATTTCAACACCACCTTCATATCGGCATCATATCGGGACAGTTCTCAAAAGAAAAAAAAAGCATTGAAAATATTCTTAAAATTCACTGCAATTTAATCGTCTGGCATCGAACCCAAGCCTTCCTGGTGAACTTACTATGCAGTACTACAGAAGATCACCATCTCTAACTATGTGTGAAAATTCAAGCAGAAATATTGACTGCAACTGCCTCAAATGACGTACGACTTTTCATATACATACCTTATGTGAGAAATTGTAATATGCTCGGGCAACGAACCCAGGAACAGCATGGTCTTATCTATTTTTTTTTCTTAAACCAAGTCTTAATAAACATCTTCTATCTAAGCATGAACCTCCTAACATTTCGATAAGTGCATCAAAATAAATAATGAAACCTCTACAATTTATTTTAAATGGGGGATATATTTACCGCCTGGCTACGAACCCGGGTCTTTCTGGTAATATTTTATATGCAGCACAACAGAAGATCAACACCTCTAACTATGTGTGAAATTTCAAGCAGAAATATTGGGTGCAACAGCCTAAAACGACGTCCTCCTTTTCCCATGTATTCCTTATGAGAGAAAATTTAATGTGCTCTGGTATCGAACCAAGGAATTGTACGGGCTTATGAAAATTTTTTTCTAAAACCAATTCCTTTTATACATCTTCCAGCCGAGCACGAACTTCCTATCATTTTGATAAGTGCATCAAAAAATAATGAAATACTAACCCAATGTATTTTAAACGGGAGACATATTTGCCGCCCGGAATCGAACCCGGGTCTTTCTGGTAATACTTTCTATGCAGCACTAAAGAAAATCACATTCTTTAACCATATGCGAAAATTCCATTAGAAGTATTGGCTGCAACTGCCTCAAACGACGACTTACTTTTCCCTTATATTCCTTATAAGAGAAATGTTAATGTGCTCTGGCATCGAACCCAGGAATATAACTGGCTCATGAAATTTTTTTCTTAAACAAATTCTTAATAAATATCTTCTAGGTGAGCGAAATGTTCCTTACATACCGATAAGTGCATCAAAAAAATTAATGAAAAACTATCCCCATGCATTTTAAACGGCCGATTTTTGCCTCGACCTAGCATCGAACCCAGGATATTGTCCGTAAAACTCATTTATGTTTTCGATAGATAATGACCATATATATAGGCTCCCTGAGTTTCGATTTTCTACCTATCCGGTAAGTATATTTTTTTAATTCCCGAAAATCAAAGCAATGTTAAACGGGAAAAATCGGGACTTTGGGGCCCTCTGGAATCGAACCCATGACACTGAGGTTCAAATTCGCAATTTTTCTGGCGGTTACACGTAATGGACAATACGTCGTAAAAATTTCATGTTAATGACGCTTGTTGTTTAGCCTGTGAATTTGTATCTTCTCTATCTATCTATATACATGAATGAATCCGGAGAAGCATCTATATATAATAGATACGAGTAAAATGTAGCTTGCATACTGTAAGCAAATAGGATTGAAAATATTCTTAATATTCGCTACAATTTCATCGTCTGGCATTAACCTAGGCCGTTCTGGTGAACCTACTATGCAGCACAACAGAAAATCACCCTCTCTTACTATGTAGGAAAATTCAGGCAGAAATATTGGCTCCATCTGCCTCAAACAACGTCCTACTTTTCAATAAGGTAAATAGCTCTCTGGATTCGAACCAAGGACGATCTAGGAGATCTAAAACATGTTTTTGAAATGTATCAATGTTCTCTATCTATTTGCCTGATTTCATGTTTTAATATTATGGGGAAGGTGTTTAAACAATATCTTACAAATCGGATAATTTACTGATTGTAGAGACGCCTGGTGTCGAACCCAGGAAGATATTGGTAGCTGTGAATGCACAGTATGACTTATTAGGACTTCATCTTATTTCGTACAAAGTTTGAAGTAGATATCATGCCGGGAAATACCTAAAACCTTTTTCTTTTAACTCCATAAGAAATGCCTTGAGGAATATAAATGGCTCTCTGGGATCGAACCAAGGACCATCATCGAATATGTAAAATTTTATTATGAAATATATTAATGATATTCAACTCCATGCCGAATTTCAAGCTTCCATGCCCTCGGGAAGGGGTCAAAAAAAATCTTCAAAATCTCCGCAATGTATTTTAAATGGCCGATTTTTGCCTCAAACTAGCATCGAACCCAGGATATTTTCCGTAAAACTCATTTATGTTTTTGAGAATTCATAACCATATACATAGGTTCCTTGAGTTTTGATTCTGTACCTATCCGAAAAGTATTTTTTTTTAATTCCCTAAAATCAAAGCAATGCATTTTAACGGGAAAAATCGGGATTTTGGGGCCCTCTGGAATCGAACCCATGACACTGAGGTTCAAAATCGTAATTTTTCTGGTGGTTACACGTTATGGCTAATATGTAGTAAAAAGTTCAAGTCAATGACGCTTGTGGTTTAGCCTTTGAATTAGTATCCTATCTATCTATCTATATGAATATATGAATGAATCCGGAAAAGCATCTATCTATTAAATATAAATGCTTCTCCGGATTCATTCAAGGATATAGATAGATAGATAGATAGATAGGATACTAATTTTTCTCCATTTTCTCCATAAGAATACATGTCGGGGATTTTCGAAAATTTTTTTGAGGCACTTCCCGGAAAAATAGAGAGTTGAAATTCGAGGGATCGCTAGAAGCCGTGCAACTCCAACGTAAATCAGAGAGACATCGCCGAATATGGTCCATGGTTCGATGCTAGGTCGGGGCAAAAATCGGCCGTTTAAAATGCATTGCGGCGATTTTGAAGAATTTTGTTTGATCCTTTCCCGATAACATGGATACTTGAAACTCGGCACGTCGTTAGATATCATGAAAATATTTCATAATCGAATTTTACATGTTCGCTGATGGTCCTTGGTTCGATCCCAGAGGGCCATTTGCACTTCTCCATGCATTTCTTACGGAGATAACGGAAAAAAAATTTAGGTACTTCCCGGCATGCTATGGACTTCAAACTTTGCATAGTAGAAGAGCAAGTCGATACAACTCAGTAACTAAAATTCAGTATTTTCTCAGAATACTATCTCGCTGGATGTTTTTAATGAGTGAAGTATAGCTAAAAGTAGGCAGCTACTTTTTTGAACGCATTTTTCTCAAACCTCTCGACATTCCCTTCAAAATTTTCAGGATGTATTTTCCCAGAATATTTACCGGGAAATTTAAAAGTATCGAAAAAAGATCATAAAAGGAAGAAAATTATCAAGAATAAGAACTTCTTTGTTTCTGAAATGAGAGTGAGTATTTAAAGAACATGTACAAACAAATTCGCTACGAATTTCCAAATTTTTAATTTGAAATATTTTTCGTTTCTTATTTTTCTTGTAAATGTGATAAAATTTAACTATAATTAAATTTCACTGAACAGTTTTCAATTACTGTATCTCCATGTGGTATAATACTAAAATTAATTTAGTGTAACTTTCTCTTTAAACGCGTATATTTCTACTACGTGCATCAATCTCTCTTATGAACTTGGGGCCGTTTGAAATAAGTTGGGCTTTAGTAATTTCAAGTAATGTGTATTCATTATGTATCATAATTTCTGTGAATATTTTTATAAAAACCATCTTGAACATACATGTAAACCAAAATGTTAACTCCAATAAGAGAATTTTCTTCATAGGGTACAACAGTATTTTCCTGGATTACCTTCAATTCCTAATAATTGAAGCATCTTTTGGTTTATAAAAAAACGTCTAATCCAGAGTTCTAAAACATTATAATCGATTTGAATATCTTCATTAGAACATAGTGTATTCGCACAACCATCACTCCCATTGAGAGGAGTTTTAGTATACGAGGGCTCACTCTCAACGATAAGAAAAGCAGACTAGGGCCACAGAGATTGAATAAAATGGTATTCATCCATGAGAACTATGCGTTTTTGCAAAGATTTTGTTGACAGAGTGTAACCTACTGCTGAATGCTATTAATATATTTATTTTAAACTCCTCTCATTCATTCATTTGCTTATTATTCTTTTAGTTTGTTTAAACTTAAATGTTTTGATTTGTGTTCATCATTTATACATTTTTTATTTTCAGGAAATTTCAATTGAACGTCTATTCCTGGATTCCATACTTGGAAAATGTGGCGCAAATTTGATGTTAAACTAATTCACAACAATAGTACATCCATTGATCGACATTCTACTGGCTATTTGTGCCCAATTTGTGATACCACTCTTTAAACGTTCTTAAAGTAATGTAGCGTAATTATAAGAAGCATGCTTTTGTGAAAATAAGGAAAGCAACGTATTGCCAAATTAAACCCTTTACGGCGCAGAGCGAGCTAGAATCGAAAAATGCTGGCCAAGAATAAGGCAACATTTTTTGAGTGTGAGCTTTGAAACTTCGCATTGCTATACCTCAATAAGTTCTGCATATAATATTCCCAGACAGCGTCTTATGTGAGCTATTTTTCCTTAAATCGGAGGGTCCGAGAGAGGACAAGAGAAAGAAATATAATTTAAAAGACATGTTGAATGAAGAGAGTATTTCACCTAAAGAAGCTAATTCAGAGATCTGATGGAAATGATGCAATAATTCAACTGTGATCACTTAAAAAATCATAATTAAGCCTAAGGGTTGATTATTTAATACTGTATTGATTTTTTTCCGATGATTCTGCTCATTTGGGTTTGGTTTGAGGCTGAAGAATTTTGCAAAAATCTAAGCCTGGCATTATTCGTGAATTTTGGTCAATTTTGACCACCTGTAGAATTTTAATAGGTAGAAATCAGCGTAAATAATTTGGTAGTAATAGGCAGGATTTATTTGAGAATTGCCAGTACTAAAGTCCACACTCAAGATAAGGATTTTTTTGCCAGGTTTTTTCGATTCTAGCCCATTGTTCTGCGTATTCAAGATAGCTCTACATTGTCTTTATTGGTATGATATAATTGTAATGTCTATATAAATATAATTGTCTATGTCTGTGTAAGAACCCTGCAAGCCGCCTTTCGGCGTGTGACAGGGGGTGCAAGCACCTTGACTCTATTTTCCTAAACGCTTGCTTTCGCGTAAACTTCACGGAAAAATAAATTTTTGAAGCGATTCGGTCTAGCATCTATTTCGCTAATCTTTCTGGCAGTATCAGAACGGCCCATATAACAGAGGGGTCGCATTATATCGGTTACATCATCTGAAAACGTAATTTCTCTGAACTTATTTAATAAATTTATCCTTTGAATTTTTCTTCTATCTTCTAATGATTCCCATCCCGCGTTCTGTAACATCAGAGTGACACTCGCTGTTTTATCATAGCAATTCTTTACAAATCGTATCGCCTTTCCTTGTACGTTTTCTAAATCCCGAATATGACATTTCTCAGCGGGGTCCCATACACTACATGCATACTCAAGGTGAGGCCTAACTAACGCTAAGTAACATCGCTCGCGAACTGTTTCTTCGCTCCTACCGACTATTCCTATAACGAAACCGAGTTTCTTAAGTGCTTTTCCACATATATTTCGGATGTGGGCACTCCATGATAGATTATTCGTGAGAGTTACTCCAAGATACCGATTCTACTGTCATTAGGTTTACCCCTCGGAGACTATAAGAATAATCATTTATTATAGATTTACTTTCGAAGAAGTTAACTACCAAACACTTTTCTAAATTAAGCTCTAATTGCCAATCATCGCACCAGTTCATAATTCTATCTAAGTCGTTCGAAAGGGTTAATCTATCCTCTGAACTAACTATTTCCCTGTAAATGACTGTGTCGTCTGCAAATATCCTAACATTGCTTTCAATGTGATTGCTGAGGTCGTTGATATATACTAAAAATAACAACGGTCCAATTACACTGCCCTGAAGGACGCCCGAGGTCACCTTAACCAAGTTGGAACTAGTACCATCAAGTAATACTCGCTGCTCTCTATCGGTGAGAAAGTCTTTTATCCAGTTAATAACTTCTGTATTGATACCCGCAACTTCTAATTTGTACAGCAATTTATGATGAGGTACCTTATCGAAAGCCTTCTGAAAATTTAAAAATATTGCATCGACTTGCTTATCTTTTTTAGCAGAGTTTAGAATATCGTGTACTAATAAAGCCAGCTGAGACTCGCAAGAACGAGTCTTACGAAAACCGTGTTGATTCCTAATTATGAAATTAGACGTTTCAAGAAAACCCATTAAAGAGCTAGAAATTATATGATCCATAATTTTACCGCTCAGTGATGTTAAAGATATAGGTCTGTAATTAGCTGGATCGTCCTTAGAGCCGCTTTTAAATATTGGCGTGACATTCGTAATTTTCCAATCCTTCGGGACCTTTCCTTCGCTCATACTCTTGTCAAATATAACTTTAAGAAAAGGTGCTACGCTCTCCGCAACTTCCTTGAACAATCGAGCCAGTATGTCTTCAGGACCTGGAGCTTTATTCGGTTTAATCTGTTGCAATAGTTTAATGATGCCGTCTTCTCTGAAGGTGATTTTTACATCGATTCAGGTTTATCAACATTCGGGAGAGTATTTAATGTATCGTCAGACGTGAAAACGCTTCGAAAAAAATCATTCAAGATATTAAGCTTTGCCTTTAGCATCGTTTACTAAATTACCGCTAGTATCCTTTAATGAACCAACAGTTTGCTCTTTACCTTGGACCTCACGAACGTACGACCAAAACGCTTTTGGGTCCTCTTCCAAGTGTTCGCATAAAATCTTATTTTTATATTTTTATTGGTATGATATAATTGTAATAATGTATTCTCAGATATTCGAGTTATTCGCCTTTTTTTCTGCCGTATACGAACGAAAATTTACACGCCGCCGGTTACGCCGCGCCGCCGCTGACGATTAAGCAGTCAGCGTTCACGCCGTTACGCCGCCGCCGCCGGCTTCATTTTCCCCCTACGCCGCCGCTGACAAAAATCATAACGGCGCCCATGTCTACCTCTAACCCTCGGATTACTTTTATTTGAACAGCGCGTCCGAAAACAAGCATCGCGACAACGGCTCCGTAAATTGATAACTTTCAAACAATCTTTTGCGCGAATTCCATTAAAAGATACAGTCGAACCTCGATAACTCGAATCTCAAGGGACGGCCTAAAAAGTTCGAGTTACCGAGGTTTCGAGTAATCACGGTTTCGACTAATCGAAGTGCTGTAACCTAGAATTCGACCTATCGAGGTTTTCTTAAGATTACCACTGCATTAAAATTTCATTTTTGTTTAAGATCGTCCAACAAAATCTAGTGGCTTGTTAAGAATTTTTTGCAGTGCTCACTTAAAAGTGGGGTATTAAATCTGGGGAAATAAAAGAGACAGCTGGTATTAGGAACATTTTAATTACGTAAGCTTTTTCTTTGGGTAAATTCAAATTTTCATAACAATTAAAATTTCATCTCTCAGAATACGGAATGAATTACTGTACAAATTTTGGTAATCAGCAATACTTATAAAATAAAGATTAAAGAAAAAGAGTACATTTTGTCTCAAAATAAAGTTTACACGCTATCTTTTGTAAAATACGTTCTTGGAAAATTCGAGTTATAGAGGTCGGACTACCGAAAATTCGACTTATTAATGTTTTTACGCCCAAAACGTCATCAGGAAAAAAATCGAGTTATGTACTGTTTTTCCTTCGACTAATCGAGGTTTTCTCAAGGGCTGGACGTCTTCTTCGACTTATCGAAGTATTCGAGTTTTCGAGGTTCGAGTTATCGAGGCTCGACTGTATTTCCTTCAAATGTGGTATTTAGTCTCTGGAAGAATAATTACGGGCGGTAAAGAAACCACTCTCGTTTTATAATGATGTCAGTAGTAATGAAAATGATAATTCCTAATATTCAAACTGTGTCTTCACAGCTGACCTAATTATTTCTAGCAATGCTCAAGAAAAGTGAGGAAAATCTCTTGTGCACAGGAATAAAACCAATCCATAAGAGTCCCTCAGTACGATGATCCCATTTCCCGTCACAATAAGAAATGAAATTGACTCATGACATGGGATAAACCACTACATCATAACGAAGACAGAGAATTAGTTTAGTGTTCCTTCAGACCTCAACGACTTCTTTCCATTTTCCTTAAGGATTCATTCACTAAATATTTCATGGTTTGAGTTTCCCTACTTCTACCTTTTATGCTTTAATTTGGTAAAATCTATTTTTCTTCGTTCTAAATTTTTTTCAAGCAAATATTAAAGTATGATGCTGCTTTAAATAACAATGTTTACGACTTTCACTTCCATGGCCATGTAAAACCAATTTATTTTCTACATCTTCATTTTAATATCTTCATCGCGAGCGAAAACAAACGAATGCTGTGTATACTAAAATGATTTCATCAACTATGGCGAATGCCTGATTAGTCAGTATATAAAAATGTTTTCACAAAATGTTCAAACTTTTACTCATTTGTATGAAAAATTTGAAAAGTCTCAATTCATTCGATTTAATTTCAGACTTGGGTCTATCCAAATACATTTAGATTTAAAAGTTGTAACGTTCCCTGCGCGTGGGGTAAATGATCACCGAGGTAGGTTTAAAAAGAAAGGATTTATCTTACAACCAATAATAATGCTTATAATAGAAGCGACAACGATAGGGAGGCTCTCCTCCACCTCGTGCGAACTCCTCGGACTCCCAAAACGAAGTGCCCGAACGCAGGAGATGCTCTCTCTCGGCGAGGCCATCCTCCTTCCCCGCCAGCGGCCCCCCTTTCGGCCGTCAAACTGAAAACATTTGCCGGAAGGTGGCCGTACTCAAATCCGTGACAAAGTGAAGATTTGCTTTTCCTTTCTACATTTGTAAAAGCCTTCAACGATGCCATGAACCAAGCATACTCTCAGTTTTAGATTAGTATTTTGACTTGATATTTTTTTGCGAGTTTGGAAAGGAAAACTACTAGTACACGCAGAATCATTACAACCAATTGCTCCTGTTGTTGTTGATTGTTTTTATTCCTCCCTAACTCGGAATGATCATCTCATCTGCTTTACCCATAAAGGAAAATAAATATTATCATCAAATATATGGGCGTCCGGTACACCCTTGGAGAAAATTCGCCCGATGTTACTCGTCTGAGTCTAGAGGGCAAGTGATTACATATGATCTTACAATTCAAGTACACTCTTTAATATCTAGCGAAATATGTTTAGAAGTTGCTCAAGATGGAATGCTTTTCTGCAGGAAAATTTTTACTAATATATGTATGTCTAATTCTGTTATCTAAATTTAAACTAGATTACTAAGTATTATACAAAAACAAGGTAAGTACAAAATTGGTGATTTATGAATGATCATCAACAGCATTGAATATACTAATAAATGTGTGAGCGGGAAGGCTTTTATTTGTCTTTTTTTATTTTATTATTATTATTTTAATATTTAATATTTTTAATTTTTTGTTATTTTTTTGTTTTTTTATAAAGATATTTTATGTATATTTTTATATATATTTTTTACTTTTCTTTTCTTTTGATGTTTTCCCCTTAAACCTTCCACGCCACTTAAGTCTATGAGTTAACAAGAGTATAAAGAAGCTTGTAACATAGGGCACGCACTAGAATAATAGGAACACAGTTATTAAGCATTATTTGCGAGTGAATCTTTGTTGAATATTTATCAAATATATGAGACTGTGAGATCACTTTTATACTATCCTATGATGTCTATAGACCAGAAACATTCGGTCCTCAGACCACTTTCTCGGAGGTAATTCAGCCTCTTTTCAAATTCTAGGGATACATTTAGATTATTTTTATTTGCTACATTAATTAAAAACCAAATCGGAAAATATTCTCCTTGACAGTATGATGTGGTCAAATTTTTTTATGCGTACAATTTCATGAGTTAATTGAACAAATGTATCGGTAATAGTATTTGGATTAAACTCAACATATCTTAAAACATATCATTAACAAATTCGACAAAATTCAACATACCTTGATGACGTTGAAGCATAACAATAACAACTTCCCTGCAGAAAGAGTACGACATCTTCGTCATTGTAATATAATTTTAATGTATTCGCGGAAACTAAGATGCGGTCAGCGGTTTCCCTTCTCAGTTCGTTGTTCAGTGCTCTGTACATTTTGCGCCCATGGTCGGCGTTGACCACGTGTCGCAAATACACATCAAATTAATAGGTTATCATAAAATAAAGTCAGTACATTTTCTATCATCCCGAGTAATGAAGAGTCTACTTTGCAGACTTTTAATCGTCCAGAATGCTTAGTAAAGGAACCAGTACCTTTTGAATTGTCGCTAAACTCATATTGAGATGTGCCCTCCGATAATAGCTCTAAATTTAGACAATCCTAATTTATGCCCCTAATGGTCGGTTGCAAGAAACTCCGCCTTAACCTCTGATCAGCTAACCAGAGGTAAAATATTAATCTCTGGTTAAGTTTTACCCGTTGCTCCAAAGTCTGGGCAGTAAATTAACCTCTGGTTAATTAACCTCTGATTAAGCAACTTCCACGAAGTACGATTTTCAGCCATGGCGCTGTCGTACAACTTTTGAATTGAAAGGAGGGAACTGACAGCGGGGGCTCGAAAAGGAAATGCCAGTGGAAAAACTCATTACGCTCTCAGGAAGTATTGAAATCTGTAAGATATCGTGGTTAATTTGTTTACAGTTTTTTGTATTGTATTGGTGTCTTGGTAAAGGGACTATCGTTGTAAATCTACCTGTTCGCTGAGAATTTTCAACCTGTGTAGACGTGTGTGCTCTTCAACCCTAACTTATTTAGGCTAATTTACTAGGCGATTATCATAATTATTAGTACTACTCGTATTAACGTTGTGAGTATTAATTACTTAGCGGTAGCGGGTCGGGTTTTCAGGGATGTGGGTGTTTTTTTAGGTTAGACTGCAACACTAGGTTAACGATAAATGAGGTTCCGGGTTTTATTTGTGAGATTAACACCCACAGTAATGGGCAAGGGGATAGGTGCGAGCTTAGAACAAAGAAACGAGCTAATAATTGCGTAAGGAAACAGGAACTTGCCTCTAGTAATTCAATCTTAAAGAACAATGCAAGAGATTTAAAAATCATAGTAGTTAATTGCAGAAGTATACGTAAAAAGCAGATAGAATTCCTTAATCTTACGAGAAGTAATGATGCGGATATCGTAATAGGGACCGAGAGTTGGTTAAGCGAAGATATTTCATCAGGTGAGATATTTCCTCCGGATTATATTATTTATCGTAAGGATCGACTCTGTAGAATAGGTGGAGGGGTGTTTATCGCTGTAAAGGATTCTTTAAAGAGTCAGTGCGTTGACTTCTTGGAGAACGGTACATGCGAAATGGTATGGTGCTCGGTTATTGGACGGAGTGGAAAGAAGGTATTCTTTTGTTCATTTTATCGGCCTCCGGATGGCGACAACGGATGTATAGAGCAACTAGCTGATTCATTAGAGAATATTCGGAAGAAAGTGAAGGATCCCATCATTGTTGTAGGAGGGGATTTTAACCTTCCCCATATTGATTGGGAGAATTTATCGAGCTCGCACACCGGTAGAGAGAAGACTATATCGCAAACATTAATAGATACGTTTTCGCTTCACGCCTTAGATCAACTTAATAAGAAGGTTACGAGGAAAATTCGCGAAGGTCAAGGTAGTGTACTTGATTTATTAGCAACTTCGCATCCTCACTTGATCGATGATCTTAATATTATTGCTGGAATTTCAGACCACGATGTCCTAACTGCAGTTATGAAAGCGGAAATAGTAAAATCCCTCAAGCCACCACGGCAGGTTTATATGTTTCGCAAAGCGAGATTTTCAGAATTCAGGGATTATATTAATGCGAAGAGGGAAGATTTCTGTAGTTTTTGTGTGGTAATACTATTGACGATGGCTGGATGGAATTCCTACGAATATTAAGGGAAGGCTTAGCTAAGTTTGTCCCAATTAAAACCGTTAGGGAGCGTAAGGATCCGCGTTGGATGAAACCTAAGTTGCGAGCGTTGCATAGGAAGCAAAGGATTTTACACGCTCGGATGAAGAAGCTAGAGAAAATCGGAGTAGACTTTGATCTTGAGCGACAAAAATATTCGGAGATGCGAAGATTGGTTAAGGATGAATCGAAGAATGAGTTTCAGGAATATAGATCTAAAACCCTTTTAGAGTCTTTAGGAGGTGACCAGAAGGAATTTTGGTCATATGTCCGAGAATCTCGAGGAGGTCAGTCTTCAGTACCCAGCCTTGTTAATGACGTGGGTTTAATGGTTACTGAATCGTTAGAGAAAGCAAATCTAATTAATCGACACTACCAGGAAAGCTTTACTTTAGACGATGGACGCGCGAACGAATTTTCTGTGCGTGTTGATTCAGAAATGGAACCAATCGAGTTATCGGTGGATGGAATAAGAAAGTTGTTGCGGCAGGTAGACAAGAAAAAAGCGCCAGGACCAGAAGGTATACCATCGTTCGTCATTCAAACACTGGCGAATGAGCTTGCTCCCCTTCTTTTCGTATTCTATAGGAAAACCTTGGACGAAGGCGTTGTACCAATGTCGTGGAGAATAGCGCATATCACTCCAATTCCTAAGAAAGGACGTTCCTCGAAACCTGAAGATTACCGTCCGATATCTTTAACGTCAATATTTTGTAAGACTATCGAGCACATTATAGCGAGTTCAATAATGCGTTTCCTAAGTGACAAGGGGGCAATTAGTCAATGTCAACACGGTTTCCGTAAAGGTAGGTCATGTGATACCCAGTTAGCCCTTTTTCTCCACGATGTAGTTAGAGCAGCTGATAAGGGTATAAGAACAGACGCCATATTTCTAGATTTCAGAAAAGCTTTCGATCGAGTATCGCATGTAAAATTAATTCACAAGTTGACGGCTTACGGGATTAACGGAAAAGTTGTTGAGTGGATAAAGTCGTTTCTCGGGGAAAGATCGCAGCGAGTTGCGTTGGACGGAATTTTATCTGATGAGGTCCGCGTCACATCCGGTGTTCCACAGCGAAGTGTATTAGGACCAATTTTGTTCCTAATATATATTAACGATGTTATGGATAATATTAAATGCAAGGTTAGGTTATTCGCTGATGATACTGTTGTGTATAGGGAGATCGTAACTGAAGATGACATTGGTAGTTTGCAGAACGATCTGAATATGATTTCGGGTTGGTGTAGTGATTGGCAGCTCGAGCTGAATGTAGTGATGGGAAAAAAACGTTTTTTTCATGCGAACGTTTTAAAACGTTGCATAAAAAACGTTTTTTTCATTTTATTCCTAAAAAAAACGTTTTTTACATTTTATTCCCATATTAGGATTGAAATTAGACATTTATGTGTATACTTCTCATTGACAATATAAACTGATTCATTATCTGTTCCAAGTAATAGTTATTCAACAAAAAATTTTAATTTATGACGTAAGTTTATTACAAAATTATGCACAATGATGCGCTGAAAATCACATTTGAATACTCGATGATCTCAAATACGTAAATCTTTCTTACTTGTAATATTAAACAGCCAATAAAGGAACCAAATGGATTAAGCATATAATAGTTATGATAAGTATAATAATTAGTATTAGATATGAAATTATTTCAGCCACCTTTAACAGGTCCTGAATTTTAAAGGAAAATATTCAATTGGATATAAATGCTGAGGAATCCTCCAGTTTTCGCACGGTAAGGGCGGAGTTAATATAAATAATTAATAAATTATTTATAATACTAATACGACTTACCTCGAATAGCAGAAACATCTTCGAAAAATGTTTATATCTTTTCAGTATATCGATAGTGGTTTTTTTTTATCTAATAGTATAGGGAGTATAGGGGATTAATTTAGACTTAAAAAACGTAATATTAAAAACAAACAGCAACATTTTTGTTTCATATTCCAATCTAATTGTGATGACGCATGTTTTGTTTTAACAATTCCGTTTCGTATCTTAGAATGCTTGAAATAAATTGGTGAAAAAGTTCGTAGATAATTATAAATAAGAAGGGTATATTTTTACATATTTTTTTAATCATGGACTATATCATCTTTCATGGTATTAATTACAGCCATAATTATATTATTTGTAGTTAAATTATAATCTGTATTAGTTGCAAATAAATTATAGTCTGTAGGGCACAACTCTAAAGATGCATAAAACTCGATACAAAAGCAAAAGAACCAAAGTGGCCATATGTTTTGGATTGGATTAGTCTGTAACAGTGTCTTCAAATTCCTCCACAACGCCATCTAGATCTGATTCCTCGTTGGAAATGAGTGAAGAATAGTTCTCATCTACACCCGCAGGTGTAACAACTTCCTCTCCATCCAGTTATCGAGAGATTATCGCCTGAAATTTTAGCCCTTTCGGTTTCCAGTAATTTCAAGTTGTGCTTGATTAAAATAGGTTTCAAAGCTCTTTCATTAGTCCTGCGGTTTCTTCTTAGGTTGTGAATATTTCCGTGCTTGCTAAAACTTCTTTCCGTCGCCAAGGATGTGGGTGGAAGTAAAAAATCTTTACGGCAACTCAATAGACTTTTGTTTTGGAGCATATTCCCTTACAAAAAATTAGAGGCGAAAGTTTTTTAGATACTGAAATGACGTATGGTGTCTTCCACTTACCATCGTCAGCCACGTTTGTTGCCATCTCGGAATGAATTTCAGCTATATTCTCTTCACTGAAGGTGGGATCTGATTTTGCGAGAATATCAACAAATTTAAAAACATCAGAAATTTTTGATGGTTCCAAGCTCGAACATTTTCTTGAAGGGTCAAAAAAAACAAGCTGGCAAATGGGCCTTCGTCACGGCCAAATCTCTTCTCTTTTTAATTAAATTTATTATTTTACAACTGCGACCATCAGTAATTTAAGCTGTGATCATACAAAAATGTTTTACTCTTTCAAAGGGATCTAGGAAAATGCAGCAGACTTTGCTAAGCTGTGGCTCATCATTTGCCATGTCGATTATGTAAGCTTTAAATGATTTCAGAACGTCATGCAGATCATTTTAAAAAATCCAAAAGTTAATTTTCGGACAGAACACGTTTTTTGCGTCGTGACGAAGCCTCTGGGGTGGATTCTTAGGATTCGCATCAATCGCTATCTGTTTTAGTACACTTTTGTTAGTAATTAATGATTCCCGAGCAATAGCTGTGAATAAGAATCGAGTTACCGCAGGGTTTTTTAAGTGATAAAAATTTTTTTGCTCTTTTGAACATCTGAAAACTAATTTCGAACCGTTCGAACGATGACACACACACTCAAATAATCCACGCAATGATATGTCTTCCATTCAGAGCTTGAAGCGGAACACTGAATTTGATGAATTCCAACACGTGAATACATGGTGTCAAGAAAAAACTGTGAACACTATTTTCTTTTCGGCAACATGAACCTTAGCGGTCACTAGTGAACCACATGGGGCCAATTTTCGAAATTTTTTACGCTTTATCATAGATTGCTTTTACAAAGCTATTAACTCATTTGAATTTTATCATGAAGCCAAACTTTCACAAAGTTACGCCTGAAAATGTTGATTTTATACAATGTATCAGTCTTGCAAATATATAAACACTTGTGTTTTTTATAAAATCGTTTTAAAAACTAGAGAAATACATTCTTTACAAGCTATTAGGTCAGGTCAACTGCAAAATTTACTAATCAGGATAGTAAATCTATCGGATAAACCACGAAGAACGCCATCTCAAAATTGACGAAAAAAACGTTTTTTTCACGTTTTTTTCATGACGAATGAAAAAAACGTTTTTTTCAAACGTTTTAAACGTTTAAAACGTTTCATTTTTTTCGAGGTTCCCATCTCTAGCTGAATGTAAAGAAGTGCGTTACCATGACTTTCACGCGATCCACTAACGTTACCTGCGTACCGTACAGAATTTCAGGAAATCCCTTGGAGCTCGTGATACATCATAAATATCTAGGAATTACGCTCAGCAGTGATATTTCCTTCAAAGAGCATATTCGAGGCGTAGTAGGAAAGGCGAATAGAATGCAAAGGTTAGCCAGCAGAATCCTTAGGGGATGTTCACCGAGAGTAAAAGAAATAGCGTACTTTTCCCTAATTCGACCTCTACTTGAGTATTGCTGTGCGGTTTGGGATCCTCATGAAGTAGGATTAATTTCCGATCTCGAGATGGTTCAACGTAGAGCAGCAAGGTTCGTCAAGGGAGATTTCAGATTCGACAGCAGTGTTTCGGCTATGTTAGGATCCCTCGGTTGGAACTCTCTTAGTGATAGAAGACGTGAATATCGACGGAAGCTTTTTGATAAATTTATCTCTACCGATTTCGGGGAGGAGATAACAGATATTGTCATCCCAGTTATATACCTACGCGACCTTCGAGAGAAAACAAAAAAGCGATACAGGGAAGTAGTTGCCAGGACGGATAGCTACTTTTGGTCATTTTTTCCGCGTAGTATTAGAGAAGCAAATAGCTCTCCAGATTAGATAGGTATTTTGGTGTCTTACACCCCCTGCCACGCGCCACCGGTGGATTGCAGGGTTTAAATGTAAATGTACTTGAAAGAACAGCCCCGAGTTCAAACATACGAGTGAAGAAAAGAAGTTTAAACGAAGATTGTAAGGAGAGATTTAGTAAGTTTTTTATAGCTTCTTCCTTACTACGCTTGTATAGAATGATAACATATCTACATTACTTCATAGTTATAAATAACGCGCTTTGATGTGAATTCATTCGTATATACTCTCCGCTGAGCTCCGCTATGACTTTCGTTACCCTTCTTACTATGCGGGATGCAGTACTTTTATGCTTTAGCATATCATCGCCTAGGAGGATAAGGACTTTAAGATTTAAAACAACTACCAGTTGTTTTAAATCTTAAAGTTAACAGCAGCTGATTCGTTGCCTAAATTAGTGATGACCGATTGCACATCGGCGCTATCTTCTTCTTAATTCTCTCATGTAACCAACAACTTTTCGAGAGAGACGGTAACATTCTATGAATTGTTCTACCGAATGCAATTCAAACGGATTTTTTCTGAAATCGAACCGAAAAATTATGAAACAGTGCGTAGTATTTAACATGTAAAGGAAACGAAATTGATGTTTTGAACACAAAAGGAAAACTCATTTTTTTACCTTTCTCGAAATATTCTTGGTCGTTTTACAATTTCCAAAACTTCTTCGTCAGATGAATCGCTGGAATAATCCACGAAATCCATCGCTGAGAGCTGTTATACTTATGATTCCATGATGCAAAACAAAGTAGAGAGCTAAGGTTTTCATTTGCTGCTGGAAGGTTAATTATTAAGCGTTAATGATGAAACTTCAGGAAGCATTTTGACGACGATATGAATGAAAATAGATACTTCGAAACATATATATATAAATAAATATTTTGAATCATGACTTCTTGAAATCCATATATGAAAAGATAAAACTTTACAGTGAACTTCGAAGGACATCCTTTTCATCTTCACTGTTAACCTATCGAAAACATGCACCATTTTAGAGTTTAAACCTGATGCTAACTTGTGTATTATGGAGTCAAAAGAGCAGAATTATATAACGGGAAGAATATTTTTCGTTATTCAGTAGTTATCACAATTTAGTTACGATAAAACACCCAAGTGAGACTGCTTCAGTCTGTGAGTCTATTGCGCACGACGACATCTTGCCATTTTAACCTCTGAGTAAGGATTTAACAGCTGCCCAGGGAGAGGTTAACTTAACCGCCAAATAACAGTCGGTTAGTTTACCCAAACTTTCTTGCAACCCGTTTTCGCTGGTTAGCTACTTTAACCTGAGGTTAATTTTTAACCAGCGTTGCAGAAACCGGCCATAATAATGGTTATTTCACGAAAAAACACAAGGCCATTTTAACTTACGTTTTTCTGATATAACCTTCGATGTATAAGCGGACTGTGAAAAGAATTTTCGGATGTCTATCTGTACCTTATGAAATCCAAACTAAGCTCTCCTTCGAACTGTTCACTGTGAATTTCTCAAAAGCACTACTCACGAGCCTAGCTTTGCATCCACATCCTTAAAACAGTCACAGACAGAAAGTCCAACTGAGATTTTTATCAATCTGTTTGTCTCTCAAACGTAATCTTACTCTCTGTTTTCAGGGTGTAAGTTTCGAATTACTTTTCAAATGTTCCCTTGTATTTTTGCGAGGAGTAAACAAATCAGCACTTTCGAATTTTTCTCATGGGAATCTTATCTTATGGTGTGGGTCATCTAACTAAAGAACAGGCTAAAGAAGTGCAAGCGTTGAACATTGTGTGCAAAACACTCGTAACGTCCCATTGATATCGATGTCGGCTCTAATCCTACTCTGCTATTGAAAACATCACCTTAGCTGAAATCAGAACCATATTTACAGGCATGCGGTGGATTTATCAAGCAAACACATGACTATAAGTGTATCTCTAAGACTTGCGTGATAATTGAGGCTTTGTACTCTTCAGCAGAAAAAAAGGACATAGCTAGTCGCATGATTTGACTCTTGGGGGGGTTGAACCCCTAAAAACCCTCCCTCGCTGCGCCACTGGTCTTATAAAGTGACTTAAATTATTTACGATTGTAATTGAGTAGCAACCACACCTGAAATTGTGGAATGTAATCGTGTTTTGCTTATTTTTATGCAAGAGGATAGAGGAAATGAATATTTCGTTTAATTTTGTTATAATCGTTTTCATGATTGTGGTTATTTGAATGCTTCTGATGCATTGGAATTATATCTCATTCACTGATGTTAGTGATGATGAATGGTAGCATTTATTCTGATTAACGCTTGCGACGAAAAACATTATTTATAGCATATAAATACATAAAGGTGAATTCTTATTATACTGCGGTTGTTATGCGGATTTTTGCTACTAATAACATTCTAGATCATCCCTCATCTCGCCAAATAATACCGCCTCATATCCTAATATCCTAATCATATCCTAATATCCTAATCATATCCTAATAGTGGACGAGGACTCAACCAGCCTTCGAGCGGATGAATTCACAGAGGACAGAGTATGAAATACTTTGAAATTAAATAATATATATAATATTAAAACACATGGAAAGAAAAACTAATTAAGATTTAGAATCCATTAAAAAGTCATAACGCTTATAGCTAGTTATGGAACATTTTTGACTCTAACACCCCATCCGCAATTGAGACATTTTGTCTTCAATTTTCATATATATATTGCTGTTGTAAATAAAAATTATCTCTTCTTTATTCTAGTAATAAAAGTCTTTTCTCACCGGTTTCCTATCCCTATGTTGTGTTGATATCTATGTTTTATGTAATATTGATATGTACTTATGCTTTAAAATATGTTATTTTATGTTATGTTATATATGTTAAAATTTTATTGATGTATCCTATATATGTACCTATTGATAGTGTATTTATAAAATGTAATCATGTTTCTTACCATCTTTTTAGTTAATACTATCGGTAGGTTTGCGTAGGTTTTTCACACCCCCTTCTTAGTGGGTGTTTTCCTGCAGTGGATAAATTTTTTTTCCTAAGAATTTCTTAGGTTTTTTACATCCACAATTTCTTCTCAAATCTTTTTCATACTATCTCTTTAAATTAATTATTTATGTATTGTATGACAATGGGTTAGATGGAAGAGGAGACTTTTAGTCTCAATCTCGCCCGAATAAAGCCGTTTTATTATTATTATTATTATTATTATTATTATAATCATCGGAAATAGCAGATTTTCACCAAGAGTAATTCGTCCAAATATTTCCACCGTTATTCCGCTGAGACTTACAGAATTCCTTTCCTTGCTTCAGTAAAATCGTTTCCCCGCGCTCGAAGCGCCATAAAGATTAGCGGCTGAGCCGAAAACAATTTAACTCGATCTACTATCCGATTATTTGCCTTCGATCCGAGAAGAAGCGAGCGTTAATTAGGAAGTGGCTGAAGATAAGGAATTCGTTGGGAGACCGACAATCGCCGAGATAAGCGCTGCAAAAGTTGGAGTGCGCAAGATTCGAAGGACTGCTGAGAGGACGAGCGAAGAGTCCGGGAGAAATAGAAAGTTGAACCTTAACGAGAATTTAATGGGACATCGACTTCGGTTTCCCAGATCAAAAGATTTGTCCGTCCTCTTCGTTAATTAGGCCTCACCTTGAGTATGCATGTAGTGTATGGGACCCCGCCGAGAAATGTCATATTCGGGATTTAAAAAAAGTACAACGAAAGGCGATACGATTTGTAAATAATTGCTACGATAAAACAGCGAGTGTCACTCAGATGTTACAGGACGCGGGATGGGAATCATTAGAAGATAGAAGAAAAATTCAAAGGATAAATTTATTAAATAAGTTCAGAGAAATTACGTTTTCAGATGATGTAACCGATATAATGCGACCCCCTGTTACACAGGCCGTTCTGATACTGCCCAAAAGATTAGGGAAATAGGTGTTAGAACGAATCGTTTCAAAAATTCATTTTTCCGCGAAGTATACGCGAAAGCAACCGTTTAGGAAAATATAGTCAAGGTGCTTGCACCCCCTGCCACACGCCGAAAGGCGGCTTGCAGGGTTCTTACATAGACATAGACATACCAGTGGGAGTGACTCGAGCGCTGCACAAATGGCATCACCGAAGAAAACACGATGTAATAGAGCACACAGTCTATGTTTTTGTACTCCCGCATGTGACTCCAAAAAGCAAGCAACATATTATTTCAATGTGTTCGTGGTTATTCACGGAGTAGCGCCAATTAATGTTGGAAACTTACTCACGAATTAAGGTTGATTCATCGCTTTATTTAATGAGAACCTTGAGAAGGTTAGCATCTATGAGTATACTTTATAAATAAGAGGCAACAGTACATCTTTTACTTGAAATGCTTTTACTTGTACGACTGGCATTTGATCAGGGAATTACTTAGGCAAAGCGAGAATACCTTTCATCGATTGTCAAGAAACATTTTTATTCATCTCATTCCCCTTTATTTATTTAATCTTGCAATCTAACTCATGGCATTCTATTCCTCATCTGCCCCCCCTCTCCTCTTTCGCCTTCATACTTCCTTGTCTACCCCTTAATATACACCTTCCTTCATCTTCACCTGTCCCTTCGCATGGTCAAAGTCCCTCTTCCATAGTCATCCTTCCCCCAATATTCTCACTTCCTCCGCACAAAATAAATGCTTTGCCTCGGCTTGAACCGGAAGATAGCGTTGAATAGCCGAAAAGATATAAAAGTTTCTTCTATAAGAAGTGCTGTTATCTTATCATCAACTGACAACATCAAGGGCATATCAATTGAGTTTATTTAATTTTAATTCTTGGTGGCGCTCAAAGTAATAATATAAACGATTCTAAATATACGAGAAATTAATACAGTAATGTCTATATTATTCTCAATCTATCTGAGATCGACATTTTTCAAAACATTCGAAATGCTTCTCTTCAGAATGTGACCGAAAAAATGTCCGTCCTAAATGTCCATGGCGTTCGATCCACCAAAGGAGACAGGGAATTGTGCGGAAATTCGGTTTGAGTCGAGTGTCAGAATGAAATGTCACAAGGACTTGCGTGCATCAAACTTTCATGGCCACACGCAATGGACGGCTGATTTAACCAACCACAGACAGGTGTCTGTCTTAAGAATCCGGTACCCTAGAGTTAATTCGCAATGAAGATTCTTCACCCATTCGAAGTCCTTTCCGTTGCCAACTCATGTGACGCGGAGTTGGTGCAGACGCGTGGAGGAAGGAAGACGGAGGCGCTTTGGCAATGCCGTGGAACAGTTCCGGTCTTCCATAAATGCGAGGCACATGGACATGGAGAAAGCGGAGTTTACGGCGAGAAACTCGCATTCTTGCGAAAAATCGAACTTAAGAAGAAATAGTTAAACAGAGAGCCTGGTTATTAAACGGTAATGGTATCACGCGGATAACAAAACGACTAGTCCTCAATACAGAATATATTATCCAAGCGCAAAGCTTAAGCGACCTTAATAACTGTCATTTTTCCTGTTCTAAAAAGAAAAGACTAAGCAAAAATGAAAATTGATCATCACATGGAAGGTAATTCCAATAATTATAATAATAAAGGACTTTATTGAGGGAAAGATTGAGACTAGCAAGTCTCTTCTTACACGTATATGTACAAGTATATGTAATTACAATGTATATGTATATGTATATGTACAAGTATATGTAAGTACAAGTATATGTATATATATATATGTATATGTACAAGTATATGTAAGTACAAGTATATGTAATTCGCAAAGCTAATTTTTCGGAGTTTAGGGTTTATATTAACGATTGCAAGGATGATTTTTTCCGCTTCTTGGGTGCTAATACAGTAAATGATAGTTGGATAGAGTTTCTCCGGATAATCAAAGAGGGTTTAATTAAATTTGTTCCTACTAAGAGCGTGCGTGAGCGTAAAGAGCCACGGTGGACGAAACCTAAATTACGAGCATTACATAGGAAGCAAAGAGTCATTCACTCGCGATGGAGAAAACTCAAAGCATGCGGAAAGAACCATGAGCTCGAAGAACAAAACTATAGAGAAGTGCGAAAGTTAGTTAAGGAAGAAGCGCGAAAAGAATACCAGGAATATAGATCTCGAACCCTATTAGAATCATTAGGTGGCGATCAGAAAGAATTTTGGTCATACGTGCGTGAGAACCGTGGAGGTCAGTTTTCTGTGCCTAGCCTCATAAGCGCAGAGGGAATTACCATAAATAAATCAGAAGATAAAGCTAACTTACTTAACAGGCACTACCAGAAATGCTTCACTGTAGACAATGGTCAAGTTAAGGATTTTACCTCGCGCATTGATTCAGAGATGTGTCCCATCGAGATATCGGTTGATGGAATTGGAAAATTATTGCGAGATATTGATAGGAAAAAGGCTCCAGGACCCGAAGGTATTCCCGCTGTTGTAATAAAAACTTTAGCCGATGAAATTGCTCCGCTTCTACAGATTTTCTATCAGAAATCATTGGATGAGGGAACCGTCCCAATGTCGTGGAAAAAAGCTAATGTCACTCCGGTGCCTAAGAAAGGGCGCGCGTCAAAACCAGATGATTATAGGCCTTTTTCATTAACTTCAATTTTTTGCAAAATAATGGAGCATATTATAGCGAGCTCTATCATGCGCTTTCTTTCCGAAAAGGGAGCAATCAGTCAGAGCCAGCACGGATTCCGTAAAGGTAGGTCTTGTGAGACCCAGTTAGCGCTTTTTATGAATGACGTATCTAAAGCAGCAGACGGCAGTGTTAGATCAGACGCAGTTTTCTTAGATTTCAGGAAAGCTTTCGACACAGTTTCTCACGAAAAGCTTATCCAAAAGCTGAGTGCCTACGCGATCGACGAAAAAGTTATCAGGTGGACCAAATCTTTTCTAGAAAACAGATCTCAGCGAGTTGCGTTAGATGGAGTTTTATCCGAAGAAATAAGTATCTCATCAGGAGTTCCACAGGGAAGTGTTCTTGGTCCAATCTTATTTCTAATTTACATTAACGACCTCGTAGATAACGTAAAGAGTAAGGTTAGATTATTTGCCGATGATACCCTGATATACAGAGAGATTTTGACAGAAAACGATTGTAATGTGCTTCAAGACGACCTGGACGTAATATCAGGATGGTGTAAAGATTGGCAGCTGGATTTAAATATAAATAAATGCGTTGCCATGAGTTTTACGCGCTCCACAAACATAATTCCCACGCAGTACCAAATCTCAGGTCATCCATTAGAGTTAGTTCACGACAACAAATACCTAGGAGTCACGTTTAGCAGTAACTTATCTTTTAAAGAACATATTCGAGATGCGATAGGAAAAGCGAATAGAATGCAAAGATTAACTGGTAGAACGTTGAGAGGATGCTCATCGAGAGTCAAAGAAATAGCTTACTTTTCTCTTATTCGTCCGAGTCTTGAATACTGCTGTGCGGTTTGGGACCCACACGAAGTAGGTTTAGTCTCAGATTTAGAGATGGTCCAGCGTAGAGCAGCCCGATTCGTTTGCGGGGATTTCAGGTTTGATAGCAGCGTTACGGCAATGATAGAGTCCCTCAGTTGGAATTTACTACAGATGAGAAGATCTGAATATCGACGGAAACTTTTCGAAAAGTTCAATCGTTCAGAATTTATAGACGAAGTAAGTGAAATGTTAGTGCCAGTAAGGAGCGAACGCGATCTCCGAGAGGCATCGACGAAGCGTTATAGGGAAGTAATCGCAAGGACGGATAACTACTTTTGGTCGTTTTTTCCCCAAGCTATTAGAGATGCTAATAGGTAGGAATGAATAATGGTGGTGTATTACACCCCCTGCCATACGCCTCTGGCGGCTCGCGGGGTATATATCTAAATCTAAAAATCTAAATCTACACATAACCCTTCTAAGGCTATCGTAAAGGTATAATTCCTATCATGAAATTTTCTTTTCAAGCAGAAATCTTTTAAACCTCAATTCCAAGATTTTCTGAATTTAAGATCTTCTTGAATATCTTCTCGTGGTGACCAGTGTCGATTCGTAAGGGGGTGGGGTAAGATGTTTAGCGAGGAAGAAGTGCGTGTTGATTTTAGGGAATGTTTGGAACGGCGAAGGTAAACACCCAAGAGTAAAGGGCAAATTAAATTAGATACTATCATGGAATATGAGCATTTAGTAAATGCTTTTTAATTGTGAGCTTGAATAACATCTGTAATAAATGAATACGTCCATCTTTACAGTATTTCGTAAAACCATTTTCAGCGTTATTCATCGGTTTATTTAGTACAATTAAAAAATAGAGAATAAGATAAAAAGTAACACCGAGAAAGAATAAGGGTTGTTTGAAGTAATTACGATTAAATGATGAATTCAAGCAACTCGAATCAGAGAAAAGAATACATAAAAGCGTCACCAATTCCACTGCAATTTAATTCAATGAAACAATAGCATAATCTACCAAAATAAGGTAAAAAAACAGGTTTAAGAAGAGACCAGATGAGGATAAAGAATGTTAGCGCTGATAGAGTAGGAAAAATTAAGAAACTGCCTTCTATGTGTGGCATTAGACTAGGGAAAATATTATATTTCGCTCACTCAAGAAGATTTGCGTAACATGGGAAAATAGGGCAATAATAACAGTGCTTTAAATATGTCATATGTTTATATACCCCTCAGGATAAGAGAAATTTAAAAATGAGGAATAGAGTTAAAGCAGAGGTATTCCAATAATATATAATGCATTTGTCCAGAAGACGAAGAAGAACAAATAAGAACGCTTATATTTTATTATAATATAAGGATATTATGATTTGCAGGCGATTTGAAAAAGAGAGGGTGAACTGGAGAAGATGCGGCTTACGATTAAGATGATGCTCAATTGTAATGACAAGAAAATATTTAAAAAAAACCTCAAAGGGAAAAGAGGCAAGAAGTAACTAACTGAAAGAAGAATAAATAATTCCTACCATTAGATGGATTGATGCAGGGGGTGATGATCTTTGGTTTGCGTTTTGCCCGAGCAGCCGTTTGACAATTTTCGGTTCAACTCTTACAATCACTATCACTTCAGTTCAGTATATATATCCAGAAATGCACGAATTCTTTTATCAAAGAATTATCAGGGATTGCAGAAAACGTACTTGAAATAAATAATCACACAGACGTGAGTTAGTTGTGAATTTGTCGACGATTGGAGTCCACGCTTCTGAGCCACAAACTGCACTTAGAGCCACAAACTGCACCAGAGTCGAACTAAGGCGATTCGACTCCTCTGAAAGTCATTTTAGAGTCAGCTGAAGCTATGGTCACGAAGCGAACCTTTCACAGCTTGATATTCGCGTTCCTCTGGAAACCTCAGGAGGAACAAATTTCGATGCCTCTCGAACACATTGGACAATGGCACACTTGCTTTGAGAACCTACGCTCGGTAAGCTATTAAACAGAAAGGGGCTTCTGCGGACTTCGTGCGGAAAAACTCCTATTCAAGAAACATACCAGAAGGGCATTTGAATTGAAAAGAGAAAATATTTACGACGTGCCGAAAGTCAATAAAAAGCAGTGATTCCCAATCGATGTGCCTCACAGCAATGGTGTGCTGTGAACACCAAATAAAAATCTAAGATTATTTTAACTTAATAGTTCGTTTTAATATTATAATAATGTCGTGATGCGACTACGGATAATAAGGTACAAGTTGACACAAGAAGTCTCAGTTCTATTAAACAATGTTTATTTGCAACACGGCATTAAAGTTATATAATACACTTGCTTGTCGGTCGCGTCCATCCAAGTTTGCGGGGGCATTACGGGGTGCAAGACGACTGCTCTCGCCCAACACTTAAGAGAGATGAGGGAAGAATTAAGAAAGAATCGGCGGCACAGGAGCAGCGCGCCCACCGAGGATTAGGGATTGGTTGGGGGCACTCGCCTTTCGGCTGCGCTCTTCCGTGGTTAGGTTGGGTCGAGAACACTCACCTCTCGGCTGCGTCCCCGGGGAAAAAGGGGTGCTGTGGACGTGATAGTTGACGCTTGGCAAAGCTTGAGCCTATACGCATTTTTAAACGCTTTATAGGCGGTAACGCTGGTGCAGGATAGGTAACAGGGATAATTTCAACACATATGGTCACAATTAACGCAGGCAGGTTATTTTATTGGGAGCAAAAGGTAATGGGGAATGCAGATTAAGCAACAGTGAGGCTTTAGGGTAAAAGGTAATGGTAGGGGAAGATATGGGGATAAAATAAATCATTTCAGATGGCAGAAGGTGCTGCTTGGCTGAAAAGAAAGGTGAAGTTACGTGTTATTGTAAGTACCTCCGGTAGTGTGATTGGTGTTGTGGGAAATGTTATTTTTTATCAGTGTGAAATGTTACGATGAAGAGAGTGTTTGTGTTGTTGTGGTGAAGATTACCATTTACGTTTGACTTTCTTTTTATAAGGAATGAATTTTAATTTTGTTACAACCATTTTTGGTTGTCTAATTCTTTTCTTTTTTCGGTGTTCCTTAGGGGAATAGTTCCAAATGTTTTGGAGGAGAGGATTCTCTAGGTTTGATAATTTTAATTCAAATTGTTCAACCATTTTTGCCACAATATTACTGACAGTGGTTAGCTGATGATACCTTTTGATTTCTTTAAGAGGCACTAACCACGGAGGAACTCTTTTTATGCGAATCTAGGAAGGTTTGGTCAGCATGAGGATAGAGAGGGGATAGAGGGGGCGGAGGTTCCGGCAATGAGGATGGTAGGAAATGGGGCCGAAAAATAGTCGAGCAAGTGCTACGTGATGTTTATGGTCCAAAAGGGAAGCGGCGGAGATGATGTCAGTCCAGAAGGGAAGCGGCGGAGATGAAGTCACTGGTAAGGAAGAAGGCCGACGAAAAGAGGATGGGCAATGTTATGGACATCTCGGACCTTCGGATGGATGGGGGATTTCAACAGAGGGGATGTGCTTGGCTGGCAACTGACCGACATTGGTCCCTTCAACAATAATATTGTAAACGACAACTTAAGGAAAAAAATGATACCCTATTTCTTCCTCAATAACACTTATTGATACACTTCCCTAAAAATTAAAAATAAATATGATACGCATCTTAATGAAGTACTATTTATTTTATAAGAAAGTGCACTGTTGCTGTGAAAAGGTATTGCAATATTCAACAAAAGATACACTCCGAACGATTTCTTCAGTAAATATAATTTACTACCTAAATTACAAACAAACAAAGTGGAAAACCACAATTCTCCAAATGCCAGTGTTATGCTATTTATAAAGTCTTAAAACTTTCAGAGATAGGTTTGAGTAATCGGAGATGAACCAATACAACCGGAGCACAGAAGCCAGCAACTTAGGCAAATGATATTTTCAGATTTTGCATCAATCGGCTTACGTAGGACTCAACCCAACTCAATCGTCTCTGTGGCTGATAAGAAAGATGGGATTGGACTGCATGACCGTATCTAAGCCTTCGTTGTGGTTGAGTAAAATTATTTTCTTCGTTTACAAGAATTATCGAAAAACATTTAGATTGTATCACATTCCTTGTAAAGTAATTCCTTCATTGTTTTAAACAAACTAATAGCAGAATATAATATTTAATATATGAATAATACCTGTATAAAAGTAATTTTATAAAACATTATATCCATCATTGTTAGATCTGCATTATTTTTAGAGAGCGGGATGAAAACTGATTGAATTAGAACGCTTTCCAAAGGGAAATCACTGCGAATGTCAAAATCTCTTTCGGGTTGATTCTGGGATTCCTCTAAACATGTTCTTAGAATATGCTTTTCATTGCATGACTTTATTTTAAATTGGGATTGCTATCAAAGATTCTCATGCGGTACACTTTGGAGACAGAAAATAAGAGAATCGAGAGACAAATTGCACCGCAATGTCATGATTTTATTTTATTATCGTAAATGAAATTATTTGCGGTAAATTAGGGGATGTTAGGGGTTGCTGTTCAGTTCAGACGAAGAAGAGTCACGATTATCGATGAAATTCAAATTAAATATAAATTTATCAGTTGCTTCTAAATTTTATGATTAACTGAAGACTCGATAATGTAGCGCAGAAAGTAAATAGGTATATTAATAAAATTAATATAATTTCGTAATTTGCGACACCCGTCGCGAATAAACTCAGTGTGGAATTTGCAAAGTTTTTCATTTTGCTATGGCTTTCCACGAAGTCACGCCGACTAATAATGATTTTATAAAACGTATTAGGTTTTGAAAGCAAGAAATAGATGGTTTATAATAGTCGAGAAATTATTTTTTTGGCCTCAAACGAGGAAATATGAAAGCAAGAAAGGGAATGATTACAGAAAAGCAGAGGAAGACAGAAATAAAAGTTGTAATGTTGATGGTAAGGTATTGTATTTTTCAGAATGAGAGGAAAACAGTGTGGAGAAAGCCATATACAATAATGAAACAAAGAGGAAATAAGCGAGAGTAGAAAGGGAAGCATCGCCTCAACTCCTTTGGGAGTTACTCCATCGCATGAGATCGCTGGAATGTTCCTGCTGCCAACACTTTTTCCCAAGTGTCGCTAGGGAAGTGGTTTCGCACCAACCGCAGTTCACATCTTGCTCACCGAAATAGTGGTGGCGCGTCTCTGAAGACCGCGAATGCACTTTCAGCTTCACGAAATGCAAACCTCGTAACTAAGTCATTATGCGTGATAGGACACTTAACCCACATCTGCAGCTATTGCAGTTTCACTAATATCACTTTCCAATTTATATGGGTTGTTTTGAAAGACAAATATAATTTCACCAAAATAAAGCACTTCTGAAGATTGAAAATGGAGAAAAATTTGGGAAAGAATAATTGTAACACGAAGTTAAATACGATAAATGCATGATCCGGTATGCTGAAAATGATTGAATCAAAATGGTGCCACAGCTGTATGCGAATCTTTGAATAAATAAATGTTTTAAATTAATTACACAAAACATAATTCGCAGTCAGTGAGATTCAATGAAATAAGACGACGACGATTAAAATCGAAACATCGGCCATACACACACAAATCGGTTGATTAAAGAACGTTAGAGCATTTCAATTATTTTAGAAATAAACAAATTAACTGGGGAAAGAGATATTAAACAAATAATTGCATGACATACGAATTGTAAAACTCCCCTAAAAATTTTAGCCTTCTAGCTACATAAAAAATGACCAGGAATTTGTATGAATGAGTCGGGATTGTAGATTTATATATGGTAACTAGCAAAATATAGTAGGGAGTCTAAATGACTCACTTTGGTAATCGAAGGTAAATTTTGGAAAATGGGTACTATTTTTCGTCAAAAACTATTTTCATCGCAAAGCTTTTTTTGTGCCAAAAACTAGTATAAGTCACGGAATCTCAAGCCAGGACTCAGAAAATTTTAGTCATGGCAGAGAAATGAAAATCGCGAGGAGTCAAAATGACTCCATCGGTAGTTCTAGTGATTATCTTCGAAAGGAGGAGAAAAAACGAAATAAATTGGCGTTCAAACCAAAATTTTGCGAATTTCGTATCGGAATGTTAAAATCCATTGCAATGAAAAGAAACTTAGATCTTTAAGACGTGATGTAGCCCAAGCATCACTGCCTTACGCCTACTTTTACATATTTTAATGAACGAAAGAAATTTGTTCTGCATGGCCATTTTTGGCTTCTTTAATCCCATTGAAAAATATAATCCTCTCTGGGCTCAAACCTAGGGCAAAATCTGGGAATTTTTGATCTTTTCCAGACTTGACTGTGAATTATAAATAACCCCTGAAAATTTCAGCCTTCTAGCTCGATTGAAAATGCCCAGGAATTCGTATTAATGAGTCAGGATCGTAGCTTTATATGTGGCAATAATGAGGTATGACTGTATCGAATGTGATTTCATACATAAATGCAAAAATCCTTAGACACAATGTAGGCTTTCCCTTCATCTCCAGAAGGTCTTATAGAACGAAGGTCTCTTCTCTCCCTTCAACTCTCTGACCTGCTTACAAATGGTCCAATCAACACAACCTGACTGGGAACGCGCCTTCTGACCTGTCAATCCAAGTCCTCTATAGACACTGACGCGTACACAGGGATGGAACACAGCTATTCTGATAATCGAATTTCTCATCTTGACAAATCGCAACTTAATGTTCAACCTTATACGTGTGATGGGAAGGTAAGATTTGGCACAGTGAAACTTCACACAGAGAAGTAGAGGAGAAAGCTGAATTTTTTTGTTTTGGTTCGACTCTGGACGACTCGAATCGTCTATCATAGAAAATGCACGCAAAGTTTGTTTTGATCGATTGCAGACATTTTTTCTTTTGTGGAATTGAATTAGAAATAAAGGTCGTATGAAATCGAGATGAACACCAAAAGATAGGGAATTGAATGAAGATTTTTATTTTGGTCGTGGAATACACCATTTGGTTCGAAATTACGAAAAATAGGGCAAAATACACGAAATTTAGGTCAATTTTCTTCGTGGTAAACAACCAGTCACCCTGACGACCAAAGTGATTGTTAAAACCGATGCATTCATTTTCCCACGAGAATACACGTGGATTTTAAGTCCATACCGAATTAATGGTAGGAACTAATGTCATAATTTATGAAGAGTAGGGAATTTACCGAGATTTCAGGGAATGTAAACTATGATATTTAAATAGCAGGAACAAATTTACGGAGATAATTTCCTTGGATGTCAAAGTAAGCAAACCGATTCAGAAACAGCACATATACAATTTCGATCATTCAGTCAGCTGAAAAAATCACTCTTCAAAATTAAAAATTACATTGACATGTATCTAAACAGATAACAAAAGTATGATGTGCCCAGCACATGACTTTCTCCGTATGGTAATTCTTCCTCGAAATCAAAATGCGATAAACTTCATTAAAATTCGTAAAAAAAGATTTAATCAATGTGGATGACTTAATTACGCTAGAAGCCATGACAAGTTATCTAAGAAATAAAGCATTTGTGAATATTTATTTTCTAGTTTACTTGTTTAAATAAAAATAGCTTTAAAACCATTAGAAAAGAGCACACACATGACTGTTCTGTGTTTCGGTAAAATTAGCGAATGCCATTAATTTATTTCTAGTTATGAATATAGAGCAATGTGTAATAAGGCATGTTTAATTCATTCGTGTCGTTCTCTTACAAAATTCAATTAGAAAGAGGAGTTAGAAATCAAGCACAAAAAGAAAGGAGATCGAATAAAGCTTCCTTACGATCATTCTCATCTCTCGAGTGGGCTCGGGTTCGAACCCAGGACTCCATTATACGCTTCCATAAGGAATGCACGTAAAGTTCGTTTCTGTGCCCTGCATGCTTTGTAACTTTTACGGAATTAATTAGAAAATAATGGTCCTATAAAGTCAAGAAAGGTACCGAACGAAAGGAAATCGAATAAAGATACTTATTATGGTCGAGTTACACACTTTGTTATTCTAAATTACGAGAAATACGGTAAAATAAAACGAAAATTGAGTTAGATTTCTTGATAGTAAACAACCAGTCCCCTTGACGACCAATGTGATTGTTGCATTCCAGCAAATGAATCATTCTTTAATTATAATAATAATAGAAACTCTTTATTTGGCGAGGTTAGGCCCATTAGGACCTCTCTTATAGCTAACCATTAAGGGTAACTAATGTTAATTAGAGAAAAGGTGGAAAGACAATACAAATGTATAGAAAGAAAATAAAATGAAGAGACGAAAGAATTGTGGTGTGGGGAAAAATTCATCGGCTGAAGGCTTTCGGAGAAATCTACGAATCTCTACGAATAACTTAACCCCAATCCCTCGCACCGGACGTTACACACGAAGACCCCTCTGTTCATAAAAGAATATTTGGCGATATCTGTGCTGTGCCCCATTCATATATGCGAACAAAACTTAGACCAATTTGCCTGCGGAGATCAGGGAGAGATTTAATAATAATTCTCAGATTCTTGGTTGAATTAAAAACCGTGTTTATAAGTAAATATTATTATTCAACAATTAATGAATTTTTAATAAAATTGATGTTATTGTATAGTTTATTCACTATATTTAAAATGTAAACAAATTAGTGATTTCAGTATGTCTTACATAAATTCTGTAAGCTTGGGAATGAACGATGTATATGTATATAATATATACGAGTAAAAAAACTTGGTTACGCCGCGGTTCCCAACAATGGTCCTTACATTGTAGTACTCTCGAAGGGTATTGTTGTTGATTAAAGCAAGTAATGAGGGTAGAGGATATTTCATCTTACCGCGGAAGAGTGCCACAGCCATTTCAAATGGTAAAACGTTCTCTTGTTTCGATAATTAAACACATTAATGACTCCTGTTAAAGGTTTAAAGAGTCTTTGGCTTGTTTGTTAGAACTGGGAATCATCGACTTACTATGTTTCGAATCAAATTTTAGGTATGATGCCGTAAAGATAACTCAACAAAATTCACGTGGTAAATAGCTGATGCATTTAAAAAGTTTTTAAGATACGTTGCAAAAAATATTTTTCAATATGAATTTTATTTTAAATTGCCCTCAAATATTTTGTCAAAGTTCGGAGTTTTGAGAATTTAAGAATTTTTTATGGCTAAACCGTAAGAGTAAGGGTAAAAGTTATTATCTTGTCAGTTACAACTATTTAGCATTTTTAGAGAAAAATTTCAACAATGCATCTCAAATACTTACGTCACCATGACCACAAATGTCTGAAAAGTCATGGTTTTCTCAGTAAATACGAAAAAAATTTGTGACTCGAAAAAAAAGAAGATCGGACACCAAGATGAATTGCAAACCGGTAGCCCATGTGATGTTTTACCTCTGTGTTTCGTTTGGTCCATGACTTTTGGGACACCGTGTATATATAAAAGGTATATGTATCAATCAAAATATGAGCACATTTCTCGTAATATTGTAATATTAAATGTACAGTGGGGGAAACAATTATCGCAACACCAGTTGGCGTGAGAGCGCGGATTACGTGGAAACTAACTGAAATCACTCTAACTCCGACAATTCGGCAACTCTGTATAGAGGCAGTAAAACCGGCAATATTCAAAATCCTTACGAATGGGAAATAGACTTTTAGTATCGTATATATATGCAGACATTTAAGACTCACCTTCGCGAGATTTCCAAGTAGTGCCTTAGCCTCAATGTCTTCATTTTTTGCAATTTATTATTTAAAGTTAGCCGTGATAAAAACGTTGTGTGGAATGTTAATATAATACACTGGGAGATAGTTACAAACAAGATTGTTTGATAGCGGAATATCAGACGTTAAAATGAACATTTTGAGGTATTATTTCGCTAATTAAAGGTCTAAATGGTAGAATTGTGATGGAATAGAATTCTTGCAAAGAGAATTCAACACTTAAAAATTCGAATTCAGAAACCACTAAGATGTGTCCTATTCTTAACTTTCTATTTTCACTCGAGCAGTGTAGTTTTCCACTGCATAAGGTATTAAAAATATCCTTTCGATAAATCCAATCTTATCCGTGAGTTAAAGGAGTTAATTTTTCCAAGAGCTTTTTAGCAATTAACGTTTAGACAGGAATTGTCATCACTATTATTAGCTTTTAAATAGTGGAATCAGTAATCAACAATTTTCAGCTCTATCAGGCTATATGTAATAGGGAGTAATATTTGTGTAATAACAAATGGTGTTTCTCATGAGACATCAATGCACTTTAACCATACTGACTGAAAAATATATTATAAATTGCAACGGTATCACATATATATAGATGTTTCATTCATTCATCGCACAACTCATACGAATCTCATCTTTAGTGAGTGTATTACTCTACAACAGATAATTTCAATCTAATCTGTCCAGAGCTGTAATGTAATTGATTAATGAGCTTGAATGCAATCGCAAACAGGATCCATAATATTCTAGCAGTTGGAATCTGAATTGCAAATTAAAACCGATAATTCGATTGTCCTTTTACAAGCATTAGATATACCGTTCTCGCCTCATGGAGTAAGCTTATCAACGCTCTTACTCTGAATTACATGCGAGCTACGGGTTTAACGCTGTGAAACGGAGCGACCTTCAGAAAATATTTTCTGAAGTATGATTTTACTTCAGTAAAGTTTCCAAGAGGCGGGTATTCACTTCTCTACTTTCTCCGTAGCGATGAATAAAATTTTCCACTTCCAATTTGATCATCTTGATTTCTGTATGTAAAAATACTTCCCAAGGCTACTTAGATCCATATATTAGGCGCCATACTCAGCTATCATTCGCTGATTTTACTAAACTTTCTGTGCGCTTTACGGACTCTTCCAAAACATTCCCGCCCCCCTCTCCCCCCATGAATACCGTAGTTTTAATGTTGTTTACTACGTAGTTTTGCGGTTTAGATGCGAATATATTAGAGAATAGAGCGAATATATGCAGACAAAGTTATTCTTTTATTCAGCAGTAGAAATAGTTATTAACGCCCACTTAAATAGGCAAAAGGGTATGCATGAGCTTAGCCCAAAAAAATAGAAAAATTGCAATGGTGAAAAAGAAAAATTCACTTAAAAAAGATAAAGGTTATTCGAAAAAGGAAACCATGTTTTAATGTGCGAACTGAGAGATCTAAAAATAATAATAGTAAATTGCAAGAGCTTACGTAATAAACAGGCGGAATTCTTTAACGTTACGATGAGAATTTGCGCGGATATCATACTAGGAAGATAGTTGCTTAAGCGAAGATATTACTCTAAGCGAGATATTTCCCCCGATTATATGATATACCGAAAATATAACTATGTAGATCTAGTGGTAGACTTTTTATAGCAGTATGGACTCATTTAATTAGTGAGCGCGATGAGTTCGTAGAAAATAGCAGGAGCGAAATCATTTGGTGCTCGATTCAAAGACAAAACGGAAGTAAAATTAATGTTTGTTCTTTGTGTCGTCCTCCCGATGAAAAAATAGGATGTATTGTTGTATTATCCGATGCCCTACAGAAAAATGGTGAGAAAATAAAAGATCCAATTATCGCCGTAGGAAGAGATTTTTACCTAACCAATATTCATTGGGATAATCTAAAATTCTCCAGCACTAGCAGTGGGAAAACAATTCACGAAATACATCTTACTTTTTCGTTGCATGGTTTAGATCAGGTAAATATGACGAAAACTCGAACGAATCGTGCGAAGCAAGGTATCAATTTATATTTACTAGCCACTTCCCACCCACAAATAATAACTAGCTTCTCTGTAGTTGACGGTACAGTCAGACCATGATGTCATAATGGTAGGGATGAATGTAGTAGTAGCGGTTAGATCTCTTAAGCCTGTGAGGCAAGTGTGTGTAATTCGCAAAGCAATTATTTCTGAGTTTAAGGTTTTATTTGAACGAAGGCTTGGATAATTTTTTTTACGCTTTTCGAGAGAAAATACAGTAAAAGATAGTTGGGTAGAGTTTCGACGAATAATCAAAGTAGATTTAGTTAAATATGTTCCTTCTAAACAGTAGGTGAGACGAGGAAGAAGTTTGAAGCATTGCATAGGAGTCATTCACTCGCGATTGAGAAAACTTAAACCGTACGATGAGATCCATGAGCTTAGTGATCAAAACTATAGAGAAGTGCAAAAGATATTTGAGGAAGGATCACGAAAAGAATACCAGGAATATAGATCTCGAACCCTGTTAATATCACTAGTTGGCGATTAGAAAGAATTTTGGTCATAAGTGCGTGACACTCGTGGTGGTCAGTTTTCTATTCCTAGCATTATAAGCGAAGAGGGAATTGCCTTAAATAAATCGGCAGAAATAGCTAACTTACTTAACCCGTACTTCCAGAAATGTTTCTCATTAAATGATGGTCGAGTTAACGGTTTTACCTCTCGCATTGATTCGGAGATGATTTCCATAGAGATATAAGTTGATGCGAGTGGAAATTCACTGCAACAGATTGATAGGAAATTCTATCAGAAATCAATTAATGAGGGTACTGTCCCAATATCGTGTAAAAAATTAAACGTCACTCCGGGGCCTAAGAATGATCAGATTATTATGGGTAATTTTCGTTAACTTCGAATTTATGCAAAATAATGGAGCATATTATAGCAAGCTCCATTATTCAGTCTCTTACCATAAAGATAGGAATCATTCTGATCCAACACGGATTCCATAAAGGCAAATCTTGTAAGACGCACCTAGAGTTTTTTGTGAATGATGTATATAAAGCGTAAGGATGTTAGATATCTTTCAAAAACGTTATTTCCACGTAGCAACAAATTTCGCGACAACCCTTAGTGTTAGTGCGCCACACAAAATACCGAAGAGTCACGTTTAGCTATTGTTTATCTTTGAAAGAACATATTGGAGATGCGATAGGAAATTGAATAGAATGCAAAGATTAACTAGCAGATCGTTGAGGGGATGCTAATCGTGTTTCAAAGAAAAAAGTCATATAACCTCTTATTCAACCTAGCCAAACGAGAAAATACTGTTTCGCGATTATACTGATTATTAATTTTATATTACAGTTCGTGTACGGTATTTGTTTGATTGGTTGTATACGATACTATTTGTACAGAATTGCCATGATAAAACGGTGAGTGTTACTCAGATGAATCAGTACGCGTAATCATAGTAAGAGATAGAAGACTAATTCTAAGGATAAATTTACTATGTAAGTTAAGAAAAATTAGGTTCTCAAATGATGCAATCGATATAATGCGACCTCCCTGTTGATGTGGGCCGCTCTGATACTGCGAGGAAGATTAGAGAAATAAATGCTAGAAGGAATCGCATCAAGAATTCATTTTTTCCGCGGATGATAGGCGAAAGAAATCGATTAGGAAAATAGGGTTAAGCTGTATGCACCCCCTGCCACACGCCGAAAGGCGGATTGGATGGTTCTTACATAGACATGGACATATTTTTATGGTGTTTTTGTGCTGTCGACATTTAAACTCAATAATCAGAATATGTCGTATTTATAAAACAACATAATTTAAGAGGAAAAATTCATCCGTCACCGCTACGATTGGTCTTCGGTTTCCTTCAAAGTAACTGGGTTGTCCAAATTGTAGTGCTACCTCCAAAATACTAACGTTTCAATATCATCTCCTAAATCACTACTACTAATTTATTTCTTCTTACATTCACTAACAGTTGAAGGAAAGTTTAATTAACCTTCTTTTGATTTCAAAAAACTCTCAAAGGCACTCGAAATTAATATTTACAATGATAAAAACCTTACACCTAGAGAAATAATGACAATGTAAGAGAAATTGGCCCTATCAAAACAGGAAATCCAAATATCACTGATGATTATTATTCATCATTATTATTCAATTATTCATTTTACAAACTAAAATCTCAAAAAAGTTTTAATTTTGTCACATAACCGTGAACATATCCTAGTTTTCTATGCATTTCAGTTTTTTCTAAGAATTTAACATATCTTCTATCATGTAGCGATACCAGCCCCTGAAATGTAGAAATTTTTTCGCTCTTTCTACTGCCTATGACCCTCTCCCCCATAGACAAATCCTGGCTGCGCCCCTGCGACAAAGCAATCATTAATTATCATCTGTATATTCATGTCCACATCCGATAGAATCCGTAGATTCTTACACATGGATGATTATGAAAAAAAATCAGCTCCAACATAGACCTCCATCCCCGTAATGTTACTCAATTTTCATGTTTTTACGAGAAGGAGACTATTTAACATAATTTAAAGCATGTGGAAAATATTTATATGTAATCGTTTTTCTCTCAGACTCGGTAACAGTGTGCACATATGCATTATGATTAATCTACGAGAATTACTTTGGAATCAAGAAAAATATAGGATGATTAATAATATATCCATTCTCCTCCATATGATTCAGCCTCCGAGACATAGAGTTAACCACTTCTTTATTGGATTTCGCTCCAGGTGAGAAGATCTAATAACTGACGGAAGCTCTTCGAAAGCTTTATCGGTTCAGAACCTAAAGACGAAGTAAATGAAATTTAAGTGCAAGTAAAGACCTAACGCGATCTCCGAGAAGCATTGACAAAACGTTACAGGGAGGTAATCACAAAACATTATTACTTTTGGTCGTTTATTTCCCCGGGCAATTAGAGAGGTTGATGGAGTAGATTACGTGATGATGGTGTTATTACAACCCCTGCCATACCCATTTGGCGGCTCGCGGGGTATATATCTAAATCTAAATCTATATAATTGGTTTGGAACTACCGCCGAGAAAATTGGAAAGTGTGAACCCGCGAATTGTCCTGGTTGTAGACGAACAATGAATAATAATATGCATAAGAATGTCAATAGTTCTCAAGGCTTTTGTTTACAGACTAAAAATGAAAAAGATTCGCTTGCGCGGTCCGCTAGTTGTCCGTCTATAGAAGTAGAAGACCTCAATGAAGAAATAGTCACCAATAAGCCTGAGTAAGTAAGCCTGAGCTCCTTGCCTTACGACCGGTTTGTTGTTGCGAGTGACGCATAGGCTTTCGAAAATCGGCTGCACTGAAAGCGAAAGGTTCATCGTGCTTCGAGAAATCAGGAGGCCCTGTCAAATACCTCTAATAAGTGTGGAAAATGAGTCAAAGGACATTGTCTTTCAGTGAACGACCTCGAATCCTTGGTAGAAGAGGAATGTCCACTGACACACGAAACATGTTCTTGACCGACAATTGGTGATGAATCTGTTCCGAATCCTTCATATCCAATGGTTATTTTTCCATAATGAATTGTATCTCTCAGGTAAATATATATATTAATCACAGGGGCGTATAAATATATGTGGAAACCATATCTTACATTCGTTCATTTCCCGAACAAGAGAAGTTTAAGATAAAAAACTCATTTAACTTAAGCGGAATTCGAGCTCATGCCCGTCCTATGCCAATAACATGTGTCAGACAGCTGCAAAATCACCTCTTAATTAGCAAATAGTTATAGTTATGACACTTCAAACAAACTGAGAAGTCCATTTTAGCAGCTTATTAATAATATTATTATGGCAGCATAATCCTGGTTAATTAATTAACTTTATTAAGTCAGACGTTCATAAAATACGTATCAGTACTAAAAACTTGGGTTGTTTATTAGGAAGTCTTTGTTTACTAAAATACGCTAATACAATAATATTATTTGGGAATATTTTTACGATTGCAATAACATCTAATTTCCTTAGCACCATGGTGAGGAAGGAGCTTTGAATTAGCCAGAGGATAGTTTCTACTGGGCGACTGTAAATTGAGGGTCCTGAGTCTAGCTGACATAGGCACGAAAAGGAAAAATATACCAGGCACCTTCAATACTTGCTTTGAAAGTGCTCGACATATGGTTAAAGCTTTTCCGCGCGAGGTAATGCATTTCAACGTTTGTTTTGTATTGGAGCCTGCAATACTTTGAAGGGATCAACTTGTGGTTAAAGACTTCCCTCGCGAATTATCAAAGCCTTAATGCATTACTACGTGAATTTCTCCGCGCGAAAACAACACAACTGATGACCAAGGTCACCGAGCTCCCTGTTACAAAATGTAAGACAAGTGTGATATATGCGCAGAAATTGTTCGGTTTTTATGAAATCATGTTTGTTTTAACTTTGGAATTGGTATTTTTCCTTTTAACTTCGGACGGACAATGATTTCCTGTATTCTACGTGACAAATGGTGTTTATAAATTTATATTACGAATTTTCTTCGTCTGCTTGATTATGTTGGCGAAAAATTATATTCCATAGACAAAATACAAATTTTACATTGTGTCATAGTTAGTAACTCAGTAATCGCTCTAACGACTTCTCGAATTCTAATTGCTGAATTGAAAACATAAGAGTGGTAATCAAAAATCCTCCTCGGAATGTTTATCACAAATAATGAATATCCTATGTTTGAACTGGACGTTTGAAGAATTACATTTACATTAATATCCAGCAGGCAGCCGTAAGACGTATGTTCGAGTGAGAAACCAAACTACCAAAATAACGCCTTATTAGCGCACAAATTATCCAGAAAAAAAGAGATCATTATAGGCCATCTGTTCTCGCTATAATCTCACAAAACATAATTTTCCTCTAGACTCCAAAATTCTCGTTCTCTAAAGGTGAGAATCACCACATCGCGTATTCCTACTCGAATCCCACTTATTCCTTATTGCTACGCATTATTAAAACCGAATAGCATTCTTCAAACTATTTAGAATTAAATTTCAATTATTGTCCATGTATTTTATTGAATTTAAGATTGAAATTGGAATAAATATATATTTAACCTATCGTTCTATAAATGCGATAATTATCTGTGAAAGAGAAACGCCGAAATAAACATGACGAACTCGGGGAGAGTTCGCGCGAAGGCTCTAAGAAGAGTTCGAAAGAGAGGAAATTTGTGTAAGTTCTAGGCTCCGACTCAAATATTACCGCTTTTCGAGGCTTTCCTCGGTGTTGCCAGTCAGTCACAGAAAGCAGAATTCCAAATAGTTTTTCTGAAAGCCACTGGTGCGCTCGCAAAGTGTTGCGATATTTTTTTCCGCCACTGTACAGTTGACATAATAATGTGATGTTAATAGACCAGATGAGTGTTGATAGTTGTTTCATAATGTAAGTATTACTATGACGAGACATCACTTTCAGTGTTTTTGCCTGAAATGTGTTTTATGTCAATAAAATACCATTACAGTATTTTATTTCCTCAGCTTCTGATCCCCCCTCAATATCGTGCGGCTCCATCATTCAGCCTCTATGCTTCTTTACTCTATATACCGATGTCTCGATTTACTCGCCGCATTTTCCCAACGATTCGAACTCTGCACTCTTCCAATTATCGCCCAGCACAATTCACGGAAGAGGAAAATTACGAAGGCTGAAGTAATTGATTTTCTTTTAATTTACTTTTCCTTTTAAACCCCTTTTTTCACAAAGGGTTCCACAAAATTCTCAACAATACTGAGAATTGCGCGGAGTTGACTAAACTGATTGGTCAGGCAGCAAACTTTCTTAGCGCACATTTGAACCGAGAGAGTCACGCGCGCTGCGGAAGGCACATTTCGACCGCAGCGCTGCCAAGCGAGGGATTGGGCCAACTTCGCCCCGGTCATTCATATTGGTCCCATTTCCATTGATGGGAAAAATTTACCGAACGCCATGTCAATGCTCATTTTCATATTTCATATATATCAATGCGCCATAAAATATTAATAATGATGGATCGTATGAACAGATTCATGATATTATTGAGCCGAAGTTACCAATGAATTTATGAAATAGGACCTCAAGATACCGGCAAAATCTCGAAATTCGAGAGAGAGATATTTCCTCGGCCTTTTTTCTCTCGCCCCGCCCCCTTTCTCGCTATGGTCAATGCAAATTCTATTCTTATCTCCAGGAGACATTTAAATAAGTTATTTTGCGTAAACTGAAATTATACGACACATCATTATGTAAATAAAAACAAACTAAGGTTCGTTAACTCTCGTGACATTTCCTCTTGCTACGGCACTTGCAGTGATCTCGATTAGAATGACGGAGTCAATCTCTTGCGGAAATCCGTCATTCAACCGTAAAATTAGAGAATTACGAATTTTAATTGCTTCTCTCAGGTCCTCTTCCTTCAGATTTTAGATTTAGATACATACCCCGCGAGCCGCCTGAGGCGTATGGCAGGGGGTGTAATACACCACCATTATTCATTCATCCCTATTAGCATCTCTAATAGCCTGGGGAAAAAACGACCAAAAGTAATTATCCGTCCTTGCGATTACTTCCCTATAACGCTTCGTCGATGCCTCTCGGAGATCGCTCCCTACTGGCACTAACATTTCACTTACTTCGTCTATAAATTCTGAACGATTGAACTTTTCGAAAAGTTTCCGACGATATTCAGATCTTCTCAACTGTAGTGAATTCCAACCGAGGGACTCTATCATTGCCATAACGCTGCTATCAAACCTGAAATCCCCACAAACGAATCTACGCTGGACCATCTCTAAATCTGAGACTAAACCTACTTCGTGTGGGTCCCAAACCGCACAGCAGTATTCTAGACTCGGTGGAATAAGAGAAAAGTAAGCTATTTGTTTGACTCTCGATGAGCATCCTCTCAGCGTAGTTAATATTTGCATTCCATTCGCTTTTCCTATCGCATCTTGAATATGTTCTATAAAAAATAAGTTACTGCTAAACGTGACTTATCTTCTATTAGTTATCTTCACTTCACCCGCTTCACTCTGTCCCGCTCAGCTCAGCGCCGCTTCGCATCGATAAGTCGTCGTCAATAGCTTTTGAGGATTAAGTGTTTCGGTAAAACGTCTTTTGTTCCAGCCATGAGAGTGGATGTCTGCATGGGCCAGGTAAGTATGCAGTCTATCGGGCCCTCTACTCTCTCCTCTAATTTCCATAGGGTTTGCACGTAAATTTCATTTTTATCGCAGGGTTTGTTTCTTTTGCAAAATTAAATTAGGAAACGAAGTCGCGACGAGTACCAAAAGAAAGGCAATTGAACGAATACTTTTATTTCAGTCGTGGAATATTGCTTTTTATTTGAATTGCGAGAACAGCGATGAAATAAACGAAACATTCCGGGAAAGTTTGAGGTCGTAAACAAAAAAATTCTCATGGACAACCAAAGTGAATGTTGAATCAATAGTTGAGGTTTTCACCATTAGAATAGATAGTGCAGATCAATGCGATAGATGGGAGAACGATATTTTAAAGCGTCATTAGCAACCTAACCTTATTTATAGCAACTTATACTTCTAATATGGGAATTTTATTTAATCTTATTATACCTATAAAAATGGATGTATGTTTTTTTGTGTGTATGTTCCAGATAATCTCGAAAACTAGATGTTGCACAATGTTTTAACTTTTAACATCATTAAAAGTTTTTCCGGCGATGATCGAGTGGTACTTCAAATTTGCCAAAAGTCCACGGTTCGAACCCAGACCAGTAAAATAGCTACATCGTCAGGTGACAAAATAAAATCACACTTCCGAATATATACACTCATGAAAGGAGGAGGGGAGAGAAGGCAACGGAAGGAGAAATAAAGGGGGAGGAAGGTGGAATGTGGGAGGGATGGGCTAAGTAAGTTTGCTTACCACGATTTTTTTACGTAAACTTTCTTCATAGTGAACAAACAGTCCCCCTGACGACAGGGGCGATTGCTGAAAAAAAGGTCAGTCCGTAACGAATTAATTAGTTAGCATTTTAATTAGAAACGTGGTTGTAAACCTAGCAAGGGAAACGAAGCATTTGACCGGAATCTATTAATAACTAACAAAGCATAAAATGTTCATACGTTGCCTTTTTCCGTGAATAAGAGCCCTGGCGAGAGGCTAATTTCCTTCCACGAAGAAAGAACAATAGAACATTAAGATTTGATTTCCAGAGTAAATTTCCGATACTTTAGAATCTATATAATATAAGAAAAGGTTAACAAGAAAGATATCTCTTTTTAAATAACATTCAACATTCTCTTTAAAGAAACCGGCATATGGCCCACAAATGACATATCCTATCCAAACCTTCCAAAGAAATTCTAACATCGTTTAATACGACTTTTCATAGCCTCCGGATCACATAATTCCAAGAGAAAGCGCATTCTTATCTAAGTCTCCTTTTCACCACCTATTAAAGGAGTGAACTATTTTATCGCAGTTTCTAATATTAAGTTCTAGGAGTGATAAGTAAAATAATGTTTTTCACCTTGAAAACTTGTCCAATTCATCGACCACGAAAATTTTATTCACCTATCTCTACAGCATCATACCTAAAATTAGATTTTAATCCTGCCATTCTCCCTTGGTGCCCTGAAGATGCTGTTTGTTTCAACAGCGAAATGTACATCGGTAGAATTTTACTTTTGATGGTTTTTGGAATTTGGGTAATTATTTATCATTAGTACCTTATAAACTAGTAAAATGCTAAGACTTTCAAGAGTTGGCAAAATATAAACAGCGAGTTCTTTTTGTTTTCTATATTCTTTCTTACCGAATGACCTCTATGATCATTTGACGTAGTCCTCCTTTCCCCTTCAGCTCCCTTTCGCCGCTCCCTAAATTCATTTTCCGCTTCTCACTTGCCTGTCTGCAGAGGAGAGTATGTGTGGCTGAAGTCGAGACTGCGATGACGAAAAATTAGCCGCTTGGAAATATAAAAGACGTCTTAGGAAAGGACACATTTATTTCCCTACGTCTTTCTCAAACAAGTATAAAATTAAATTCACGGTTTAATCTAGACTTTATATAGGCATTCATGAGTAAATTTTGCTTACAACCGCGAAATCATTTGCGTAGACTCCCGCGCATCTACAGGGGTCAAAGCTGACCAAATTTTACTAAAAATGCCGGTCTTCGATTTTTCGCAAAATTCTTTACCTTCTTCACATTCCCTTCCTATAATCTTCTGGTTCTTCAAACTGGCTCCAAGATTTTGTAAAATGTTTTCCCTTAATATTGTTATCACTCGTCAGTGAATCTGACATTCCTTTCCGTTTCAATGGTGTGGTTAACAGTAGTGAAGTGAATTAAGCTTATAATTAGTTTGAAGAATAGTGTTTGGTGTGAATCTTAGATAATATGCAATGCGAGGCGAAGAAAGTAAGTTCTCACTTTAATTTACTATACTCATTGCGGTAAATTATTTTTTATATTTATCTCCATTTACGTAATGTTGATACATACCGTTGCACTGGATACTCCTAGAACGGGCTTATATTTCCAGCCTGAAATATTTTACGTAGTGCATTTGTTATGTGATTGGGGATAATTTTTACTAGCTGTGAAATTCTTGAAATTGCTAAATGATGCTGATTTTGTAATAATTTATTGCAAATGAAGGCCATAATTTTTGTTAAAACAGGATTTTCAATTGATTTCAACCACAAACCTTGGTCCAAAGTTTTCATATTAGTGCATTCATTCACGGGTAGTAAGGGGGGAGGGTTAGTTAGTTCGCTCGCCGCCACGCATCGTAGCGCTTGTCGCGGCCCAAAACGCTACCCAAGATAAACGTCAGTTTCGAGGACATGCCCGCGAGTGTCTACGTCATCGCGCATGCGCACAAGCTACCTCTGGGGCCCGCGATCATCGTCGCCTCATAGAGGGCTGAAATCGAAAAAACCCGGGCATTGGACCAAAGATGGTTTTCTATGACTGCGGAAATTGAAACTTCCCATAGTCATTGCAAAAGGATCGAATTTAATATTTCCGTTTGTCGTATTTTAATATCGAAAAGATACAGGGCGTCAAACATGAGAAATTTTCACAGGAAATCAGTCTCGGATTTTTCGCAGAAATATTCAACTTTGTTGACTTTTAGAGACATTCACGAAAAACTATTGGAAAAAAACAACTATGCAGCAATCTATAATTACTTTTTGTGTTTCGATGCGATGAATTTTTTGCACCAAAAGATAAGTATTTGCTCATTTGAAGCAACCAAATCGTGGACTCCATTTTGGGCCGAATTTCGAAAAAAGGTAAGGAGAACAAAAAGGTAAATGGACTATCAAGTGTCTTATACCACGTCAATCTGCAAGGCCTCTAGATATGGAACCTGAAGAAACTGTTTCGATCCTAACCTGGGAATGCGGTGGATTTTTCGTCAGCGTTGCGCGGTGTCATCGCCATGGAATCCCCAAATCCAGTTTCGTTGTCTTCTATTACGCTAATCATAATTAAAACTCATGTAAAGAGAGTTTTAAATAGGAATTTGATACCTCAACTAGACAAAATGGACGTAGACTTATGCAAATTTTTCATTTTACTGAAATGTGTCTCTATTTTTACTTTCTCCAAATACGAAGTATAGAGAAAGAATTATTTTCATGAAAAAATCGACTTTGAGATTTCAAAGGAAATACATTTTTTGGGGGTCCCTAAAATACGTTTTGACCATTTTCGGAATGATGTCTGTGTGTATGTGTGTGTGTGTGTGGGCGTCTTGTGTGCGTGCGTGTGTGTGTTTTATTATTATTATTATTATTATTTTATCCCATGTAGGGAGTGTACATATTGCTCCAAAACGGCCGTCTGGTGTGTATGTGTGTCTGTGCTTGTGGGCGCTACGTAAAAACTGTCAGTCGTATCAATACCAAACTTCATATTTAGCACTGTTGTTGGAGCTGTCAGAGTTGAATAGTTTTTGGAGTAAATCGGTTAACTGGAAGTCGAGCTTCATTCTTCAAAGCTCAGTTCCGGTTTTCAAAATATCACCATAAATATGATATTTAGGCATATTGTATAAGCCATAAAAGTTTTAGAAAATATATTTTACTATAAATTTTGTATAAAACATATTTTTGTATTACCGGTTGATTAGGAGTTATTCGTGAAATACTGATAAACCGGAAGTAGCTATTATGTACTTTGTGGGCGCTGTAACATGAAAACTATTTGTCCTATCAACACCAAATTTCATATATAGCATTTTGGTTGGTGTCGTTAGAGTTGATTAGGTTTTAAAGTTAATCGGTTAACAGAAAGTTGAGATTTTTTCTTCGAAGCAAACTTCCGGTTTTGCAAAATATCTCTATAGATATGATATTTAGGCATATGCTATTATTTATAAAAGTTTTAGAAACAGTAATTTACTATAACTTTTCTTTGAAACATATTTTCTGTATAACTGATTGTTTAGGAGTTATTCATGAAATACTGATAAACCGGAAGTTGCTGATTATGTTCATTGTGGGCGCTCAAGGCGAAAGGCCAATTTCATCGTTTTTCATCAAACATGTCCCAAAAAACATTATTTATAATGTTTGTGACGTAAAAGATAATAATATATAAATTAATCACTTTTCTTCCAAGTTTAGATTGAATATAGGGTTCGAAAATACTGTCGTAGATAAATATTTACATCTTATATATGGAGAAAGTCATGTGCTGGCCACATCAGATTTTTATTTTTAGCTGTAAAAGTCTCCTGACCGTGTTTTTCTCCTCTGTATTGATTGTTAAAGTGGTTGATTAGTAGAAATGACGTCGAGAAATATTCACATATGTCAATTGTAGCCGACCCTTAATTTCCAGGTATAACAGAATATATATTAAATTGTGTTCATAATAATAATAATAATAATGCCGTCTTTTATTTCGTGGGCGAATTTTAGCCTTTGAAGGCTACTCTACCAATTGACCCCCTTTATATTTTATATATATTTTTTTTTTTTTTTTGCATTTTCCTTTATTTAGAAACACAAGACACACACACACACACACACACACACACACAGACAACCATTCCCTAACCGGAAATATCCGATTAGCCGGGATTCGAACCCGGGACCGTGAGGTTGGAGCGTTAACGAGCTAGCACGCTAACCACTCCGCCACCACGGCCGGCTATAATAAGAGATAGAGTAAATTCACATCGAAGCAAATGAATAATATGGAAAAAGGGATGCGTTGAAAAAATAGCCCAATCCTTCGCCTGTTTACCACGAAAATTTTATTTTCTATCTTTACGGGAACATAACTAAAATTAGATTTTAAACCTTCCATTATTTCCCCGATTACCGGTGAGTAACTCCAGTACCTCGAAATTACGAATTATTCGAGAAAAACACGCCTTCGATATGTACGGAAAAGATTTAGGAGAATATAGTGAAGAAAATCTGAATACGTGAAATGTTGTTGCCGCCATATTGAATCAGTTGGCTATTGTATGGCAACTATAACAATCGGTGTTATGGGAACCACAAACGATAGTTGTCATGGCAACCGCAATAATGCCGGCCCTCTCACAATCGTTATATAGTTGTAGGTACTTCCTTTGTTCTATAGAAGAGTATTTTTTTTTTGTTTTTTGGCATATGTGAATTTTGTTGGATTATAAGAAAGATGCAGAATAGTTTGATGATCGGCGAAGACTCCAGCGAACATGAACTTTGTGATTTCGCCGCAGAAACAATAAGCACAAGAAAGAATGTGTACGGATCATTGAAACTCGTTTAATATTCTATATCCGAGTACCTTCGATTGAAAATATCTCAACAATATTTTGATATCGAATAAATTGAAAGAGAAGTAAAAATCTGAAGCAAGGGGGAGAAAACTTCCGTAAATTTATCACGCCGGAAATACACAATATTAAGAAATGTTTCTGATGTATGATTTCCGCCTATTTTAATTTCTACAATAAAAATATTTTGGTTTTTAGAGACAAATCATCGCTGCTGTGAATGCAAGGAAATTGTTGCATAAGGCAACAGGTTTGATAGTACCTCCACAGTTCCGGAATTATACTTTCATTTGTTTTGCAACGTAGGATAAAGAATCTTTTCTCCTTGAATATGAACGAAATTTCACGAAAGGTTTTTACCGGAAAAAAGGTAACTTGGAACTTGGTTTCCGAGGTAACGGGTTGTAAGAACAGTGGTTATCACGTGTGTAAGATTAGACCAGGGTAACTCTAGTGTTTTTGTAAGATACATACTAAAAATCTGATGTGGCCAGCACATGACTTTCTCCATATTTTAGATGTAAATATTTATCTACGACAGTAATTTCGAACTCTATATTCCATCTAAACTTTGAAGATGAGTGATTAATTTGGATATTATTATCTTTGACGTCACAAACATTATAAATAATGTTTTTCGGGACATGTTCGATGAAAAATGATGAAATTGGCCTTTCGCCCCAGCGCCCAGAGCGCCCACAAAGTACATAATCAGCAACTTCCGGTTTATCAGTATTTCACAAATAACTCCTATACAATCAGTGATACAAAAATATGTTTTTTACAAAAGTTATAGTAAATTATATTTTCTAAAACTTTTATAAATAATTGTATATACCTAAATATCATATTTATGGAGATATTTTGAAAACCGGAAATGAGCTTTGAAGAATGAAGCTCGACTTCCGGTTCACCGATTTTCTCCAAAATCTAATCAACTCTAAAGACACAAACCAAAATATTATACATGAGATTTGGTGTTGATCCGAAAATACTTTTTATGTTAGAGCGCCCACAAAGTACATAATCAGCTACTTCCGTTTGATCAGTATTTCACGAATAACTCCTAATCAACCGGTGATACAAAAATATGTTAAATACAAAAGTTATAGTAAAACACATTATCTAAAACTTTTATTTGGTACACAATATACCTATATATCATATTTATGGAGATATTTTGAAAACCGGAAATGAGCTTTCATGAATGAAGCTCGACTTCCGGTTTACCGATTTACTTGAAAAACTAATCAACGCTGACAGCACAAATTACAGTACTAAACATGAATTTTGGTATTGATACGACTTATAGTTTTCACGTTAGAGCGCCCACTGTCACACACACACACACACACACACACACGCACACACACACACACACACACACACACACACACACACACACACATACACACAGACATCATTCCGAAAATGGTCAAAACGTGTTCTAGGGACCCCAAAACATGTATTTCCGTTGAAATCTCGAAGTCGATTTTTTTCATGAAAACAATACTTTCTCTATACTTCGTATATGGAGAAAGTAAAAATACGAACATTTTGGAAAAAGCATTTTTAAATTTCGTTAAATATAATAAAATTAATCAAGAGGTAAAAATTAATAAAAAATAAATCAGATAAAAAATATATGAATCTATAAAATGTAAAAAAATAATACAATGAATAAATATAATTATGAATATACACATAAACATAAATTTAAGATACTACGAGTAAAATGTTGCTTGCATACTGCAAGCAGATCGACAGCACTAATTTCATGTCGGCATCATATCGGGACGGTCCTCAAAAGTAGGTTAAGTATTGAAAATATTCTTATATTTCGCTGCAATTTCTCGGTCCGACATCGAACCCAGGTCTTCCTGGTGATAATTACTATACAGAAATAAAGAAGATCACAGTCTGTAACTACAGGTGAATACTCAAGCAGAAATATTGGGTTCAAATGCCTCAAACGACGTCCTGATTTTCACATATATTCCTTATGTGAGATTTTGTAATTTGCTCTGGCAACGAACCCAGGAACAGCATTGTGTTATTTAATTTTTTTTCTTAAGCCGAGTCTTAATATACATCTTCTATCTAAGGAAGAACTTCCTATTATTTCAACAAGTGCATCAAAAAAATAATGTAAAAGTAACCCAACGGATTTTAAATGGACGACGTATTTACCGCCCGGCATCGAACCCGGGTCTTTCTGATAATACTTACTATGTAGCACAACAGAAGAGCAGAAGATCACCACTTCTAACTCTGTGTGAACAGTCATGTAGAAATATTGGCTGCAACTGCCTCAAACGACGTCCTACTTTTCCCTTATATTCCATATGAGAGAAAGGTTAATGTGCTCTGGCATCGAATCCAGGAATAGTACGATCTTAAAAAAAATTTTTTCTTAAACCAATTCTTACCATACATCTTCCAGCCAAGTACAAACTTCCTATCATTTCGATAAGTGCATCAAAAATAATAAATGAAAAACTACCATAATGTATTTTAAAGGGCAGATTTTTGCATCCTCCTAGTATCGAACCCAGGATATTTTCAGTATAAGTCATTAATGTTATCGATAGATCCTGACCATATCTACCCGCTCCTCGAGTTTTAATTTTCTCTCTGTCCGGGTAGTATTTTTGAAAAATTCCCGAATATCAAAGCAATGCATTTAAATGAAAAAAATCGGGATTTTGGGGCCCTCTGGAATCGAACTCATGACACTGAGGTTCAAAATCTTAATTTTTCTGGTGGTTAAACGTTATGGCCAATAGGTCGTAAACATTTCAAGTCAATGACGCTTGTGGTTTAGCCTGTGAATTAGTATCCTATCTGTCTATCTATATGAATATATGAATGAACCTGGAGAAGCATCTATATATAATAGATAATAAATATTATAAGAAAATTAATAAAAAAATAAACAAAAATTGAAAACAGAGATTAGTAAATATATATCAATGAAATACATAAATATATTAATATAAAATAAATAAATATAAATGAATATAAATAAGATAAATATGTATGAATAATATAAATAAATGAATAGATATAAAAATTAATATCTATGAATAAATACTAATATTATAATAAATTTTAAATTAATAGCATTAAAATAAAACATATATAAAAATAATATAATTAATGATGAAAAAATGGTTGTAGGCACTGTTTAAGGGCATTTATTGCGAAATTATTTCTTCCTAACTACGATTAATATGGGTAAGTTTCTATTTGTAGGTAACTATGTGATCTACCGAAATATAATTTGTTTGTGATTTTAAATAACTCTACTCTGCTATCGCATAAAGGAAATTGCTGCAAATGGGGCCCGAAAAAGTTGGGTATTAGGAAAAAAGAGACTTTTGCTAAGTACAGTATAAGAAGGATACTGAATTGCCTCTCAGATTATGGTAATGGTTCAGTTTACCAAGGTATATATTTGTTTTTCAATTAAAAAAAGTTCATATATTTGTAGAGATGCAGCATTAATGTCAATGTTTAATAACTAAAGTTTAAACTAATTTTCCTCGAGAGACGGCACTAGGTTCGAAGATTATAAACAAAAGTTCCAATTTTCCTCAAGAGATGGCATTAGTGTCGAAGTTTATAAACAAAAGTTCCAATTTCCCTCAAGAGATGGCATTAGTGTCGAAATTTATAAACAAAAGTTCCAATTTCCCTCAAGAGATGGCATTAGTGTCGAAGTTTATAAACAAAAGTTCCAATTTCCCTCAAGAGATGGCATTAGTGTCGAAGTTTAGAAACAAAAGTTCCAATTACCCTCAAGAGGTAAAAAAACGTTAATGTAAAAGTTAAATTTAAAAAATTCGATCAGTAAATAGACATTTGCCATTTTCGATGTATTCATAGGATTCGAATCTTTTTCGAGACGTTTACTTCTGAAATATATCAATAATTAATATAATATCAATAAACAATATAACAATTAATTGATAAAAGTAAATAATTTAATACAAATAACTTTCTTTTTTTTAATGCGTACTTCAGCGAAGGAGAACTATATTAATTTTTTTCTTCGTAGCATTATCACGATCACTTCGTCGATATTCAAAGGATGACCGTGAGCTCCGGTGAATTTCAAATACATATCGTGACGAAATGTCTTCTGAGACGAGAAAATATCAGTTTTTGCATTCAAGTAATTTATACCTGACCATTGCTAACGAATCAACACTGTTTACAACAGATATGAAAGTTTCGTCTTCTTTCAAAACAAACACAGATATATGTATGTAAATCCATTTCTATTCTCTGCTTAACTTAGATTATAATAAAATCCATTTAATTCGATAAAACAACCGGCATAGTTTCCCGCCGAACATCGAAAGAAGTGCATTGATTACTTTTTCCTTTTCTTGATCTTCACTTCTTTTCTTTCCACACTCTGTACCTTACTTCACTGTGGCGTTTGCGGGGTCGGCCGAGAGGCAAATAGCACACCGATCAGAGGAAGTAAAAAGTAGAGTGTAAGATGTGGACAACTAACCTAAGACTGAATTAATTCAAAGAAATGTATCAAAGGCGTCAAACACACGTAATACTGAGGCAGTACCCCCATAAATTTCTAATAAATCCAGATTTAAGGGTGGCTTGAACCATACCCGCCATCTTCAGTCGATTATTACAAATGCTTTAAAATTTAAACAATCCCGCGATGTGACGTCTTCGGTGACGTAGATTGGCGGCAGACTTTAAACTAGAAAAGCATTAGAAAACGGACGTAAGATGGCTCTTAAACGCACAGTATCGCAAGGCCGCTTCTTAGTGTCTTTTCGATAAGGGTGCTTTAGGTAATATCCCAGCAATGAGAAATTAGACGCAATTAATTAATTACCTTGAGGAAAATAAGTTCCTATTAATTTCCTAATTGTTATGCCCCTCTTTACCTCCCCATTTGGATGTGCTTATCGCCTCACTTAAAGCCGTTCTCGGAAACCTGGGAGTGAAGTGAGATACACAGTCTGAAAAGAAACGAAGTTGAGATTAATAAAAGAAAGCAAATTCTCACCTACTCCCTTCATTATGCTGCAGGATACTACGCCGATATTTTCATCGACGTATATGTTCTTTCTCGTCCATGCGCGGCTGGAACTTCAAAGGAACATTAATGGAGTGTTACTCACCGATTTAATTCATACTCGTTTGATTCAGAGCTGATGGCGAAAAATATAATATGTGAAATCATTCGTGACCTAGGAGCCGAGGTATTCGAGGTAGGGATGCCACATCGTCCAAAAAACATCGAGTGGTCGATGTATCGATGTTTATAAAAGTACTCATCACTCACTCATTAAACATCGAAAAAAAACATCGATATATTGATGTATCGAGTGTTTTTCTTTTAAGATGGGTTGTACGAAATTCCAGCTAGTTAGGATTGACGACATTATTTTATTAATTAAGAAGACGATGGAAAGAATGGAATCGGAATTCTGAGCATGGTAAAATTGACGTTTTGGATTAATTCTATATCTCCCTTGATACTGAAGATATCTAGACAAAACTTCCGACATGTTGTAGATAAAGAACAATCCGAAACGAAAATTTTACCTTGGGCATTTCCAAAGCAAGGGAATGGTGACTTTATGAGCGAAGAATATAGAATAATACCTATTGGTGGAAAAAGAGGAAGAAATGTGGTGACTATCAAACTCAAGTACTCACAAGTTTTTGGGCTCGAATAAAGTTACTTTGAGTGAAATATAATTGATTACATTTCAGTGTCAATTTCTTTTCAAAGAAATAGTTGAATACAATTACAAGTAAGTTACTTACGTAATTTACCAAGAGCTTTGGAATGAAATAATCAGCTTTCCAATTTACATTTTTCTTGTAACGTGAACAGCTAAATTTTAATAACCGTTCTTTAAATTTTCATTTCAACCTAACCTTTGAATTTGTTGATGAAATACTTCGGAACAAATTTTTCCTACCATTTGATAGTATCTTTATCAATCTAAAATATGACCCTTATATAATTCCCATACATTTTAAGGCACTTCTTATCATTAGGCTTTAGAATAAAATATAAAGTAATGTTTTTGAAATAATGGTGACAATGAATTTTCTCTTAATAATATAATATTAATCATTTAAACCGAGTCTTAATATACATCTTCTTGGAAAGCAAGAAGTTCCTATCATTTCGATAAGTGCATGAAAAACTACCCCAATGTGTTTTATATGGGAGATATATTTACCAACTGGCATCGAACCCGGGTCTTTCTGGCAATACATCCTATGCAGCACAATAGAAGATCACCATTTCTAACTATGTGTGAAAATTAAGCAGAAATATTGGCTGTAACTGCTTGAAACGACGTCCTACTTTTCCCTTATATTCCTTATGTGAGAAATTTTAATGTGCTTTGGCATTGAACCCAGGAAATGTACGATCTTATCTAAATGTTTTTCTTAAACCGATTCTTAATAAGCATCTTGTAGCGTAGCGAGAACTTCCTATCGTTTCGATAAGTGCATCAAAAAAATAAAGAAATACTACCTCAATGTATTTTAAAGGGCAGATTTTTGCATCGTTTTAGCACCGAACCCAGGATATTTTTTGTGAAGATCATTCATGTTTTCGATAGATCATGGCCATATATATATGCTCCTTGAGTTTTGATTCTCTACCTATCCGGGAAGTATTTCTTTTAATCCCGAAAATCAAAGCAATGCTTTTAAAGGGGAAAAATCGGGACTTTGGGGCCCTCTGGAATCGAACCCATGACACAGAGGTTCAAAATCGCAATTTTTCTGGCGGTTACACGTTATGGCCAATACGTTGTAAAAATTTCTAGTCGATGAATGGTTTAGCCTGTGAATTTGTATCCTCTCTCTATATATGGATACATGAATGTATCCGGAGAAGCATCTTTATATATATTAGATAGGTAAATGAAACATGAAAAACTGAATTTTATGGCATTTAAGGTTATTTTCACTCATAGAATAGTTTTCAAATACATAGGAATGTTGATATATTAAAATTTGTATCTTACAAACTTGAAAGCTTTGGCAACGATTGAAATTATCGACAAATGAACGCATAATACGAATTAGGAAATGAATTATAAGTGTTGTATATCGTACAGGCGTAAAATGAATCGCTGTGTGCGTATCACTCCACCGATGGAGCGATGGTAGTAAACGTAGGAAAACATTTGTCACGCTGTTTTTACCTTTACTTGTTTCCCTACACACGAATGATTGATGGCATAAGTGGGGAAGGTTCATTTGTATTCTTAAAAAGGCTTTTGATACTCATAAGCAATGCATTTATTGGTCAACCAAAAACATTCCTTACTCCGCGCTCCTCTTCTAAAACATCGGTGCGATTTTGAGTGTTTTGAAAAACATTCGTTACTACCCGCTCCTCTTCTAAAACATCGGTGCGATGTTGAGTGTTTCGATAACATTCGTTACTCCCCGCTCCTCTTCTAAAACATTCATGCGATGTTGAGTGTTTTGAAAAACATTCGTTACTACCCGCTCCTCTTCTAAAACATCGGTGCGATTTTGAGTGTTTTGAAAAACATTCGTTACTACCCGCTCCTCTTCTAAAACATCGGTGCGATGTTGAGTGTTTTGATAACATTCGTTACTCCCCGCTCCTCTTCAAAAACATCGGTGCGATGTTGAGTGTTTCGATAACATTCGTTACTCCCCGCTCCTCTTCTAAAACATCCATGCGATGTTGAGTGTTTTGAAAAACATTCGTTACTACCCGCTCCTCTTCTAAAACATCGGTGCGATGTTGAGTGTTTTGATAACATTCGTTACTCCGCTCCTCTTCTAAAACATCGGTGCGATGTTGAGTGTTTTGAAAACATCGAGTCGATACATCTTTTAGCGGAGCGAGAACTTCCTATCATTTTGATAAGTGCATTAAAAAAATAACGAAAAACTATCCCTATGTATTTTAAATACAAAATTTTTGCATCGTCCTAGCATCGAACCCAGGAGGTTCTCATTAGAAGTCATTCATGTTTTCGATAGATCGTGACCATATCTGTAAACTCCTTGAATTTTGATTCTATACCTATCCGGGAAGAATTATTTAAAAATTTTTGAAAATCCCCACCATATATCTTTATGGAGAAAATTGTGACTTTGGGGCCTTCTGGAATCGAACCCATGACACTGAGGTTCAAAGTCGGCTTTCTTCTGGAAGTTACACGTTATGGCCACTACGCCGTAAAAATTTCAAGTCAGTGGCACTTGTAGAACATGGTTAGAAATTGGATCCCCTATGAATGTGTATATATTGAATGTATAGATACGAGTAAAAGATACTTACATACTGCAAGCATATAAAATGTATTTCTAATCTTTATTCACATTGCAAGTTTTGAGTTTCAATGTCATTGGGAAGAGGTATAAAAAATTTAAAAATCATAGCAATTTCTAATTTTTGGAGACGCCTGGAGTCGAACCTAGGACCTATTAGCGGATGCAAATGGGCTATTATAACCTGTTAGGAATGCTAAGTTTGAAGTCCATATCATACCGGGAAGGTCCTGAAATAAGACTCCATTATCCCCATCTGAAATGCATAGGACAATGTAAATGGCTTTCTGGGATCGAACCAAGGACGATCAAGGAATGCTAAAACACGTATTTGAAATGAATCTATGATATTTATTTACATGCCTAGTTTTATGTTTCTATATTATCAGGAAGAGCTTCAAAAAATTCTTAAACATCGTAACAATTATTAATTTTAGAGGCCCCTAGTGTCGAACCCAGGACTTATTGGTAGCTGTAAACAGACCTTAAGACTTGATTATATTTATTGCAAAGTTTGAAGTCCATATCATGCCGGGAAGTACCTAAAATTTGTTACCGTTATCTCCATAAGAAATGCATTGAGGAATGTAAATAAAGGAATCGAACCAAGGACAATCAGCGAAACGTTCAACAACGTACATAAACGATATTTACGATCTCTATCTACATGCCGAGTTTCAAGTTTCCATCTTATCGGGAAGTGATTAAAAAAAATCTTAAAAATTTCAGTGTAAATTAAACGGGAGAATATTTGCCCTGACCTAGCGTCGAACCAAGGATAATCTTCGATGATGTCTTAATAGTTTTCATCGGATACGCACGGCCTCCAGCGATAACTCGAATTTCAACACTCTACTTTACCGGAAAGTGCCTCAAAACAATTTTCGAAAATACCCGCAATGTATCTTTATGGAGAAAATCTAAATCGGAAAATGTCTTCCAAAACATCGGTGCGATGTTGAGTGTTTTGAAAAACATTCGTTACTACCCGCTCCTATTCTAAAACATCGGTGCGATTTTGAGTGTTTTGAAAAACATCGTTGCTACCCGCTCCTATTCTAAAACATCGGTGCGATGTTGAGTGTTTTGAAAAACATTCGTTACTACCCGCTCCTCTTCTAAAACATCGGTGCGATGTTGAGTGTTTTGAAAAACATTCGTTACTACCCGCTCCTATTCTAAAACATCGGTGCGATTTTGAGTGTTTTGAAAAACATTCGTTGCTACCTGCTCCTCTTCAAAAACATCGGGTCGATGTTGAGTGTTTTGAAAAACATCGAGCCGATGTTCCACTCATTTTCGTACCACTCGATGTTTCCGATGTATCGGCAAAAAAACATCGAGTAGTCCGATACATCGATGTCGATGTGGCATCCCTAATTCGAGGTCAAAAATTGCAAACTGGCCACCCGGGCCCCTCGCTAAGACGCCGTACTCCTAGACGCGGATACCGGGCGGGAGCGCCGATGCAGTCGCCGCGATAACGAAGCGCGGTCGGAATTTCGAATGGTTTTCAACGGTTTTCATTCTACAATTAGTTAAGAATGAAATAAATTTCGATTACATGGATTCAAATTTGATTAGTATTTACTTCATATTTTTAAACACAAAAGTGAATTTTTTCAAAAAATCTTTGAAACACAGATTAAGTTCACAGTGAGCATTCACTTTAAGAAGGTTGTATTCCCACATACAGTTTCGTCTTCTACACTTTCGCATTGACTTTTATAAATATTTTCATTAAAACAATGCTGCACCGGAGTGAGAAGAGAGTCGGGGTGCTGCTCTATATATCCTGCTTTGAATCACGTGCACTCAATAAAATTTTTAAATCTGGGGCCTGGAATTGAAAATGTGCATGCGAAAATACGACGACAAATCGAATTTTCAAAACCAAAAAAGGCGAAGTTGCGATCTGGGCAAAGTTTTTCGCGATTATCTCGGAAACTATTGGTCTTAGAGAAAAGTATTTAATATAAAAGTCGTGCAAAATTGCGTAATACACAACATTTATGCAAATTTGAATGTAGTACATTTGTCGCAATTTGAGGAAGAAAAGGCAGAAGAACCACTTCCGGTTTCATCTTAACTTGCCTCCATTTTCTCGAAAATGGAAATAATCTAGTCGCATTTGGACTCAATTTAAAACTTTCGGCAATATTTATCAAAATCATAAACGGATTCGTAATTTTGACAGCGCAAAAAAAGAAAAACTCATAATTTTAATCCAGTGTAGAAAATCCTCGTAGAAAATGAAATAATTAAATAAAACGTTTTCTCAACCATAAATGCGACGTAAAATTTCCATAAATAGCGAGAGGTTGACAACTTCGGACCAATGCTTACATTCAAATCATTTTATTAATTTATAACAATAAATAATTTCGATAAAAAGTAAGACTTCAAAGGAGACCAGTTTCAAAAGAACACAATTAAAAAAGGAAGCGATGAAAAATTTCAAATCGTTCTAATTCGGGTCTTAAATGCAAAGTAAATCGAAGCAGATGCACTTCAGAAAGAAGACAGTAAAACCCGTATTTTCGTCAAAAAGAGGCAATCGAAGTTTTAAATCTTTAGACGACTATTTCGAGCAGAGCTTCCTTTATAAAATGAACATGAATTTCTAATCCGCTCGCTTTTGAAGGAAAGCGAAAAATAATTAACAGCTGATTTTCTTGGAGGTAGTTCCGACCAAGCTCAAACTCACAAACAGTAAAGCCCTTCACAATGACATCTTAAAGTTCCGATGCTTCCCTTTAGAAAGAGATTTTTCTACTCACAATCGAGTTTTATAAAGGAAAGGGAAGTTTGTATCTAACCTTCAAAATTCTGACTCTTTCAAATAATATACGCTGACGGAATATCCTATATTTTATGGTATCTATATAGTAATATGCAAAGAGAAAATTCTGTAACTCTTTTTAGGCGCATTGATTATCAGGGAGGAGAGTGAGATTTGGCATACTCAAAACTTATGTAGAGGAGGGTTAGAAGATAACTGATATCTTTGTCCAAAGTATCCTTGGTTCGACTCTGGACGACTCGAATCGTCTCTCGTATATGAAATGCACGTAAAGATGGTTTTGATCGATTGCAAACATTTTTTTCTTTCGCGGAATTAAATCAGAAATAATGGTCGTACGAAATCAAGATGAACACCAAAAGAAAGGAAATTAAATGAAGATTCTTATTTCGGTCGTTTAATGTCGCATTCGAGTCGAAATTGAGAGAATTCAGACGAAAATAACGGAAGATATGCGTTTATTTTGTGAGCGTAAACAATTCCCTAACGACGACGGTGATTGTTGAACTCTCGAACATAAATGAAGGAAAGATAGGCTCATAAGAAATATATTGGGAAGAAGAACGGACATTTTAGGGCAACAAAACCAAATAAAACTTCTCAAATTTAAATTCATTGTTATATTTATTCGTATTATATCACCTTCTATGATGTACTTTCTAAATCTGTCCTGTTTAAAACAAATTGAAATAAAAATGACATTAAATAAACTATACATATTTCTAAAGAACGATCAACTTTGCGCTGCACTTAGATGGATCCAAAAAGGATTGATTGAACTTACTTTTGTATGCCATCCTATCATTATATCCTGATTTTTTATTATTCTTCAACCCAGCCGCGCTTCGCTGAGGCTCTGTCAGATATGAAGTCAGTGAAAAAGTAATTAAAGGTATTCTACGGATTCACCGAGAAAACAAATCATTCAATTCTTATACTCTAAAGGAAAGGAAAATATTTTGATAGAAAGTGATGGCTGCCACACTAAGACTCTTATATATACTTATGGATACTCGATATCATTCAGATATTGCAACTGCTTGCGTCTTTGCTGTATATGTTCTTGGCGTTGTTAAGACGATTGAGATTCAACCCGTACCTATACATCTAAGACGACGATCAAGTAGAAAGAAACGAATCGAACTGAATGCAACTATCAAATACTCAGTAACTCACAATTTGTTTTTCGAAAGCAGATCATTAAATCGTTTCCAAAACAAAAAATCTGATGTGGCCAGCACATGACTTTCTCCATATATAAGATGTAAATATTTATCTACGACAGTATTTTCGAACTCTATATTCTATCTAAACTTGGAAGATGAGTGATTAATTTATATATTATTATCTTTTACGTCACAAACTTAATAAATAATGTTTTTCGGGACATGTTCGATGAAAAATGATGAATTTGGCCTTTCGCCCCAGCGCACTGTGGTCCAAAATCGAAAAAAGCCGGACAAAAGTCCAAAATGGCTTTTTTTGAGATACAAATTTGAAACTTTGCATATATATAGCCAAATGATTGCTGATTATGGAACAGTAAGTCGTTCTCCATAAATCGTATGCGTTACTTAGATACGAAGGGTCAAACATGACTAAACTTTCAAAAACACGCCCGATTCTATTTTTCGTCGAAAATCTTATAAGTTAAGCTAATAGTGGACTTGTGGAAGGAATTTAGTGGAATAAAAAACATTATATTCGATCAGAATGGTACTTTATCTATACTATCCATCAGTTTCAAGGATATTGGTCAATATTTGTGTAGTGTTTCATCACAAAATGGCGGACGCTTTTTTCAGACAAATTTTGACATAAAGTAGTCGATATCTTTTGTTTAAAAAATATGTGCAGCGGGAAATTACACCAGAGTATTGGGTGAAGACAGTTTGAGAATATCCAGCATAGATCTTATATGAACGTTACCGACCACGAAAATAAACGCGATTTTTCGATCGCGCTGCATGATCCGGGTCCGAGCTGCTGGGTCTGGAAGCACGGCGGCTTCGTTGGATTGTTTTAGTTTTTAGGACCTTAACTCTATAAAATCGCCGTTTTTAAGCTATGTATGCTGTTACTATCACTGTCACTGTTCAGAAATTCCATATCAAAGATATGGAGAGGATATTTGATCGTGCGAATGAGTCAATGGATGCGGTACTCTGGTAAATACGATAAGTTTTGGATACTTTATGGATTCTTGCCGCGAGTTAGAAATATCCTTCTACTTTTGAGACACTTAGTAAGTTCGAATGTACGGTAACGGGTTCATGCATTGCAGAAAGGGCACCATCTGATTGTTTTTCTACCACTTACCCTTTCCACCCTCGCTGACGAGAGCCACGCGAAAAGGGGCTTTTGTGACACCGCGCAGCCTTTAACGGCATTTACCGGGTTTTTCCACAAATTCATTTCCTTTCCCTTTAAGAAATGAATCTTAACATGCAGTTCTAGTTTGGCATCAGTGAAGTAGTGTTGCTCTTGTTGTGCTCTGACGTACTGCTAAAATCTGTGGGTGTCTGGTGATTTTTCTCGTGAATCATCGCAATAGTTCTGGTAGCTGTGTTGGATAGTGGTGTTTTTGATTATTCAACAGTTCATCCCTTTTCTTAAGGTGAGTACTTTTTCCTGTTTAACTCAACCGTGTTTATTCATCACATTCTACCTACAAGATCGTATGTGTTTTTTTACTCTGCAATGTTTTACTGCCATTGTTTTCTGCTAACTTTAATAGGAAAGTGCGAATATCATCAAACTTTCCTTAAATTATTTTTAACTAGCCGGATTTTCGTGCAGGTTTTTGGTCCATTTTTCTGCGCTGAAATGTTTTTATGCCAGATCACGCGTCTTGAGCTCCACAAACGAATAATTGAGATGAAGGAGAAAGCATTAAGTGATAAAATAGTATATTTGACTAATTTTATATCGCGGAGTTTAAATTTAGAGGCTCATGAAGAGGCCCTAGATTGTTTCCGTAAATTTATTAGGGTAAAATTCATGGTGCCCTATCAAAAAAGGCGGAAAGGATATTCTTGGAATAATGAGCGATTTTTTGTTCGTCACAAGGCATGGCTCACAGAGTCAATCATTTTCCCCGAAACTATCCGTCAGTACCTACCAGGTACGTCTACAGCTACTGGTATGTATTTGCTGTTTAAATTCTATAGCAATCATTCAGCCGTATTGTTTTTCACGTGAGATTTGTTTATTAAAATTATTACCATATCAGGTACATTAGGACGACCACAAAAAGAATTTAGTTCTTCCTCTGAGAGATCCAAAAGAAGAAAGGTTCAAAATATTAAAACTTCTTCATCTGCTTCTGAGCTCGCCTTGGCAACCTCTCTCAGTTTAAGGGAGGAAGGCGATATTGCAGCCGCTCAACTTATTACCGAAGTAACTACGACCACCCCAAGTAGAGCAAGAAGAGTTCTTTCCAAATGGCAGTTGTTAATGTTTATCGATCTAATAGAAACATTTATTTTAGGTATGAAATGCATTGACCGAGAGTGTTAGCATTAAATGTTACATCTGCGGAGCTAAAATTTCAGAAATGAATGATTTAAGGGCAATGAAGGATCGACCAGTAGATGTGGACAATTATGCTTTTGGTTTATCAACGCTACATGGTTACATTCGTATTTTTGAGTGTCTTTTACACATAACGTATCGACTGGAGTTTAAACAGTGGCAGGTGAATAAGCATCGAAATTCTGGCTTTAATTTTTGTTATCCGGTTAAATAAATCTCTAAGATCTATTTATCTCTATATTTTATCTATCTCTAATCTATGATAATGAGACTCTTTTCTAGGCACGTGGTAATCTTAAAATACAGCTTTCCAAGAAAAAGGAAAATATACAGAAATTATTTAAAGAAAGGATGGGGTTAATAGTGGACTTACCAAAGCCGGGATCAGGAAATACTAACGATAGAAATACTGTAAGACGTTTCTTCGATTCTCCAAAACTGGCAGCTGAATTGACAGGTAATTATGTGTGTAGACTTAGCTTCGCAGTAATAGCCATGCATAGGTAAAATGCATACATACAGCTACTTTAAATACCTCAGTAACTAGTCCCTTTGATAGATATTTTAGAAATACCATTCAGTTTAATGTAAATTTTTTCCTATTTTCATTACAGGGATTCATTACGACCTCGTTAAAAAATTTTCCATCATCCTTAAGGCAATATCAAGCGGAAAATCGATAAATAATGAGGGATTTTCCCAATACTGCCAGAAAACTGCCGAATTATATGTAGACTTGTATCCCTGGTATTATATGCCAACCTCGGTACATAAGGTCCTTGAGCATAGAAGTGAAATTTCGAAGGAGACGATTCTTCCCCTAGGGCAGCTCTCCGAAGAGGCGATGGAAGCTCGCAATAAGGACGCTAGAAAATTCCGTCAAAGATTCAGCAGAAAACACTCCAGGATGGCCACCAACGATGATTTATTTAAAAGGTTGTTGATCACTTCTGATCCATTTCTTTCCTCCAAAATTACTCTGATTCCTAAGCGATACAGAAAGATGCCGAAAGAATTGAGAGAACTGCTGATTTTAGAAGACGGCGAGGGATTGGAATCAGACAGTAGAGACGGCCAAAAGTTTTCTGAAGATTAAGAATTTTCCATGAAATGCTTCCGTGGAAATACCCAGTAAGTACCGTTAAGTGCTGCGCGGTGTCACAAAAGCCCCTTTTCGCGTGGCTCTCGTCAGCGAGGGTGGAAAGGGTAAGTGGTAGAAAAACAATCAGATGGTGCCCTTTCTGCAATGCATGAACCCGTTACCGTACATTCGAACTTACTAAGTGTCTCAAAAGTAGAAGGATATTTCTAACTCGCGGCAAGAATCCATAAAGTATCCAAAACTTATCGTATTTACCAGAGTACCGCATCCATTGACTCATTCGCACGATCAAATATCCTCTCCATATCTTTGATATGGAATTTCTGAACAGTGACAGTGATAGTAACAGCATACATAGCTTAAAAACGGCGATTTTAAAGAGTTAAGGTCCTAAAAACTAAAACAATCCAACGAAGCCGCCGTGCTTCCAGACCCAGCAGCTCGGACCCGGATCGTGCAGCGCGATCGAAAAATCGCGTTTATTTTCGTGGTCGGTAACGTTCATATAAGATCTATGCTGGATATTCTTAAACTGTCTTCACCCTATACTCTGGTGTAATTTCCCGCTGCACATATTTTTTAAACAAAAGATATCGACTACTTTATGTCAAAATTTGTCTGAAAAAAGCGTCCGCCATTTTGTGATGAAACACTGCACAAATATTGACCAATATCCTTAAAACTGATGGATAGTATAGATAAAGTACCATTCTGATCGAATATAATGTTTTTTATTCCACTAAATTCCTTCCACAAGTACACTATTAGCTTAACTTATAAGATTTTCGACGAAAAATAGAATCGGGTGTGTTTTTGAAAGTTTAGTCATGTTTGACCCTTCGTATCTAAGTAACGCATACGATTTATGGAAAACGACTTACTGTTTCATAATCAGCAATCATTTGGCTGTATATATGCAAAGTTTCAAATTTGTATCTCAAAAAAAGCAATTTTGGACTTTTGTCCGGCGTTTTTCGATTTTGGACCACTGTGCAGCGCCCAGAGGGCCCACAACGTACATAATCAGCAACTTCCGGTTTATCAGTATTTCACGAATAACTCCTACACAATCAGTGATAAAAAAATACGTTTCATACAAAAGTTATAGTATATTACATTTTCTAAAACTTTTATATTTGATAATATATACCTAAATATCATATTTATGGAGATATTTTGAAAACCGGAAATGAGCTTTGAAGAATGAAGCTCGACTTTCGGCAAACCGATTTACTCCAAAAACTAATCAACTCTAACGACAGCAACCAAAATACTGAATATGAAATTTAGTGTTGATCCGAAAATTATTTTTCATGTTAGAGCGCCCACAAAGTTCATAATCAGCTACTTCCTTTTATCAGTATTTCACGAATAACTCCTAATCAACCGGTGATAAAAAAATATCTTAAATACAAAAGTTATAGTAAACCTCATTATCTAAAACTTTTATCTAGTATACAATAAACCTATATATCATATTTACGGAGATATTTTGAAAACCGGAAATGAGCTTTGATGAATGAAGCTCGACTTCCGGCAAACCGATTTACTCCAAAAACTAATAAACTCTGACAGCACACACCACAGTACTATATATGAATTTTGGTATTGATACGACTAATAGTTTTCTCGTTAAAGTGCCCACTATCACACACACACACACACATACACACAGACATCATTCCGAAAACGGTCAAAACGTGTTCTAGGGACCCCAAAACATGTATTTCCGTTGAAATCTCGAAGTCGATTTTTTTTCATGAAAACAATACTTTCTCTATACTTCGTATATGGAGAAAGTAAAAATCATTGAACTTCATACAACATTTGGTATCAAATTATTACATTCGTTTTTCGAAAAAAGATAATTTAAACCGATTCCAACGATTGATTATGCACGTCAATGCGAACGGAATCAACAGCGTTTCTCTTCTTCTCAACTCTAAATTGGCCAAAATGCAGGATTCAACAATTGCATTTGTCGTCAGGGGGACCGGTTGTTTACACCCTCGAAATTTTACAAAACATTTCGTGTATTTAGTGTAAAGCCTCGATAATTCAATTCGAAAACAATAATTTACGACCAGAATAAGATTTTTCATTTATTTTCCTTCCTTTTGGCGCTTTTTTCAATTTCGTACGACCATTCTTTCTAATTTAATTTCGCTACAGAAACGAAGCCTGCAGCGGCAAAAATGGACTCTACGTGTATATCCTATGGAAATGATTTGACTCGTCTGGGATCGAACCGAGCACGAAACGTAAACATTTTTTACAATAGAAACACTCTCGTATTTGAATGCAACGCTGTGTTGAAAGTTCCAGTCAATCGACAGAGCATTTAATGAGTTTTGCGGTCACAAACATACGCAGGCTGAATTTTTATGCATAGGATATTTTCTTTATTAGTTTTCCCAGTTTTTGGTGATACATTGAGGTATCTTGGTTTAAAATCCAGCTTAAAATATTTTCCCTTTTTAAAACAAATAAACGAAGCCGATTGCTAGTTTTTCCTCATTCCTCATTGCTGATTAAGGATACTTTTGAGAATTGAACAAAGTAGAATCAACAACTTCGGCCTTGACTTGGTGGTATAATAAATCTCATTCTGTGGTATTTGTGAAAGATAGTTTTTCTTCACCCTTTTAGTTAAACAAAGCTCCAATTGTTGCAATGAGGTTTGACAACGATTGAGAATAAAAGCACTTTTGAAATTGTAATATATCGCGAATTCTGGAAACCAATTGTTGGGAGTACAAGTTTTAGTTACTATGGAGTTATTTGTTGTTTATTCGTGCAGTTACCTGATTTTCGGGATTTTATTGAGGCACTTCCCGGAAAATTAGAGAGTTGAAATTCGAGGGATCGCTGGAAGCCGTGCATATCCGGCAAAAACTACAAAGACATCTTTTAAGATTATATTCTGCTCGACGCTAGGTCATGGCAAATATTCTACCTAAGAAATGCACGCAGAGTTCTGTTTCACCGCTTGCATGCTTCGTTTCATTCGTATTCTTAAATTGTAAATAACTGTCCTACGAAGTCGAGTCAAGTACCAAAAGAAAGAGAATTAGATGACGATTCTTACTTTGGTCGCGGAATATCGTTTTCGAATCGAAATTAAGAGAGCTAGGGCAAAATGAACGAAAATTTAGTGAAATTTCTTCGTAGTAAACAACTCAGGCGACCAATGTGATTATTGAATATGAGCTCAAGCGTTTTCTCATTTGAATGGGATTTTAAGCCCATAATAAATTAATGGCAAAGAATTATGTAAGAATATATGAAATGGAGGCAATTTACAGATTCCAACACATGATGCATAAATAGCAGGGACAAAATTTCGGCATATTTAGAGGCTTTCGAAAACATTTTAAGCAACATCCCGGTAGGAATTCAAAATCAATAAGAAGACGCGCTCTTCCATACCAATACTAAAATTAAAGAAATTTGACCCAATGTGCGTGGGTTCGACGCTGGGTGGGTACAAAATTGTCTCATTGGAAATATATTGTGGCGAATTTCAAAATTTATATCAACATATTACTTATGTATAGACTAGCACGTAGTTTCTAGTCATCATGGTCCAGTTGAATGAATTACATCTCTCCCCTCTTGCAAAAATAAGCCAAAGGATCAATCTATCCTCAACGACAATAACTTTGCAAACAAAACAAAATAAACGAATGAACAAGTTAGTTACTTGCTATACTTTTTTAGAGACAACAACTATTTAAACGGCGTTGATTCATAAAATTGACAATATCTTCTAATTAAATATTTTAGCGACGATAACCTTAAAACAGAGTTGAAAAAAAATTAAAAATAAAATTTTAATAATTTAAAAAATGATAAATAAATATTAACAAAATGAAAAATAATTTTTTTTATATTTTTTTTTAAATACGCTTTTAAGATATTCGAGCAAAAACACTAAAACTTTTGCGACTTTCAACTTTCACATCAGGTTTATGCTGAATGAAACTTTATTGAGCGCATGAACGAAATTAGGCTTTTAAATGAAAATATCGGAAGAATTATAATCAGAATTATTTTAAATTAATCAGATAATGAGAAGTAATAAAGAAATCATTTTCCATTCCTGGATCTCGGTGTATAGCGTAGAAACAAGAAAGCAGCTGATTTTTCCAATGCACTTTACTGTGAAAGTCCTTGGGAAGTTGAATTTAATTTTGAATTATTTCAAATATTTAATATTCATTCACGTGACGCACAAATAATCACGGAGAATACGAAGCGCCATTTCTATTTTTTAGCAATCTCTAGATTGATTAGGGTTTCATTCCCGCGGATTACGACATTACAGTCAAACCACATTTGCTTCCTTTATTGGAGGTCCGATTTATCGTAAAATTTACGTAAAGTTAAGAAATAATCAAAAATGTTATGAAAAAGAAACTGAAGGATACGGACGTGAAGTCATGATCAAAGTTGGCTGCTCTCTGAAGGAAAACTAACGTCTGTCGTATTTTTAAGGCTTAGGCCACGTCCTAAAGGAGCAAAAAGAAGTCTGCATACTGCAAGCATATTTACGATACAAATTTCAATTCGATATAATATCGAGATGGTTATCAAACCTGATTCTGTATTCAACTTTGAATTTTATGGTAGAATACAAATGGTGTCGACCCAATGATCATAATGTAGGAGATGAAAATGTTTCTAAGAAACATTTACTACTTCTGTTCACATGCGTGGCCATAGAATGTTCAACTTCAACTGGGTAAATGAATCAAAGAGAAAACTGGAATTCCCGCCATGGATTACAAATGGTAGAACCACATGGTCTCGAACCCAGGACTTTTTCAATTAATATGTATAACAACCTTGTAGGAATAAAATTAATTTAATTCAAAGTTTTAAGTGGATATCATACCGGGAAGGTCCTAATATTAGACTTCATTATCTCCTTTTGAAACTCATAAAGTCATTTATTAGATCGTATAGTATTGTTCTAGCTACATAGATTGCTAGGACAATTTCGCTATTGCACACATTGTTGCCATTCGATTAATTTTGACGACTAAAATTTCCTTGCTTTTCCCTAAGAAAATATAAAACTTTTGAAATTTTCCAAAGCTTACTAATGGTTTAATTGCCATAAAATATCAATTACATACATTCCGCGTAATCTATTCCTATGAGAGTTCAACAATCACATTCGTCGTTAGGGAATTGTTTATGCCCACTAAATTACACAAATATTTAGTCATTTTTGTCCGAATTCTCGAAATTTCGACTCGAATGCGATATTTCACCACCAAAATAAGAATCTTTATTCAATTTACTTTCTTTTGGTGTCCATCTCGATCGTATTTCTCGATACGACGACGTATGGTCGTGCGACCATTATTTCTGATTTAATTCTTCAAAATAAAAACTGCCTGTAATGGTTGAAAACGAATAAATTCGATGTGCGAAGGTAAGATTTATTACTTGACATGTTTCGCTAGCGAAGTAGCATCATCTGGCACATTACTTATTTTGGGGTTTCATGATATATACATAATATACTGATGGTGGGTATTTTGGAGGAAGGTCAGGAGAGGAAGGGAAAGAAGGGTTGGGATACACGTGCTCGTTTGTCGTTCTTGGGAGGCGATTTCTACCTCTTCCAAAAGGTCAAGGCGCCGCTATGTGTATCATGTTTATATGAAATCGAAAACCAATAAAACCTGAATTTCATTTCGTCTGGTAAGTAGTATGTGTCATTACAATCTATCGGATTTATTTTTACCACTATTTATCACTGTTGAAATCATACAGCAAACTGATTTGTTTAAGAGATTGCCTTTGCATTTTTTTAAAAGGGCCATTTGTTCGATTGTTTAAACAATTACTCGAGTAACAATGATGATAAAGACAAACCGAAACTCCGAAGAAAGCAGACAGGAAATAATAACGAATTAATTCTATAGTCAATTGCTGAATTGTTTAAATGAATTGTTTAAACAATTTGTTGAGAAAAATTACACTCAGAGAAGTGGAATTAATAACATCAAAAAGGTTATGATTGATTTAAAATATATAGGAATGTATTAGTTTATTTTAGGTTGGCTTTCCTTATTTTGAATATTTGTTTTGCTAAAAACAATAATATCAGGAATACGAGAGAAATAGCAATAAACTCTGATTCAGTGGCTAAGGAACCTATGAGATTATCGATTTTTGTTAACATACAACTAAATACAACGTTGTTAAAACATTTGTCCAGCTTTTTTACTTTCTCCATATACGAAGTATAGAGAAAGTATTGTTTTCATGAAAAAATTCGACTTCGAGATTTCAACGGAAATACACGTTTTGGGGTCCCTAGAACACGTTTTGACCATTTTCTGAATGATGTCTGTGTGTATGTGTGTGAGTGTGTGTGTGTGTGTGTGTGTGTGTGTGTGTGTGAGTGTGTGTGTGTGTATGTGTGTGTGTGATAATGGGCGTTCTAACTCGAAAACTAAAAGTCGTATCAATACCAAACTTCATATATAGTACTGTTGTGTGTGCTGTCAGAGTTGATTAGTTTTTGGAGTAAATCCGTTAACCGGAAGTCGAGCTTTATTCATTAAAGCTCATTTCCGGTTTTCAAAATATCTCCATAAATATGATATATACGTCTATTGTATTACTTATAAAAGTTTTAGATAGTATAATTTACTATAACTTTTGTATTTAACATATTTTTGTATCACCGGTTCATTAGGAGTTATTCGTGAAATACTGATAAACCGGAAGAAGATGATTATGTACTTTGTGGGCGCTCTAACATGAAAACTATTTGTTGGATTAACACCAAATTTCATACATAGTACTTTTATTACAGTCGTTAGAGTTGATTAGTTTTTGGAGTAAATCGGCTGACCGGAAGTCGAGCTTCATTCTTCAAAGCTCATTTCCGGTTTTCAAAATATCTCCATAAATATGATATTTAGGTATATACTATTATTTATAAATGTTGTTTAAAATTTAATTTACTATAACTTTTTTATGAAACATATTTTTGCATCACTGATTGTTTAGGAGTTATCCATGAAATACTGTTAAACCGGAAGTTGCTGATTATGTACGTTGTGTAAAGCTCATTTCTGGTTTTCAAAATATATCCATAAAGATGATATATTGGTACATTGTATTCCTTATAAAAGTTTTAGATAATATAATTTACTATAACTTTTGTATTTAATATATTTTTGTATCACCGGTTGATTAAGAGTTATTCGTGCAATACCGATAACCCGGGAAGTAGCTGTTATGTCTATTGTGGGCGCTCTAACATGAAAACCATTCGTTGTATCAACTTTAAATTCCACATATAGTGTTTTTGTTGGTGTCGTTAGAGTTGATTAGTTTTTGGAGTAAATCGGTTGACCGGAAGTCGAGCTTCATTCTATAAAGCTCATTTCCGGTTTTCAAAATATCTCCATAAATATTATATTTAGGTATATACTATTAATTATAAATGTTTTAGAAAATTTATCTTACTATAACTTTTGTATGAAACATACTTTTATATCACCGATTGTTTAGGAGTTATTCATGAAATACCGATAAACCGGAATTTGCTTAGTATGTACTTTGTGGGCGCTCTCACATGAAAACTATTTGTCGTTTCAACACCAAATTTCATGTATATTACTTTGGTTGTTGTGATTAGAGTTTATTATTTTTTAGAGTATATCATTGAACCGGAAGTTGAGCTTTACTCTTCGAAGCTTATTTCCGATTTTGCAAAATACCTCTATAAATATGATATTTAGGTATATACTATTATTTTTAAAAGTTTTAGAAAAATTACTCTACTACACCTTTTGTATTAAACATATTTTTGTATCACTGATTGTTTAGGAGTTATTCGTGAAATACCGATAAACCGGAAGTTGCTGATTATTTACTTTGTGGGCGCTCTTACCTGAAAACTATTTGTCGTATCAACACCAAATTTCGTACATTTTATTTTGGTTGGTGTCATCAGAGTTGATTAGGTTTTGGAGGATATCGGTTTACCAGAAGTCGATCTTTATTTATGGAAGCTCATTTCCGTTTTTGAAACATTTCACCATTAAACCTTAAGTAGTCTCGTGGGGTCAATGTGACATCAGGCGCTATATTACCGTCGGGATCACAGAAACTAATGAAGATATTTCAACCAAATTTTCGTTTTGTAAAAATGTTGTCCATGTTATGATTATCTGAGGATTTTCTTAATGTCAAGTTATAAGAAGTATGCAATTTTAGCAGTGCTACCAAATTTACTGAAATAAATTTTAATAATTATCTAAACATTATTTCAACAATTTTTAAGCACCTATACATAAAATAATTCATAGGTATTTTAAAGATTTACTGAATATTTTAGGAATGAATCTATAATGTTTAAAATGCTATTACAGTTCACAGAATACCTTACTAATTCTCACTGAGTAAATATGTGTTGATATAGTTTCAATATAGTAACAAAGAGCTACGCATTAATTTGTTTTTTTACTTTCTCCATATACGAAGTATAGAGAAAGTATTGTTTTCATGAAAAAATTCGACTTCGAGATTTCAACGGAAATACATGTTTTGGGGTCCCTAGAACACGTTTTGACCATTTTCGGAATGATGTCTGTGTGTGTGTGTGTGTATGTGTGTGTGTGATAGTGGGCGCTCTAACGTAAAAACTATTGGTCGTATCAATACCAAACTTCATGTATAGTAGTGTTGTGTGTGCTGTCAGAGTTCATTAGTTTTTGGAGTAAATCGGTCAACCGGAAGTCGAGCTTTATTGATTAAAGCTCATTTCCGGTTTTCAAAATATCTCCATAAATATGATATATACGTATATTGTATTACTTATAAAAGTTTTAGATAATATAATTTACTATAACTTTTGTATTTAATATATTTTTGTATCTGCGGTTGATTAGGAGTTATTCGTGAAATACTGATAAACCGGAAGAAGATGATTATGTACTTTTTGGGCGCTCTCACATGAAAAATAATTGTCGGATCAACACCAAATTTCATAAATGTTACTTTTAGTACAGTCGTTAGAGTTGATTAGTTTTTGGAGTAGATCGGTCACCCGGAAATTGAGCTTCATTCTTCAAAGCTTATTTCCGGTTTTCAAAATATCTCCATAAATATGATATTTAGGTATATACTATTAATTATAAATGTTTTAGAAAATAAAATTTACTATAACTTTTGTTTGAATCATATTTTTTTATCACTGATTGTTTAGGAGTTATTCATGAAATACTGATAAACCGGAAGTTGCTGATTATGTACTTTGTGGGCGCTCTGGGCTCTATGGGCGAAAGGCCAAATTCATCTTTTTTCATCGAGCATGTCCCGAAAAACATTATTTATAATTTTTGTGACGTAAATGATAATAATATATAAATTAATCACTCATCTTCAAGTTTATATTGAATATAGAGTTCGAAATTACTGTCGTAGATAAATATTTACATCTTATATATGGAGAAAGTCATGTGCTGGCCACATCAGATTTTTTATTTCGACCTCGTCCAGGCGGCGGCCTTCCTTTTCGCGATTTGGGATGAAAATCACTTTGGTCTTCCAAGAGCGAAGTTGGGCATAGGCGACCGAAGACGGTAGTCCCTGTTGTGTTCAGATTTCTAGCGGTTTTCCCGACATGCCTCACAAATATCACATTTAAGTTGGTAGACCCAACTACAATCAAATACATCCGCTTTTTTGTTTTGAAATTTTGATTAAATGACAATATTCCACGAACAGAATAAAAATTTTAAATCGATTTCTGTTCTTTTGCTGCTTGTCTCCACTTTGTCCGACTATTCCTTATGATTTAATCCTTCAAACGAAATAAAGCCTGCAACCCATTAAACTGTACTTTATAAGTATTCTTCACTGAAATGTACCTGAGCGATCTCTCATGACAAACACCAAAATTATTGGATAAAAGTGCGACAGTACTTCCTTTCTCATCCCAAAGAACACGTACGCAAATTCAGAAGCAAATCGGGCGGACTTCAATCCAACACAAACACACAGAATATCTGCTTTATATATAAATGGATCCCAACCTCATGTGGTGTGTCAGCTAAGATAGAGAACTTCCCCGGGACTAACAAATCGGCGCCAAGTTGAACCCAGGAGCTATTGGAGGATGTGAATAAATGTATCGGCATGGTTAAAATAATACTTATTCGATTCAAATTTTGAATTCGATGTCGTACCGGAAAGATCCTCGAATAAGACTTCGTTATCCCCATTAGAAATACATCGAGGAATGTAAAACACTCACTGGGATCGAACCAAGGACAATCAGCGAAACGTTAAACAGCGTGTATAAAATATATTTATGATCTCTATCCACGTGCCGAGTTTCAACTTTCCATCTTATCGGGAAGGGATTTAAAAAATCTTAAAAATCGCCGCAATGCTATTTAAATAGGGGAGTATTTGCCCTGACCTGGCGTCGAACCAAGGATAATCCTCGAAGATGTCTTTATAGTTTTCGTTCGATATCCACGGATTCTAGTGATACTTTGAGTTTCAACCCTCTAATTTGTCAGGAATTGCCTCATAAAAATTTTCGTAAATCCCCGCAATGCATCTTTATGGAGATAATCGTGACTTTGGGGCCTTCTGGTAACGAACCCATGACTCTGAGGTTTGAAATCACATTTTTTCTGGAGGTAGCTTGTTATGGCCAGTAGGTCGCAAAAATTTAAAGTCAGCGTGAATGGTGGTTAGAATTTTGATCCCAAGTGAATGTATGCATTGGTACATCTGGAGAAACATGCATATACGCTAGATGTCTTGTAATTGATTTCTCGTGTTTTGCACAAATAATTTTCTCATCGGATAATACACTAGCTGTAAACGAAAGACAATTAACTGACCCACTCTATTGTCGAGATATCTGTTCCGTAATCCTGTAGTTAACGGTAATTGTGATATTTTCCAGCGCGTTTGTCTAAAAATTGGGATTTAATTTATATTTACGCATACCATAACGTCTGGTTGCAAAGATATTAATGAAAAATTGTAATAAATAATTAAATATCTTATTTTACGCTGAGTAATCGCGATCACGACGTTAAATTAAGTTTGTGTCTTCAGGTCGCCATCTTCGACCGCTATCATCACTGTGGCGCTGCCATCGGCGTATCGAGTTACTCCCTCCGTCCGAGAGTTGGATTCGCTCTTATTTATTTATTTTCGCGAGACTTTGACTTAAGTTTATTAGCTAAGATTTATCCCATTTTATTTTAATCTCATGTAATTTGTGATATTTAGTGTTTTCACATAATTTAAATTTACTTTTTTTTAGAAACTTTCTGACCATCTTACCATGGAAAGAAAAAGATGGAAGAGCAATTCCGTCGCGAAACCGGCAAGATGGCCGCACGTTGGTTCGAGCCCCGTCAGAAAGCATCCAACTTAGTGACGATGACACTCCACTCGCTAGAGCGCCTTCAGAGAGGTGCCGCTTTAGGGGGAGGTGCTGGGGGAGGCTCCTTGCGTTGAGGGTGGATGGATGGCGTGTCCTCGATACCGTGGGCAGGCTTCAGTCGATTCGCATGGACCAGCTGGCTGTCCTTTGATCGAAAAATATGCCGGATGCGAAAATTGACCGGGCCTGTCTGATCGAGTATTCGGTAGGGACCTTGCCACTGGCGACTTAGTTTCTTCCTCTTTCCTCACGAAAGGGACGAGTAAAAAAACTCCCGGCAGAAAACACACCGCCCTTGATTTTTTATTATAGGCCTTCGCCTGTTGTTGACGCGACGTTTGGAGGCGCTCTTTTACTTCTCTAAAGGCGATATTCAACCTCGCGCGCAATTCGGCGGCGCAGATGGTATCGGTTGAATAATCTACCTTTAGAGGCTCCAATATATCATCGAACGGGAGTTCGACGTCGCGCCCATGCATCAAAAAATGAGGCGATTCTCCTGTGGTGGTATGAGGTGTGCTCCGATAGGCTGCTAAGGCGAAAGGAAGCCAATCATCTCAATCCCTTTGCTTCGTGTCAACGAAATGGGACAGAATAGCCATAAATGTTCGATGGCTCCTTTCCACGAGGCCGGATCCTTTACCTGCCGGATGATAAGCAGTTGTTTGGAGCTTCTTTATTCCCAGCTGACTACACACCTCCTTCATCAAGTGGGAGGTGAAGTTCGCCCCTCGGTCGGTTAGCAATTGGCGGGGTGCTCCATGGCGCAAGACGATATTATCCACGAAGGCCCTTGCTATAGTTTCGGTCTTTTGATCAGATAAAGCCATGGCTTCGGGATATTTCGTGAACGCGTCTTGGAAAGTCAAAACATAGCGGTTCCCTCTATAGGTGGAGGGGAGGGGGCCGACTATGTCCATGGAGACACGCTGTAGGGGTTCCGTAACTTCCGGCAATGCTTGGAGAGGCGCTCTCTGCGGGGGTTCTTCCTCTCTTGGCACGACACGCATTCTTTACAATGTCTCTCGACGTCCTTCCGAAGCGTGGTCCACCAAAATCTCGAGCGGATGGATGCTAAGGTCCTCTTAACACCCATATGGCCCGCCCACGGAACGTCGTGATAAGCTCGCAGAATACGGCTTATCATTATCCGCGGCGCCACTAGTTGGTTGTGGCGCTGATCGCTTTTCCGGAAAAGAAGTCCGTCGTCGTCTTGTGTAAATTCCTGCGCGCGTTCTCCTTCGCCGAGTCCCTTCAGAGTTTTCAGGCAAAACTCATCCCTTCCCTGTTCTGCGCGAATTAGATCGCGGTCCCACGTGGGTTCGTACTCCGACTGTATCGCACCTGCGAAGGATCTTGAGAGGGCGTCGGCGTTCTGATGCGTCTTCCCCGGTCTGTGTACGGTCTCAAAATCGTATTCGCTGAGGAGCAGCGACCAGCGAACCAGGCGAGAGGAGGGATCTTTTAATGACAATAGCCATTTTAGGGGTCGATGGTCGGTAACCACCGTGAATTTCCTTCCGTAAAGATAAGTACGGAGATACTTCACGGCTCACACCATGGCTAAGCATTCCCTCTCCGCGGTTAAGTTTCCGGCTTGCGTAAGCGATGACTTATTCCCCGCGGGAGTCTTTCTGTGCAAGGACCGCTCCAATTGCCTCCCCTGAAGCATCCGTGTGTAGTATAAAAGGCTCCTGAAAGTTTGGGTATCTGAGTATCGGCTCCTTACATAAGGCTTCGCGGAGGAATTCGAAGGATGCTGTTGCTTTTTCATCCCATTTTATACTTACATCCTTCTTCGTCATCTCCGTTAAAGGTTTCGCCCTCGTAGCGAAGCTTGGAATGAACCTCCTGTAGTAGCCGACTAAACCCAGAAAACTCCTAACGGTTCATAAATTGTGGGGGCGGGGAAAATTCGTAATTGCCTCGATTTTAATCGGATCGGGTTTTACTCCTTCCGCCGAGATCACTAAATAATCAACTTCCCTTCGAAGAAAGCGACATTTCTTCGGTTTTAATTTTAATCCAGATTCCCGAAGCCGCTGGAATACTTCTCTTAGCCTCATCCAATGTTCTCTCCCAAACACAATGATGTCGTCCATATAGACCAAACACTTAATTCCCTTGAGGCCGCTTAGCACGGAATCCATCAAACGTTGAAAAGTGCTCGGACAGTTGGATAGGCCGAATGGTAATCGTAAGTATTCCCAGTGTCCTTCGGGGGTGGAAAAGGCTGTTTTTTCCTGATCTCGCGGGTCGATACCGATCTGCCAGAATCCCGATTCCAGGTCCAGGTTCGAGAAGAATTTCGCTCCACCGAGCTGATCGAGCGTATCCTGAATATTAGGCAACGGATAAACATCTCGCACCGTCACGGCATTCAGGGCTCTGAAGTCCGTGCAGAAGCGCAGTTCGTTTCCGCCGCCATTATCCTTCTTCGCGACCAGCACCACGGGGGCGCTCCAAGGAGAGATAGATTCTTTAATAACCCCCTGGGCGAGCATCTCTTGGATATGTTCCGCCATTACCTCTCTCTGTGCATGTGGGACACGATAAGGAGGTTTACTTATTAGAGCAGAATTTCCAGTGTTTATCCTATGCTGCAACTGATCCGTTTTTCCAAGAGAATCCCCTTCTTTATGGAATATATCTGAGTATTCCGTAATTAATCTCTCTAGGGGCAACGCTGCTTCCTCTGGCACATCTCCCAATTTCTCAATTAACTCTTGGGGGAGGTAACCCAGCAATTCTCTCGGCCTTGTTCCTTCTGAGGGTACTTCATCGAAATCTCTAACAATTGTCCCAACAATTGTTTTTGCGGGAACCACGAGTTCTTTCGTGCTAACGTTCATCAGTTTCACCGGAATCGTGCAATTACTATCTGATGGGTTTACTACGCATCTGCCAGCCATTACTCCATGAATAGAAATCTCGGCCGGATTAAAAGCGCCTTTCCATCAGATTCTCCATCCCTCGGATCGTAGTAGCCGTAAACAATCGACTCACTACGTGGTGGTAGTTTAACAACCTGCCCCACCCTTACATTGAGGTCTTCTCTTTTGCTTCCGGTGAATGACGAATCTTCTCTCTTATTTCTCTCTATATCTGCTTTTACTTTAATTTCAGCCCTTGTCTGAGATTTCTTCCCTTTTCTTAGGCCATTCTGGCCTTCTCTTTTGTTTCGCATCACCCTCATGCTTGTCACCGATTCCCTTTTCCCGTCCGTCCCTTCCCCTTCTTCTTCCTCTCCACGGTCACTTTTGCCCTCTGTGACGTCGCTTTGTTTACCTTCTACGGGGTCTATGACACTAAGCAACTTCAGGCGTTGACTCGGCGACGATGCGGAATAGCGGAAGCGAGGTCTCCCGAAGGATAATTCTCTCTCCCGCCATATCCAAAATACCTAATATGCCATCACACGGCAGTTTGAAACTATTCCCCACTACGTGGAGACGGTGCGAATATTCCGCGTACAATGTGGCACTTGTGAGAGTCACGGTCCCCAGAAGGGGGAGAACATGTCCAGTAACACCGTGGAGGCGGATTTTCGCGGTCGGATACGGTTTCGGTAGGTTCACGCCGTTTTCTTTGATTAGAGAGGAATTGGCTCCAGTGTCAATCAAAAGCAAAAGATTCCTTCCCCCGACTTTTATTCTCACTCCATACCCCGCACCTCCTTGTTCGCCAACGACGCCTATCCATTCGTCGACCGCATTCCTCGTCGATTCTAATATTTTCTCATCGGCCTTCCTGCTTCTCGAGGAGTGAAAGCAGGGGCCTCCTCGTTTGGGGAGTGACTCGCCTCCCAGCGGGGGTTCGGGGCCGTTCGAGGCCTATCTCGGTAACGTGAGGTTGGGGATACTTGAGAAGCGAATTGTATGGGACGACGAGGCTGACCTGTGAAAAAGGGTTGGGAGGGTCCTGGAAGAAAACGGGGAGGGGGTGACGGAAAATTCTGCGCTGGAATGTGAGGAGGGGGCGCCACTGAGCCATTACTTGGGCAATCTCTCGCAAAATGTCCCCAGCCCCTACAAACATAACACTGCCCCATCACTTGGGCGGGTCTGCGCGCGACCCCCCCTCTGGCTCCACAACATCGACAGCCGGACTCTGGCTGCGGAGGAGGCTGAGTGGGAGTGCTAGTGACCTCCTCTGGCGCTTTGGGTGGTCTCTCTTCAACGGCTCCGATGCACCTCTCGGCCATGGTATCCGTCTGCTGCAGCTCCACCAGCGACGCGACGCGGATCGCCTCACGGAGGGTTTTCGGTTCGCGGATCTGGACGAACTTCCCTAATTCGCAGCCCGCGCGTAAACTGTTGGAGCGCCAGTTCATCCAAGAATTTCGCGCGCCCTTCACTTTCCGCGGGGTTCGCGGTCGCTGCTGCTGGGACTTCTGAAAGTTCGCGGAGACGTTCTCCGAACTCTAACACTCCCTCAAGGGGTCCCTGCACGCACTCCAAAAATCTCGTCATCCGGATTAAGGGCGGAACTTCCCCCGAAAACCGATCCCGTAACGCGGCTTTCAAACCGCCCCAATTGTCTTGCTCTTTTGGTAGCGAATCACGAAGCGCAGTGCGCTCCCACTAATTTTTAACTTGAGCACTAACCGCCGGTGCTCTTCAGTCCACATCCCAATTTGGGCCGCCGTCTCGATTGTTTCCAAAAACACGGACACGTCTTCACTCTTATCATCGCCCGTGAATGGGTTCACTAGGTATATAGTCCCCATCATGTTAGGGGCCGCAAGGTTCGCGTTTGCCGAATCTCCGGGCATTTTAACTATGGTGAGGGTAAGCACTACAACGCACAAAACTACACAAAACGCGAGAAACAAAAACGAGAAAAAAAATATCGCGACTGGGGGAATAACTACGGAGTATTTATCCCTTGAGGTCCCAACGCCCGCGAGGTGGTCCAAAGTGGATCTCGCAGTGCCTGGCTAGAATATCCCAAGCCGCTGCCACCAAATTGTTATGCCGCGCCTCTCATTGATTAAGAGAGGTCTGGCGATAACGATAATTAAGGGTTCTTGCCAGGTGTCGGGGTAACTCGCGGAAATAATTAATCCGAAGTTCTTGATAACATATAAAAAACCTTTTATTGACTGACATCCGGAGATTCGGCAGAGGGGCGCACGCACACGTCCATGGTCACTCAAAGGCGGAGGAAGGCGAAGGCGCTTCTGGACCCTGCGGAGGCTGCGATCCTCCGTCGCGCTTGGTCTGTGGAGGACTGCCGCATTTCCAGAGTTTACACACCCCTTCCACGCCCAGAAGCCCGCGCTTTTGGTGGCGTTGGTTTCTAAATCCAATCATCACCTTCTCTTTGAAACCCTGACCAACAACGGTCATTACCTCTTTCCGCGCCCCTTTTCCACGAATGGGCACCATATGGCACCGCCACCGGAAGAGATCTTATTGCGGGGGCGGAAAGAGGCCTAAGGGTGTGGTATCCCGCTGTCCCTACCGTTTCTTGGAATCGTTCACCCAGGAAGTGACCATCGACCTCCACCGTCCTCGTCCTCCGAGTGCCTTATGTAACAACCATGAAAATCGCTTCCCTGCCTTATCCCCGGCATTACATATATAGTACAAGACATATAACTTTACTCATCAGTGAGATTGTATTCTACCCTTCCTGACTGTAATTACGCACCTGCAATTGCTAGTTACCTTCTTACAGAAAATATCTCGTTATCCATGTAATCTTTCGTCTTATGTAATCATCAGCTTTATGGGCCTCGAGTATTTTTACGGGATAACACAATCGGATCGAACAATGGGATCGGTCGTCAGGGGGATGAGTTGTTTACAACCTCGAAAATTCACAAAATGTTCGTATATTTCACCTATATTCTCTCAAATTCGAATCGAAAGTAAGATATATTAAAATAAGAATCTTCGTTCGATTTTCTTTCTTTCGGTGTACGTCTCGTTGACGTGCGACTATTCCTTCTAATTTAATTTAAAGAAACAAACCCTGCATGCGATAGGAATCATTTTGACTTTATGAGTTTTATATGCTATCTGAGCGATATACTTACGAACCTCGTGAAATTGTCGAATAAAAAGGCGACTGTGATCGGTCCTCAGATTTACAGATTATATTTTAGCATGATCCACGTTCTGATTATTAAATGTGAAGTAATTTGAAAATGAGATAATATTGTACGTCTCCATTTATTAATTGATTTAAAATCCGGCCCAGCATCCCTGCCAACCGCAGTCCAACGCATCTCAAACCATCATTTACTCAGTCAGCAATCGAGAACGCCCTCTGAGAAGGACGACGCTTCCATTCAGCCGCGATCTTGCAATCCAAATACATCCCCCTTTCTAATAGACGAGACCCCTCCCCTCCTCCCCACTCCCTCCTTCCCCTCCTCCCCCTTCCCCTCGCCGTAACCATTCCCAATGTGTTGCTATGGAGAAATGCTCGGATTCAACAATCGCCACAGGTTGGCAACTGCCTCAAAACCGAATAAAAGGTCCTTTTTAATTGTCAAATTCTTCGACAGAAGGCTTTTCGATGCTCTCTTATGGAGAAACTATGAATCCAACTGAAGTGTGGCTCTTCGTCGTATTGAAATACGTTGCCTCTGCAGGAGACTATTCCTCCAAGAAGTTCGCCGGTTGAGAGTGGTTATATATCGGATCATAATTTCCGAGTGCGTTGTCTGATGATTCGAGAGGGCGGAGGGGGTAACCATGACGACGCAGGGAACAACAACGATAGGAAAAACAAAGGAGGAGCGACAGGTTAAGCGAATGAGAAACAGTTGAACACTGAGTTCCGTCATTGAAAGGTGTTTGTTGGAAAACAAAAGAACAATGATATTGGAGATTTAAAAGCCCGAGTAATTGAGTGGGGGGAGAGGGGTTGAAGGGAAGGCGGTGGCTCTAAAAGAAAACAAAAGAGTAACGATATTTTATAATCGATCAAAACAGATGAATTATGGATATGTTTGCGTTTTCTCTGACGACATGCATTTAAAGACAGTGTGGAAAACAGAAGAATAACGATAAAATGATCGAAATGGAAAACAAATGAATCATGAAAAGTTCTTATTGTCGTAGATATGACGTTGAAGAAGGTAATTATAGACGAAATATATAAAATTAGTCGATATTAAATTTCTATATAATAAAAAAAATTCGAATGTTAATAAATTAAATATTAGTAATTTATTTAAATAAATATTTATGATATAATTATAATGTAAATATATATATTTACACATAAATAAATAATAAATAAATAAATAAATAATAAATAATAAATAAATAATAAATAAACAATAAATAAATAATAAATAAATAATAAATAAATAATAAATAAATAATAAATAAATAATAAATAAATAATAAATAAATAATAAATAAATAATAAATAAATAATAAATAAATAATAAATAAATAATAAATAAATAATAAATAAATAATAAATAAATAATAAATAAATAATAAATAAATATACGATGTTAAATTACAATATGCTATAAATAAATTTTAATATCATAATGAAGGAATAAATATTCGCAAAATGAATTAATCATAATTTATGTATTGAATAGGGTTCTTATTGAGTTAAGTGTAGGAAATATAGGATTCATAGTGAAAATGTAAGGAATAAAATTCACGATATGAAACAAAGGAGCTTTATTTATAAGTCTATGTGCCGGTTTAAGTGAAACATATAATTGCCGTATTCATGGAATAATAAAATATTTGCTTCGATCGATTTTCAACATTTACGCGCTTAAATTGCAAAACTAAGTTTAATGAGGATACAAAAATATCGGAGATGTAATACTGCATTGCGCGGAATTTTAGAATATTTTTTGTTGTGTCCCCAAATAAAAAAATGAGATTATTACTGGATGAGTGTCGTCGAGGTAATTGTACTGAATTAAGAGAATGCTAAACTGGAATTGAACGCAAAGAGATGAAAATTTCAAAAGAAGGACTTCCGTGAGATTCAGTGGAATGCTGTGAGAAATAGTGGAATTTGAAGAAATAAATAAATTGGAAATATCGGTTGTAATAATTCTAAAATGGTTTACATCAATGTGATTGAGTGAACATACGCAAAGAAGGGAGATTAAGGTTTCCGTCATTTGGTACACGCCAAAGTTTTCAAAATAAGGAGCGCAAAATAAATTAATTGCTCGTTGGTCCTGAAATACAGGCAATTCAAGATGCTATTGTGTGTAATTCGGTTGCATAAGATTGAGGCAAAAGAATATATGAAGAATTTAGATTTCGTGTTAGGAAAATGCTATTGGAAAGTTTTCTTTCCTTCTAAATGTACTTTTTTCAGATGAAAAGTTAATCAACACTCAAAATATTCCCACCATCTTGTCCTTCGAGACTTCTCTCATTTGGCACGTCAATAAATCAAAACAATCAAACTCTGGCAAAGACAAGTCAATACTAACGTCTTCAGTCGACTTACATCTTACATCAGGAATTTAATTAATCCATCAATGAATGAGATTAAAAATTATAACAATAAAGTATGAAATGTTTCAATTCAACGACAAGAAAATTTTGAATACCTCAATTCAAAATCCTTTCGAAGGTTCAAATAAAGTTATTAAACCAAAAGATAAACAGAATGCAAACATAGCTCCAGAGAATGCCTTTTTTACAAAGCATGAACTAATCATAGGGTATCATATTTCGTAAGCAATTGTCCATCTAAATGTTGACTTACAAGTAGTTTCAATTGTATCTGATATTCACCGTTATGTCGGACTCTAATGTTCATTTGAAACAGTCCAATGTATCGAAACATGGCTTCCTAAACAAATGTGTAGCAAATGTGTTTCGTAATCAGAAATCTTAAGATATAAATGAAATATTGGACTCAGTGTGGTTATCCTTCTGTCAGAGGAGAATCTTTAAGAGAAGAAAGTTCAATGAAAAGCAATAATTCGGAAAAAGAGATACTAATCATCTGAAATTGTCTTTCAAATCTATTATGCTGTCGCCAATGAATTTGATAAATTTTCCGACGAACATTGTGCCAAAATGCACATTATAACTCCACAGAATCACATAGAGAAATACACAAAAGCGAAACATTTCCATAAAAGCAACACCTTATGTTGCACTGAACCATGAGAGACGTACCGTAGATAAGCTAAGTCTGTATTGTTTTGTTTAACATTTCAGATCTCTCTTAACCTGCCTTTCTAATGAGAATTCACTAAACGATATGTAAGTTTTGCTGAAGTGACAAGAAATACAAAAAGTATGAAAAACTGTAAATTAACAATGCAATAAGTAAATCTCAACTAATTTTTCTATAATCAAAATTAGCTCAGGACATTTTACCTTAAGAAGAGAGAAGATAAATATACACTTTAGAAAAAGGCATAAAAAAGAAGAAAAACTTAAAAAACATAATTAGACATCTTCAATAATGATGAAGAAGAACGATTTGTACTTTTTTCACAGTATTTTATTAAAAACAATAAAAGGAAACAAAATACGACTAGTTTCAGAGATCGATCTCCATTGATAACTTGATTATGGAGATCAATCTCTGAAACTAGTCGTGTTTTGTTTCCATTAATTGTTTTTAATTAATACTGTGGAAAAAGTACAAATTGTTCTTCATTATGACTTATTTCCACAAGACATCGCCAGAGACCGTGAATTTTAATGACAAAAATGTTTTACAAATGTAAGAATAAAAACAATAATAAAATACGCTATTTATTAGTATTTTCTATGCCAGATAACCTCATTAAATACTAATTGTTGAAGCTTTACTGATAAATGAGGCAAGAAAGGGAATGAATTTCATGTTTCGTCATCGGCGGTCCCTTTTCTTCTTTTCACTTTGACAAATAAATCTCCAAATGATACAGTGCCCTCAGGTTCGCGATTAACGAGGAAATGTTTAAATTTCTCTTCGGAGATTAAATCGCTTTAACTGAATCGTGATAAGGAGAGAAATCTGCTAAGAGCATAATGATGCTTACGAGACTTTTCGCAGCATACTGTCCTCATAAGGATATACATCGATTCAAAATATGAAATAGTGATTGTCATCAGATATCCATCTCTTCTACGAATCCTCTGCTGGAGAAAAAATTGCTGAAAACTTAAATGAAAGTTAAAAAAAGTTAGGCAAAGGCAAAAGGTGCTGTTTTGTGTCTCAGGATTGTTAGGCCAGGATTTTTCAACCCAAGGGTGATATATGTCTTCATTAAGAAAAGAAACATTTTGCCTGATAAGCATAGTCGATAATGTCCATGGGCATAAACTTCGATAGCAGTAAAACTGCCAGTAACTTCTCTTAATGGCTCCAATTCGAATTCATCCTACAAAAAGTAGAAGTAAAAGTCTCCTGTAACCGTGTAACGCATTTGTTACTTTTTCATTTGATAAATGCGAGAGATTACTTTATTTCTAAGTTTTACTGCCCGACACGTATAATACATTTTATGCAAAGTTGAAGTAATTCACTAACTTAGTTAGTAGTTTCCAACAGCGAAGAAAACTCCGTATTATACGCTCGATTCACAAATGCCGATAATCACCACGGAAATATAAAAATGTAGGGAAAATTAAAAGAACAAAAGAATGGACTGAGAAACATAAAAATATGCGGAAATAAAAAAAATATGAAAAACAGAGAATTTAGAGCTTAAAGACAGGCAACAAGAGAGGGAAATTAAAACGAGATTAACTCTTCTAACACAAAATACTCGTTAAACATCATTAGCTACGAGATAGCTGTATTATTTAAAAACTCTCACCGAGCTGGAATGTTTTATAGGTAAAGAGTTCCAGAATTTAGTGCCTTTAATATGAAGTGAATTAATGTTTGAACGAGGAGTAATTTGGTCCACTTCGTGTTAATCTAGTACTGGTAGAAAGCTGTCTTTTGCGAGTGGAAAGGACTGAAATATAGCTTCGAATTTTCGAACACAGAGAAAAGAAAAGATCCCGGCAGGAACTTCCTTCTTCTAATTGGAGAAAGCAGTTGGCAATCAAATTTATAACATAATGGATTTTAACAATAAATAATCAAACGGAGAATAAATAGTCATGCGGAGCAATTAATGAAACACAAAAAATCTCGTGTATATAAAAATTACAGGTTATACAAAAGCACTTAAAAGTAGTACATCGCAATCGTTAGATAACAGAATGATTCAATTTAGTTTCAGTTTAGCAGAGAATCTAAAGAAAACGAAAATTTGAATCTGATCGGCAGGATCCGTAGTCTTTCACTGTTTGCATTCTACAATGACTAAATATTGTAATGCATTTTCATTGGAGTAGAATGGAATTTTATTTCGAATAATACATAAATGACGATGGTTTAATGCCTAAAAAAAGTGTTGAGAAAAGATTATAGAAGATTATTAATGTATTTGAAATTTGATATATTTAATTATTTCTATGTTGAATTTTCAAAACATACGCAGTCAACACATACTCAAAGGAAAAAATACGTTTAAAATAAAACACTAATATAAGCAGCGAAAAGAGATTCGAGATTGAAAAACCCGTATTAATATACAAAAAGTATTAGCCGAAAAAATGGCTCCAAGTAACGAAACTTTTGTTTCATAAGAAACGAAATAATAGCGACAAAAGAATGTGAAGAATTATGAGTAGGGAAAAATTTATGTTATATTTATATATATATATATATATATATATATATATATATATATATATATATATATATATATATATATATATATCCATCCTCTTTGTCCAGAAGGACCACAAAATAAAACAAATTAATGGTCATCTTTGTGAATCCTCTCAATTTCGACTCAAATACGATACTCCAAATAAGAATCTTCATTCAATTTCCTTTCTTTTGGTGTTCATCTCGATTTCGTACGACCATTATTTCTGATCTAATTTCGCGAAATAAAAAATGTCAGCAATCGATCAAAATGAACTTAACGTTAATATCTTATGCGAGAGACGATTCGAGTCGTCCAGAGTCGAACCAATGATACTTTGGATTAATTAATATCAATTACTAATATCAATACACTCCATTGGACCTTTGACGACTTTCAAAATTTGATAACGTCCGGAAGTTCATGAAATTAATTTTCGAAAATATCTGTATTTCTTACGGGAGTTAGTGACATCGGATAAATAACTCTCAAACAATTCATAATGTTGAATAGTTCCACCCGTTTAATTTCCTTAGGTTGATTATGTTTACAAAATAAAAACATTATCATTGAAGCCAGTCTATGAAATAGTCCAATAGCGTAGCGCAGACGCTGAAAGACGAGAAGACCTCCTGTTGCCACGGAAGTTTGCGGCGATCGTACCTCCCGCTCACGATCCCCCCACGATGATAACACACATTACAGTAAACTCCCGTTCATCCGATATGATCGGGACGGCGCACAGTGGGACCAAATCCCAAAAAGGTGGTCATTATGAGAAAAAAAAAAGTTCGGGGATATGATTTCTTTTTACATGGTTGGCAAGTAAAATGTTTGAGCCGCCGAGAAATGCATTCGAAATGCAGGTAAGTATGCACATGTTTGTAAAAATCAATAACAAAGTGAAAGGTTTGCTGCTCGGACGCCTAACCGTGCTTTCGCTTCGAAATAGCCTCATCTTCAAAATTCCTCTGCAGCTACCCCATTATCGCAATTTGAAATTCCTTAAATGGAATTGACTTAGCAATGTTAGCGGATTTGAAATGCTGTTTTACAATAGCTCCGAAACAAAATTAACAATGTTATTAACATAAAAAGTAACCACTAATTTGCACTAATTTCGTTCAAAAACAAAAATACAAACTTCATAAAGTTATAGTGTCCCGCCGAGTCCTGCGTTGATATACATATATTATTGTAGGCACATATCTCAGCTATGAAACCCAAAAAAAATTGGCCACCCCGAACCACCCCTCCGCGAGTAATTGATGAAATACGTGAGTAACCTCAGTATCCGTAAAGTAGCCGATGCGCGCAGCTTGTTGACGCGTTGCAGGCAACACGTATGGCACTTGCTTACTTATCATCGAAACAAAATGAGTTCTTCCGCAAAGAATAGCATCTTCTACTACAGAAAAAATATTTTGCACACTTAAATAGCCATGAAGGATTGGAGGGGAAGTAGAGAGTTACGAAAATACCTTTTTGTGAGATAATGTGGTGGTATTATTATTATTGACGACTTTATTGTGCGCAATTGGGACTAAAACGTATCTTCCTCCATTTAACCCTTAAATAAAACATAGATATAAACATTAAGTGACAAAAAATATAAAAGTTACTAACATATGAAATACTAAATCACTAAAAAATGGGTTTGGGGGAAGGTGTGGTCGTTAGTAAGGAATCCTTTTGTCTGCGGAAAAAATGACGATTTCGATCGTTTCTAAGACGTACTAACGACGTCCTTTCCTCTCTTGTTGGAGGCGTTAGTGATGAGTGCTAATGAAATGAGTGAGCGACGACAGGGTGATCCAAGAAGAATTTTGATTTGGTGTAATCAGCATTGAGCTCCTCATCCCGCTCTGTTTTGGCTCGTTTACCAAAGTGACCAACGTAAGCAACATAGAAAGGGGATTTTCATTTTGGTCTTATCATCATTGAGCTACTCATCCCGCTTTGTTTAGGCTCACTTACCAAGGTGACCACCGTAACCAACTTATAAAAGGGATTTTGTTTCGAGCTTACCATCGGGTCCTTGGTAGCCCTGGTAGCTCGTCCGCGAAATTATTAGACAGCGCCAACAAGCAGTATACGATTGTACCCGCACGCTCGTAACAAGAAATTTCGCTCGTCTTAAGAGTCAATATTTCGGCTGAGTGCCAGCTCGTAGTGTGGAACACTCGTACAAAGTAACATTCGTAGTAAGACGTACTACTGTATAATTGTGTGTACGATTTTATATCAACAAAATTCGGTGATCTTTGTTTGCAGCAACGAGCTTAGGATCCCGTAGCCGAGGAAATGGACGGAACTGGTAAGTCACTTTTTGCATTATCTGGTGTATCTTAACAAATTTCTTCTTATTCACAGATAAAATTTTGTTGATGAAATGGTTAAGGGTGCATTTCTGGAATTTTTCACTTCTGTGGTTCCACTACAACTCGTGACCACAGGGACTCTGAGGAAAATTGTTTGGCACAACAGTAGACCTGCATCTCCTCGATTTTGCCGTCCTCTGAAGATCGAGTTCAAGAAGGAATCAAAACAGCATGCACAATTGCGAGTTGAAAACGTGCGCGGCCAGGAGAAGCAACTTACACCATTGGAGACTGTAATTAATGGTAACAAAATCAACATTACCTACAAGTTGCAACTAACTATGATAGACGGAAAGATCTGCAATGCTATCACGGACACAACGTCAACACAACGGTGCTACATCTGCAACGCTACATCCACTGAGTTCAACGATATTGATGAGAACATATCTCGTCCAATAAAGGATGATAATCTCCAGTATGGATTAAGCACGTTGCACGCATGGATTCGTCTTTTTGAATGCTGCTTGCAAGTAGCATACCGACTGGAAATTGAAACGTGGCAGATACGTAATCCGATGGATAAAGAACTAGTGGAGGCGCGCAGGAATAAAATCCGAGAAGAGTTTAAAAGACAGCTTAGTTTGATAGTTGACCGGCCAAAGCAGGTGTATGGTAGCAGTAATGATGGCAACACAGCTCGCCGCTTTTTCGAGCATCTCGAAATTTCCGCCAGTATTACAGGCCTAAATTTGGAGCTTCTTCGGAGATTTCACACAATTTTGCAAGTTCTGTCTTCTGGATACAGAATAAATGTAGATATCTACGAAGAGTATGCCATCAGAACCGCACGGCTTTTTGTACAGTTATATCCCTGGTTCTGCATGCCAACAACTGTGCATAAAATACTATTGCATGGAAGAGATGTTATACAAAATGCATTGCTGCCAATCGGACAAATGTCCGAGGAAGCACAGGAAGCATGCAATAAATTGTTAAGAAAATTTAGGGAAGATTTTACGCGAAAGTGCTCTAGGAAGAAGACCATGGAGGACTTGTTTGTGCGAATGATGTTGCATTCAGACCCTATCATTTCCAGCCAGGTTGTAATGCGTTCCAAGCCATCGAAAGCTTTATCTTCCGAGGCCTTGCAAATATTGTATGTATCTTACCCAACAGAATCTGGATCGAAAGATGATTCTTCGGACGGATCGGAATCGGAGAGTAATTAGTGTTTGCGTGTGTATGAGTGTGTGTGCGCGTGCCTTTTCAAATTATAAGTAAATAAGCTGTGATATAGTAATGTTTTACATAAATGTGTTTGTTAACTTTACATATGCTCTATCAAAATTGGAAACGATAATTATGTACAATGGTATAGTGTTTGTGTGCTAAGATGATTCTTTGGACGGATCAGAGCCTGTTTTTAATAATTGTTTATATTATATACTATATATATTTGTGTTTATATTTGTATAATGTATTTGTGATATTATGTATGTAATAACATATTTAAATAACTTCTTTGGAATGATTTTAAAATAAAAGTACGCATAAAATTGTAATTATGGATTTAAAAAATAATATAAAATTATTAATCCACATTATTGATAAAAACTGAAATGATTTCACGAAAGAATAGTTTACAAAAATCAGTTTCGTATGCATAATCGGTGATCACGAAACCTATAGTCACTTTTTTTTATGGGCATGATATAAGAATATTGTATTTTTTGCCAAAAAATGTGAATTTGTTTGCGAAATAATAATTTCAAAATAATTTCAATGTCATATTTGGAATTAGTGACCTCAAAAACTATTTCATACCGGATTTCAAACCGATCAGATGAGATTTACTTATAATGTCCAACTTTTAGGCATTTTGTCCCACTGTGCGGCGCACAGTGTGATATTTTCGTAATCTAGAGCAGTGATGGGTGAAAGTGGGCGCTGCAGCGATCCAGGGGGGCGGTGATGGCTACATTTAGGGGGCGATGAGTAGCCGTAAGGGGGCGGTGAAAGCATAAAAGAAAGTAGAGAGGATTTAGAAAAATTGATTTATGTATTCCGTTCATAACGCTTAATTTTTCTTTGAACAACGTACTGGACGAAGAGACCGTCTGAAGATGTGTCTTGTCTTTTATTCAGAGGTGTGATTAGTTCACACAACTCTTCAAATTCTGTGGCCGACATTTGTCACACCTTTCTGTAGGTTTCTGTTTCCTCGTCTTTAAGTTCTAAAAGCATTGAAGATGCTCCCAATTCTTCGTTGCATCAATGGCCTAACCAGCCACCAACCTCTCCTTCCGTTTTAGCATATCCGAACAAAGCTCCAATTCTTGATAGCCCCTTACGGAATTTTTTCTTTCTACCCACAGACAACATATTCTTGCGAAGTAGCCACTGGTACTGGCAGCTAGTGTCAGCCGAGCGTGAACACAAAACCAGCCGCTGCTTGCTGGTGCTACCACCAGCTGATGCTAAGTAGCAACTGGTATACAGCCTAGTGTGACTCAAGCTTTGCTATGGAAAACCACAGTTCCTTGTCAGATACGGAAATGCTGCAAAATCACTTACTCTGCGCCGACTTACACAGCGAGCGACCGACATTTTCCATTCACTTACCATCCCATTTCGGGAAAACTACGATAGCTATCGTTACGAAACTTTAAGAAATTAAAAATTCAAACATTATTCTTTATTTAATTTGCAGCATATACTCGTGTAAGACTGATATCTAAAAAAATTACAGAATGCTCACTTTTTCATGTTCAATCCCGTAAAATCGACAACAATGCAAAAAAATATTCAATTATAACCGTTGAAACGTACAAATAAATTATCCTTTGGCATTATCTTTGAGTAGAATATTAGAGGAATTCAGACAAAAAAAATAATTAAATTCTGAGTGATAGAACTTGAGATACAACGTGATATAAAATTGGTAATTCACGGTTCGTGGGACAGGATTGCATCAAAAATCTGTCCGTAAAAGAAATCCGGAAAAGCGTACCGTATCTGAAATTAACATTTCTGAAAAATCTGCCGGCGCGAAAAGGTTAATAATATCATGTTTATATAATTCATTTGTATTTATTTATTTTGTTTTTTACAAAAAATATTTTTAAATATTACAAAAAATATTAATTAAAAATACCTGCATAAAAATTTTATTTTTTTACGGATACTAATGGATCAACAAAAGAAAAAATGTAGACGATACAATATCAAATATTTTAAATGTGGCTTTATTGAATCGCCTGTAAACAATACAATACCAATTTTCCAGATTTGCCAGAAAGTTTTATCAAACGAAGGTATGAAGCCTTCCAGACTACAAAAACATTGGACTAAAACTCTTTGTGATAAAACATAAGGATTTATCTTATTTTCGAACACTAAAAGAAAAATTATCAAGCAACCGACATTGGCAAACTCTTTTCAACCGCAACCACACAAGATGGCGATGACTTGCTCGATTCTTAAAATATTTCGTTAATGATTGCCAAACCGGGAAAACTCCATACTATTGGTGAAGAACTAATTAAACTAGCTATAACTGAAGTAATACGTACTGTGCTACACTAGCCAGCATCTGATAACATCAACAAAATTTAGTTGAGCAATAATTCAGTGCAAAGAAGAATTGATGAAATGGCTGAAGATGTTGAATGTTCGCTATTTAAAAACATCTTGGTTTTCTATTCAATTCGATGAGTGAACTTTGTTAGGAAATGAAGCTTTACTTTCAGTATAAGCGCGGTGCACAAAGGAAGAACAAACTTGCCAAGAATTATTATTTGCTAAATATTTGCAAACTGATACTAAAGGAGAATCAATATTTCATGCAATGGATGGTTTTTTTTAAGAAAAAGAAATACCTGTGAGTAATATCTTATCATTAACCACAGATGGTGCTCCAGCGATGGCAGGGCACAACAGGGGTTTTCAAGCATATTTATAAAAAGGAGGTGCCGAATGCATTCACAGTATACTGTATCATCCATCGGCTACATCTATTTGCCAAAAATTCAATTGCACGCCTACATAATTCATTGCAATATTCAATTAAAGCTATCAACGCAATCAGAAGCAAATCATTGAATGGCAGATTATTTAAACTGCTTTGTACTGAAAACGATGAAGAATTTAATCGTTTGCTGCTTCGTACAGAAGTTCGTTGGTTGTCAAAGGGTGTCTGTTTAGAGAGCTTTTATAAGCTGTTTAACTTGGTGCTGGAGTTCTTGATAGATAAACATGATGCTTTACGATCCAATTTAATTCAATCCAAAAGTAACATCGCTTACTTGACCAACTTGTTTAAAAAATTTAATGGAAGTAATCTTCAGCTTCAAGGCGATGAACTGAATTCAATAATAACAAAATCTGCAATTTCTGTATTTTGACAAAACATTTGTACAAAAGAAAGTTCGGATGAGGGGAACTCAGCCAGTTCCCAAACTTATCAGGTGCAGAAAAAGAAATGATGACATACTGTGAGCACTTGGATGCTCTCCATTCAGATTTTAAACAACGATTTGACGATATTTTGAAAATGAACATACCTGATTGGATTTTGGATCCTTTTTCAAGTGCAAACACAGAAGAATCTCCACAGTTACAAGAAGAACTGATGGAAGTAACTACAAGTGTTGAGTTGAAATTTAAATTCAAAAGTTGCTACCAACAATTTTAGCTGCAAAAGGAGATCCCAACGGCTTATCCTGAAATATGGACTGTAATTCAAAAGTTCTTAATTTCATTTCCTTCATTATATTTAGTGGAACTTGGATTTTGTGTGGTAACCAATTTATTAACAAAAAGAGAAACCGATTGCAAATAGTCAATCGCGGTGATTTAAGAATACTGCCGACGAAAATAGAGCGAAGGATTACCAAATCGGTAGCAGCATACCAGATTCATCCTTCTCATTAAGATGATTTCGAATGTTTTCAGTCTTTTGTATTACCTTTCTATTCAGAGTTCAATACATAGTTTCACAATTTCAAACTTCAATGTATCTAATTTACACATTTCTTTACTATATTTTACGAAAAAGGTAGAAAAGTTAATACACATATCTTTTTGTTTAATTGCAATTAAAATAACAAAATAAATTCCAGGGGAGCGCTGAGCAATATTTTTTCTGGAAAGGTAGGCCAAATAAGTTTTGGAACCCCTGCGCTAGATGTCTTTTAATTGATTTCTCGTGTTTTGCACAAATAATTTACTCATCGGATAATACACTAGCTGCAAACGAATGACAATTAACTGACCCACTCAATTGTCAAAATATCTGTTCTGTAATCCTGTAGTTCACGGTATTGTGATATTATCCAGCGCATTTGTCTAAAAAATTGGGATTTAATTTATATTTACGCATACCATAACGTCTAGTTGCTAAAATATCAATAAATAATTGTAATAAATGATTAAATATTTTATTTTACGCGGAGTAGTCGCGATCACGACAATAAATTAAGTTTGGGCATTCTGGTCGCCATCTTCGACCGCTATCATCACTGTGGCGCTGCCATCCCACTCTTATTAATTTATTTTCGCGAGACGTTGACTTAAGTTTATTAGCTAAGATTTATCCCATTTTATTTTAATCTTATGTGATTTGTGATATTTAGTGTTTGCACATAAATTAAATTTACTTTTTTTAGAAGCCTTCTGGCTGGAAATTTACCATAGAAACAAAAAGATGGAAGAGCAGACCACAGCCCACCGGAAGCATGAAAAGGAGTGGCCGATAGTAGCATCGGCCAGAAATCCCTCCTTAGAATGAATGGTATTATCATTTGTAAATCAAAGATAGTCCGAATTGTATTTTTTTAATTTCTGCTGTTATATGCCTTTTTTACTCAATATCTAGCAGCTACAAAAACATCGATGCCGGATAGTATTTGATCACTTGATTCATTTAAAAATATCGCGTTTGAGGAAGTTTCAAACAGGAACCATCGAGAGACCCATCGGGGGATTTATATCAAAGACAAAGAATATATCGGCCGATTTTACGAGAGAGAGGAAAGTATTGAAGCAGCGAGAATAAGACGGTGAGGTTACAAATAGATGCATATTCATGTTTATAAGTAAGAGTTGCCTAGATGTACATATATAATTTGCCTTCTATTTGGTGATGCTGGCTCCATTCTTGCCCGTCCTCCTATGGAGCTCTTTCGGGCTGGTGGGCTCCTTCGTTGGTGGACCTTCTTGGATAGTTTACCTCCACTTTTTCCTCCCTCTTGGGTGGATTGCCAAAGTTCCTCCTTGTGAGTAGATGGGCCTGCGGAAGAAGTCCCGTCGCTGAGGGGTGTCCAAGGCCAGTCGTTGGAGGTGTGCGTAATTTATGGTAGGAAGGCGGGCAAAGAAGGCCTTCGCTCGTATGGTTACCAATCCCTGGATTGGGGTGGCTCCAGTCATATGTAGTTGGTGGGATTAGCAAAGCGCCAGCCAAGCTGCAGGATGGTGCGAAGGACGGCTCTCTCCGCCTTAGATGGAATTTCCCACGTGGTGCGGGTCAGGAACCCGCTCCTGGCGGGGGAGGCGTACAAAAGAGCACTCAAGATGGTTGCTTGGTATAGGTGCAGCCTAACATGGAGCGGCAAGTCCGGGGACATTAGGAGCGGCAGGAGGACCCTCCGGCGAACCCTCGCTTTTGTGGAAACCTGTTGTGCATGATTGCGGAGAGTGAGTCGCCTGTCAAGGGTGACTCCAAGGTAGACTGCTATGCTTCGCCAATGGACTTCCTCAGCGCCGACGATGATTGGGTCCGGGTCGTCCGCCGGTCGGAGCATTGAGAAGATAATGGTCTGTGTCTTTTTGGAATTCACACCTAACCTCCAGGTGTCGTACCATTCAAGAAGCTGGTAGGTGGCCCGCTGCAAGTATTTTACAGCGAGTTTCCTGGAGTGGGACTTCGCTAGTAGCGCAGCATAGTCAGCATAAAATGCCGTCATGCAGCCGTAAAACTTTGTGGGAATGTCCGCACAGAAGATACTGAACAAGATTGGTCCCCAGATGCTACCCTGGGGAACTCCCGCCCTGATGGTTCTGGTGGTGGAGGTGATCCCGCCGAAGAAAACGTGGAAGGTACCGAGAGGTATGAGGCGATGTTGTTTATCTGCCATGTTGGAAAGTCCAGTCGACGGAGCTTATGGAGAAGGCTAGCATGCCACATTCGGTCGAAGGCCTTGGTGATGTCGAAGAAGGCCGCTGCAACGTGCCTTTTGTCGTTGAAAGCAGCACTGACGAATTGCAGGACGCGCAGAAGTTGGTGGGTTGTAGTGTGCTCCTCTCTAAAGCCATATTGCTCCGCCGAGAGGATATTCCTTTCTGATAGTGTACTCTGGAAAAAGGGGTAGGAATACCTGGCAGGAAGACATCCCCGAAGGAGGATTGCCGGAAGCGGTGCTGTGGTGGAAGGTAGCACGAGGTGAACTGCATTTCCCCCAGGTATGTGCTAGCGACGATGGTGATAGTCTCTAGCGAATGGAGTGAAGTTGGCTGCGGGTCAAGAAGCCGCGCTGCAATTTTGTTGGAGACCATTATTGCGACGCCCCCTCCGCTGGATCTGCTGCCATTCGGGTTGTCAGGGCGGTCCTTTCGGTATATTGTGAAGCCAGGGGTGGGCCATCGGGTGTGTGGAGACAAATGTGTCTCCTGCAGAAGAATGAGGTCAAAGTTTTGTTGCCCAAGGAAGTGTAGGAGCTCCGGTGTCTTCCGGACAATAGCTCCGCCCACATTCCATGTGAGGATGGAGAGCGCCCTTCTTGTGGTGGATTTAGGGTCCATTGCGTGGTGCTAAGAGATCGCGGAGGCTTAAGGCGAATTGTTGGAATTGGGAGATGATGGTTGCTTGAAGGCGGACCATCATCTGCTCCATTGCTGTGATGATGGCGTCAGGTGGGTAAGGAGATTTGGCGCTGGTACTGGAAACAGGCGATATTTGCCGCAGTGGAATGCTGAGTTCGGCTGCTGTTTCTTCATTGTTTCGGCATGGCTGGGTAAGGGACGGGAACTCCATATTTAGTGTTTTCCTACGCGGAGGTTGGACCTGCGAAGGCACGAAGGGTGGTGTGGAGCTCGACCAGGCGTTGGTGGTAGGTGGAGAAGCAGGTTGGAAGGTGGGTGCATTTGGTGTTGGACGCTGCGAGGGGCTGCTGGCGGATGTAGATTGCATCTTCCTCTCTTTTGCGGCAATCCAGACTGGGCATTTGCAAGACATCGCAGGGTGCGCGCCGCAGCAGTTACAGCAAAGGGCTTCCTCAGTTCGTGGTTTCGTGCAGACGTGGCCTTGATGAGGACGCGCGCACTTCCAGCAGCGCGGGGCGGCGTGACAATGGGCTGAGGAATGCCCAAACCTATTGCACCGGAAGCACATCTGCGGCTGCTGGTGTTTGTAGGGGCGGATAGTCACCCTACAATATGATAACGCTGTAATTCTGCAGATATGAGCGGGTTTCCATTGAGAGGTCGATGGTGCCGAGAAAACGAAAAGCGGGAGCGCTCTTTGTTCCTTGTCTCGGATTTGGAAGGCCTTCCGCACCGGAATGCCAAGCGCCAAAAGATCCTCTGTCAGTTCCTCCTTCGCGGTTTCGGTGTACAAGCCGCGCAAAAGGAAGGAGTGGAGCTGGTCCTGCCGCTCAGCCCACGTTGAGTAGGCGATGCCTTGTCCGTCGAGAAATTCCCTCGCCTTGCGGTAGTCCCACGTGGAATTCACCGACACTTGGCAAACCTCCCCGCGCGAGTCGACGTTCGACGGAGTCGGGAGTCCAACGCGTGTCGCCACGAAATCGGCGCCATTAAGCGCTTCCCGAAGGTCCCTCGTTAAAGCCCTAATGTTAAGGATCCCATACAATTGAAGGGAAGGCGGGCGAGACCTTGCCCCGCTGATCGGTTCCGACCGCGGTGACTCCCCGTCTGCCTCAGGGGGGGATGGAATGGAAGGGGAGGGTACCTCTATTTGACATCCTCCCGAAGTATCAAGGGCGTTGCGTTTGGTTTTCTTCGCCTCAGACGGCGCGAGTGATTCAAAACGATTTTTAAGGGGCAGCGGAGCAACTGCTTGCTCGTCTATGTTTAGGAGGTATCTCCTGGGCTTCACAGTAATAAATGGTCCGTCCTCCTCGGTGGCCCTGGCGATCTCCATTGCATCCTCAGCTAGTCGTTTAAATCGCAGGTCGCGGGAGGAGAGACCAGGCGTGGGGGATGGATTCGCCGTTGACATTCCCGCGGAGACGGTAAATCTAGGAGGGAGAATAACATTCTTGGTGCCGGATGCCGGAAATGATGCAGGTGATGATGGAAAAGGCGTGGGAGTAATCCCTGGAGCAGTCGATGTCTCCATCGGACTCGAGGTATTGCTCGAGTTGACGGGGCCGCTGGGCGAAAACTCGCCGGCTGCCGACAGCTCGCTCGACGACAGTTCCTCACAAAAATTATCCGTAAACAGCTCACGCGAAACACGTCCTACCGCCACGAAGGTCGAGCTAGAACTCCCGCCTAGATGTACTCCTCTCTGGAACATAAGCGATCCCTGTGACGATTCCGCTGGGAACGGACCTCAAACCACAGAATAACCATAACAGTGAAGGTGCAAAATAAAACACTCCCTGAGTTTCCTAATGTACACTTTCCAATCTCAAAAAGTTGAAAGGTGCATCAAACTTGTCACCGAATCTGCAGACTTACAGCAACTTTGCTTTCAGGATCAACAAGACCGTCAGTCTAAATTTAGGACCACATCCTCGAATGCTTCTGCATAACTGGTCGGATGGTTGGGTGTGGGTGGAACTCGAAACGCAGCCACCTCCTCGTGGTGAGTTCATGATATAAGTTTATAGGAATAATAAGATATGAGCAAAGAGCTGCGAAATACCCTCATTAATACAGAATTCACATAATCATTCATATAACAAATAAATAACAAAGTTGGTCCTCCGATATCAAAATTTGCGTCTGCTTGCAAAATGGCAAATAACTCGTTTTTCACGTAAATTCGGAAGTTTGAGCCGCATTTATGTACCCTAAATGAAGTTTATAAGTTATAAAATTACTTTTCCTATTACAATACATCAATAATGAAGTTCCGTGGGGCTATTAGACATTAAAAGTCGTAGTGCTTATAATTTTAGCGTAAAGGTGAATTTAGGGTTTTTTGTGATTTTTTTAAACTTCAAGGCCGTTTTTACGAATTAAAGATATAATTTAAGATTTTTCCCTTATTTTTCTCCCAATTTGTATGCAAATAAACAAATTTTGAGTGCTATAAGAATTCTAAACTCGAAAAATCGTTTTTTTTTCGGCCTAACCCTAAGACACCAACTCGCAGATATCTCAATTCCATATCTCTTGTTTCCCAGCTTCTTCTTGCCTCAGACACTCCTGAGTCGTCCTTCGTAACCTCTACTCTTCTCCCGTACAAACACCGCAATAAACGAACGATAATGGTACAGGAAAGATCTTTAAACGGACAGACAGCGTCTTCCGTTAATGAAGAGATTAAATTCAAGTTGTCGGTCGTGTAATGAGTAAATACCCTTAAGTATACACAACAAAAATCATATTTTTAGGGGCCGTACACAAATTACGTAACGCCGTTTGGAGGGAGGGTCCGGCGTTACGAGGGGATGGTCGAAAACTGGAGAATTTTGCGTTACGTTATTTGTACACCCCTTACTGTACGGGGAAATGCTTGGGTTCAACTATCGCATTGGTCGTCAGGTTGTTGAAAACCACAAACATATTGGAATATTTACGCGTATTTGGTCCGAATTCTCAAAATTTTGACTCTAAAACACTATTTCGCAATCAAAATAAGAATCTTTATTTAATTTCCTTTAATTTAGAGTTTGTCTCAACTCTGCACGACTACTCCTTCTAATTTAATTCCTCGAAAGAAATAAAGCCTGCAACCGAAGAAAGTGAAACTTAAATGCATTTTTATGGAAATCTATCTGAGGGATCTTGGTTCGAAACCAGCGAAATCATCGAATAAAAATACGACTGTATTTTCTTTCTGATCCCATAGAATACGTAAGCAAATTTGATGGAAATCGGGAAAACGGTGTGGACTTCAATCCAAGACTAAAACACAAACACAAAGATTTTCTACTTTATATATATAGTACAAGACATATAACTTTCCTCATCAGTGAGCTTGTAATCTTCCCTTCCTGACTATAATTACGCACCTGCAATTGCTAGTTACCTTCTCACAGAAAATTTCTCGTTATCCATGTAAACTTTCGTCCTATTTAATCATCAGCTTTTTGGGCCTCGAGTATTTTTTCGTGATAACACATCGGATTCAACAATGGGATCGGTCGTCAGGGGGATGAGTTGTTTATAATCTCGAATTTTCACAAAATGTTCGTATACTTCACCGATATTTTCGCAAATTTGAATCGAAAGTAAGATTCCACGAACCAAATAAGAATCTTTATTGGATTTTCTTTCTTTCGGTGTTTGTCTCGTTGACGTGCGACTATTTCTTCTAATTGAATTTTGCAAAAGAAATAAACCCTGCATGCGATGAAAATGAGTTTCACCTGTATTCTTTATGGAAAACTATCTGAGCGATCTGAGTTCGAACCCCGTAAAATTGTGGAATAAGAAGACGACTTTGATCGGTCGTTAGATTTAAAGATTATATTTTTGAATAATCCACGTTCTAATCATTAAATGTAAAGTAATTTCAAAATGAGATAAAATTGTATGTCTCCATTTATTAATTGATTTTAAATCCCGCCCAGCATCCCTGCAGTCCAACGCATCTCGAACCATCATTTACTCTGTCAGCATTCGAGAACGCCCTCTGAGTAGGACAACGCTTCTGGGCAGCCGACATCTTGCAATCCAAATGCATCCCCGCTTCTAATAGACGAGACCCCTCCCCTCCTCCCCACTCCCTCCTTCCCCTCCTCCCCACTCCATCCTTCCCCTCCTCCCCACTCCCTCCTTCCCCTCCTCCACACTCCCTCCTTCCCCTTCTCCCCACTCCCTTCTTCCCCTTCCCTTCGCCGTAACCATTCCCAATGTATTGCTATGGAGAAATGCTCGGATTTAATTATCGCCACAGGTTGTCAACTGCCTCAATATTGAATAAAAGGTCCGTTTTAACTGTCAAAATCCTCGCAATTTGCAAGTTAGAACGATATTCCACTCATAAATAAGGAACTCTCTTTAACAATCTTTCTATCGGTGCTAGTCTCGATCTCCTAAAGTCATTAATTCTAATTTTAAAGTGCGATATAACTAGATCCTGCAAACACCAAAATGTACAGAACCTGTACATTTTGTGGGAGTCTTAAAAACACTTTTAAACGCTGTCTCTTTTGAGTGTCATTCCCAAGAAGGGAGCTTCTGATAGCCTCTGTTGCAGGTTCCTGTATAGATTTACGACAGAAGGCTTTTCGATGCTCTCTTATGGAGAAACTATCAATCCAACTGAAGTTTGGCTCTTCGTCGTATTGAAATACGTTGCCTCTGCAGGAGGCTATTCCTCCAATAAGTTCGCCGGTTGAGAGTGGTTATATATCGGATCATAATTTCCAAGTGCGTTGTCTGATGATTCGAAAGGGCGGAAGGGTTAACCATGACGACGCAGGGAACAACAACGATAGAAAAAACAAAGGAGGAGCGACAGGTTAAGCGAATGAGAAACAGTTGAACACTGAGTTCCGTCATTGAAAGGTGTTTGTTGGAAAACAAAAGAACAACGGTAGTGGAGTTTTTAAAGCCCGAGTAATTGGGTGGGGGGAGAGGTGTTGAAGGGAAGGCGGTGGCCCTTTAAAGTAAACAAAAGAGTAACGACATTTTAAAATCGATCAAAACAGATGAATTATGAATATGTTTGCGTTTTCTCTGACGACGTACATTTAAAGACAGTGTGGAAAACAGAAGAATAACGATGAAATGATCGAAATGGAAAACAAATGAATCGTGAAAAGTTATTATTGTCGTAGATATGACGTTGAAGAAGGTAATTATAGACGAAATATATAAAATTAGTCGATATTAAATTTCTATATAATAAAAAAAATTCGAATGTTAATAAATTAAATATTATTCATTTATTTAAATAAATATTTATGATATAATTATAATGTAAATGTTTGCAGATAAATAAATAATAAATAAATAATAAATAAATAATAAATAAATAATAAATAAATAATAAATAAATAATAAATAAATAATAAATAAATAATAAATAAATAATAAATAAATAATAAATAAATAATAAATAAATAATAAATAAATAATAAATAAATAATAAATAAATAATAAATAAATAATAAATAAATAATAAATAAATAATAAATAAATAATAATTAAATAATAATTAAATAATAAATAATAAATAAATAAATAATAAATAAATAATAAATTAAGAATAAATAAATAATAAATTAATAAAAAATAAATAATAAATAAATAATAAATAAATAATAAATAAATAATAAATAAATAATAAATAAATAATAAATAAATAATAAATAAATAATAAATAAATATACGATGTTAAATCACAATATGCCATAAATAAATTGTTATTTATCATAATGAGCGAATAAATTTTCACAAAGTGGATTTATCATAATTTAATTTTTAAATAGAGTTCTTATTGCGTTATTTAAGTGTAGGCAATATATGATGCATACAGAAAGTATTAGAAACGAAAGGAATTAAATAAGAGAGATAAAACAAAGGAGCTTTATTTATAAGTCTATGTGCCGGTTTAAGTTAAACCGATAATTGCCGTATTCATGGAATAATTAAATATTTACTTCGATCGATTTTTAACATTTACGCGCTTAAATTGTAAAATTAAGTTTCATGAGGATACAAAAATATCGGAGATGTAATACATTGCATTGTGCGGAATTTTAGTATATATTTTGTTGTGTCCCCAAATAACGAAATGAGATTATTACTAGATGAGTGTCGTTGAGTTAATTGTAATGAATTAAGAGAATGCAAAACTGGAATTGGAAGCAAAGAGATGAAAATTTCAAAAGAATGACCTCGGTGAGATCCATTGGAATTTTGTGAGAAAGAGTGGAATTTGAAGAAATAAATAAATTGAAAATATCGGTTGTAATAATTCTAAAATGGTTTACATCAATGTGATTGAGTGAACATACGCAAAGAAGGGAGATTAAGGTTTCCGTCATTTGGTACACGCCAAGGTTTTCAAAATAAGCAACACAAAAGAAATTACCGTAATTTTCCGTATATATATAGTACGCATTTTTTCCACGAAAATACGTCAAAAAAGTAGGGTGCGTATAATACATGGTTACAAACGTCATCCTTTTATTCGGGCTGCAGAAGACATTTGAAGTAAATAACTCAACATACATACCTATATGTATTCTGATTTCATGTTTATTCTGAAAAGAACACTGCTGCATGAAATTATTAAATTGAAATTCAGGGGGGAAGAACCTGTTACTGATAGATGGTCACATTGAGAAATCAAAGGCAAGAGCAAAGCCATCCATTAGCAGCATTCCATGCTTGCGCGGTGATCTGAGGTGAGCTGAACGGTCCGGCAGATGACCATACGCGAAAATAGAAAGTTTCAGTCTGAAACGGATTAAATGTATTTACATTGATTTCAACGGGAGAAATAGTCTCGGTCTACGACCAATTCGGTTCACGACCAAGAACAGATTAAGTTTGTGAACCGAGGTTCCACTGTCATTGCTCGTTGGTCCTGAAATACAGGCAATTCAAGATGCTATTGTGTGTAATTCGGTTGCATAAGATTGAGGCAAAAGAATATATGAAGAATTTAGATTTCGAGTTAGGAAAATGCTTACGTTCACTTGGAAAGTTTTCTTTCCTTCTAAATGTACTTTTTTCAGATGAAAAGTTAATCAACACTCAAAATATTCCCACCATCTTGTCCTTCAAGACTTCCTCTCATTTGGCACGTCAATCAATCAAAACAATCAAACTCTGGCAAAGACAAGACAATACTAACGACTTCAGTCGACTTACATCTTACATCAGGAATTTAATTAATCCATCAATGAATGAGATTAAAAATTATAGCAATAAAGTATGAAATGTTTCAATTCAACGACAAGAAAATTTTGAATACCTCAATTCAAAATCCTTTCGAAGGTTCAAATAAAGTTATTAAACCAAAAGATAAACAGAATGCAAACATAGCTCCAGAGAATGCCGTTTTTACAAAGCATGAACTAATCATAGGGTATCATATTTCGTGAGCAATTATCCCTCTAAATGTTTACTTACAAGGAGTTTCAATTGTATCTGATATTCACCGTTATGTCGGACTCTAATGTTCATTTGAAACAGTCCAATGTATCGAAACATGGCTTCCTAAACAAATGTGTAGCAAATGTGTTTCGTAAACAGAAATCTTAAGATATAAGGGGGCATCCATTAATTACGTGAGGTGATTTTTGCGATGTTTTGACCCCCACAAGTGAAATATCGTGAGATTTGGCTCAACCCCCTCCTCTAATCTCACGTGAGATTGTTCAAAATGCGTTTTTTCAGTGTAAATATGTTAATATATGCTTCATTATATTGGATTTATTAAAAAAACGTAATTCATTTAATTATTTTATTTAGGACTATTTGATACTGGTATTTAAGACTACTGGGATCGTAGTCTAAAATCACAATGAAAAAATCGCACAATAAAATACTGAAATGAGAACTTCTAAAATTGGTGAAAGGAAAATAAACACATTTTACTCAATTTAACCCAGTTATCTCATAATTCTACACAGTTTCTTGCGGTTAAAAAATTACGTAATCTTTGCGTGAATCTGACCCACGTGAGAGTGAGTGAGATTCGGCTTGAGCCCCCTAAATGCCTCACGTAATTAATGGACGCCCCCTAAATGAAATATTGGACTCAGGTGTGGTTATCCTTCTGTCAGAGGAGAATCTTTAAGAGAAGAAAGTTCAATGAAAATCAATAATTCGGAAAAAGAGATACTAATCATCAGAAATTGTCTTTCAAATCTATTATGCTGTCGTCAATGAATTTGATAAATTTTCCGACGAACATTGTGGCAAAATGGCCATTATAACTCCACAGAATCACGTAGAGAAATGCACAAAAGCGGAACATTCCATACAAACAACACCTTATGTTGCACTGAACCATGAGAGACGTACCGTAGATAAGCTAAGTCTGTATTGTTTTGTTTAACATTTCAGATCTCTTTTAACCTGCCTTTCTAATGAGAATTCACTAAATGATCCGTAGGTAAAAGAGAAAGCTTTTAAAAGAAAGAAACCGGCCTTGTAGTTTTCTTCTGTGTACCTGTATACTGTGTATTTATGTTTAAAAATAAATGTAAATCTACCTTTGTGACAAAAAAATCAAATTTTAGGCCCGTTGCGGGAGACCTAAACATTTTTCAATTCGATTAATTGTTTTGGGTAAATTTGTGAACATAGTGACGACTTCTTATCGACTTGAAATTTTTAATTTCGAAAAATAGTTTTTCGTGAGGCACCCCAATGTCCAGGATCTTCATTTCAGTATCATAACATTGAACAGAGAGGTACATCGAACACATCTTCTGACTACGGTATTTCTTTGAACTTATTAAGTTTAACCTTTGAATTAATCTTATATCGTATAATTTTTCCGATCCCTGTATCATATGAGTAACACTCTCTGTTTTATCGTATCAATTCTTTACAAATCGCCTTTCGTTGTACTTTTTCTAAATCCCGAATATGACATTTCCCATACACTCAAACGGTGAGGCCTAACTAACGCTAAGTAACATCGCTCGCGAACTTTTTCTTTGTTCCTACCGACTATTCTTTAGACGAAGTTTCTTAAGTGCTTTTCCACATATATTTCGGATGTGGGCACTCCATGATAGATTATTCGTGAGAGTTACTCCAAGATACATCACCAATTCAACTGTTATTAGGTTTACTCCTCGGAGGCTGTAAGAATAATCGTTTATTATAGCTTTTCTTTCGAAGGAGGTCAAAAATAAAAATTAAAATTTGACATCTGAATTCTCTCAATTTCGACTCGAATACGACATTCTACGGCCAAATTAAGAATTCAATATTCCACCTATTGGTATTCATCTTGATTGTGTACGACTTTTATTACTGTACGAAATGTACGAAGTATAGAGAAAGTATTGTTTTCATGAAAAAAATCGATTTCAATCGATTTCAACGGATATACATGTTTTGGGGTCCCTAGAATACGTTTTGACCATTTTCGGAATGATGTCTGTGTGTATGTGTGTGTGTGATAGTGGGCGCTCTAACGTGAAAACTATTAATCGTATCAAGACCGAACTTTATATATAGTACTGTGGTATGTGCTGTCAGAGTGGATTAGTTTTTGGAGTACATCTGTAGACCGGAAGTCGAGTTTTATTCTTCGAAGCAAATTTTCGTTTTTGCAAAATATCTCCATAAATACGATATTAAGGTATATTTAATTTTATAAAAGTTTACGGAAATATAATTTACTATAACTTTAGTATTAAACATATTTTTGATCACTAATTTTTTAGGAGTTATTCATGAAATACTGATAAACCGGAAGTAGCTGTTATGTACTTTGTGGGCGCTCTAACATGGAAACCATTCGTTGTATCAACACCAGATTTCATGTATGAGACTGTGGTTGTTGTCGTTAGAGTTGATTAGTTTTTGGAGTAAATCGGTTAACCGAAAGTTTAGCTTTTCTTATAATATCTTTTCCCCTTTACTTCCCCAATCCTTTCTTCTGTCCCAAAAGCTCTCCCTCCACCCAACGTCACTTCCTTTGCTCCAAGTATCGTTTAACCCTTCCTCTCCCCTCCATGGTTTTCCCACACCCCTATCCCACCCTTAACCTTTGCTTGTATATATACTCGGTAAAAACAATTTTGTACTACCTGACGATGATGCGACGCATCGAAACCATGGTCGTGTAATAAATCTCATTCTGTGGTATTTGTAAAAGATGTTTGTAACCCTGTTATTTTGATAATATATATTGATATTACGTATATAATAAAAGTGGAAATATATATGTAATTCTTGCAATAGCATTTTGATTACATAATTGAATCTTTTCCAGATATCCAAAATTTATACATATTATTCGTTCGAAAATCATAAAAAGGCAAATAAAAATATGTTACTTGTCACAAAGCAAACTTTCCCTTGAAATATGTATTAAGACAAAATGAACAAAACAAATACATGAAATCATTGTTATTAATAAGATATAGCTGATAAGGCTTGTATAATGTACCTGAATGATACAAAATGATTCAAAGCATAATCAGAGATATTAATTTTTATTTGAACTTCATGAAAATATGGACCATATACTGTATCAGAAAGTACAATTATGAATTTAGGAAATTTGATATAATAGTTAAAAATTAGATTGTATCATTATATTGGTTCCTGCTGCCATATTCTGAGCAATGAACTATTTCCGTTTGTCTTTTGTTACAGATAGAGAAAAATGTATCTCTCATTTACTTTTATCAGATTCTTGATAATGGCTGTGATAAAATGAAATCTATTGAGGTATGAGTGAGTGGTCTCTCCTTATGGACTGACAAGAAAAGTGTTACTTGTACAATCCTTGTGTTTCCTTTGCTTGGACATGTTCCATTTATAACATTCCACTTCAGTGAGGAAGGCAAGGGCAAACTGCCTCACTCCTCATCCTATCTAGTAAACTTTCATTCCTCTGTGCAAGTTCTCGGTAGTTTGTGTCAAAGGGGGTGAGGCAACCTTCCGGCTGAATACTTTTCAAACATTTTATTGTTGCGTATAATTAGGTTAGGTTCGGTTTTAAAATGAATTTGTTGGTAATGGAAGTGGACGTGGAATTTTAATTTTAAAGGTTTTCTCTGAATTCTTGTTGCACTCAAAAAGAATATCAGAGCTTGAATTAATTTTTTGTTGAGAATATTAAGTTTGATTTGAATAATTTTGTATGATTTTGCTTGATTTGAGTATTTTTTATTATTAAGATAGTGGTAACAGCGCCATTTGTTTTATGTGTTCCCAAGTATGTGTTAGTTGTACACACAGATATCCTTCCTCTATGGTTGTACAGGTTGTACCCATGATTCCTAAGACAGCAGTTAAAGCTCAGTCACTCACAAGTCGTTATCGTGAATGGTTGTTTGTATTTGTACAAGAAAATTATCTCTTGTTCAATAAAAACAATTCCGTGCTTAACTATTTTTTTCATTCCACGCACCATACCATTCAACATTTTTGACTTCCTCAACTCATATAAACTGTGCTATCTTATCAGAATATGTGAATGGTTTTTGTCAAAATAATTATTGGCGATAAAATGAGAGCATGATCATTTTGTTGATAAAAATTGAATTATAGAACTTTATTTAAGTTGATTTCAAAATTATTAGAGGCAATTCATGCATGGTATATTAGAAACATTTTTGAAAAATTATATAAATATCCATCAAAATGATTCAATTATTAAAAACTTAGAATTAAATTTAAATAAGTTCTGCCATTGCTGATGGAGAAAATTTAGCAAGAGTTGATGCTCATGATTTGCAGGTTCATTAAATTATTATAGAAATATACGCAGTGATTTTCTGTCCAATTATAAGTAATGGTGCAATGCTAATGGTAGTATGTTCAATTTATCTGTAGGGAAAGGAGGAAACCTTGATCTCCCTTTGGTTATGTCCCTCCAATATTTCTCAGATGAGCTTCCAAAATTACGAGCAAACGGTTAGCAGCAAAAGGTCTAATTGAAGAATAGAATCTGAAAATCTTCTCACCATGAGTATCACAATGTTTAAATATTACTGGTACACATAAAAGTGGGGAAAGGTAGAAGAAAGGATTGTGTTGATCTTATTTGCAAGTGAGAAGTGCAGAACACAGAGAAAGAGCAGAAAAACCTCTAGAAACCCTCTCTATTTTCACATAACAATGGAAATCATTCCTGAGTCTGCCATCTTGGACACTATGAGAATAGTTGACCTAAAATGGCAAGGGCGAGTAAGAGATTCATATCATGGAAAACATTAAGAGAAGAGTGCTCCAAATTATCTCCTCATACAGACAGCACATTTTCACCACTGGAAATTTGTCCATATATAAATATGAAACTTTGAAGGATAGATGTGGTTCAGATTAAATGATTAATTACTAAAAAAAGTTATTGCGTAGCAGCGTTGATCCAAGGGAGTGGGATAAAGAGTTGATCCGCAGAGGATTGAATGAGCGTGCACAAAGAAGGGCCAAACTCATTTTAAACCGTAAAAAGAATGAAATATGTTTAGACTAAACAGCATTATTTCCGGCACTTTTTGTATGGTGATGTCAAAATGCAGCGATTCTACTGTTTTGTTCGTTGAATGCAAGGAAAGAAACGTTAGGATGTTGAGGACTACCAAAGCATAACCTCAGCTGCATCCACTTCTGAGCATCGAGAACTAATCTTTTTATTGCTATGGGATCATAACATAAGAAGGAGGGAATAACCCAGCTAAAAGTATTTGTTTATCAAACATCACGTTCAAAGCAATATGCACTAAAGAGTGAGTTAAATGGTCAATTGTAGGTATATGAAAAACAATTCATGTTACACACATACAAAGTATGCCTTCCGATACTGTGTACAGCATTTGATAGAAGATAGTTACGGAAAATCGATATGGATACTATGGAGGAGAAAATTAGCTCTGCTAATCAGGCATAAATTCAAAAAATGATACGTGATGGTGGTAATAATTTAAAATTGGAAGCTTTTAAAATTATTGTGTAAAAATACTAAAAATGTAATGCACTGTTAGTAACAAAAAAATTAGCAGGTGATAAAGGATTGACAAGTGAGATTATACTCAAGTCTCTGAGTTATTGAGAATTTCATAAAACATGTCAAACAATACAATTAGAATCGAGAATTTTTTAAACCTACCTTCAAATATTGCCTGAAGCAGAACATCATCCAAAACCCCATTTATTAATTGATTTTATACTTCATGTTTGCTGGATAAATTCTTCCAAATTAATTAATTGAGTAACTCCAATTATAAATAATTCTTCGACAGAAGATTTGCTTTGAAAGAGTATTATTTAGTTTCCTAATCGATTACTCATGAAGGGATATAAAAACGTATGACCTTATACACTAAACTGAACTTTGATGATCAATAGAATACCTGCAGGAATTTATTTTTGACCTAATGGTGTAGTGAAAGGTTTGTATATAAGGATTCCTTTGGAGCCTTTTCCTAGGGTTGCTTAGCTCCCTAAAGAAAGAATAAACATGCTTCCACAGAAATATGTGATGTGAGGGCATGTGAAAGATCAAATAAGCACCAGCAAGTAAAAACATAAAAGGAACAGAAAGAATAAAATAGGGATCATTAGAACGACAATCAAAAAGTAAATATTATATGATAAGAAGACCAATTATTAATAACATAGGTAAGCAAAAATTGGTCAATACAACTCTGCAAGACAGCTAAACATTAAAAGATTTAAAGAAACGATCACACATTCAAAAATGAAAAACGTGAGCCTTTCAAATGATTGACCAAAGGCTTATGCATCCATAGTTTAGGCGTTCGAAAATCCAAAAATCATCTGGGAAAATAAAATAGACATAAGCAACTTTAAAATAGTTTCGAATGTATTGGAAATAGGTATTACCAAACATATTTCGCTAAAATTAGCGAGTAATCACTAAATTGTCAGCAACGCCCCTTTAATTTAATTAACGAAGAAGCCTAGGTGTGGCCTCCTAGAATAGATTTTAAGTAGAAAGTGTATGGTTTTGTATTCGTTATTGTAAGCCAACCACTGAGAAGTACCTTGAACCTTAACTGACGTTCAAACAAAGTAATAAATCTTACATTGGAGACTTATTTGCATGTCCGATGGTCGATCCGTCAAAGGTATGAAAACTACAGAACTAGTAAAATATATTTGAAAACACCGCCGATGACGCATGCATACCGCAACGAAAGACGAACGATCAGCGTATATTCCAAAGACTTCGAACACGTGAGGAAAAAGGAAGGGCATGTGACCTGAGAATTGCCGATTATATTACAAATAATCACAAATAATCGAGTATTGGGCAGTATATGTCTTGTTTTTAAAAATTTTTCATATTTGCGTCATTAAGAATGGGTGTACCTTCAGACATTCCAGTAATAACCAACATGACATTACCTGCTATACCTACAGAATGTTTGGAAATAGTATATAAATCGGAAACAACAGAAGTATGCTGAAAATATACGTAACAATGAAAAATAAATCATGATTTCCTTGAATTTTACTTCATCAGAGTGTTATGTATGTTACAGAGAGTTGCGGAATCAATCAACGATAATGTACCTTTCCCTTAGTCTGGTAGTCCTATCCTTCATCTGCCAGCGGATAGTTTGAAGTTGATTTGTAGAAGGAAGGACAAGCATATAGTCGAATTGATCTGTAATTTTAAGGTGTGTAATTCTTGGGATGAGGTTGTGGATCTTCTTGATGATATCAACAGGACAATAACTGTTTCACGTTCACAAATTCACGCCTGAATACCAAAGAATGATGCAACAGAGGTGGAAAATATAGCTGATATCCTTGGATTGCGCGAGAAATTGGACAATATTTGCCAGTTATCAGTCGTAAGCAAACCTCTGGAAGGAAAGAAATTTAGTACAAAATCTCTTCCCAACCACCTTCCTCCTATCTCAACTCTCAGACACATACTTGAAGAGAGTGTTGAAATCCGTGGACCTCCTAAGAAGGTATTATTCTATATTAGCTAACGAATACGGGGTAAATTTATTTATTTTTATTTTTGTGAATATATCTTGTATTTTTAAATATTTAAAGGTCATTTATTTCATATTCTACCGCATTCTGTCGACAAGTACAGCATTTGAGTAGACTTTGCAATACTTCAAATTGTATGTTCAGGAGTTTTATTATGTTACGTTGTTTAGTTTCTGTAATGATTATAATCCTTGCTGTAACCATGATGTGCAATAGGGCTCTGCCCGTAAATGAATAAATAAATTCGCTGAAAAAATCATTCTAAATTGCACAGTAACTATAAGTTCATAAAATAGAAATAGAGGTAATTAGTGTAACATCTTCATTCAAATTATAAATCGCATAAATTTCAATTATTTGAGTTGATTAAGTTCAATCAAAATTATAGCAATTTTTTCTTATAAAGTTCCATGATTTTATACTTGAAGTTTCTAAACTTGATGGAAAATAATGGAACTTTTTCACCATTACTATGTATTGAGGAAACTTTAAACATCCATGCCTCATTCTTTAAAGCTAATAGTTCAATCATAAGATTAAGTTCGAGAGTAAATGTTCTTATACATCAACGATATGCTCATTCCACATTTCTGTTTTGACCAGTTGTTTATTCGAGCTCTTGCTGAATACACCACTGACTTGAATGAGAAAAATACGCTGCTCGAATTGTGCAGTAGGGAAGGCTCTAAAAAGTATGAACACTTTTGTTCAACTGAAGGAAATACTGTAAGCCCTGGTTTTTTACTCCTGAAGTTTTACAGACCTTCCCTTCATGCGTACCTCCTGTTACTGTTATTCTTCAGCATTTGCCTCGACTTAAGGCCAAGCCCTACTCCATTGCTTCATCTCTCCTTGTTAGTGAAAAGTAAGTAAAGATATATGCTTTAAGTTTTTAAGGGCATCAATCTAAATTGATCGATTTTTTCAATGTAATTTACTAATTATAATGGAACTTACTGCATTTTAGATAAGTGGTCACTCATTTTTAACTGTCAGCTTTGTAATTTGTAATCTTTTTGTAGGGTGCGCATAATAATTAATGTTTATAAAGAGAAGGAACACAAGGGAGTTTGTACTGGCTGGAAAGTTAAATGACTTATCAAAATCTTGAAGATCAGTTTGATTCATTGATTCTAAATGATGCTAAAATTCTGGCAAGTATAAGAATGTAATACATTTGATCTATTTTATTTGTTATATCACTATGTGTATCAGTCGTAAACTTTCCTAGTTCTTAGAATTGTTGGATTTCTTGGAATTGGTTACCATTTTTTTGTGGATTACTATTTGTTAGGGCAGAAATATAGGTCTCTTAAATTTTATTTGTCAATTCCTAATTACGCTTTCTGCTCAGCCCTAAAAACTGTGTTATTTATTCATGAAGCTCGTTTATTTAGTTGAATTGCACTTCATACCATGTGTTTGTTAGATTTGGTTCTCCAAAATATTATAGAAAGAATTATCCTATTCTTTTACCTTTTCTGTACTTAATGACTGGAATTTGGCAATTGAATCTCACATCAAATTTTAACTCTCCTCTTATATTTGATCAGAAGTTCCTTTTTTCACTTTCATCATAGTAAATTTACTTTGATCTAAAATGTGTATTTGAAGAAGGTGTTGTATTTAAACTGAAATCACATGTTTGAAGCTTTTAAAAACTTTTCAATTCAGTTAATTAGCTCGTAATAAGTATCATGCTACCCGATTGCAATTTTTCAATGCAAGTAGCTAACAACTCTGAAGAATTAATCTCTAATACTAACAATTGCAATAAAAGATACCTTCATTTTTGAGAAAGGCCTTCCTGAAGATCCATCAACTCCAATAATATTAATTGGACCTGGAACTGGGATAACTCCTTTTCTAGGTAAGAAACCAAAGAGAATGAAAATCCTTTAATATTATTGAAAATGAAATAAGTTCATCTTTAAATTCATGTAATAGTTAGCTTGCATTCCATCAAGTATCATTGAAAGGAATTAAACCTCCCTCTGTTTTAAGATTTCTTAAATACGTCTGTTGACAAATACATTTAATTTATTAAGAAATAAGTCTAGAATGTACCTTCACACCTAACCACTCACGAAATTGCTAAATTTGCTATATAATTTGTTTATGCAAGTAACAATTATCTATTAAGTTTCTAAACCTCACCAAACATCTGGTTATTCATTATCATGTACCTTAACCCTCTGTTAATCATGCAGGGTATTCTGGACCCCAGCATATTTTTTATGGCATCACTTTTTTGGGATTACCAATTATGACTTAACTTTTCAGCACCGAGCTTTTAGCTCGGTGCTCATCTTAAGTGTAACTAAAACTTCCAACTCCCCTCTAAATAATAGAACCTTTCCAACCGCCATTCCTCCACTGCTTGCCGTGTACTATCTAGTCAAAAAACATGCGGTTCTGGGGAAACACCCTGTATTTGTTTTGCAAGTTAATGAGAAATGTTGCTAAAACGGGCCATAGCACAAAAGATCATCATGGAGTGTCAGGAGCAGCCCACGCAAGTAATCATGCAACAGAAAACAAGTGAAGGAGGGAGGAGCACCGCAAGCATTCACCCTGCATACACTTGCCGTGGACTAGCTCTAACTTTGACTTGTGGCTATTGATATAATTGACCAATATTCTTGCTGCAAATATTTTCGGTTAAAAAAAAATATTTCCAGGATTTGTTGAGCATGGTGCTGCCCAAATGAAGGAAGACAAATCTAAGGAGTTTGGTGAAACTTGGCTATTTTTTGGCTGCCAAAATCCTGAAATAGATTTTATTTATGAGGACACTTTGAAGAGATATGTGAAGGACAATGTTCTGAATGAACTTTTTTTTATCATTTTCTCGGTATTAAGGGTATTATGATGGCTGGAATGAAGTTAAATATGTTCAGGTAAATCCTATAAATGTTTTTAGGTTACTTCATTAAATTGCATTTTAAATGTCTTAGAGTAAACTTGGAAAACTTGGTTTCTCTATAACTGCATTCGTATGATAACTTAATTGATTTATTGAATCTACAAAATAGGATTTTATCATCAGTTTTTGTCCCTCTTCAATTGTTGATTTACAACACTATTTTAGTCTTGTTTTTATTAATTGAAAGTTGGTTGATAACTAATATATTTATTCTATGGTTTTCTTGAACATTTAGGAATAAATATTAAAATTATTTATATTATATTGATATAATACAATTAATATCATTTCACAAGTAGCAAATTATTCAAATCCTTTTGCAAGGTATAATGTCTCGTACATCCTCCAAAATGTCATCTTATTGAAATGGCATTTTCTGTGATAGGATTTTGTATGTAATGAAATACTGGCATGATTATCCATATCATGAGTTCACTTCAAGATTTGCATTCTAATGTAATGCAAATTATGGGAGAGCAGCAGTTGAGAATACATTATTTTAAGTCGCTATTAATCCTATTTTAGTCCTTTAAATTTACAATGATTAACCACATTCATTGTAATGAAGAATATTCATATTTAAATAAGAATTGTATACCATATTTTCAAAATAAGCTAATTAACTGTAAAATTCAGATAAACTATCCACTATTTATTAAGATTATCAGTACAAAATTGAAAACACTCTTAACATTGGCCATAAGTATATTAAATAAATTTAACAATGTAAGAACAACGCAATGCTTGATAGCAATTGATGGAATGTTAGCAGTGTAAGGAAGATTTAATGTATGAAATTGCAGTTCAAAATTAAAGATAAGATGTTTTTTTATATTCTGAAGTACATTGTCTTTGGAAAGTTGATGCCAAAATATAGAAAGCCTTTGTGTGTCTATGAGCATATGATAAATTCAAAAAAATTCACCTGGGAAGCCTTTAACTCTGTGGAACTCCATCCTAGTAAATGGGTGGGAAATACCTTAACAAACTGTTTAAACATTGGAATTTTGTTAATTTCCCACCCATTTAGTATTAGAAAAATTACTTAAAACAGTTGACTGGATGTTGTATGTATACCATATTAACTCGAAAATAACATGCCCCCTTTTGGGTCTTTTTTTGGTTCATAAAACGTGGTGAGTGTTAGAATCGACAGTGCACTATATTTGGGGACGATAATACTTGTGTATATGTCCCATAGTGCAGGAATGGCCAGATCCTCAGCTTACCCTGGTTCTTAGTAACTTTTCAAACACTCCACCACTGCGCTATTGATGTTTTCACTGTAAGTGCCCACGTAGAGTAGTCTAAACTGTAGGCGAATAGTTTTTAATTGAAAGGGAATCGGTTAGCTCATCAAACCTTTTTGGAAATACTGATTTTGAATTGGCTGACATGCGCACTTACTTATGGCTGTAGGAGTAGATGACTCTGGCATTTTGTTTTCAGTTCATATAAATATATAGAATCATATGCATGCGTAGTAGTTTCATATACAGTGCTGCAAATGGCATGGCTGCATGTCTTAAGGTGTGCTTTAGATTTTCAGACAAATGATTTTTCAATTTCCGACGCTCTAGTTTTAGGGTAATTCAATAGCACATTATTTTAGAATAAATATGGTATTTTGCTCCATTAGCTCAACAAATGGCCTTTTGGTTAAAAACATAATTTTGCACAGCATGGCTAAAGTTTATGATAAGAGTCACTTAAATATTCATGTCTTCAAAATGTAGAAGAATATGCCAATTTTCTTTTATGTTTTCTCACTTTAATTGCAGTATTTCTTTAGTTGTGCCGATTTTACACTAGGGTAAACTCTATTTTCAGGATAATATTGAGAAATTAGGAGACAAATTTGTGGAACAGCTCTTGGATAAGGAATCGGTTTTATACATATCTGGAGATGCCAAAGCATATTTAAGGACATAATGGAAAGTATAAAAACTACAATACAAAAGCATAAGGGTATGTCTGGAAGTAAAATAAAGTTTTAAATGTAATACCAGTACTTGCATGCCATTGAAATAAGTTTATCTTATGCAAATGAATTTTATAACTAGTGATATATATTACTTTATTTTAGGAGTAAGCCAAGATGAGGCATCAAACATTATCAAGGAGTTAACAAAGAAGAAAAGATATTTGCAAGATATATGGTGTTGACGAATCATAGCTTAATTTGCCAATTGTTTTGTTGATATATAGACTATTTCCAATGTTTTGAGGAAAATATAATCTTATGTAATTTTGTTAAATTAAATCCTTTATTTTTATAAAAATAATATTTGTTAACTTATTTATAACAACTTAACTATACTAAAAATAAACATTAAAGTTGTAAGCAATAAATCACCATAAAATTATGCAGTAGGCCCTCAATTTAATAACAAAATCATCTCTAATTTTCACTTAAAAGGTTGATGTTACAACTTTTATCATATGACAATTTATATGAAATGTAAAACGAGCACAAATGCATTAATAATACAAAATAGCTGGAATAAGATAAAAAAGGGCTATCCCCATTTCTATAAAGCATTTGTCACTCAAAAAAGATATTTTGCATTTTTTAAACTATCCTATCTGGTTTAGAAAAATAAAAATGTCATGAAAAACTTCAGAGCAAAAGATTAAAGAGATTTTTCATTGTTTTGCTTGAGATTGACACAGACTGTGGTGGATAATTCACATCTTGAGTTGAATCACTCAAGGAAAGAGCTGATGGAATTGTAATACATCATGCATCAATGAAATTAATAGTGGAAAAATTGATAACCTATTTGGTGTTTCTGTAGACCAAAGATCTCAAGATCATAGAAATAGTCGTTTACTTGAAGGGTTGACTATAACTGCCTAAGAGAGGGTTTCTGAGGGGTTTCCCTACCTTCGGGGCAAATGCCAGATAAATGTGTGTACCCCTCATTGCTAGTAACCATTATTTTTGAAATTATATGTAATTTTGACTGTGTGTGTAAAGTAAATTGCATTTCTAAATTGTTACCACTTCCACCATCTACTTGCAGTGATATGTATGTAATAATAATAAATAAATTTACAAATCTAGTCTTTCTAACTCATTTTGAAGACCTAACTGTCCTTGGTTCAAGAGAATATTCCTCCATTTGTACCATAGGTTAGATTAAATTGATCTAATGATGAAGATATATCGTTGAAATTGTTCATCTATGAATCCAAAATATAAATTTCACTATAATTTTAACTTCATTTCCAATCAAAAGCTTTTGACAGTCAACAGGGTTTCAGTATTCAACCAGCCTTTGAGTTGGAGACATTGTACGATAATTAAGGGTCTTCATAGACAAAATGGTGCAGTCAATAATCAATAAAAATTCTATTGATTTATTAGGCTGGATATACCTAGCATGCAAAAGATCTACGTGTTGATCTTGGGATATTTTTAGGCAGAACCACAAGTTTTCCATGCCATGCTCTGTAGAGAATTCAAAAAGAAAAAACATTAAAAACCCTCAATTGAAATATTATGATGACATTTTATACTTTTTGAAAAGTGGCAAGGAATCAGGCAGAATTAAAATGGCAGACACTATTTTTTTAAATCAAGACAATATGTGTATTGAGTCCGTATAAAAGTTTAATCCATTAGAAAATGCATCAGAACTTAATGGCAAAGGCAAAATATATATATATGAGTAAAATGTTGATTGCATTCTGCAAGCATGTTGATAACACTAATTTCAAGTGGACATCAAATCGAGAGGTTCCTAAAAAGTATTGAAAATATACAGCAATAATGCTCTAACAGCATCTTAGAAATGATCAAAATACAAATTCGCTGCAATTCATCTGTTCGGCATCGAACCCGGGTCTTCCTGGTCATACTTACTATGCAGCACAACAGAAGATCCCTAACTATGTTTGAAAATTCAAGCAGAAATATTTGCTGCAACTGGCTCCAACAACGTCCTACTTTTCACATATATTCCTTATGTGAGAAATTTCATGCTCGCTGGCATCGAACGCAGGAACAGCAGGGTCTTATCTAAATTTTTTTCTTAAACCGATTCTTAATATAGATCTTCTACAAAGCAAGAACATCCTATTATTTCGATAAGTGAATCGAAAAAATAATGAAGAACTACCTAAATGTATTTTAAATAGCAGATTTTTGCATCGTCCTAGCATCGAACCCAGGATTTTTTCTTTGAAAGTCACTAATGTTTTCGGTAGATCATCACCATATCTATAGGCTCCTTGAGTTTTGATTCTCTTCCTTTGTGGGAAGTATTTTTTTTAAACTCCCAAAAATCTAAGCAATGCTTTTAAAGGGGGAAAATTGGGACTTTGTGGCCCTCTGGAATCAAACCCATGACACAGAGGTTCAAAATCACAATTTTTCTGGCGGTTTCACGTTATGGCCAATATGTCGTAAAATTTTCAAATCAATGATGCTTGTGGTTTAGCCTGTGAATTAGTATCCTATCTATCTATGTTTATACATGAATGAATCCGGAGAAGCGTCTATATATAATAGATAGATATATATGTTATCTCATTAAGTGCCACCCACAAACTGTATGATTTGTAAATATTAGCAGTGAATAAACTTTGCAATTATGAAACAGATATGCATAACCTTGTCATAAAATGTGTCATAGACATTATAATTTGGACAAAATATGCTTGATGCTAGCCTAACTGGAAATATCATAATACATAGTTTAGTCATACCTATAAAACTGGCTCACCAACTAAATTTACAGAACATTCTATGAAATAAATCAAGATCTCCATTAATAATTATAATTATAGTAAGCATTATATAATATAAACGATAATTTTCAGTTTGATATTTATTTTTTGATACAGTATTTATATTTACGAGAAAAGCATTTACCCATTCTTAGTTAAATTGGCCTCAAAGTTTATGGTGAAGATAAAGATGCTAGTACTGTGCTGTTACTGCCTATTGTCACCTAATGTTTACCTTTTGATGCTCATTTTTATAGGCTGAGTTGATCTTTGGTTGGCAGATGCATTGCTCTAGCACAGGAATCATCAACATAGAATTTGAGAGAATTTACTGCTCAGCACTTTTGATGTTTTACATTTTTTTCCTGATTCTTTTTTAAATTTGTTACTTTTATTTTCTATTTTATAACCTCAAAACTGTGCCTCAAAATTAAAATTGAAGGATACTGCTTCCAGTAGCCAGCACTCTGATAAAATTCTTTCGTTTTATTTTTTAAACTTCTGAAGAAGGACAAATTTGTACATACATCATAATTAAATCTGATCAATGAACCCAATTTGCATGGTATTTTTTATGAGGAGTTAAGTACCCAAAGGACATTAGCTAGACTACGCCAAGAGATTAGGAATATCATTAAGAAACTCTACATCACAGTTAATTGATTTCAAATAATTAGATAATTCAGATTCCACATCTTTAATTTGCTTCAGTCATGAGTAAAAAGTTGCTTGCAAGCAGAAAAGGATTGGAGAGTTGTAGTTTAGGCACACAGACAGCAAAGTAGGTTATGCATTCATTCCTTTGAAAGAAAATGTTTAGTTACATCAGTTAATATGTTGGGACAACATCACAATCTGAAAGAGACAACAAAGAAGTGGCAGTAAATATACTACATAACTAAATTCACCAGTTAATGTGGCTTGGCTCAATCATAGATTTGGGGCTGTTTGCATCAAAAATGTCATTTTTATTTTGTAACTAGATTATAAATAACTAAACTATGTTAATCAAATGGTTAAGAGATTAACTTTGAATCAAAAGAGTCTCCTCATTAATACATTTGAACTGCTTCAATTATACTTCCAGTAGAATTGTGCTTCAACTCTATCATACAAAACAATTTATTGTAACAATAACACTTGTACAATAATATTCAGAAACGTGTACAATTCCACACTATATGCATGATTTGTAAATATGGAATGTGTAGTACTAATAATGTGTGATGTGGAATTGCACAAGTTTTGCGATATTATTGTAGAAGTGAAAATTATTGTAATTTATATACTGAAATTATTAGAACCATTAATTCCTTCAAACGACAACTTTTCTTCAGGTCAGATCAAGTGCCAATGCCTATAATCTAAGCTACTGCTAATAAATCTGCCTTCCCTCTCTCTGATATTACCTATTTGTTATTTAGTAGAAGGTGCTTTCCTACTAAAATAAAACTTGCCCGAGTATCTCCTAATACAAAAAAGACAATCTATCTCATTCTGAGAACTATAGAACAATATCCGTCCTTTAAGCCTGTTCAAAATTATTTGCAAAATTATTCTACAATCGTATCACATCTCACTTGAAACCTTTTAATTTACTCTCAGAGTGTCAACATGGATCCCCTAATTCCAAATCCATTTCTACTGCTGCCTTCAAGTTCATAATTAAAATTCATCTTGTTCTCAATAAAATGTAAATTATTAAAATTAATTAACCATGCCAAGAGCTGTAAATATCTTGGTTTGTACATTAATGATGTATTAGAATGGTCAAGCCACATGTCCTTAGTAATATCCTTAGTAAAAACCTGTCAACAGCCAATTTTATGATCAGAAGAATTGCTCCTATCATATCAATAGACTCTAAAATTATTATGTCATGCCAAGATCTGCTCCCATATGGCATTATGTTCTGTGGTCAATCTTCCCTTTTCATCAAGGCCATATCAGCACAAAAACAAGCTATCAAGGCAATGCTCAGAGTTTCTTGTTGAACTTCAGGTAGACCTCTTTTTTCTTTCTTCAATATTCTTACCCTTCCTTCTCTCTGTATTCTTAGCTGCTGTTTATTTATCAAAACAAACTTTCACCGATTCCCTTCAAACTCAACCTACCACAATCAATTCACATGTACCCATACAGATATTCATATCAATGAATACTCTTTCTCTGTAAGTTTGAAAGGTCCCTATCATTCTGCTTCCATAATTTACAATAATTCCCCTAGTATATCAAGGCAATAGAACCTTAAAAATCTTTAAAAACTAACTTAAAAACCTCTGGTTACCAAGTGCTATTATTGTCACTGAATTCCTTAGTGATAGAATGTAATTTCTTGTGTAAATACTGAATGTGGATCAATGAATTTTGTCATGTACTTTTCTCTGAGTGTTGTATATTTATATGTCTTTTGTGTTCATTGACTTATTCCATGCCATGTTAACATGGTACGGAAAGAATGGCCAAAGGAATTTCTTTGGCCTCTAGGAATCAATAAACATTATTATCATCATCAAAGAGCACGGTTACGTCTTATAAGCTATAATTTTTCGCGAAAAATGTACTCAAAATGTTTGTATTCCACGAAATTTTCACATTTTCCCATCTAAAATACATGGGATGAGGGTCTTCCCAATATAGACGATCTGGTTTCAGCTGCTCCTGTTTACGGCGATCGTCATCCCATTGTATTGAGCTCAGTGCGACAAAACCATTTCAAATACTTCGTAAAACCGGGGTTCAGTCACTCCTAGGGACCGGCTTCTCACTTCGTAAAACATGAAATCGAGGTTTTACGTAAAACCGAGGTCATTTTACATGTACAAAGATCGGGACCGGCGGAATGGTTTGTAAAACTGTGTCACTTCGTAAAATCGAGGTTCGTAAAAACGGGGTTCTACTGTATATGCTAAATATGTAAAAATGGTATTGTGCATGAATTTCAGCAAGCATTACCATAAAACATGCTATAAATGACTGCACAAGAGAAATATAAAACTTCATTACTATAATATTCATGAATAGCTGCTAAAATATATATTTAAAGTTTGTGGTTAGAAAAAATGGATTTATAAAGAAATTCATGAATTCAAGAAAGAAATAAAATGACAAAGAATTATTCAACCTTTGTACACAAAATTTATGTACCATAATCTAAATGAAAGAAAAAAATGAGCATTTGCTTTCAGGAATGAAATCGAACGATTTTTTCCATTCCTTTCTCACGTTCAACCATTACTTCTTGACAGCCAATTGAGTTAATTTGGGATAAATTTGAATGGCAAAGATCTTGTCATAAAGTATAAATTCATCAAAACTAACCAAGAAACTCAAATAAGAGGATTTTGTGGAAAAGCATTAGGCAAGGTAAGCAAAGCCATATCTTAATGCTGCTAATAAAAATTTCTCATAAATTTAAAGATATAACAACAAGTTTAACCATTACATCCTTTACATATATGATAATGTATGTCTCGCTATTGTAGTTAATCTCAAAAAGTGAAAGGTAACAATAGAGCTTAACACAACACTAGCTTTGAGTAAGTAGAGATGAAACTGTAATACTACCTAATATCAAGAGTACACCAAGAAATTTACTTTCAACTGCTTCCTCTTCATTAGTTTAGCTGCAAACTTGCTCTTCACTGAAACTTGAATGGATATAATCAATTGAACATAATTACATGCAAAGTAAATGATAGTATGCTATTATACCAAATTAACCCAGAAGAATAAGTTACTGAAGTGATTACTTTTTAAATAAACTACCTGCTACCAGATAATAGCCAATGTCATATGTTGAAAACATGTTAACTATTACTTAGAAAACCACAATGGTACTTTGCAATGAATAGTAACTAACTCATCACTAGGTAATAAATTAATTTCAGATTAACTAATTCATTCTAATGATGGCTTTTGGATATTTAAGGAACAACTGAAGTATTTTTGACAAAAATTCCATATAAATATTAAAGGTAAAATATAAACAGAATAGGACTGTGAATATAATCCGTAAGAAGTGCAGTAAAACATTATTCACCAAATTTTTATTGTTATCTTGCAATGAAAATTAAGAAAGCTGTCACTTATCAAAACAACTGAATAGAAAAATTCCATGAAGATTTTTTCAGTCCAATAATTCAAGATATGCTTAAGGTTTTTCATCTTCTTTGGTATCATCAGTCACTTCTGTAGGCTGATTACGTAACTGCCAGTGCTATATAACGTCGCGCTATATAATATTCTCTAGTTTATCTTCGAAATTTTGAAGTTTTTCAACTGTTAGGTTCAGAATTCGGCCTATATTGGCTCTTAATTGTGTGGGAATCTTGCTGTTTGACATTATCCTCTTTAATTGTGGCCTTAATAACTCCGCTGCAATGCATTTAATAAAATCGTACCTATTCAGATACTTCTTGTCTTTTAGAGACTGCTGGAACACAAAAGAATTCACCAATGAAATGTCTAAAATCCTAAGAAACACTGCCATTGGCCATCTCCTTGTTCTTCGACTAGATGAGTAGCTGCTGCACATTTTATGTAGTGTATCTACTCCACCCTTGATTGAATTATAGAAAGCTATAATTTCAGGTTTCATTGTCATGTCATCAGTGCTCTCTGTGGTGCATTGACGACACCAACCAAAGAGTCCTGTTTCTCTTTGGCACATGAGGAACTAGAGTCATGTTGCCGTATATCCATACAACGAGGACCCTTTTGTGCCTTCTTTTGAAGGCCAGAACTCATTGGATATTTCCCTTTAATTTTTTCTTATCGTCCCGACATAGGTCAGTCCTTTCACCCTCAGCTTCTAAACCAGTTCAATTGAAGTGAACCAATTATCAGCTGTAATATTTCGATTGGAATGAAATATTGGCTCAGTGAGACGCGGAACTGATTGCGTAGGTTTCGAAGTCTTTTTGTCTTCCTCTGACAGACCTTTTCCGTTGGTACTTTTCTGTCGTACAAATAGGCATTATACAAATAGCTATTCGATGTATCCGTCAAACACATAATTTTGAGGCCATACTTAGCTGGCTTACTCAGGGTGTACATTTTAAATCGGCACCGACCCCTGAAGGCAATTAACATTTCGTCAATACAAGTTGTTGTGCCCAGTGAATAGCAACAATGAGAATTTTTTACGAAATGATTTAACAAATCAGAAATTGGTGCAACTGGGTCACTTTCGTACCGGACGATTCGGTCTTCATGGTTATCAAACCGAAGACATAAAAGGAGAACAGCAAATCGTTGTCCATTCATTACTAAACGAAAAATTTCCTTTCCCATGCCATCTGCAGCAAAAGTACTACTAATACCTTCATCGTTAGATTTAAATATTGCCGAATATATTAATAACTCAAGTAAAGCTCTTAATCCAACATAATCTAAATCTTGGATTTCTGGCCTACTCTGGTATACTTTTCTCATAACTTCTGAAGTTTGACATTTGTCCAACACAAAATTAAATTTATTATATCGTCGTCAAAAATAAGCGACCAAAAATGGAGAGGTTGCAGTTACCTATCTAGAGGTATAACAGATTGCTTCAAACCTGGTTTTTCCGCAATATTATGCAGACGAGTGTAAACGTTTCTCTTTGGCTCTTTAGAACTCTTATTTTCCCAGGCAATTGGTTTTCCTGCCGCCATATTTGCAAATTATTTTACAACGAAGATATATTTTAGAAAGAAACGAACTTACTGAAAAAATATAACTCACATGATTCGTCTTTCAAAAGATCCGTGTATGCGATCCGTGTAGCAAGATGATTACTTGGCAACGAATAGATCGAAACTAAAGAAAGCAGTTTGGGGAAAATCCGAGAAATACGTTTTCTTTCACATCTGGTCATGTACTGCTCGAACATTCGCCTCGGGTTTTCCCCAGGATCACTCCACCCTTTCCATTGGGGGTCCATATTCCGCTGACAATATACTTCACTAAAGGTCATTCATCCCAGGCTAGGCACAAATGAGTAGTGGCAACAAAGAGAAATTCTCGCAGGATTTTGTTATTCTGAGTTTGCTGCCACTTCGGTCGCATCCGTAGTAAGTGACATTCTAGTGTCAGAATCACAGCGAAATATAAAGACGAAAAATTCGGTTCCATACACATAAGGTGTTTTAATGCAAGTATGATTTAATATTTTTCTAAAAAGATTTTTATTGTTGGAGTTGATATTATAAAATAACCAAAACAATCAGTATTATTTAGGACGACCTCAACATTAGCCTACTATCATAAAATCCATATATTTTGCCTAATTTATGCTTTTCAAATAGTAATAACAAAGAAATGTGAAAATAATAAACAAATTTAATAAATAAAGTTAAATTTTGTAAGCCACCGTAATAATAGTCATCCATATTACGAATTGAGTTTTCCCGAATTAGTGACGTGCGGTCTCTCAGACCGCGCATGAAATTAAATCGCGACTTAATAGAAATACAAGTAAGATAAATGAAATCCGAAGAATTCTATATACTACGTAAAGGTATCTAAGAAGGTACCATAAATAACAGATTTGTTAAAAATCAAATAATTTTTTTATTCACAATAAAAAAATCGCTGCGGTCTCTCAGACCGCACGTCACTGGTTAAGGGTTAAGAATGATATTTTGCTAAAATTCTTAATATCAGAGGACTTTTGGAATACAGTGGACAGAGAAAAGTTCCCATTAAAAAAAAAAAGCGGCATATAAAATTCAATAATTTTTTGGTTCGACATATTTATGCGAATCATTATTTTCAAATATGAACTTAATAAAATCAAGATATAGATCTCGACTCACCAATGAGCAACTTTATGATTGTTTGCTAACAGGATAATCGTCACTCTCTCCTAATTATGAGGCACTGGCCAATGATATGCAATGTCAAATATCACATTGACATATCAATATTATATTTTTTTATAAAATGTTTTCTTTGTATTTGTGTTTTTTGTTTACCTTGATCACGTTTTTAAATACATTTCTCTGAGTGTGTGTAATTTGAATAATAATTTTACTATTTTGAAAAATTTTTGTTTATTATTTATTAATAAATTATGAATATAAGAAAATAAATAATTGGAATGAGAAGTTATGGAAGGAGTTTGTCGATTAAAAATAGGTGGTGCCCGTCACCCTTACCGATATTTTAGAATGTGCTCTAGAGTACAAAAAGGTTGGGAACCCATGGTGTACATTATGATTATAAACTGAATATAGGTAAAAGTGAAATTTTACCTGAATTTATCCTCGCATATTGATTTCGTTATACGTAGGGATTTTAAAATGTTATATTAATGTTTTCTACATAGAAGCACCAATGACTTCCAAAACATTCATGCTCTAAAGCGTCCGTATTGCTCCCTCTTTCGTCCCACCTTAGAATGTTTATGGTCCCCCAATCAGGCAACTTATCAAGTTAAATTAGAAATCATTCAAAGAAGGTTCATCCGTTTGATTGAAATTAAACTACACTACCCAACTGATAATATTCCAAGATAATGTAAGAATTAGGGCTTCCATCCCTTCATCAACGTAGAAACCTTCAAGAATTATTGTTTCATTATAGATTAATCCATTCTGTTATTGATTGTCCTTATATTTTGCAAAGTGTTAATTTCAATGTTCCATCTTGTAAAACCAGAAAAACAAATTTATTTAATGTTAACTTTTACCGATATAATTACCTTTTTAGTTGTCTTATTGCAAGAATGATGAGAAGAGCTATAATAACCTCCCATATTCTATAGATATCTTTTTCTTGTCATTGCATTATTCAATATAGCAATTCATTTACTATTTGAAAAGAAATGTAAATATTCTATGATATTAAGTTTGTTTTTATATTGAATCACTGTGATTTTTATAGCTATCTTGTGATATTAGTTTTAATATTTTTTTTTGGATCTTATTTTTATAACATCCCATACAAACAAATCTGCACTGTTGCTTTACTAAATGTGCACTGTAACTGGACTAAAATCTATGTTTAGCACTGTCACAGTGCAATTTTCTGTGCCAGACCATGGCAGCTGGACTTGGAGGAGAACTGTACTGTAAAAGTGCTGAATCACTGTGCTGGACCTGTGCTATGGCTCAAACTCCACTGTGACAGGGCTGGGTAACATGACTGGAACTGTTCTATGGCTATGGCAACTGCACTGTGACTGTGCTATAAATGCACTGTGACTGTTCTATAACTACACTGTGGTGTTTCAATTTAAGTACAGTCCCTTAGCACAGTTACAGTGCAGTTTTAGTAAAGTCGCAGCACAGATTTTTTTTGTATGGGATTGCATATTCTAAAATGGGCACCTTGCTCGTTAAATAAATAAATAAATACATTGGGTGGGAAAGCAAAGTGAGAAGCTCAAGAAACCCCTTGCATCAACGAAAGGGATACAGATAGAGATATCCATGGAATGGTTTGATGAGATTATGGTTGAGTATGTAATTATATTCAGTATTTTCAGTATTTAACGTTGCTTGATTATTATCATTCATAACTTTAGCGGCCTATTTTGAAGGTTATGTACTCACCGCCGGGCACACAAAACCGTTTTCAATGAGCACAGCTCACCATCTAGAAGCTGACAGGGATGAGGGATTGGCATTATGAATATATTGGTTGATTGCATGACATTCGTTCATTTATTAGAGATTCCGAAATTTGCATGCAGGTTTCATTGAAATAATATCTACGCGATTACAATATTTTTGCTTGTCAGTGATGTAGCATATATGTAAGGAAAACTAGTTACATAAAAGCGAGAAAAACATGGCAATAACCCGAATGAGTTAATGCACGTAATTTCCCACTTCGGCCATTATTAAGGTGAAGGAATAATGTGATGAAGTGCAAAATGTTAATGTCCAAAGGAGTTTGAGGTGATGTCAATAATGATTTGTAAAATCAATGAAAAATGAACTTTACCATTCAATTTCCATCGATTAAAGTCTTCGAGATAAATGTTTGCATCTGACGGTTGTTTTTAGAAGATTAAATACTAAGCCACTGCCGCATATAAGCATACTCTTCTGCTAGGCACTATGATAAGACCGACTTTTAACTAAGACCCATTATCCATAATCCTACACATCTGCAAAACAAGAAATGGTCAGAAATACACAGGACTAATTCAATGATCAATTATGAAAACAAAATTGATAACATACTTTACATTAACATTATCATGCTAACCACGGATTTCTTCCTCCACAATTTTAAGCTCAGCAACTTTCTCTGAGCTATCCAACCGTTCCAAAGCTGAAAGAAAAGTTTTTTGTGATGACTTAAAAAGTTTTATAGCTCTTACAAGAGCTCACAATCATAAGCATCTACAAATTAATTATAATTATAAAACTCACCTATAGATTGAGTATCTTATGGCTCTGAAACAGACTCCTCTTCAGGTACTGACAGTCTTTCAATGATACACTTTTTGCAGTTGCCCATGGAATATTGGAAAGGATTCTCTCTCTTACTTCCCTGACTTTCATTACAAGTAGTTTCTACAAGTGATCACTGCATTTAGATTCTTCCATTTTCTATTCTGAAACCAACATTTTCCTCAATCACCACATTCTCCTCTACCTCCACTAACCTCTTTGCTTCTTCAGGAATATTTGCCTCTCTTATTCCACCAGATCCTTCCTTTTCATCAATACCTGAAGTATTTCCTCAACTGAATTATTCGGCAACACTGACTTTAGATCAACACTTCTGATCTGATAACTCTTGCTCAGAGCAAACAGGATTTTGAAGAGATGAACTCTTGGATGACATTTACAATTCGGAATTACCTAAATCACCAGAAATCTCACTTCCAACAGAATTTTCAACAATTAGTTCAGTGTACTTCTGGAAATAAATGATTCAGCAGCAGGGTGAGTATGTAAGTTCTTATTAACTGGATAAATATTTCGATAGCATTTTCCTGTGGGGCTTTCTCCTGAAGTGATTCATTTTCAGGGCAATGATTGTCCACTGGACTGTGAACTAATATTTCACCTACTACCTACACTACTATATTGCCATTAAATTAAAAGTATTGTCTCCTAATCCAGAAACTATATTTATCTATACTATAACAGGTTCAATTTTTCCTTTGGTAGCAAGATTTTGACGAAGTTATTTTATGTGGCAGTTGATTTGTCTTGTTGGAAAGGTATGCTTACCAAATGTCTTTCTTTGATGTGTCTCTTCATCCTGCTGTTTGATTCGAGGACATAATCACAATGTGGACAGTTGAAGCCGAAATTTGGTGCATGCGTATGAAGATGCATGCTTAAACGGTGCTTATTGGGCAATTTTTTCGCATACTAAACAGGACATAACTTCTGTATAAATGCTCATGTGCTGATGTAAATTGCATGCTTGAGAAAATGACTTACTACATATGGCACATGCATAATCTTTTTGTTTTAAATGAACTACTTTTATATGCCCTCTCAAATTTTCTTCGTAGTTAAATTTTTGTCCACATACAGAGCAAGTGAAAACCTAAATCATAAGTCATGTAATGAAATATTTTGTAGCCTTTTCCAGTACAAGACCAACTTTTCACCAAAATGCAATTTCTTTTCATTGCTCTTCATTATCGTCTACTTAATTGAATCATCCCTTTGCTTTAATGTCAATATTATAATGGAATCTTATTGTTACTTTTATGTATTGGGGTGCTTAGTATCTGAACAGCTCAATATTATAAGTTTCTGTGAAGTTCGCAATTGTAGATCCATTCAATAAATTCATAAGAATAAGCTTAATATCTGTGGAGTTTTTGCAAGTGAGGTGGTATATCTTTTCTCTAAATGGATCATGTGTCTTCAGCAGCATTTCCCAGGTGTTTTCATTCACGAGCAAGGGAAAACCTAAAAAAAGAACAGTAGTTACGAGTAGGCATATACTTTACAAGAACTAATAGGATAATACTTTACAAGAACTTTAAGGCTAATTGTTTGGTAAAGTTTCGGAAGAGGACCGTCAGGGTTTTATTTTTTTTAGCACTAGAAGTGGCCTTTTTTTGGTGATACTTCAGTGGAACATGTGTCAAACATTGCGCATTATATGCATACATATAAGTTGTGCTACGTACTCTATTTACCGCGATAAGTCACTTAATATGACGGAGGTACAGTAATGCCGTCCGGAGACCCTTTTTAAACCGTTAGTTACGGCCAGGGTTGTGCAAGTACTATCCTTGGCCAATAGAGGGGCCTGGAGCATATTAATCCCTTCCCCGCCGGCTAGATGGTGCTGGTGGCGCTTTCCCGAACGACGTCGCCAATTCCTTCTTACAGTCGGTTTACGTTGAAATGTTTTTATTTTGAAAGTAAATTAATATTAAACGTAATATTCGCGTATTAGGTAAATTTCTATAAGAGAAATTTACCGCGTATTATGTACTTTCTATAAAAAAACGAGGTAAATTTCTAGTTTCAAACTAGAAATTTACCAAAAACGAAAACATTACATTTTCAAGTCATTATCAAAATTAAATAGGCACGGCAATGAATTAAATCGCACAGAAAATTAATAGTTACATCGAGTTCACCTTCATTTGGTAGGTTACTGAAAGAAAAATAAAAGACGAAGAAAACCCCAGGAAATGTGCTGTAAATACAAAATTTTATTGATGTAAATTCTTTTAAAACATAGACATACATACATAGATACATTCCTTTACAACTGCAAATGACAATGAAAAATGTTTTCTATAGTTAAATACGAATGAAATCTGAACAAGTCTAAGAGAAGTAAAACGATTAGTTAAATTGAAAGTACAACCTATTCCCCATTCACTGATGAAAGAAGAAAAATGTATATTCACCATGAATAACGAATATTTTAGAGAGACTTCTTTTTACTACAAGTTTTTAGTACAACTAGAGGAATAAAGTTCTTTTAATTACACTTCTCACTGTATTCAACAATCTATCTCGACCATGTATAGTTATCACATGCCTATAATCTGCATCAGGTTAGAAAAAACCATCAACCATCACTGGATAGACACAGATATTTGCAAAATTCGCTTTGTGTTATTAAAAAGATAGTCACCCTCTCATCCGGTTTGCAAGCTATAGTTGGTTTGCAAGCTCATTGGTTTTCCAAGGTTTTTTTTTTAAGAGAAATGATAACTTTTTATTAATAAAGATCATACAGTAAAGGGAACCTCGTACACCCAACTCAACCCATCCGCGTTTAGCCACTTTTTTATCTTAAATATTAATTGATAAATAAATTAAATGAAAATATTAAATATTTAAATGAAAATTATGAAGAACCTTGGAAACCGAATTAGCTTGCAAACCAACTATAGCTTGCAAACCGGACGAGAGGGTGACTATCTTTTTAATAACAGAAAGCGAATTTTTCCGAAAAGTAATGTGGGTAAAGTTTCGGAAGAGGACCGTCAGGGTTTTATTTTTTAGCACTAGAAGTGGCCTTTTTACCAATTGTTTTTTTCTGTTCTGCATTCTGTTTGTTAAGCAATAATTTCATGCATTGCGCATTCTTCTCGTGCGTTCACGGTGAACTTCCGAATCTATTAATTCTTTTGCCATTATCTCCTCAAAATCAGAGGAATGAAGAGTTAGGGGATGGCTTTCATATTTCATTAATTTTTTTGAGGAAATTCCGTACGTGAACTTTCTAGAAATTTCCACTTCTTCCGCCTCTGTGAGGATATTATGTCATGCCTCTGAGATTAACAAGATCGGCTCACAACTTGGGGACAGAGAAGGTGTGAGGTGTCCGTTAAGGGTTGGGGAGGTTTGAGAAATCGGTAAACAGGGAAGGACAAAAGTCTCCGCGTTCTATGGGTATTCTCTATCGGAACCGACAGGGGTGTAATACGCGAGGGTTGATGGTTCCCTTGACCTCGAAGGACTCCACCTTCGATGACGTCTGGGCGACGAACCGATTGCACTAGAGAGAAATTCTCGGCTCTGGAAGCACTTACAGTGTTTAAGCAGGTTAAACAAAAGTTGTGGAAGTTTTGGAAATAAGCATATTAAGACGTTATTTCAAAATTTCATTTTTTTATTTACATTCAAACCGTGGCGACTTCCAGAAAATAATATCTGCTTTAATAGTCTCGTCATTACGTAGATAATGCTCATAATTGCACGTACTCGCCCATTTAACGAGGTAAAACAGACCGCAGTCCTATGTCACAATAATAAGTGCGGAACCTGATTTATCCAATCCGAAATATCAACATTTATTTATTTGTTTAAACAATTGCAATGTGGGAGTAGACAATTTCTCCGTTGTTGCATTCTCTTGAAATTTTACTTCTTTGTTTTCGGCGTATAGATTCGTATGGCTTTGCAGCACGATGACCTCTTATTTCCTTTTGGGTAAGGTAACTGACGTTTTGGCTGAAACATGTAACACTAGGGATAGTAAACTCTCTCAAAGGCGCTCTAATGAAGAATCGTTGCATGCAGGGAATCATACCGCGCTTCACTTTCCTTGTATCCACGGTTCTATCCAAGGCATCCAGAGTATGCTTGAAATATATGAGATACATAAGCCATAAAATTGCTGGAAAATTTCTGTTCTTCAAGTACCTGCGCAAAAAGTCGTGCGTGGAATGCCATTCACTCTGTGCGCTCAGCTGCATACGCTTAAGAAATTCGCTGTAAGTGATTTAATATTTCGTATAACTGTCTGAAATTTAAGGAGTTCATTTTTTGCAAATGTACTTCAGAGGTTCGTATCTCTATCCGCTCCATGTTGGACGTATCGATGATGCCACGACAACCACGGTATCTAGTTGGACCTCAGCTCCATTAAGCGGCATTTGTGCTTACTTCTTTCGCTTGGCAGTGTCTTCGAGGGAGTTCTACCGGATTTCAAAGGGCACCTTGACGGGCACGATGTGGAGGGAAGATTGAAGTAATGAATCTTAAAATCTTAGAGCCTACCTTATTATCATTTATGAATGAAGGAAGTACAAATAACCATACATCCAAGGAAAAAAATATTGATAATGCCTAATACCTATGCTGTATCTTCACATAAACCGAAGTTGATAGCAACAGAAGTATGTCATTGATTTATTCTACATGAAGCGCGAAAGTAACATGGAAACGGAGGAAATAATTTTTATAAAATTAAAGGACAAGATAACATACGCAATAAACTTGAACAGAATATACGTAGGTAGGGTACACTGGGTACGGTCGAAACATTTTAGAGTTTATCGTCCATTGCATTGGGATTAGTTAAGCGAGTGATGAAGGAAATATATTACATTTAAGACCATATATCTGTTTACTAATGGGCAATGTTATTTTTGATCACTGTATTCTATTTTATGTGTAAAATCAAATGTAAAAAAGTGTAATTTGTTTCAACCGTCCCCATGCCAGGGTCGGTTGAAACAGTGCCTGGGGTCAATTAAAACACACGCAAATAATACAAAATATAATAAATGAACATGTTTTATTCATCGTCTAATGACATTTTACGACTCGTAATGGCACAGTTGAACATCACAAATATTTTTTTATTAATATTCTAGTCTTTCACGATACTTATAATCCAACATTATTTTTAATCAGCCTTCAAAGATTTATATTAAGTACAACTTAAATTAATTAATCAGATGTTGGTGGCGATTATTTTTTTGTAATGTTTGTATACTACTTGCTATTATATTTCTCAGAATTCAACAGCATTAATTATTAACTAGATTTTAGTTCTCCAGTTAAAAAAACACTTTGAGTAAAGCTTCAAAACATTATTTCTACAAACATCTACATTTTGATGCATAGATAAACAAATGACGAAACAAAACTTCAATACTTTTTGTTTAAGAGAATAAAATTCTTCAACTTCAATTAAAACTTTAGCACTTCAGCTATAAAATAGGGTAAGAAAAAACTATAGACTTATTATTTCTATAAAAATCAATATTTTAAACAAAAATACTTAAGTGGTTACGAGATCATTCGGAATCACAATTGTGGCAAACATAACTAAGACTACCTTCTGTGCACTCTTCATGCGCCCACATTTTAGTGCATTGTATCCATTTTTCCCTCGGTCTGCTTTCTGAATATGCTGACATACAAACAAAGCAGTAGCACTCCTCTCCTTCTGATGATGATGATCATTAATGTTAGTTTTTTTCCTGTTTGTAGCATTTCTTTTAGTATTTCCTACATCTAATCTTTTCTTAACTTGCTTAACTTTGATTCGTTTCAATCTCTTTTCATGTTCTCTTCTTATCTCTTCTTGTTCAGGTGTATCTGTGTAGATTGTAAATTTCCTGGTTTTTCGCCCACTGTTTGTTAATTTCCTTGGAGGAGCTTTTAAATTTGAAGCAAGCACCTTGACTCTATTTTCCTAAACGGTTGCTTTCGAGTATAATTCGCGGAAAAATGAATTTTTGAAACAATTTGTTCTAGCATCTATTTCCCTAATCTTTTTGGCAGTATCAGAATGGCCCATATAACAGGGGGGTCGCATTATATCGGTTAAATCATCTGAGAACGTAATTTCTCTGAACTTATTTAATAAATTTATCCTTTGAATTTTTCTTCTATCTTCTAATGATTCCCATCCCGCGTCCTGTAGCATCTGAGTGACACTCGCTGTTTTATCGTAGCAATACTTTACAAATCGCCTTTCGTTGTACTTTTTCTAAATCCCGAATATGACATTTCTCGGCGGGGTCCCATACCCTACATGCATACTCAAGGTGAGGCCTAACTAACGCTAAGTAACATCGCTCGCGAACTTTTTCTTCGCTCCTAACGACTATTCTTTTGACGAAGCCGAGTTTCTTAAGTGCTTTTCCACATATATTTCGGATGTGGGCACTCCATGATAGATTATTCGTGAGAGTTACTCCAAGATACTTTACCGATTCTACTGTCATTAGGTTTACCCCTCGGAGGCTGTAAGAATAATAATTTATTATAGATTTTCTTCCGAAGAAGTTAACTACCAAACACTTTTCTACATCAAGCTCTAATTGCCAATCATCGCAGCAGTTCATAATTCTATCTAAGTCGTTCGAAAGGGTTAATCTATCCTCTGAACTAACTATTTCCCTAAAATCTGGTTATGTGCCACCAAACACATCAAAGGTACCACACCAAGATCAAAAAATCTGATGTGGCCAGCACATGACTTTCTCCATATATAAGATGTAAATATTTATCTACGACAGTAATTTCGAACTCTATATTCCATCTAAACTTGGAACATGAGTGATTAATTTATATATTATTATCTTTGACGTCACAAACATTAAAAATAATGTTTTTCGGTACATGATCAATGAATAACGATGAAATTGGCCTTTCGCCCATAGAGCCCAGAGCGCCCACAACGTACATAATCAGCAACTTCCGGTTTATCAGTATTTCCTGAATAACTCCTAAACAATCAGTGATACAAAAATATGTTTCTTACAAAAGTTATAGTAAATTTCATTTTCTAAAACGTTTATAAATAATAGTATATACCTAAATATCATATTTATGGAGATATTTTGAAAACCGGAAATGAGCTTTGATGAATGAAGCTCGACTTCTGGTATACCGATTTACTCCAAAAACTTATCAACTCTAACGATACTATCCAAAATACTATATATGAAATTTGGTGTTGATACAACAAATAGTTTCATGTTAGAGCGCCCACAAAGTACATAACAGCTACTTCCGGTTTATCGGTTTTTCACGAATAACTCCTAATCAACCGGTGATACAAAAATATGATAAATACAAAAGTTATAGTAAATTATATTTTCTAAAACTTTTATAAGTAATACAATATACGTATATATCATATTTATGGAAATATTTAAAAAACCGGAAATGAGCTTTGATGAATGAAGCTCGACTTCCGGTATACCGATTTACTCCAAAACCTAATCAACTCTGACAGCACACACCACAGTACTATATATGAAGTTTGGTATTGATGCCATCAATAGTTTTCACGTTAGAGCGCCCACAAGTACAGACACACACACACACACACACACACACACACACACACACATACATCATTCCGAAAATGGTCAAAACGTGTTCTAGGGACCCCAAAACGTGTATTTCCGTTGAAATCTCGAAGTCGAATTTTTTCATGAAAACAATACTTTCTCTATACTTCGTATATGGAGAAAGTAAAAACCAGACACCAAATCCACAATTGCATGCGTCATGAGACAAGCCAACCACCGTTAGCACGCAGACATTTAGGAGAGAGATAAGTGAAATTTGCATTCTTTTAATAGGGGGGAATTTTATATCTTCATATGCTTGTTTATACTTTGATAAGTCGGCCTGACCTCTCGTAGTCTTCCTTTGGCGTACCCTTGGCAACTAAGAAACATGAAAATTAAATAAATATACTGTTTCAACCGTACTCACAAAAATTGTTTCAGCTGTCCCCAACCCCCTACTAGGTATAAAACGGTTCATAGTAAGAATGATAACAAATTTGAATAAAACTAATCATACAGCCATATTCTACAAACTTCAATTAAAACGATACAAAACACTCAATGTTCTAACTTTAATAAAACCATAATAATTGCAACATTTTTCGAACAAAAAATACCAACATTTCCGTCAAAACACACAATGAGGCCTTCTATGCATAAACACAGCGCACGAAGAGCGACGGAACACTAAAATTAGTGTTTCGACTTTTCGCTCTCCCTTTGTACTCCTCGCCTCGTCACGTACGGTGTCGAGATATACGCTTTCTTTCAAGCGTCCCCCGTTTCAACCGTACCCAATCTATCCTACTTACTGTAAATCTACTATATGGTGTAAAAAATAAAAGAAAAGGATCGAGGTTATTTTCAGGTACCTGCATTCTTATACATGAGGATGTTATTAATGTATTACATTTTAATGCAAAGTAATGATACACTTGGTGGAATGATCAACTGAAAATGCTTGAGTGTTTAGCTTGCATTATTCAAGTTTATGCAAGCAGTTTTTTTAACATAAAATTGTAGTATTAAGAGCATCCCTTGCTTACTGTGATTTCATGATTTTAATTTAAAGTTTATGTTTATTAAAGTAATGATAATTTATTGTTTTTGCTTCTAAAATTCCATACAAGAAGAGGACATGACCGATTGCTGTTTTTAATTGTCTGTTATTATTAAAATTACCAATTTTTTCTTATCATTCTATCATCTATTCAAATTAAATAATCATATTCAGATATTCGTTCTGAATTCATAAACTATTTAAATTATTGCGTTTACATATTTCCCTATTTTGTGGGAATATGGAGTTTCTATGTGAATGTCGATTTGATTTTGACTTTACCACCACGTTTACATGGATGTAGCATCAAGAACAATAGTTGACTTATAATCGATTTAAATCAAACTAAACAGATTCCGTACAAAACACTTTCTTCTAAAATTCGATATTTATTTTTGGAGTTCCATATTAATATAGCAATAAAAATTACATTGAGTACCTGCTGTTAATCGTCAGATGAAAATTAAGTATTTCACATACTGGACGCTATTGTCCTGCTTACATTGGATGCCTATACATTTGTTTTGACGATTCCGAAGTCATAGTTGAATCAATTTTGTTCTCGTTCCTCCTCCTTTTGCTTTTTTGCTGGATTTGTGTACCACAAATATCTGCAATTCCAACAGCTAATTTGCTTTCCTTTGGGTTTCCTTTCTCTGTAATATTATTCCCAAGCTAGAGAAAGTAGATTCCCAAATAATTCCGTAAGTGCCGTAATAGGGTTCCAACGACCATGAATATTTGGCTCGTTATTAAACAGTTCAAGGAGGTATTTTACTTTCCTTATCATCAAATGTATATTTTAAAGAGCTTTAAATTAATTTTCCTTTTTCTTCTTCACTGCCTTATGTTGGCGATAACATGCAATAAGAGCATAGTTTGGTTTGATGTATGCTCTTATATTACAGTTGTAATTTCGCAATGGAAAAATATGAATATGATTAAGGTTTGAATTATAAATATTTTTGGGATTTCACATTTTAACGGCATGAGTATTTCGATCTCCATTCGCACAACTTCGAATCGCTTTCGTATAGGCACTTGATTTAGGTAATTAATATGAGGATTCAATGATTGGGTGCATGATAAATAAAGTAGATGCTGTACCATTCGTAAAAACAGGTCGTGTTTTTGATGTTGCTAGGCAAAAATACAACTTGTGGAATAAGTAAAATTTCCTGAGATTCTTTGATAAAGCTAAAAAGCTAAAAGAGAAGGAACGAAAAAAAACTGATTCAACTATGACCTCGGAATCGTTAACAAGCGTTATCCTCAATGATATCCTAAAAAATTCTTACAGAATAATAAAAAAAACAGTGTTTTCCTTCTTGGAAATTCAATTCTGGATCGATTTGATCATTTTTAAGAAAACAAAATTGTAAAAAAACCCTAACTTTTTTGCTTATCCGCTATGATATCGTAAAAATTCTTACAGAATGTTAAATAACGCAACGTGTTCTTTTTAAGGAAATCAGTCCCGGAGCGATTTGAGCCTCTTGAGAGGGCAAAGATGAAGGAATGAGAAAAGTAGGCAATTGCAGGAAAATTAAGCCGTTTTTTACTCCTTTCGTCCTCGTCTATTCCTATATCTGATGGCATCTATCTATTACAATTAGTATCATATTTATAATTATATTTTGATTACATCATAACCCAACTTAAAAGTAACGAGAACGATGTGCTTGCTAAAGAATCACGGAACACCAATACTGGTTGGGATGGTGGCATCCTTCGAATATTCGGGGAGTTAACTAATTAACCAATGGAATGGGTTGACGATTCATTGTCATGTAAAAGTCCATCGTAATTCATCCTACAAATGTCATCAACTTGGTTCTGGGAAATTGGTGTTAATTTATCGTGATAAAATAAAGTTCGCAAAATTCAACAAAAGCAAAATTGAAAATAAAAACTGATTAAATGAATCGTGTAAGTACTGCATAAATGGAAAGGAATCTATAAAATACTTTAAGAAACGGATTCCGGATAAGTTATTCGAGATAATCGATTCCAGGATTAAAGGGAAGTCGTTGAGTTGAGAAATGAAGTTACTTGAAGTTTCTATGGAGGATAAAGGGATGACAGAAGACAGTAGCGACACTTTCTCCTCTGGAGGCGGAATAAGGAATAAGCTGCTCCCTCAAGATGAATGAAGAGAGATTAAGAGAGGATGATTGATTCATATTTTTTATTAGATGCGCATCTTTTCTGCTTTGAGAAGAACGATAGTTAATGAGGTTATGAAGTAACATCAAATTTTCCTCCCGCTTTGACCCAGTTCGCACATCCTGGACTTTTTATCCGCCTAATTAATCACGGTACGTCTGAGCTAATTTTCTGAGCTTTCCCTTCCACCTTCAATGTCTTTGATTTTGCAGTTGACCAGACTTTTTCCATCTTTGTTTGTTATACGGCTTGGATCTGTAAAAATTCATTCTGAGAAAGTCGTGAAAATTATAGTAGTCCGTTGAGAATTTCCATTTCTCTTCGACAATTTTGAAGCGTACGCGAAATTAGTGGCGATAGCATCGAAAGGGAATATTCCCCGTAAAAATATTCTTTGCTTCAACGAGATGAACAGAAGGAAATTGGAAACTCATTGAATCATTTTGGAAGCGAACATAACGAAAAAGCAAACACAATTGCGCAGGTTAAAAAAATAAACGGATCGAAGGACTATGAAGTACCTCGAAAAATAAATGATTCTATGGAATCTGAACTTCCTGACTATTTAATCCTCTCTAAGTGCCTTCGCAAAAGACCACAAGTCTTCAAAAAATGAATAGCTTATGTATGGCAAGTATCCTCAAGGACTGGAATCGTGGCGATTTGGCAACGAGCAAAGGCCGCAGGATCTCTGAATAGTTTTTCTTTTACAATATGAATAGAACAAAGATATACTAGAGAGAAAAAGAGAGACAGACCCATAACGGGACTGTCCCGGGGTGAACGAGAGTCAGTGCAATGATTCGCAACTTAACTTTGAAAAAATTGATCGACTATCTTCTCTGATTATAAGACCACGTTTAGCCACGTTAAGTTATATAGTTCAATTTGTATCTCAATTCGTTAGATATAATAAATTTGGCAATATATGCTTATGTTTATGCTATGCTTCTTGGAAAAATAATAACTATAAACGTAGTATTTCAACATTTTACTCGTTTAAACTAAAAGTAAGTTGTAATTATCGACCTATGAAAGTAAGTTTATGGTGTTTGTTGATTTATATTTTAGATGAATACGGTTGCTGTTATTGATGACGATATGGTTATCTTATTTTATAACAGAATTGCAATGATCCTATTGCAAATATGAAATTGTTTCATCTATCTATTATTTAATTATCGTAATCACCTAAGCTCATCTTTTCCATTTATTTTCTGTAAAAAGCATCCAATATACTCCAAAAATTTCATCTCCTAAATTCCCTCTCCATTCGTCTCAGATTAGCACATTTCGTTTGGAATCGAAGTCGGTTCGGCGAAGCGGAATTCGCTGTATCTCTCTAACAGTAAGCGCTCATTCGCATTGAGCCCCAGATATGGGATGCTGAGAGGCGCAATCAGCTGCCGTAGAAACGGAGGGCATCAGCTCTCCCACATTTGGCAAGTGGATGTGTGCGGCGGATCACAGCAGTTCAGTGGATCCCACTGCAGTCGCACACGCCAAATGATTCCCTTTCATTGCTCATTTGATGGATTTCTCAGCCGCATTTCAAACGTGGATGAATATGAATAGGCTCGGCACTGAAGAAGCTAAGAACTGCTTTAGAGGTATACATTTCTCATGGAGAATAATTTCTACTCAGTATATCTGAACGAAAGGAATACTTTTAATCACTCTTTCGGTATAGTATTACATATTCGGAATAACTGTAAAATGCTTATTTAATTTGCCTATGTATCGGTAATATTCATTTCGATAACATCACAGGTACTTGTGTTCTCTTGATACTAAAGGATGGTAATGATTTACTTCTCTCCTGAAAGAATACATTTAAAAGTTTTATCAATGTCTCAACGCTCTTCTCGTTATGATTTTTTTCCACGCATTCCATTCTACTTCATTGAGGAAGAAATTAAAAACCACCTAACTCTTCGTCTTAGCGATTGAGTTGCATTCCCTTTCAGAGGCTAATGTTGAAGGGGATAATGATCTTACAAGCCTTTTTTACGATAAGAATGAATGTTCATATGTAATTAAATACAGGTGTTTATGAGTATTTTTCCTCGGAATTAGTTACTTCGTACAAAAATAGAAATTGAGGGTAACATTGAGAAGCATTAGATAAGTAAGCGGATAAAAATCAAGGATTAGGGAAAGAAGAAAATAAGCAAGAGATTGGGAAATGGGAGAAAGATGAAGAAAACGGTGGTAATTAAACGTCGCTCGTTAACAAGGGTAATGAGGGGGAAAAGGAGAGAGGGAGTAAAGGAAGAGAGGAAAGAGAACTCATTGCAGCAGAAGATGGACGCTCTGAAGAAAAGAGAGATAACGAAGCTGATCGATTTTAGAGGGGAAAGCAACTTGTCTATGTCTATGTCTATGTAAGAACCCTGCAAGCCGCCTTTCGGCGTGTGGCAGGGGGTGCAAGCACCTTGACTCTATTTTCCTAAACGGTTGCTTTCGCGTATACTTCGCGGAAAAAATGAATTTTTGAAACGATTCGTTTTAGCATCTATTTCCCTAATCTTTCGGGCAGTATCAGCACGGCCCATATAACAGGGGGGTCGCATTATATCGGTTACATCATCTGAAAACGTAATTTCTCTGAACTTATTTAATAAATTTATCCTTTGAATTTTTCTTCTATCTTCTAATGATTCCCATCCCGCGTCCTGTAACATCTGAGTGACACTCGCTGTTTTATCGTAGCAATTCTTTACAAATCGTATCGCCTTTCGTTGTACTTTTTCTAAATCCCGAATATGACATTTCTCGGCGGGGTCCCATACACTACATGCATACTCAAGGTGAGGCCTAACTAACGCTAAGTAACATCGCTCGCGAACCTTTTCTTCGCTCCTACCGACTATTCTTTTAACGAAGCCGAGTTTCTTAAGTGCTTTTCCACATATATTTCGGATGTGGGCACTCCATGATAGATTATTCGTGAGAGTTACTCCAAGATACTTTACCGATTCTACTGTCATTAGGTTTACCCCTCGGAGACTATAAGAATAATTATTTATTATAGATTTACTTTCGAAGAAGTTAACTACCGAACACTTTTCTACATTAAGCTCTAATTGCCAATCATCGCACCAATTCATAATTCTATCTAAGTCGTTCGAAAGGGTTAATCTATCCTCTGAACTAACTATTTCCCTGTAAATGACTGTGTCGTCTGCGAATATCCTAACATTGCTTTCAATGTGATTGCTGAGGTCGTTGATGTATACTAAAAATAACAACGGTCCAATTACACTGCCCTGAGGGACGCCCGAGGTCACCTTAACCAAGTTGGAACTAATACCATCGAGTACTACTCGTTGCTCTCTATCGGTGAGAAAGTCTTTTATCCAATTAATAACTTGTGCATTGATACCCGCAACTTCTAATTTGTACAGCAATTTATGATGAGGTACCTTATCGAAAGCCTTCCGAAAATCTAAAAATATCGCATCGACTTGCTTATGTTTTTCAGCAGAGTTTAGAACATCGTGTACTAATAAAGCCAGCTGAGACTCGCAAGAACGAGTCTTACGAAAACCGTGTTGATTCCTAATTATGAAATTGGACGTTTCAAGAAAACCCATTAAAGAGCTAGCTATTATATGTTCCATAATTTTACCGCTCAGTGATGTTAAAGATATAGGCCTGTAATTAGCTGGATCGTCCTTAGAGCCACTTTTAAATATTGGCGTGACATTCGCAATTTTCCACTTCAAACTTCCGGTTAAAGAGGAAGTGAAACGGAAAACCCAAGATTCCAAATTGTGACGCGATCCCTTCAATTGTTTGTCCTCACTTTTCACGACTCCTATAAATTACGATTATTCGTTGTCTCAAATGGCGTATTATATGTAGGATAAACCTTGCTAATAATAAATTATATAGTAATGCTAAAATTACAAGGTGTCTTAAAGATGTAAACCCATTATCAGGAAGTCAATAGAATAATTGTGTAGCTTACAAAGTTGCTCTTCTTTCAAGACGTCTGTTCCACAAAGTGAAGCTATTAACTATTAACTTACAAATCCTAAAGTTGTGTTTATTAATTACGCTTCTACCGATTAGTTGTAAACAAATTACGAGGATTTCAAAGATTGACAGGTATTCTGATTTTCGAAATAGACTGGAATACTCCTCAGCCAAAAAAGTCACAGGGGTATGGAGAGTGGTCCCAAAAAACAGGAGGATGTTAAAAAAAAACAGATTATTCATATTTGGATATGGCGTAGAAAGGGAAAAATACGGGTTTTGTTAATAGATCGACAAAAATACCTGCAGTTGGTGAAAGAGAAAAGAATTTAATAGACTATATTACATAAATGAAGGAAAAACTAATGGGTCAGATGAAGAGGGTCTGATATCGTTAAATTGATCAATTGAAAAAAAATGCGAATGGAAAATTTAAAGGGACAAGATGATGTTAATGAGTAATATACTTAAAGTGATAAGGCTAATGATAAATTAAGAAAAGGGCTTTCACGAGGTAATTTTAGAGCTCATGAAGCAATATAAAAGTAGGTGAATGTAGTATAATATATACTGTACACCATCAAAACCTAAATGTATAGGTATTTAGTAAATCTTTTCAAGATTCTAATTGAAAAATATAAGATTTGAACAGCGCAAAAAAAGATTTAAAACTGACCTCTTTGACACTAGGTTAAACAGTTTCAAAGATAAACTCTTGGATGTATTTGGTGTCTGCTCAGCAGTTTTGGCCTCCGGAAATGGATTGGAGGAGAGGATGGAGTTATTAAAGTGTTTTATGTGAGTCTTGAACCTTCTGGACAGGTGCCATAGATTAGCAGATGTTTGCAGTTCTCCTGCTTCTGGAAGCCCTTTGATTAGGGATTTCCTCAGGGAGAGGAATTCTACAGGGAAATAAAACTCTCTTAGCGTGTTTTAGTTGGTAGCTCTGAATATGTCAAGAGAAGGTCTTTAAGGATATCGTCTACTTATTTGACTAATAATGTAATGAGTAATGCATTGACAAGCTTGGTAGGTACATATTTTCAGTAAAGAGTAAATAAACATTTCGTTCGAGAGATATAACTTCCCAAGTACATTTGCAAAGTCCGCGATCTATCACCACAGCAAACAACTTTCAATATTCCTTACGGTTGCTAGATAGTTTTGTGAACACTAACCGATTCATTTTAGAGATAGTGGATGAATTGAAGTATGCATCGAACACTTCTTAAAGATCAATATTCTTAGCAACCACAATGTTGTTATATAAAATTAAGTAAAACAAGGAAAATCACAGATTAATATACTTGTCCATAACAAAGGATTTGTAGAGTGAATTGTACAAAAAGTGAAAGTCTTTGTTTGCATGGTAACTAGATTTAAAAATAAAAAATATACTGTTCATAAATTGTAGACAAATTGCTAACATTTGTAAATTTCCAACTAAAACTGAATCGTTATGAAAAGAAGGACATTACATGTGACATTGAACAGTTTTGTCGGAACCTAAAAACAAATATGGACCGTTGCACCGATTTGCTCAAATATTTTTAGCAAAATATTTAGCGAAAATGGAGATCTTGAATAAAAAAATGTCATTATTAAAAAAATCACTACATTTTACTAATCCACATAAGGTTAGCGACTAGTTTCGTTTAGTAATGATCAAATTCAGCTAAGGAAAAAGAAAAGGCCGCTGGGTGAGGTCCTGTTACGTTAGTCATTAACATACTTAAACTTTTGTCCGTAAAATAGTGAAGCGTTTTCCCCTAATCTGTGCGTAGGTAAGATGTAAAATTGAGAACTTAAATTAATCGGATTATTAGTGCCATGAAAAACGCTTTGTCGTCTTCAAGTTTTTGTTATTCCTGTCGTAGGCTTGAAACATCGAATATGCACTTCCGCGATGCATTAAAATGTTCTCTGATAACCTTAAACATTGGTTACCTGGGTAACAGTTAGTTCGCTAATCGAATTGAGGTGACTCAACATCCGATATGTGATACGTGTGGTGGCTTCTGAAGTGCTTTGAGGAGGTCTCAAGCGAATGCTAATTAATCAGACGCGTCGATCGAGTTGAGGAATACTCCGCGGGGAGTAAAAGAGGGATCATCTTCGAATCTGGTAACTAGGACGATTGCATCTGTGGATCATCCGAATGTTTCCATTAATTATCGCCCAAAATTGAATCGTCCGGAAGATGGAATGAAAAATGGGAAGTGATTAAGGTTGGGGTTTTGACGCTCTAAGGGCTTTAGGGTTGTGATGGATGAGCAAGGGGTTGAGAGGGATCTGGTGATGAAGATCATTTAACATGGGGTTTCCTTGGAATTTCAAGACATACATTTATCATGCTCCATTATATTTCTAAGTACTTCCTCTAAGTTATGTCATTACGGTCGTAGTCTTCATAAGCATCACATGAAATATTGAATCCGCATTTACACAATGCTCACAAATGATATGTGCCAGGCTTAAACATTGGATAGGTAGGTAACAATTGTTTGCTAATCGAATCAGATGCCTCTGGGGTGATTCGACGTCAGTTCATGACATGTGTGGTAACATCTGAAGCGATTTGAAGGCTCTCTCCCTTTCTCGAGGGAATGCTAATTAATTAGAAACGTCGATCGAGTTGAGGAATACTCATTGGGAATTAAAAGAGCGGGATAATATTCGAATCTGGCAATTGGGAAGATTGCAATTCTAGATCATCCCAATACTTACATCGATTCACACAATAGTAAATCATCCTTAATTTGGGATGAAACATAGGAAGTGAATAATTTAAACTGCCTAAGATATTCAAAGATTCTATTGATGAGCAAGAGGTAACTCAACGATGAAAGGGAAGGTATTTCGAAAAAGGTCATTAAACATGGAATTACTGAGATTTGTAAGAATTTCTAGACGACTTCATACATGTATTTATGCTCCATTTTGTTTCTAGCAATTTTCTTTCGTTGATTCTTCAAATTCTGCTTTTTAAAATATTTACAATCAGATTGTACTAATATATGAGATTAAAGATTCTTAACCGAAAATTATTAACAAGTATTGAAAGGGATTAAAAGTATTTCGTAACATATTAGACAAGAGCAAAGTCAGGATAGGTTAGCAAAAGGAAATGAAACCATCTGACCACAGGAAGTGGATAATTTACTATGATTTTTGTTCGTAAAAAACATTCCACTATCATCGAAATGGATCAACCGGATGTAAAACTTTTTGTGCATGTAAATAATAATAATCACTTAACCATCTTTACAGTGAAGAATTATGCGCTGATTGAGTAGAAACGAATAAATAGGTGATAAAGTGAATGATGTATTGTTTTATAAGAGTTAAAGAGAAACTACAGAGGAAAATACTCAGTAATACTCAATAAGTATATAATACAGTATATTAAAACTAATATAAGTAAGTATATTAAACCTTTGGTTTTACTACTTTATGAACGTACGATAAGATAGCCCAATTTTTCTAGTCTTTAGTAAAGTTCTAACTTTAGTTTTATTTCTTTTACTTTTTAGTTTAATTTTCTTTAGTTTCATGGCTTTCATAACCATGAATAATACTCGCTATGGATTAGTAATATTTGTATCTACCTATACTATTTTTTGGTATCGGTATTGTAACATGGCATACCAGAGTACACTCTGATGGTGCCATATCTTTGTTTATCGAAATTCTACGTATTTTGTAAGTGACGGGAATCAATTAAAAACATTTCAAAAGCAGAAATAAATTTGTTAAGAGGACGAGGAAAATAAAACTATCAGGTCTGAATAGCCAAGAAATGAAACAGGGGAGAGTATCCGTAGAGATCTTGTTTTTATACAGAAAATAAAAAAATTCTCCGTTTCTCCAATAGAGTTCAAATAACATCCATTATGAATAACCGTTCTCGCGAAATTTCAGTGAGAACTGAAGATAAATAACCAGCGCATGCAGATGCAAAGAGAATAAATACTCCAGCGGCGCTCTTTTCGTGCGTGGAAAATGCATCGGAATAGTGCAATCGGATGTTAAACATTCTTAAACTCACGTAAAACGAAAGGGGAGTAATATTTGGAACAACGGTCAGTTTCAACGGTTCCAAGAGGATACAGTCATAAGGCAATTCCGGTAGAGATGCCCCACCTAAGGAAATTACTTCACAACAATGACCTTAGTGATAACAAGAATGTGAAACTGCGTGATAGAATATTAAATTTATTGATTGTTAACAATGTGTAAACAAACTATGCTTAAAAACATTTTCTCACAAAATATTAATTTTTTCTGCACCCATGCATTTAGTCATTTCCCCCAAGTGCCCGGGTGAGACGCCCCCTCCAGCCTTCTCTCCTACCTCTGCGGGAGAGATGCCCCATTAACTGAAACTGAATTTAATGTGCAAAGCGCTTGTTATATGACAAAATTGTTAAATTTAACTTGAAATTAGGATCTAACTAAACGTTTAAGTTAACTTTAAAATCTATTTAGAAGTTTCATTTGCAAACATTTAGCCAAATATTGTAGTACATTTAGAGAAAAATATCCAATTAAAATTATAATGAAATTTGCAATTGGAGTGAATGGGAGCTAGAATAAACACCGTCGATATGCGTGAAGAGAACTCCTAAGTGTTATAAATATGTGCGAAACAGCAATGCATAGCTACCGCTACGAGCAACCGTGCGAAGGAATTGACGAGGACGGAAGATGCTACAAAACAATCTCTCGAAATTCGAGGCAAAAATTCTAACAGAAGATGTTTTCTGATAAAAAAAATCATATTTGTAATTTCCATGTGAGGGGGTCACTTTTGCCGGGTATTGCATTTCGATTAGAAAATAGTGGCAAAACGCTCCATCCTAGTGCTTACTAAACAATACGTCATCTTTTGATTGTGCATAAAATGCATTTGACAGTGGATTTTAATTTGAATTGAAATTTAATTGTCGATAAGAAACGTCTTCATGAATAAAGCCTTAATCAGTATCACCTTAAAGTTAAATTGATACTAATAAGGCACATGTATCTAAAGATAGCGCTGGGGCATCCATCCCGAGAAGCGGTCTATCCTTTCAGTACGGGAGAGATGCCCTTACAGCCAGTAGTGGGGCTACACTTTGTCCAAGATGGCCGGTCACTGCACGTGGATATTAGATGAACCTATAGCTACAGGTTTTCATTACCTAATTCAAAATATTCGATCATTCAAACAGATGCCAACCAGAAACATTATACTCTATCTTATCTCAGGGCGGAAAAAAACAGAGCCTACTTGAAATGATGCTATAAAACTGCGTAAAAAGAATTAATCGCCGTGAAACTCTTGAAGATAGACGGGTACCTTCCAACTAACTGACGCACACCGGCTGTAGGGCAATCCTCTGGTTTTTCTTAAAAGTACTACGACTGGGGCATCTCATCTATTCACAATTATCTTATACAAATGTATCTATATACATAGCGGAATATATTGAATGAGGATCCAAGTTAAGGGTCGTTCTCATACGGGATTTGGTTGGGTTCTTGCAAAGGGACAGAGGGAAATCATCGCTTATGGTTCACATAAATCCCTTCGGTTGACCTTACGCATCGGAGGCTTTCATATCACATTACGTGTGAGGAATCGATGTTACATCTGTTCGCTGAGTTCTTGGGAAATATCTGCCTTCGCCCGAAATCTCTTTTATCAGAAAATAAAATTTTTGACATCACTCATGAATTCCTCAGAGGAATTTGCATTTCTTCACATTGACAGATTACATAGAATTTACCTTAACATAGCAAAGTAGTTTCTCCATCGCAACTATAACTCAAGTTTATTTAACTCTGTCGCTGAATCGGTAATACAACTTCCTCAATGTTTATCCCCGAGAAATACGCGAGAGATTTCGTAATGGGTGAACATTCTGAACGAAAAAGGTCGATGATATTAGATTCCACTTAACCGTCGAAAAAAAGGAAATCTGTTCTCATAAATAAATAAATGAATTATTTGAATGAAAATAAATTGTCTAGTACTAGGCAAATGGAAAATCGTGTGACATCTACGAACATCGATTTATGGTTTGAGCAAGAGCCTTCCAAAATATGACATTAGTATGTCCTGAGTTTTCTATTTTGAGAACACTGTTTTCAACACGGAAATTGTTGTGGTCATTTGGACGGTACCGATATAAAATATGGAAAATGAGAAAGGGTTAATCAGCCATATGTTCATGAATGGAGTGGATCTTTCTTTTGGTGATGGGATATGTATCTTTCACTTATATATGCCTAAATAAAATCTATGGATTAGGGAGTAATTTTGTCTCATTCCATTAAGTAAAACGAAATACAGGAAGAACTTTTCCACAAGGAATTTATTCCTAATTTATCAACTTAACAAAGTTTGTGTTTTGCTAAAATAAAATGCAAAATTGACATATTCTTATTCTATTCCCATACTGAAACAACACGAAAGTCGTTTCGCAGAACCACTGTTAAATTAAGTTCTACTTCTAAAGGAAAGGAGTTGCTGCGAAAAATGTTTGATTTGCCCATCCAATTCCATAAAAATATTTTCAATTCATTCCGGACAAAACGCTGAAGGCACGCGCAGAGAGGGAGTGAAATATTAGAAAAGTATTCATCCGATAGACGGAGACAGTACTGCAGTTCGTTCTATCGAGAGAATGTAAAAGGGTATAAAGCGTAGAAGCAGTAAAATGGGAAAATTGAAAACATGAGGGCAAATTGGAAGGAAAAGAGGAAAGAGAGAAAGGCGAAGATTTTCGAATAGCCGAAGCGTGTTGAGTTCTAATGAGGTAATCGGAAACTTTGGCAGAAGTTCTTTATCAATGTAATTCATGCATGAAATTGGAAACGAAAATTTGAACTGATGAAATAACTCCATGGTGGCCAGACAAGTGGAAAGAGGATTTGATACTTTCATAATTTCTGGTGAAGAGATGTCTAACTGTCGCACGAATCCGTCTTTGCGATGTCATGACAAGGGTAGCTGTTTCACGGAGGCGACTTCAAATTTACTCTCTAGGGGTCGTCCATTAATCACGTGATGTTTTTTTTGCAACTTTTTAACCCCCCCCCCCCGCCCCCCTGGTGATATGCAGTGAGGTTTTAGACTAACCCCCCTTTATCCAAAATCAGGTGTATTTTTTGGTACAAAGTATCTTAAAATTTTCAGAAGATTATCTTTAAATACAGGTATAATCTAATTTAATTCTGGGAAATTAAGGAGCGTGATAATTATGTCCAGAGAGACATTAAGGTTGCAGGTTGTTTGTGACTGGCATAAAATAATAAATGAAAGGTGTAATCATGTGAAAAGCATAATTTTACTTATTATTGTTGCATTGTTTTGAGGGAAAATATACACGGCAACGATTTACGCATGTTTTCGGCGCCAAAATCACCGACTTACTGGCAACTGGAAAGCCGAACAGGGCGGCCGTTTTTCTGTTTAGAAATCGCGCGCTCAACGAAAAAATAAATGCACGTGATATCTCACTGCACTCCCTCTTGTGATATTTCGTGATATTCCCCCCCCCCTCTTTCCAGCTTCTCGTGATTAATGGACGATCCCCTATGGTTAAAAGTAGTTGGGAATACAAGAAGTATGTGGGACGTAAAATGGAAAGAAGAAAGTGGTGTATTTGAGTTCGTTATTTTCTAATACTTTTTTGAAGTTCCAACTCTATGATTTCTGCTCATCTCTTTGTACATTAGTTGAATTCGACCACGTCATCAGTTTGATTTACTGCTTAGGAGTAACTCTGTTAGTTAAACATAGAGAGAGGTTTACGGCATACCAATAGGTAACGAGGAGTGTTTAGAAGGATCCAAGACGAGTGTGAAAGTGATTTTGCGGCAAAGGAGACTCATTCGAGGAACCGAATACACATCCTCATGCCATAACTCGCATTCCGCCGTCGTTGTGCGCTGTTTCACCTTTCTTTTAAACAAGAATTTACAATTTAACTGGAATTAATACTGAAATTAATGAAGCAACTCTACCTCATAATAGATATAGTAAATTTGTTCTATAAGACCAGGATTAAATTAGTACTCCAAAAGCCATCATATGTATGGAGTATGGCAGGGCACTTGTGAATTGTCTTCGTTCGTTCCCCCTATATCGTACAAATTGAATTCCAATAACAACTGTCTGCTTTTGCTATCATCTTCCAAAATCTCTTTGATATCTGATTCGGAAAATCGCGTCCACTGAAAATCGCCAAGTCCAGTGACTCATCGCGTAAGTCAGCATCCAAATATTTCTAATGGGTATTATGTCTAATTTCATTTTTAAATTTCGTTGAATAACCTTTAACAAATTAAAATTAATGATACAGTTTAGAACTTAGGGAAGAAGTATTTTGATCGACTTAAAGTGAGTTATGCCTTTTCCATAACAAAGATATCACTTCACTCTCATAGGAGGACATCTTTGGAATTTAACCAAGCGCGAAACTACCTGAATTATGAATCCGAGATTTGCTTCAGATTTTGAATTTTCTACACTCTCTGAATAACATTATAAAGTTTAGTTTATTTTTAATTCTTTTAGTTTGACAAAATCTATCTAGCAATGAAGATTTGGGAAAGATAATTTCGTTCAAAGTTTAAAAAGAGAATGGGTTCAGAAAGCATTGGATCATGAATATAGAAACCTGCTTAATAGTGCATAAACCAACTCAGCACTGAAAACAAATAATGATTATATATGTAAATTATAATCAGTATGGCCCTATGGATTCCTATTATGAATGTTATCAATGCTTCAAAAATACTAATATCCAAATGTCTTTCAAGTAATTATAGTCATGTATTAAAATGACATTTATGAATGTATAAAAAGGCAGGAAACAGGAAGAACTTTTCCACAAGAAATTAATTCATAAATTATTAAAAAGATTCTATGCATGTTTTTACGTTATCTACGTATCACAATATGCCTATAAGTACGAACAAACCAGCGTTGAGATTGTCAATTTTACCCTATGGATATTTACTTAAGAATAAATTGACTAAAACCCTTTCCTTTGATTTTGTAGATTTTAAGCGAAATTTAATCTTAACGAAAGTAAAGGAAAATGCGGGATGTTATCAAAAAATGCCCTCAATTTTTTCAATTACATTATTTATTAATGTCTTCTCAGATTTCATGTTAAATAGAGGAAGATATGGATTAAAAATTCAAAAGAAAATAACGGGATACACAGTGAAGCAAGACTATTTTGATTGATAAGAGTAATTTGGCATTATGGCGAATCTCAATAAAATATGGAAGAAAAAGCACAATTTTACCGAATCAAACGAAATTATTTTAAATTATTGTATGAATTCCATTCACATTGTCTCCTAAGTCCCAGATTCGAACCTGGGCTTGTGAGATTATTTCTTCGGTCGTCAGAACTATTCCACTTGCTAAGGGCAGTGTTTTGTCCTAACGACGCGTTAACTTCTAAGTTAGAGAGATGATAACTTGAACCAGCAACAAGAATACCACGTGATCTGTTCAGTGTTTAACGCTCGTTTCTTGGTCATTTTTCTCAACTCTTGATGTATTAAAGCATAGCAGTCTACCTCTACTTGAGTACTCTTTTCTGTTAAATTAGAGATGCAGGCGAGAGGCTAGCAGATACGTTTAAGAATTCATGATATGGTTATGAGAGTGTATGCGAAGTAAGGAAAGGATAAACACAGCGGAGAACGGTCTGTATTCCCTCAAGAGGCAATCGGGAGAGAGCAAACAAAAATGTTTCCCAAACAAACAAATTGAATCTCTCTTTTGATGGGTCTATGGCGAACGTTGCTCCCAATTCTATGTGAAATAATTACTTCAGACTTTAGTTGTACAGTGCATATTTTTAGATACTGAAATATCTTAATTCATTTTCTCATTTAATGCATTATAATGATAACGTATGCTATTTGTATTGTTTGGTATTTGCACCGTGATATATCCAAATTACTGATGTCGGTAGGTTTGCTCTGATTTTTCATACAGCCTTACTTTGCGAGTTCCGAAAACTAAGTAATTCCTAATTTTTGTAATTAAAATTTATTTTAATTTTAATAATATTTTTACTAACGATGGAATGGACGTAAGTACAGGCTTTAAATTCTCAATTTTGTTTGAATAAAGATGTAATTTACTCGAAATTTTTCTACGTCTAATTTTTCGAAAAAATAAAATCTTTAAATTAGTCTGACTGAACACTTTAATATAAAAATATTGATGTGAATCTTCTATATTTAAATGGTAGATAAAGAGCATCAAATGCAGGTTTGAAAAAATCGGTAAAAAACAAACCGCAACCGCTACAAAAGCCATTTTTTTCGAATTTTCTTCACGATTAATATTTATTAACTATTATGGTCATTCTAGGTGTAAAATATATTTCCATCTTAAGCAAATAAGTTTTTGCAGCTCAAAAATCATTAAATGCGACACAAGCTCGGAGTTTTAAGATTTATTTAAAACAATAAAAACAATCAGTCGCCATAAGCCCCTAAGCAACTATAAATTTTCTCTCCGCATATAATTTCACTGAAAACAGGTGGAAAATGTCTTCAGTGAAGTATTTAAAAACCAGTGTTTTATATGCTATTAAATCTTGTAGTGGAAACAAGTTCCATTTCTTTTACCAATTTATACCCTTGGTGCATGCTACATCTACATTGCCACTCTACTCTTTCAGTCCACAAAAGCAATAATATAATTCTTGTGTTAAAATAAATTAGGATATTTAGAAAGAAGAACTTCAAATCAAATTTGCACGGATACATTACATAGCATCACAGAGAAAAAGGTATACAACTCTTAAAAGTCTTCCTTAGGAAAATAAACTTCAGAAACAGATTTTCGTAAACGGTTTCACAATTCTTGCTGTCTCCAACATGACTCTCCCAATACGGCTCTCCCTCGGAATATTTTCAAAGAAAAATCGAACCACGAATATCTCCAAAACTGCGTCGAACATGTTCCAAATTTTTGAGAGAAATTAGCATAATATCGGAGAGACGTATTGAACCATAAAGCGAGAAGACTTTTAATGAACGGAAATATAAAAAACACGATCGTTGGGTGTGTGTGCTAAGAACGGAATGCATACGGGAAGAAAGCAGAAGGCAACAAAGGAAGAGAAGAGTGGTACCACAGGAACACCATTCACAGGAATCAAACACGTATTTATTCCGACTGTTTGCACGATTCATTGGGCTTGTTGCAATTATTTCGTCAGTCCGTAATGAATTTGATAGTAGACGAGATTTATTTTATTTATTTATCAATGTAAATTGAAATAAATTTTAATATCAATTCTTCCACTTATATATACGTGGTGCATTCAAGTTATAACACCTCCGATTTTTTTCTCAGAACTGGTTACTGATAGAAACATGCGGTTTGTTTTAAAATACGCGCACACTCATTTTAAATGCATGATAGAGATCTCAGCACTCTACGGCACATAGAATGTTAGCGGCAGCGGAGATAGTTCGGACTGTTATTGATACTTAAAATGGCGACTTTCTCAATGCAAGAACAGCGTGTTATCATTCGTTTTCTCCATTTGCGTGGTGTGCCACCGGTTGAAATTCATCGCCAGTTGACTGAGACATGTGGTGATGGCGATTGCTTTTGTTATTTGTGTTCCGTGTTTATGTCACACATTGAAAGATTGAGATACAATTCAGCTCCATAATACACTTACTTTCCGCAAAGAATATTCATCGGGGTTATAAGAATGATATATAATTTATTTCTGTCACTTATGTTTAATGTTTGATTCATTAGTACCCCTGTACCTGTCTGAAAATATCTCTTTAAACATGGTACTTCTTATCTTAATGTGATCTTAGAATATATTTTTATATTGTCTTAGTTGAAGAAATTGTTCATGCAAATTATATGAGATTGAATACTGAGTAGATGTGGCTATGTAGACTTCATTGTAACTTAAATTTCTCGGTATATTGGTTTAGAAAGCCTTGTATTTACTATCTATCAACAATTATGAAGCATGTGTTACGATCAAGGTTGTTGCATTGGCATTTATGAAATTTAACATCCCTGTTGAGAATCAACGGGCACTTCTGCTAGTAATAGATAAAGGTAAGACTGAGAAAATCAGTACTAACATTAAGTATTTCGGCATATTGCGTATCAATTTTCATTTTTGGGATTCATTTCATGTAATATCAAAAAAGTGATTCATTCCTCTTAAATTAACGTAGCTTTTTTCTTAATTCTGATGATATGAGGTTTTATTGGCGACCCATATAAAAGGACAGGTGTTTGTATCGTTGCAATGCAAATAGAAGCAAAGAAAAAATGGAATCGATCCTAAAAATGGAATTTCCTTTAGAAAATTCATGGAGCCTATCAAAATACGATCTCAACAAATTTGGTAATGCGATTGTGAAAAATAAAAAGCAAAAATAGAAATGAATGGAAAAAATTAAAGCAAAGAGAAACGTAGGAGCGATGATCGCATTCAGTTAGGATTGAGACTAAAATTTTTCAAAATTAGATAAGATCTGGTGCTTTCCCGGCGAATATTGTGGATGAAGTTCTCTCGGGTTGCAAGCCGGATGGTTTCTTCGCTGTCTCTCGACGTTTCGGTCCCCGTCTCCGGAACCATCTTCAGGAGCGAAGTACGCTCCTTCCACTCCTTGAAATTTCGCTTTTCGCTTTTGGCTTGCAACCCGAGAGAACTTCATTTAAAAAAATTATTTCTTTGGATTATATTGGTTTAAATAATCTAAATATCAATCTTATACATATAGATAACTACAAATGGAGAAAAAATAAACATTCATACAAAAAGGCATTAAGTAGAAAGATGAAGAAGAAAAGCATTGAAATTTTTCCACAGTGTTTACTAAAAACAAATTATAAAAAAGTAAAACGATTCTACTCTTCATTACGGCGTATTTTCACAAGACATCTCCAGCGACTGTGAATTTTAATGACAAAAAATTGTGATTGTTCTATTCTTAATTGCAAAAAAGCTCATTTAAAATACTATTTAACATTCTATAGTTATATGGTATGGTATCATGGATACAAGCAACTTTGTATTCATGTTAACCTACTTTCTCAGGAGCGCCAAATACTTCTGCTGCGTTATGAAATTAAAATGTATTTGTATTGCGATGTATAAGATCTTATTCTGTTAGATTAAAATAATATAGTCATAACACTTTGTATGAAGCAGTATATACAAAAAGGGTTCTTAAAACTAGCTCTAAAATATACCACTTCTTTTATCTTCAATAATATTTTCATGAATAATTCTCTCTTTCCTTTCTCCAACTCAAACGAAATTTTTCCAACTCCAATCAGGAAATACTTCCATTTCCTTTCCTTGTTTATGGTAACATTTTCCTTATGCACACTTCTTGTTTATCCTAGGGGGAAATTTTTCGTTGCCAATGGAAACAAGAAAGCTTTTCTCATGCACCGTAACTCAGGTTCTCATTATTAAACATTCAATACCTTCCGAAGCATTCCCAAAGGATACGCATGAATTTTCGATGGGAAAAAATACAGCGATGCAGATTAGGCCATCCCATATTCAAAACGATTTTCTGGATTTGCTCAAAGGCACATGGACCTGTCTTCATACTTTGTGCATTACATTTAATACTCTCTTTTTTATAGCCCTTTACTCTGAAATGTCGTACTCAATTTTACCTATATTTCAGTGCAAGGAAAGTCGTTGAGATATATTTGTATTGCGAAGTATTTTAATGTATCGAAAATTGAATGCATTGAGTTTTCGTTATTTTATCTTCATATTTGATTTAGATTTCCAATTACATAGGGGAATAATGTCATGCAGCCATTTCTTAATTATTGGAACAATTTTCATATGATTTATAGTACGGAACTAATGAAAATATTTATTTCAAGTCACTTGTCTTTTTCATGACTGTAGTAATGTGAAATCTACTTTCAGTCACTTATTGTTGTACGCAATGAAAGAGATAGAATTATGACTAAAGAGTTATAAGTAAGCTCTTCTAAAGAGAATCTTTGCCCTTTTATTGACTCTGTGAGGAAGGCAAGGGCCAAGCCGCGTCCCATTTCCTTTCATGCTTTGTAAGCTCATTACGACTGCAAATTACGCATAGGAAATCATTTCACATCGCATTCGAATTCGTGTAAGCTTTTTCCAGTTCAGATGTCACGTTTCCAATCTAATGAATGACCGTATATGAGCCTACGTGCCCATGAGTTTAATCCACTAATTTATATGCTAATCCATTATACTCTCTACAATCCGTGTTCACCTGACTGAACGTTTATCTGATTTCATTTTTTGGCAGATTTCTCCGATTCTGATTGAATTAAGCTCCCTGCGCAGATCCAGAGGAACTGAATTATGTCAATGCCGGAAGTATGCGTCCATAATATAGAGCAAAACAGAATTTCTCGCTTTAACGCAAGAACAGGCTCATGACAGGATGAACACGTTTCTATGGTTATTATTTAGCATCATTTATTTCTCAGGCAGTCAGATAATATGACGGTCTTGGATGTAAATCGAGTAAAGAACAAAGTCGTCTTAATCAGGATCAAATTACCTTAGTTGGTTTTTGGAAAAAAGTTAGGGGTATGGGAATTCCTTTGAAGGTCTTCATTAGCTAACTCCATTGAGCTATAGGGAAATCCTCTCATCGCAAAAAGTATCCACGTCCAAGTGCATTCACTCCGTTTTTGCTGCGGATAATCGAGGAAAGCAAAAACAAACAAGAGTTTCCTTCGCATCCCGTTGCTAGGCAATCGCCGATGGATATATCTAAAAAGGTCAGTTTTGGTAATCCAGTGGAAAAGCTATGACAAAAAGTGACTGAGAAGCAAATTGAGAAATGGGGTTCAGAATGTATATCTCCGCATCTGATCCAGACTAAGATTATAAAATTCGCCATTTGAGTTCCTTTCCCGCTCTCGCTCGTTCGATATCCTACTTCGCTCTTTCACCCCTAGGGGTCAGGCGAGGCAAGTATCGCTCCGAATGCTGCGGATAAACTGTTCGAGTCGAAGTTGAATGCAAAACCATTTGGGAAAATGAAAGAACTGAGATATTTTCTTGGGTTAACACTTGAAGTGTAGAAAAGAACGGAAAGTCAATAAGATATATAATGAAATCGTACAACAAGGGTATCCATCTGAATTGGAGGGACATGTAGAAGGTCTCGCCAAAATATATTTGAAATTTCCGTGTAACACATAATGCTCTTTTATGCCGGGTGATAACTGTATTGTCTTGCTTTGTAATTAGTGTAATCGTATTGCGGTAGTTCTGATGTATTAATTGATAGTAAGAGGTGATTAGGGTAATTAATGTGTTGATGGTAGGGGAGTCCGGGCCACCCTGGGTTACGCCGCCACCCCAGCGAAACAGTACTTGGTTTGTTGAAATGTCGTCCAGCCAGTGCTATAACATAAAAGCCGATGTTGGCATTAAGTTCCCAGTCGCTAGAAGCTGTGCGAACACATTATTTTATTGTGTCGCAAAAATTCTTGTTTTTAACAGTTGTTATTTGACTACATATTTCATTAAGGTAATTGTGTCTATATAATGTCTAATGTTTGAAAATAAAATTAAACCTGTTTATAGTAGTACTTAAGCTACATTTTCATGCCAGTAAATAAATTGTTTCACATGGCCGCTTGCTTAAGGACGACTTAAGCCGCAATGTTGTCAATCTGGGGTTGTGACGCCGTAGCACCAAGGGTTATTAGCTTAGCTTATCTATATGCATAGTTGATTTTATGTCATGCTGAAATTTACATTTACAGGTGCAATTTATACGCACTGTTGCTTTACTTACTACCATTTAATTACTCAAATTTTCTACTGCTTTATTCTGTAAACCAGTGCTTCCCAACATTTTGCAGCTGGCGACCCACCTTTTCTTATCGGAATACCTTCCACAGTCCATCGGTCCATGTTTTAAAACCCTTAAAAGTAAAAAATCTTATTCGTATCGTATCCCTTCCTTATGTATGTATAATTTACAATTAAATATTGCAAAAATATATGCATAAATCGATTTGTTTCGATTTTTCTTATCTTTTCTGATGGGTCATTCATTGGTTTCTGATATTTTTAGGATCGACCCAACTGAAATCCTTCCACAGGTTGGGAACCGGTGCTGTAGACAATGCAGTGTTTTTCAATAAAATCCTCACAATTTATGTTTGATAACTGTTTTACATGAAAATTCATTAGGATAAATAAAATAATTAATAAACACATAGCTATTTGCTACCTAAAATGACGGCTTCATAAGTCCGAGACCATGGCGGAATTACTCCGGTAGCCGGGTTTATTCCGCCATTGCGCAGTGTTTCATTAAAACTTTCTTATAAGTACTTTATCAATAACAACGATATCAAATAATTTCATTCAGATTCCAGACAAGTGAATTAAGTTTTTCAATGTTTTCATTTGCAATAGAGCGTCGTTGGAATGCTGTCGAAAGTTAAATTCCTTTAAGGTGTTATTATCAAATCTGCGATGAGCACGCAAACACTTTTCAAATATGCAAGGATTGTGATTTATAAATATAAACACCTATATGTTTTCATAAACACGCAGTCTGCCCTATATTCCGGAATAAAATCAAGTAATAGCAAACAAATAGTGTTGGCTTACTTGAAAATGTTTACTGTAGATACTCGGGGGGGGGGGGGGGGGAGCTTCTGAATTGTATGCGGTAAATTTAAAGTTTCCATCAACTTGTCTGCACATATTTACCTTAGTGGGGTTCCCGGTTGCATTCACAACGGCTAAGAGAAAGTAATATTTTTTCCACTTTGGAACATTTAACGTAGAAAACATGATTTTCACGTCTAATAACTAAAAAAATGAGATTAGCTCGGGATTTTGTAAAAATATTGGATTTTGAGATATATTGAATATTTTAGCTAGTCAAAAAAATGTTTGCTAAAGAATACCTATTTACTCTTCCCTACTGGGCAAAGTGGAATATTTAAACTCTTAAATTATAAACATCAAAAACACAAATTGAAGGATAAAAGGATGTCTGCGATAATCTTTTTCGTCATTTTGACAGCGAAATCAGCCGAGCATACATTAAATATTCAGTTTGCGAAAAAGAGAATTTTAATTGCCCTAATTTCATTTAGAGAGAGAGAGGAGAGAGATCTTGGAGAGAGAATAAAATACGTCAGAGCCCATTTAAATGCGATGCTTATCTTTCACGTTCCACTTGTTCCTCTATCTCTCTTTTCAAGAACTCCAATCGATTTAGTACAGCTTATAATTGTTATCTACCTTTTGATGACCGAGGTCAACTACGACTTCCAAAAAACGCTATTTTTAATTGTCTTCAAATTGAGTTTGTCATCTCAGCTTTCGTTTCGAATTTGGAGCAAAACGATTCCGAATTTAATATTTGGGCGCGGTCTTCTGGTTACGAACTGAAAATGGAAAAATGGCAGCTGCGGAAGGATCGTCGTCCCTTTTCCTCGATGTTATAAACTAAATGATGGAATATCATACATTAATAATGGGAAAGTCACGTAAGATGTGCTAAGTTTTTACTTTTCGATTCGCTTCACTGTCCGATATAATTTATCATATAATGAAGTTTGTTTTCGAAAATAATATATTTTCCAACGCTATTCTTTATTAACTTGAAATTCGACTGAAGGTATTTATTGTGCGGTAAGGCGCGACAAGTGATTTGAATGTGACACAAAAGAATAGCGTGAATTCAATTGATAATGAACAATTAATTAACCTTTCCTAGGACAGAGTGCATAAGTGACGAAACCATAGGTAAGGAAATCCAATCCCGGAAAACCCAATTCAGCCAAACATTGCCAAATCGTGAGGACTGTGCCTCGAACGACCTACGCACACTTGACCAGCGATCGATTGACCGACGGCTCGATTGATCTTAACCAAACCCATCAACAGTTGCATATAACTTCTGTGAAACAAGTATTTGCTACAACGTATTTACAATAGAACGAAGTCTAGATGTCGATCAAGCAGCCGGTTAACTGAGTCCTTCATTCGAGGAGACCCTGATCTACTCACATATCTATAGTAGATATCCATTAAAACATTCGCTTTATATACATGGAAAGAATCTATCCCAATGGGAAATTATCTACCTACTCATATATCTATTATATGTAATTCCTTCTCCGGATTCATTCATTTATATAGGTATATAGATAGATAGATAGGATCCTAATTCACAGGCCAAACCACAAGCGTCATTGACTTGAAAATTTTACAGCGTGGCCCTAACGTGAAACACCCAGAAAAAAATGCCACCTTGAACCTCAGTGTCATGGGTTCGATGCCAGAAGACCCCAAAACAGCGATTTTTCCCGTTTAAATGTATTGCTTTGATTTTCGGGAATTTCACTTCCCGGAAAGGTAGAGAATCAAAATTCAAGGAGCTTACAGATATGGTTATGATCTATCAAAAATATTAATGAATTCTACAGAAAATGTCCTGGGTTCGATGCTAGGACGATGCAAAAATCTCCCATTTAAAATACATTGGAGTAGTTCTTCATTATTACTTTCTCCATATACGAAGTATAGAGAAAGTATTGTTTTCATGAAAAAATTCGACTTCGAGATTTCAACGGAAATTCACGTTTTGGGGTCCCTAGAACACGTTTTAACCATTTTCGGAATGATGTCTGTGTGTGTGTGTGTGTGTGTGTGTGTGTCTGTGCTTGTGGGCGCTCTAACGTAAAAACTATTGATGGTATCAATACCAAACTTCATATATAGTACTGCGGTGTGTGCTGTCAGAGTTGATTAGGTTTTGGAGTAAATCGGTAAACCGGAAGTCGAGCTTCATTCATTAAAGCTCATTTCCGGTTTTCAAAATATCTCCATAAATATGATATATACGTAGATTGTATTACTTATAAAAGTTTTAGATAATGTAATTTACTATAACTTTTGTATTTAACATATTTTTGTATCACCGGTTGATTAGGAGTTATTCGTAAAATACCGATAAACCGGAAGTAGCTGTCATGTACTTTGTGGGCGCTCTAACATGAAAACCATTCATTGTATCAACACCAAATTTCATACATAGTACTTTGGTTGGTTTCTTTAGAGTTGATTTGTTTTAAGGGTAAATCAGGTAACCGGAAGTTGAGCTTCATTCTTCAAAGCTCATTTCCGGTTTTCAAAATATCTCCATAAATATGGTATTTAGGTATATATTATTATTTGAAAAAGTTTTATAAAATGGAAATTATTATAACTTTTGTATGATACTTATTTTTGTTTCACTGATTGTGTAGGAGTTATTCAGGAAATACTGATAAACCGGAAGTTGCTGATTATGTACTTCGTGGGCGCTCTGGGCTCTATGGGCGAAAGGCCAATTTCATCGTTTTGAATCGATCGTGTCCCGAAAAACATTATTTATAATGTTTTTGGCGTCAAAGATAATAATATATATATATTAATCACTCATCTTCCAAATTTAGATGGAATATAGAGTTCGAAATTACTGCCGTAGATAAATATTTACATCTTATATATATGGAGAAAGTCATGTGCTGGCCACATCAGATTTTTTTTTTGATGCAGTTATCGAAATGATAGGAAGTTCTTGCTTAGCTGGAAGATGTATATTAAGACTTGGCTTGAGAAAAAAATTTAGATACGACCATACTTTTCCTGAATTCGATGCCAGAGCACATTCAAATTTCTCTCATAAGGAATCTATGTGAAAGGTAGAACGTCGTTTGAGGCAGATCAACACTCCTTAACCCAAGTTGTGATACTGTGGTCCAATTATGCACTAACATTGTCCCTAAATTATGGATTACCTCTTCATAAAGGTCTGAGATCTTTCATCGTACATTACTTAGAGATTTAAAGGAGTTGAGAGAGATACCGCAATAGCTAACAAAATCGATGGCCAATATGCAAGAGCAATGAGAATAATTTACCAAGTTATAGGCTGTTATTGTTTTAGCTAATATTAATAGAAGAAGTCTTGGTTGTTACTTCATTTACCACTATTTTCCTCTTTCTAATTTTTGCATCTATATAATGTAACATCCATAAGGTGGAAGATATTACAAGATAACAAGAAATAAAATCCATTGCTTTGAAATAGGTAAGGAACCTGATTAGGGTACTTTGAGATTTCGGAAAGTGGCAGGATATTCTCGAAGTCGTGATTTCATAAATTGAGCCCTTTAAATTCCCTTGAAATTGGGTAAATTTAAAAACAACCAAAGAGAAGAGTCCCTACTGCCATAATTTAATCCTACCATTAGCGCTCTACAATTCAAAGGTCTACATTCCTTTCGCTGGAGTTTAATACAAAGGATCAGTTCCTCTAGCTTTATATTAACTGAAAACTTTCCTTAATTTAATATTTGACCCATTCTTTTGAATTTTTCCTTGAGTTCCGTCTTTCATAATTTTAGTTCAATAAGTGACTCATCTCATTTTCCCTTGTCTTTGAATCGGTTTGAAGATAATTTTTTACTTTCTTTTGTTTATTTATCTTCAGAAGGTGCCACTACGATACTTTCAACTCTCAAGATGTTAGCTTCTCTGATTTTTGAGGTTTCCCGCTACCATATCATGAGAGAATATTTCTAATTTTTTTAGTAAAGAACAGGTTATTATACACTGTAATAAATTTCGTTTTAGTTTATCGCATTGACAAACCAAAGCAACTGAAGTGCTATCAATACCAAGTAATGACTTTCATCTGCGACTCTTAACTCGCAGGCTATGAAGTTAGACCGATTATCATTGGGAGAGAGATATGATTGAACTCTCAATCAGTAAAAATAGTCATTCATAAGATCTTCCTACAGCTCTTGTTTCTGTTTTCAATGTTCCTTAAAGTATTGGGAAACCTCGTATTAGATATTTTCTCGTAAGACCCCACTCACAAGGGGTGTGCGTTTGCCCTGGGTGAAAGCGGTCCCTAAGTCGGTTCCCGGTGGAGTCTATGATATTGACCAACCATCATGGAAATATTGGGAATTTAACTGATTTAATAACTAGTGAGTCCAAGCAGACTAGAATATCGAATACTGTGACAGGTGAAGAATTGACCAAGCGCCTCACCGCTTGGCTGTACCAGACCCAAGTAATGTCATGTAAATATAATATATGTATGAAATCATTCTGTGGGAATTGTATGTTTATCAAGTATTTATTTTATGTTAATGATGTTTATCAGTAGTATATATGTATGTAGGTATAAAAAACTGCCACCAGGCTAGCAGCCTATCTGTGGTTATATGTAATAAATAAATAAATCCATCAAAGGAATTACGCGCCATGGGCTTTACTTCAATTTTTTCGTGTATGAGAATTTATTTTGCATCTCCAGTATACATGTACAACAAAACAGCTTTGTTAAATCACCGTAGCAATAAATGAAAATCCTTCTGATTTTTAAGGAACTTAATTATTTGATATTTTTATTCCAATCAATTAGGAGGAAAATAAATCATTGGAATACGTATCTACGCACGTTTTGTCTAATTCGCATTATTGTAATCCAAAAATCTTATGAGTAATGCAATGTAAGTAATAAATGTAAGCATTCGATAGTTTTTATCTCCTGTCGACTATGTTCATGTTACATTGTGACATTTATAGCTGCATTTTTTTAGCTTTATCTCAATATCAAGCAACAACATCTTTCATGCTTGATTCATGTTTATTAGAATTAGAAATTTCTAAAACGGTACACCAATCCTTTTCGTATTGTATGTGGTTAACGAGGCCTCTTAAAAATAATGTGGATTCTCAAAAAAATGCTGAATACGAGGCCTAATTTTGCTATAAAACTAACAGAAGGTTAGAAAGAATTAGAATAAAAAAGATGACATCAATTCTCTTCTTCCCTTCAACTAATTAAGAGTTTATATTAGATTGTATTGAAATAATTTTTCACTTGAAGTGTTAGTTTGATTAGCCAAGATTAACAAGTCATAATCAATATCATAGTCAAGTGACTTTTTAAAATTTCATTTCATTCTAAAACTAAGCTGTCTGAACTTTCCTAAGATTTATATTCATGTAAAATGCATACCTACATTCGTATATAAAATGGTATGTATCGGGGCTTATCGAATTTACACCAGCCTTCCAGGGAAATTAGTTGACCTTACATCAAATGAAAGGCAATTTAGTATTCTATTCATGTCAGTGTTTCCCGTAAGGACACATTTATTTACTTTGAGGGAATATCTAAAGCATGGTTCCGCTAAATCTTTAATGTGTTTGAGAGGAGGCTTTTTCGAGATGTTTAAAATTCAATAGCAAAGTAGAGGAGAATAAATACTGGAAATTCCTGAAAGTTAACATTTTGATCATTACACAAAAAGACTCTCGTTGAGCGATTTCATTCTAATTTTCTCTCGGTGGAAAATGTAACTAAATGGACAAATTTAATAATACTTTTAGCGTTTCTAACTTTTAAAATAACATATCATTATGTTTCAGTAAAAGCTAACCCTCATTTATGGCTCAATCTGTACGCACACAAACATAATTAGCAGAAGGGTAAAAAGGGTTTCCTAAGCATAGGAATAGAGAATCTTCTTCGAAACACCTTTTTCCCCTTCACACAAACCAAAGGGCTCAAAAACGAAATAAAAAGCTTTTAGAAGTGGTCCAGCTGCCTTTCTATTCAAAGAGAATATTCCACGCCTCAATCGACTTCGATGACGGACAGAAGAGCAATGTTTTTATCAACAGATACACTTCATTCCGCGAAAAAATAAAAGGTATTTCACAGTTTCGTACCCCTTGAATGAAAGACTATGAAGATCTCAATAATTCCAGCCGATCCTATCTCCGAATAGGTGAAATTTTCCGCGTCGACTTTTTCGAAAATCAAAAAAGTGGAGGAAATGGAAGGGCCGTTTCTTTGAAAAGAAGCTTCATCAATTTTGGAGGGGTCAATTTTTGAGGGAAAAAATGAAAATCGGAATTCGAAGCGTGACTTAATTTTTTTGGAAGGACAAGTGGGAAAGAAAGGCACATCAAAGGGAATGGAAAATCGTGGGTCAAAGGTCAAAAAAAGTATTTTCCAGAAAGAGGGAGGAAATGTGGATTTTGGGGCGCCGGTAATTTGTGAGCAAACTTGCGAAATTAAGGAACCGAGAGGGAATCGGTCAGATTGAGGGAACTACCGAAAATGAGGCATTTTGGCAATGCATGGGATCTACTGTTTAAACATGAGTTATAAGCTAATTTTAAGGGACTTATTTCTTTTAAAGACTAGCGTGTAAGTATCATAGGGAATATTTAATATTTGGATTTTTGATGAAGATTTTTTTCGGATTCTGTAAAAGCTACATCTCAGTCTATTCTTGGATTAAAAGGTAAGATATACAACAAATACATACGCGCATTTAAATGGTAACTAATTTTTCATAAATTTTTGTTTTTCAACTAAAAAAGAGGAAATTCATCCAAATACCAAGTACTAAATTTGATCTAATACCAAGCAACAAAGAGTAAATCGGAATTAGATTTTGCAACATTTGATTTCCCAAAAACCAAAAATAAATCATCAAACTCTCCACCGTCAGTAGGAATGGGCAATGCAGGTTTGCCAGACAACGTCAGAAAATCTATTTACCTTTCCACCTCCATTGGCAAATGACTGCAACACATGGCATTCCTGAAGGACATGTTATAACATTCGGAGAATTTCATCTTTAGCAAATTCGAAGTTTTTGTGCCGAGTAGTTTCGTTTTATCGTACTTTAAAATCGACAAAATAAATTTTCCAGTGCTTTTTGTTTTCAACAAGGCCTCGTCGCCATAGAGATTATTTATCATGGCTGTGCTGAATGAGAGAAGCAGGAGAAAAACCTTCATATCAGCAAATCAATGAATCGCCATTACAGAGAATTAAAATATTTGTAGAAAGTATTCGGAGAAGCATTTCAATTACACGTGTCGAGAAATACTATATCGCACTTGTTGCAAAGCACAATAGCGATGCCATTATAGCCATAATTAGTAAACATTAAATGTATTAAAATATTCACCTTTATAAATCAATTCTGTATAAAGCATCAAATTTGGATAATTTTGATTTATTAAACATATAAAATGTATTCGATGTTAATATTTTCTTTTAAACTAGAAACTGTGGACAGGATCCAAAGGTTGATAACTTATATTGTTTCTTTATACAGTTTCAGTATTCTAATTCTATTTCAGTCAATATTCTAAGAATATCATTTAATTCATTCTTTATCTGCTGATGGTTGACATAATTACTATATTTGTCATTCGGTTCAGAAGAAACTGATTCCATTTTAGGTCGTTTTCCCCAAATGGCATTCATTATCTAAACAAAAAGTTCATCACTGCGAAAGAGCCACGTAGATACCTCTTCATAACGCTTGGAAGTACCATTTGAAGGATGGAAGGGTCCTTCGCAGTCCCTTCCTCGGCTCCCTGTTCTAGGCGAACGCACCCTAATGTCGAGAGGGCCTCATCGTTTGTGTGTCCTCCGACAAGTGCCTTTCCGAGGAAGTTTTCTGTTCTGGATGTTCGCCTCTGATAAACAGCTGGGACCTCGAAACAAGGAAAATTTCATTCCATGCCCTCGATGGCCTAATTACAAGTCCCTGGGACAATTGCGCTCTGTAATAATATTGACCATGCTCAGGGAGGGGAGGTAATTACTCTCTCGAGCGGGACTGATATGTCCGTCCACAATTCTAGCGTCGGGAAGCATGCGAATTAGCCTACATATACATTTTTAGGATGTGTTTCTCACATTTTTATACAAAGCATATTTTAATCATATTCTCTTCATAAAATCGATTAAATTACAGTGTATTCAATCCATTTGTATCGTCCATATTATCGTATTGCCTGTAAAATATGCAGAAATCATCCGATAATGAACGTAAGTTAAGAGAAATAGATGCTGGAACGAATCGTTTCAAAAATTCACTCTTTCCGCGAATGATACGCGACAACACCCGAGTAAATAAGTAGTTTAGATTCAACTGGTGTTTACACTCCTTACCACACGCCGGAAGGTAGCTTGCAGGGTATTATAATTAATATGATTTTATTTTAATGTAGATGTAGAATTATTCATCCAGGAGTCCGATTTGTGCCTCGAATCCCTCACCGTTAATCAATAAAATAATTTGCGTGGTTATTAACCGAATTGTTCCTATCATAACATTTTGGGGAATGAAATGTTTTTCAGTTGTCATTTGGTAGAGAATAGTTATGGAAAATAGTATCTTTAATTTAATTTTGTTGTAGTCTATATCATGATGTGATGATATGAATACTACTGAGGTATGAGTACGATGAATAGTGGCGCTGACCGAGATCTCTCCTTATAGAGTACCAAGGAAAGTGTTACCCGAAGAGTCATCGTGCTTCTATCATGGAGACATGCACCGCTGAACACATTCTGGTTTTGTGAGGAAAGTAAGCAATACTATCTCACTCCTAACCCTTCCTAGCTCCATTATCCCTACTAGCTCTTGCTATAGTTATACATACTTTTCAGAAAGGCTAATAGGCTGATTTGGCGATATGAGGATGGAGATTTTGTTTTCTTTTATTTTCTTCACTGAGTCAAAATGCTACGAGCGGAAAAAGTGCTTGCAAGTGAAGCGCATGTTGCTTTAAAATTTCCGTTAAATGACGATAAGTTCGGAGTAAGATGTTAGTTCCGCTAAAAATCGAATATGCTATCTTTTTTCTGCTAATGAATCGCTGTTCTACTGTAAATGTAAGCGAGGCATTTATATTGCTACGCTTTCCACAGCATTCACGAATTTATGAGGTCCTTTTATGACGCTCTGGATTTAGCGAGACTTCAATTTTTAAGCGCCGTTTCAACTCTTTCAAAAGGAGGATAATTCAAATATGACCCCTAGGAATTGGTATTTGCATTCCTCAAAGCCGTTCTGTGTTGAGGCTTTCGCCAACACTTTCATGAATTCCCTTAGGATTGGGAAACTCTCTTTAAAGACTCATTTGCTCTCTCTCTTTGTTCCCTGAAGCCATGGGAAAATCTCTCATAGGCAAAAGTGTACAAGAGTATGTCAGACTAGCAATTCATTTTGCTTTTAATTACTATGGGTTTCTAGTCTTTATTTTTCGGAATATTCCGTCGGTAAGATTTGTATAAGTTCATTTTTTTTCAAAAGAATATTTTAGCGATTTTAAGTAAATATTTTACTATTCCTTCATATCCCTTTGATAAAATTTCCATTTTTCTGCATTTTCTAGTGTATTCTTAACACTATTTCGAATATGACGTTCATCGTCAAGAAGGCCTGAATTTGATAAACTACAATTTGACAAAATCTTGGTATTTTGCACAAAGGTTTATGCTGTATAGCCGTACAAAATTGTTGCGATGACAAAATCTTTCACAAATAGCATCTATTATTTTGGTAATATAAACGTTGCATGTTTATAACTTCTCATTTAAATTTATAAAAGAAATGAAATCGTTGGTTGATGAAAAATGATCGTACTTTTGTATCGTTACCTTATCTTTCTTGGTCATATTGAATTGGATATCATGGTTATGGTAAAACACTGAACTAATGAAATTGAGATGAATTAAGGAATACTTATACTGCTATTATACATTGAAAGTAGGTAATAAAAACCTATCCTAAAATTAGATAAAACATACATATGCATACAAAAATCAAGAATAGACAACGATGTAGAAAAGTACTTAAAAGAATTGGTTCTGTACATCATCTATCTATGTGTATAAAATTAAGATCAGATGTAAAATACTTGATCGAAGTAGCGTATAATGATTATTTCTAAAATACGCAACATAAATTAGAGGGAGAGAATACTAGTGAATTCTGGGAATTTGTTAAGGTAAAGAGATCCCAAAGAGAAACTACGTACGCCATGGAGATTAGGTGTAAAAGTGATAACCCATCAGAAATAAAAAAATTTGTTAAAGAAATTTTTTCTATCATGTTATGCTCCCCTGTAAATATTAATTACGATAGCGATATTATAATATTAACACACCTGACAATACTGCAATGGATATAATTACGATAGACGCAGTTCTGGGTGCTATAAAAATCATCACAATAAAAAAATCTATCGGGCCCGATAATATACAGATTTACGTAATAAAGGGTTTCAAGAATATATTGGCTGAAGCCCTATAGTCCTAGCCTTTAATGATTATGTAAACAATTATGCATAGACTGATTTAATATATTTAGATTTTAGGAAAGCTTTTGACATAGTAAATCATTCTATCTTACTTAATAAACTTTAATGTTATGATATTTCGTGTCCTTAGTTGACTTGGCTACGATCATACTTATCTTGTAGAAAGCAATATGTAGACTTTATAGCTTGATTTTAACAGGTGCACATCTGAATACCATTTTGTGACGTTCGGAGTCCCGCAAGGCTCAAATCTAGGTCCGTTATTGTTTTTAATTTTTATCCATAATTTACCAACCGTCATAAAAAAAACTCCCAGTGTCTATATGCAGATGATGTGAAGATTTTCCGAGGAGTAATAAGACTGAATGACCGTTTCGAGCATCAAGAAGACCTGAATAATTTGATCAAATGGTCTCAAGACAACGAACCCTATTTTAATTGTGAAATATTTTATCATGTTACTTTTTCTCGAAAGGATGGAAATATAAATTTCGTACACAGAATGGAAAGATACATCACTAAAGAAATTCATTAAATTAAGAATCTGGACGTAACATTCGACTCATCAATGTCTTTTATACCGCATTTAATAAATGTAACTGCTTCATCTAAAAATATATTGGGTTTCATTCAAAGAGTATCAAGATATTTTACATCGACAACCGCGATAAATATCCTAGCTAGGTGAACTTAAAACACAAAATAAAATGAATAAATAAATACAGATAAAAGTCTATTCCCAGAGAAGGTTTTCATTGGAAGAGCACATGTACAAATCGTACGGCCGCATATGACAGCATCAGACCGCGCCTGAGTGTTGTTTTGCTTACATTCGTATGTATGAGCTTAGAAGTTTCAAAAAGTAAGACACAGTCGCAAAGTATTGAGGAATGTTTCACATTTTCTCAAAGCAATGAACGAGTCTTGGAAACAATTTTAACTATCCATTGACTATCGATCCCATGCTTCTTCATTAGGGTATAACTCAATGAAAGGTGATCTAACCAAAGAAGACACATTAGCAAGAACAAATTTTTTGCTGCCAATTCCATCCATTAGTATTTTCTGTACAATAACGATACCTTTATTTACTCTTTCAACGAGGAGCAATATCACTGTTATTAGATTCTTCATTTCTAGATTAAAGTGCTGAAAGTAGAAATATTCTTCTAGGAATTTTCCGTCCGAGCCCAAGAAACGAAAGCCTTCCACAAAATTCCGGAAAGGGAAGCGTTAGAGGCATTTGAGGACCACTGGTTATGAGAGAAAATATTTCTGTGGGTCGAGATGAAGTAATTGAGTGCGTGACCTTTGTGGAAATTGACCCAATATAATGAAAAGGTGAACCGTGATGCGGTATGGCATAACATTGCAATGGATTTTATTGTCATAATTGATTTAGTCAACGCTAAAATGCATCAGTACATCATACTATCCAATAAACATCGGATGGCTCTTTCGCCTTAAGATTCATTTATTTAGATTATCCTTCAAATATTCATTTCGATATCGAAGTTTAACGTTGATAGCAACTTCAAATATTATATCAAATTGTGGTACTATCTAATTATTGCTAGGTAATTCAAATGAGGGTCTAATTAACAATGAATTTTGCATGTATCTGTCTTTGGTGAAGTAAGATTTGGAACAACAAGGAGCCAAGCGAGGGAGGTGCTCATTGAGAACTGTCCAAGGGGTCAGAGCACGGGAAATCTTCGTAAATGACTCAGACGAAGCATTTCGTAAGAATAGTATCATAAATCATTCTGATAAGCTGTGGGTATAGTGAGACGATCCATTTCATGAATGTGATTCAGCAGATTAAGTAGTTCCCTCGAGATTCAAAAGATGCTCCTCGGAAAAATCTAGAGAGACATTCACTCCGTTTATGGAAGATTTTAGTTCCCAATAATAATAATCGTAAAACTTATTTATTCGGGAGGGATTTAGAAGTAAAGTCTCTTCTTCTATCCAACCAAACGTCATAAGTTATACAATGGTTGAATTATTCAACTGGACCCTGATTGACAGACTCGTAGATACGCTGGGGCATTAAATTACAGAGTAAATTTCGTCGTATTTTGGAAAATATTTCAGAGGAATGTTCTTAAACTTCAAGTTGACTTATAGCTACTAAATAATATTCATAATAAAAATAAATAAAACGCATATATAAGAAGAATAAGTCTTCCTTAATGAGAAAATATGTAAATATCATATTGCCTTACATCAGTCGTTTCAATCGCAGTACGAGGCTGGATGAGGAGGCCCATTATCACTTCAAGGAACAACATTACAATAAATATTCAAAAGTATCGTAGTCCTAACTGACGGCTGTAAATAGATCTTTATACGGTAATATCTATTATTTTTCAAAAAAATACTCCTTGAAATGTCGTTAAGTGTAATGTATCCCCAGTTACGGAACACGTTGCATCGAGACAATCATTTGAAACTATTTTAAATTGCTAGTAGAATTATTCTCTTTTGTTTACGGCTACGTTCGCCAATAACCGTAAAACTGACTTGGAGTAAAAAACGAAATCACTAAATTAACATTGCTTAACTGTTAGTAAATCATCAGCATTAAAAGTAGATAGCAAAGGTATCAATATGGATTATGTTACCCCAACGGCAAGCTGGTCAACATCATTCTCTGGCCCTTCCAATCGTCCCTTGAATCGCTTCTCCATCTTTATAATTGGACCCTTTCTGCGATGCCTAAATGTGCCTTGGAAACCAACAAATTGGAGCTCATTCCCTCGGTCAATTGCCTTTCCGATGACCTCTCTCAATTACTTATCACCGCGGCTTTCTCTTTTGCCAAGTTCCTTCAGTACAGCGTACGACGTTTGTGCTCCAACTTAAATAAACTCAATGATAAAATTAATAATTAATTATTATCCATATCACTGTAATTTTTATTAACTGATAATACTGAGAACTTGGATCAGAGAGATGGATACATGAACTAGATGGCGCGTAGGCAGGAAAACTTCCAATATCATGGAATGAGAAAAAGAGCCTCATAAGACCTGATCTCAAACCCAATACTTCCACTCTTCGAGCGGCTGCTCTAACCTATTGTGCTATCCAGCGGAGAATCTTTGCACCTTTTTCAGGAGAGGTGAACGTGACGTTCATAGAAACGGCAAAAAATTCGAATAAATATCCTAAAATTCTGACACAGTCATGACTAGTTGTTTTAGATTTTCTAACGAAAATATCACTTTGCCTCTTATTGCAAGAGAAATAAATTACGCAAGATTACAGATTAATTTGGTGCGTTAGTAATCTCTTAATGTTATTGAGGCTAAATCATAATAATAGCAGTCAGGGAATACGCAACAGAAGTTATATGGTATAAATGTATAAAGACATACATGTAATACGAATCAAATATTTTGTCAGCAAGAAATTTCTCAATATTTTTTCCGGCAATATTACTCCACCTATGTCAATGTCATTGGTGATATATAAAAAATAATCATTGCAATTCTATATTTACTTGGTTAGAAAGAGATGTCCTTGTACGTCCTTTTTCATGGACTCTCTTCCATCAATTCGATTCAGGACTTTCTCAACGGCCTTCGATTTTCGGGAAATGCGTTAATTCGCTACCATTCGAATCAGGGACGCCATCGGAAAATCACGTTTCGCTTAGGGAAGTAAAACCCCAATCTGCGAAAGGTAAACTCATCGATTTAGTCCGTCAAATGGAAGCATTAAAGCGGAAAAGCTATTGGAAAAGGAATAATCAATGTTTGAACGACAGGTAACAGGTCCGACGGACGATACTTTACCAGAGCCATTCGGACGAAAACTCTTATGACCCTCAGTATCATTGAGTCTCAAAAGAGCTAAAAAAGGAAACTTTTACGTGCTCAGAGAGCGATTACTGAAAAATTACTAACTCAATCTAATTTTGAAGAGCCATTTTTAAGTGACCGTTGCTCTAGAAGTTGCGTTACTGTCGACGTTTTCAGTGTGGTGGCCCACAAACTTTATAGCGGAGCAGTCGTGAATGACAACCGCTGCTGCTATTATTCAGCAAAACTATTGACGCTCACAAGATTTGATGAGATTCTTTTTTTCTGGCTGTATATTTATGTTTCACGTACATCATGGTATAAAACAGCGTAAACTCACGCACGGCTGTCAATTTTATCTTCGGCATATTACTTCACGCCTTTTCATGACCCTCCCTTAAATATAACTTTGAAATCACTAATGCAGAACATGCCTAAATGTTAATCTTTATAGATGCAGCACAGTGATAAACTACTGCTGTATAATTTAGAAGCAAAACACAGATAATTATATATATTTCCTAGTTGTGAATACCGTTGGAATATTGTGGAAAAGGCAAAATCAAAACTTGAGGAAGAATCATGAATTTTGCTTTATTTAGAACGCATCAGCCAAAGAACTGCCTTTAGTGTTTTAATTTTTGTTTTATTGTTTTAATAACATCTAAATTATAAATTCTAATAAAACATTCCTCTACTTATGTACGAAAGACTTAGTGATTTAAATCAATTTAATATTAATCTGACTTTCTTATTGTGCTATGTAACATATTAAGATATTCTCCGAAGCCCCTCTCCGAATTAATGGTCCATATTCAAAGAAAAGAGATCTTCCTATGTCATTGTGGGTGAACAATGCGAGCATTCTTTTGCTGCAGATTCCGTATATATTCCAAGTTTATCATCTGTGTCTTTTGAAAGAACGAATCCTTCCTTCCGACATTCTTTCCAATCTGCCTTCGGGAGACGTGCTCTTTTGTGTGCCTGATTTCATTTTCTTTTTACAATATATTTCATAAAATTCTCTGCTATTCCAAGAGTTTCTTCATTATACAGCCCATTATCATTATTTATGCTATTCCATGAAACAAAATATATTTTTAATTGTAGCCCAACAGCAAAATATATTTGAGTGTAAGATATTAGTTAATTTCTTTTTAAGTCCTCAAAAAGATCAAAGTCCGGAAGGGTTTAACGAAATTTCTTAAGCCGATACAAAAGAGCTTCTTCTACGAGATAATTATTTTACAACATTATTTAGTGCTAATTAATGAGTCCATAACTTCTATTTGACGTTTATTCAGTTGATGAACTTCGTATTCACTGCTTCCTAAAAAGCACTTTCCTGTGTTAATTTTATTTGCCGTTGGAAGAACATTTTGCCGATGTCCGTCCGTTTTATTTTCATTTAAATACATTTTCTCCAACAGGGCCTTTTTCGGAGGATTCCTTTAGTTGATGAATTCCCTTCTTTTATAACGATGCCGAGTTGCCCCTTTCTTTAATGGATTCTCTGATTCAATTTGCTGGTGCATTCCCCGCGGTCACTGAACACAACATACATTATTCCATCAAATGCCTTTCTTTTCCAAGTCGATCCGCCGCTTCCAATTATTTCAATCTACAACTCTGTTTACTTCCGTTGCGAATGTACTATTTTCGTTCGTCTTTTTGTATTTGCATTCTAGTAAATGTATCGTACATACTCTCAGCGTTCCTTCTACTTTTCTGCTATCTTCCTTTCAATGCATCGTTTTGTTTATTTTTATCATCACCATCTTTTATCTTCAAACTACGACATCTCAATGCATGGAATATTTTCAATTTGTCTTCTGCTACTGCATAAAGAAAGTAGGCATCTCATTCATTTATGCAAAATCCTGTTCATGACAAATTCGTGACTCTGTATTGTGTAATTTCTTTCGGGCACTCCTTGTTGGACTCTCTGGAAACTTTTATTCTTAGTGTAATTGTGACGCACCTCAATGTACTTTTCTACCAATAGTGTCGTAAAAGGGGAAGTAATTCTAATGGAAACAATATACTTAGGTACTCGTTATATATATATATATACCATGAAACACTTATACGCAAAGAAAAGCGATTTCCGAGCACGATTCCGTTACCAAATCCTAAAGTTTATAAATAACGAATGTAACTGCCACTCATGCCGTGGTGTGACTTTTAAAGTATACAGGCGTAGACACTCGAATCAACGCCTAGGTTGACCAACTTTTGCAATGCATTGCGTAAGATTGCGTAACATCCCTCTGAGATAATTAATGGATACAGTCTGCTATTGAGCCCAACTCCGTCCTGCAACTTGCACAAGATACATCCCCCACTTTTCGACCTATTCTCCATCTGTTTCCAACAGCAATGCCGACTGAACTAAGGGAAGTTGTTATTTAAGAGGTTTCCGCCCCTGAAACATTCATCCGGAAATGCATGCGGTGTTCCCATAGGTCCTGCGGTTGTTGGCCAAACGGGTGGAATATTTATCTCTCTCCCCGCAAACGAATTACGACATTAATTCTCTCGAAACTTTGAATGGAACTGGGAGAGGTATGTCAGAGGATTTCCCATGAGAGAGAATCGGGAGTAATTTACCTCCTCAAGGATTGTTCGGAAAGGTGTCCTTATTGAGATTTATGCCTCCTCTGGCGGATCACTAGAAAACTAGAAGTATCCAGCGGAATTTTCGTATCTTCAGACTTTTATCTTTTGCGTTACTAACTTGTTCTAACAGCTTCACCAATACTATGGATTCGCCTTAGCCCTTGTTAGCAAGATATACGATCATAAGTTATAGATTTAGAGAGAAGTAAATCTACTCGAACCGGAGGTGTCTCTCGTATGGTAAATTATATATCCCTGTGATCCTGAAATTGTTTTGGAAGGATAAAATGGACTTGGAAATACAGCCAATGCTATTTCCTTTCAAAATATTATATTATACCCTTCACAAATTCGTTTTACATTTGTGTCCGTTCTGATGTAGGTTTAATAAATTAAATATTAAAATGAAGTTTGATAAATTATTCACTGAGTTTTATATCGCCACCATAGACAAACCTTTTGCCCCTCCAAAAATATCACGCAATGAATATATAAAACAATCGCAAAACCTTAAGTAGCAATAGGAAAAGAGTGTCTAGAATGTATTAATTACAAAGTGACTGACGGTTGGATGGAATGGAAAAGATAGAGCGAAGTTGAATTAGTCTGAATTAAGCATCAAATTATTAAAAGGTTAAATTTCTAAGGTTTTAATTTTATAATAGTAAATAAACTTATAGAATGCTACGAATTTTGAACCAAGGAGGAGGAAGATGATCAACTTCCTGGATTCTTCTTTATTTTTTTTTGTGTGAGAATGTAATGTATAAAATAGGAGCAGATAAATTTGCAACAAATTTTATTGTATCGTAGTAAATTGGAATCTGGTTTAAGATATGTTGGTGACGTGCCTTGCGTTACGTTAGGTCAATTCACTTACACCAGAGGGGAGCAATTCAGCAAAGGAATCCTTTTTTCCAATTCTGTGCAGCTTTACTGAAATATTTTGCTCGATTTCCTACTCTTAATCTTAATAATTGAAGTGACAAGAGCATATTCTATCTTGAGGAAAGCAATATTTACTTTTTGCATCATTATTTCCTTTGTTTTCTACATTTCCCCCCCAAGAACAATTGTTCCGTATCCGATATCAATTTAACCAGAAAGAGACAATAGAACCAATAATTGCAAAAGAATTGAATTTATTGAAATACAGTAATTATAGACGGATGCTATAATCATTAACATTTTTATTTGCTGTCGTTTTTGCTATTTTTTTTTCTATTGCATTTCCCTTTGTCAACCTCTTTCCCATTTTTTCTTTCTTTACCGTCAATTCTCTGTTCCAGTGGTTCGATAAAGGAGATATTGGAAAAGTTATAAATGCTTGAGTCACCACATACATAAGTGAATACAGCGAATAATTGTTTAGATAAAACAGTAAAAATCCTGTAGTTTATTACAGAAAGTAGATAAATAATTTATTTGAATAATTGCAGTTTTTTAGGCAATAATAATATCACCGAAGAAGATAACATACATTCGTGTACTCCTGACCTTAATAATAATGCCGTCTTTTTCATGGGCGAATTTTAGCCTTTCAAGGCCAATTAACCCATTCTTTATTTTATTCTTTTTTGGAATTTTTCCTTTTTATCAATTTTTAATTTTTTTATTACGATTTTATTTTCAGTTTCGGGATAGTTTAAATTGCGTATTCCGCTTTAATCGCGTCCAATTCTTCATCTGCCATTTTCTCCTCCGATTTTAAATCATTCCGATCAATAGTTAAATTCCGAACCTTCAGAGCATTGCTGCTATTTCAATTTCAAATGCTTCGAATGCCGCACCTTTGGTTTCTCTTTTTTTCCCTATCGCCATCGATTTCCAGGTGCTTCCATTTCATGCACAAATTCAGATGATTGGATATTCAACCGACAGCGCTGGAGATGCGTTGCGCGGTCTTACTCAAATTACGTACAATTTTAGTCATGTGCTACTGTGGCATCATTCTTGCAAATCTTTCGAAATTTCGGTCAATTATGGAATTTATTAGCCTTTTGTTCTAAAATACACTGCATATTTCTGGCTCTTATTAGTAATTTGTACCTTTATTTTTTGTAATTTAGAGGTGTAAGTAAATGTGTTATAAATTTGCTTAGTAAATTTCACAAAATGGTGGTGCTTTTTATCGAAGTCTTCAGAGTTTCGTTTTTAGACAATCTTCCATAATACGGATGTGTATATCCAAAATAAAATTTTGTCAAAAAGAATTCTGGCTGGGAATGTAAGATCTTGGGAATTCTTTCTCTTCCCCACCACTATAAAGCTAAGTGAATACTCATATGTTAATTATTTTATAATTAAAAAGTATTAATATCATTGAAGATACATGTTTTTGTTGTTATTGTCGTTATTTATTGATTGCATTGTTGAATGATGAATTGCCATGTGTTTTGTATTTAAGAGGAGTATTAATTTAGTATTAATGGGGAGTATAACTTTAGTCTAACTACGGCGGAATTTTGTAAAATAAATACATAAATAAAAGTAGATAACGCACAATGAACTGTGCTCAAAAAGTTGCAGGGCGTCAAACGTGGCATAGTTTTACTGAAAATCGACAATCTTTCTTGCGTTAAGTTTTGTTTGGCAGTTTTAGTCCATCATTTTTTTACTTACAACTCTTAAAGACTAGTAAGGCTATTATTACACAATGTATGGAAAATAGGCTTTTATACTGAATTTCTAAACCGCCTTATTTTCCAATCGTTAAATTCAACAACTCATATACTCCATCGATTTGAATATCTCTTCCAGAAAAATAGGTAATCATCCGTTCAACTAAGACTTCGCTTCGTTTGGCATCTTTGATCAGCGGCTACAGATATCGCCCAAGGCGCCCTTTAAGGTCGTCCCTTTGTAATTAATGTGCAAATTTCCAATATCCTCTCTCAAAAAGAAAACAATTTTTTGCCTTTTGAGAGTTTTTATAACCTAGTCCAATAAGTGACGTTTTATGATAAAATGTAGAAGCTCGTTTCTGTTTCTTTACGCTTCTCGATAGAAGGTAAGGTTTGTTTTAAAATTGCGGTTCCATCCCTTCAGCGTGTCTATAGACGATACAGTCACAGTAAACAAATATTATTCAGTGAAAGATGAAAGTACCTCATTTGCTATTTTCTAATAATCCAAAAATGTGCGACACGCAATGGAAGACAGTGAGCAACTGTCCATAAACGCTGAAACAATAAATACTACTGGAAAATTACACTTCGCAGGATAAGGAATATACCAAACGCCAAAAAATGTATTCTCCCGTTTCAAATCAAAAGTACGCAAAAATCGTTGGCATAAAATAATACGTGAGGAATGATACATCTCACGAAAAGACATAAAAACTTCTTATTTCTTACAGCAGGTATTGAAGTTTAAATAAAATTGGCGTGTACGAATGGTATTGACCTAAAGTAATAGCTTCAAGTATCGGAAATGACGTTTCGACACAGCCATACCAATACACATGGAAGCCATTCAATCAGAGTTCCAGCAGACGTGTGAGCACGGCTGGGATACAGGTGACCTGAAGAGGAAATTGGGGAGAAAGGTCGCAGGGCGTGCCATTATTGATTAACACGCACACGGGTCTTTGTAACGCTCTGCTGTATTAATCCACCTTTCCTTCTTTTTATTGCTCACCATCTCGAACTGAACGGAATTTTAATATGGGATCAGATGTGTCCGTCGGAAGTCATTTAGTTTCCTCGAAAAACGTCTCTCAACATGAAAAACAATAAAATGACGAACGAAAATGCGGCGGTAAAATATTAACAACATCACCTTGTTACTCCCATATGAAATATTGAAGCATATAAAGATGTCGTCGGGTATTCGACCGTTAATGCATCATCCCCACTGCTACGACCAAAACCCCGTATTGGTAAAGGCTTAAAGAAGTTACTGTAAACAATAAGCGAATCATTATTACGTCATAAAAGAACACATGATTTCGTGGAATTTACGTTTCACGTAAAATGTACGTGACTTTCTGAGTACACAGAGGGATGTGGTTGCAGAAATTAAATCGTTTATTTTCCTGGCATCGCAGAAATACTCTGATATTTCCATACCTCGAGTCCATGTCAAAGGTCATTCTGAGGAATGGCTCCCAATTCTTGCCAAACAAGGGTAAAACGTCAGACTATCGGGCTATTTATCTTCTCCACTCCTGGCGGTGATCCTCCGAACTAAACTCTATAGGAAAGCGGAAACTCCCTATCTTCTGAACGGAGCGATTGACCTGATTTACCTTATTTCACGATACTATAGATGGCACTAAAAACAAAGCAGCTCATAGGAAAATAGCAAAACTAAAAATAATAAGAAATTTTTTCTACGAGTGATAATTTATACTTCATTTGCGTAGGTATAATGTGTGTAAACCTTAGAACAAGACGTTGCAACGTTGTATACGTTCTAACTCTATGTGCGCCAGACGGCATATATCTTGGGTGAGACATCGGCTGTCGCCTTTTATTGGCTTTCTCAGACCAAAAGAGTCGGCAATCAATTCAACCTTATAAATTCCCTCCCCATCAAAGCATGCATCCAACTGGATGTCGATCTCTACCTGGGGAGCTGACGCTCCAGTATAGCAATATTATACAACAAAATAAAGCTGAGAACTGATTACGCTTTGGCATTCCCATTAATTATACGAGCAGATTCGTATAGTTCTTGATTATAAAGTACAGTTTTTTACACCACAACCAATGCGTCACATGGCATTACATGCGCGCTTATTCATTTTTCTTTTGGCGCTGTAACATGAAAATATACCTTTCATGAACTTCTACGTCAATATTGTCTCTGGTACAAATTTACAAAAATTTTACAGAAGTTACTGAGGTATGAATAATACCTTTAATTTTGGTCACTCGTAATAAATTGGAAATAATCCATCATTGTGTAGTGCTTAACTGGACTCGTTTCACATACAGCATTTTGGCTCTGTTGGAATAGCAAGTGAAAAGTAACTCTCGCTTCATTCTGCCTTGTAAACTTCTTTCCCTCTCGAATGCTATAAGTAAGCAATGGTGTGTGGTATCTGGATTCAAACACCCTTCGAACTATTGAATAACCACGCAGATGTGTGCTTTATTATTCGAGATATACGTTTTAGTATAATTAAAAATACAACTAAATGTAAAAGAGAAAAGTATACTTGTGCATTTAAGGAATGAATTTCGTACGAAACTGTTGAAGAAACTCGAAATAGGTAGCTAATCCCATTGGCACACAACGGACATACACACAGTATATTCTACTTGTTTATCAATGTTTCATTCGCATTTTTACAAATGGGGCGTCGTATATTTTATTAAATCAAAACTTAGATTCTTCGCATTGTTCTTATCTTTCTAACTTCACGTTATATTTTATTCTCTCCTTTCCATGATAACATTTAAACCTCCATTTGCAGTAGAAGTCACTTAAAATGTTTATTTGCTCCAGAGAACACAGGATTTCCCTGATCATACAGATCAAAGGTTTACTATTTAAAAATGGGTTAAACCTTTTGTACTCTGTTACCTCCTACTTTACTTTAAAGTTTAAGATTGTGAAAATTAGAAAATGCAAATTTCTCTAAGCTCTCCTCATACGTGAGAGCTAAACGGAGGTCACCTTAAGGACAACAGCGTGTGCTTTGAAGGAAAATACTTTTTTGGATTCCTCTTTCTAAAAGAATGCAGCTCTTCTGTCATTTCAAAGTAAAGAGACAGTCCTCACTACCCGCATTAAAGTGTTAAAATGTTCTTTTATTTTCTGCTATTCAACTCCATTTCCTCTTTCTCCATTTATATTTCTCGGCGATTCTTTCAAGTTTTGCTTTGTTTTGGACACGTTCTCTCTTCTCTTCAAAATGCTTTTTCTGTTTCTTTTTTTCTTGTGAAGATGTTTCTCAGAAAAGTAAAATTTTAAGGTTTCTTCGTTTGAAGAACAGACTGCTTTAGTCAAGAAAATGGGTCGTTCCATAGACATGAATTTTTAAGGAATTAAATTCCTGCTCATACTTATATATTGTTTGAGATTTTCTCTTTCATTCTCGATTACCATTTTGTTGAGATTTTATAAACATTATCTGGAAAAAGTTACCGTGAATGAAGTGTTTGTTTCAAGACGGAAGGTCAGCTCTTAATTTAAGTTTTTCATGAAACAAAGAACTAAGGACCTTGTTAGAACTGAATTAAGATTGAATTCTTGAAATAATGCATCAATTTTGCATAAAATTATCACTTTCTTATAGCATTTACTATCCTCAAAAATACCTTCATGTTTATATACATTTTTAATGACAAACAGACTCTTTAATTTTCCAATAAATTCTGAATGCAAATGTATTTATCGATAAATGGTAATACATAAGACACGCGGTACCGGCAAATAGCCCGAGGCCATAATAGCAGGTTATTCAAACTAATTTTCTCCATAAATTACTATGTTATAACTATTTACATATTTATTAATAAATTTCTATTTTCATATTCACAAAGAACAAATCTAGGGAGTAATAGTGCTTATTGCTCACCTCACGGAGAAATTCAGCTCAGCTACTTTGCGCATTGCCATGGAAACGTTGCTTATTTCTTCATCATTTTCGCATTTCTCCCTCTAAAATATTTGTGGCGCGCGGTTGTTTGGTTAGCTGAGGGCCCCCAAAAAAAGGGTTTCACCCTTATAAAGGGTGGAGACGTCAGGGAAGAGATTCTCGCCCTAGGGAAGGGAAAGTGGTATGAATGGGAGTTTTTTTCGCATGAACTGACATTTTTGTCGGGAAAGTTTGGCCCCTCTTTCGAGTTTCATCTCCAGCGGATATTCTCGTCTTCATTCGGAAAAGCCTTCATCGCAGCAGAATGCCGTCGAGCGGAAAAACGGATTGCTTCAGACAGAAAGGAGTAATCAATGAGATGAAGTAATAACGCGCCCTTCGAAGGCTTAACTCATCACCGTCACTCAGATGACGGCGAAAGAGAATTCAATGAGTTTTAATAAATGAATGACTTAATTTATATAACTAAGCCCGATTAGGAAATGATTCCTAAAATATACAGACCATTGACTGAGACGTGTTTATGCCTAAATAACTAGATTTTGGAGAAAGAGAACATAAAAAATCACGGAAATCCAAGCAAAGGAATCAGTTTGACGATATAAACTTTAAACTACTGATTCCTTTATATTGTGCTTGCTCGGAAAATAGTATTACATGTACGAAAAAAACGATATTATAAAGGAAGATGTACTCACCAACCTTCATGCTTAGTGAATTTCCTTGAGTTGTCTTCCAAATGGAAAGGTTGGACAATCCTGCAACATATAGGTATTATCAATTAGCTTAATCGTCTAGATTGATAGAACTATGTTTAAATGGATGATTGAACCTAACATAAAATAATTCATTTATGAATCCCATTTATTAAAAAGTATCAATCATGGTGGAATTCAAAGATAAAAATTTGAGATAAATGCCTAAATGAGAGCTTATTCAACTGTTATTAAATTTCTTAAAACACGTGTGCCTCTAAATAAAAATAAGAGGTAAAACAAGATCTAATTACGCATGATTCACGTTGAGAATCCGTTATTTCCAAATATTTTCCTTTCCTCTACCTATACTGATGTTTTGATTTATTTTCATCAACTTAGCCGTAAAAATGCAAAACATAACTGTAAGCAGATAAAAGGAATTCAATTACGAAACTAACTCATACGTCATGTTATTTTGGTAACTGGGAAGGTTTTTTCCTCGATAAATAGATAACTAGAGTCATAGTTAATTGCCTCATATTCCAAAATAAAGATATTGTCTCACGGCTATTATCAAACAGACCCAAATCTCGGGAAATACTTCGGCATTGTCTCACAATTGGTTTTCAAGGGAGCATGTTGCTTAAAACTACAAATTTTAGCCAAATGATTGTCTATTTTATTAAAATTTCTGCAATGTAAAATAAAGAACAAAATTCCACGACCGTAATAAGGTTCTAATCTCCTATCTTTTGTTGATTGTTTCAACTTCTATTATTTATAATTTAATTCTGTAAAAGAAATGAAAAAATTCACTAGATAAAAATACCTGGCATTTATCATCTTATTATTAGAAATTGCTACAACTTTTAAGATTATTTTAACAGTTTCCCGATAACGTGGACACTTGACACCAAGGATATGAATAGAGATCACAATAAAATTTCATATTCGCTGTTAAAGGTTTCTCTGATGGTCGTTGGTTCGATCCCAGAGAGCCATTTACATTACCCTATGCATTTATGTGGGGATAACGAAGTGTAATTCTAGGACCTTCCCGGTAAGATATCGAATTCAAAATTTGTAAATTCGATATATTGCCGGGAAGGTCCTAAAATAACACTTCTTTATACCCATATAAATGCGTAGGGTAATGTAAAGGGCTCTCCAGGCGTCTGTACCATTTGAAACGTACGGCGGGAATTTCAAATTATTTATGATACAGTTTCGAAAATATTTTCAGCTATATCCCTGTAGGATGGGGAACTCAAAATAAAAAAATCCCAGAAAATCGCAATCGTTTATTAATATCTACAACACTATCACTGAATGTGTGGGAGTTTGAGGCCAGGAATGTGCATAATTTTTCCTGTTTAAATAAAATGCGGCGAATTTTAAATATTTTCAATCCTTTTTTTCTTTGAGGTCCTTCTCGATATGAAATCGACTTCAAATGTGTATCATTGATATGCTTGCAGAATGCGAGCAACTTATACTCGTATCTATTATGTATAGACGTTTCTCCGGATATACCTATATATATCTATTATAAATAATTCCTTCTTCGGATTCATACATATATATAGATAGATAGATATATAGATAGGATACTAATCCACAGGCGTCATTGACTTGAAATTTTTACAGCGTATAAGCCCTGACGTGAAACCTCCAGGAAAGGTGAGAAATTGATCATTCTGACCATGGGTTCGATCCCAGAAGGCCCTAAAATCCCGATTTATCCCATTTAAATGTATTGCTTTGATTTTTGGGAATTTCTAAAAAAATACTTACCGGATAGGTAGAGAATATTAAAATTCGGCATGTGAATAGAGTTCATAAATGCATTCCATATACGCTGTTAAAGTTTCCCTTATCGTCCTTGGTTTTTATTACATTATTTACGTCTCGGTTTCGAAAATATTTTATGCTACTTCCCGGTATGATAGATAAACCAAAATCATAGGGGTCACGGGAAACGTCACTAAAAAACGTGCGTTTGACGCCAGGTGGGTACAAATTACTACTGTTTAAATTAATTTCGGCTATTTTTATTAATATTTTCAATCTCTTCCTTAATCATTTGAGGACCATCTCGATATGATATCGATTTGAAATTTATGTCATCAATATGCTTGCAGTATGCATTGAGGGGATTTTCAAAAACATTTATGAGGCACTTCCTGGCAAATTAGAGAGGTGAAATTCGAAGGATTGCTGGAAACAGTGAATTTTCGACGAAAACTATAAAGACATCTTCGAAGAAAGTTAGTTCGACGCTAGGTCAGGACAAATACTCTAATATTTAAAATGCATTGTGGCGATTTTTAAGATTTATTAAAAATCCCTTCCTGATAATATGGAAACATGAAACTTGGCATGTAGATAGAGATCATGAATATATTTTATGTACACTGTTAAACGTCACACTGATTCCTCAATGCAATTTTAAAGGGGATAACGGAATCCTATTTTAGGGCCTTCCCTGTATGATATCGAATTCAAACATTGTATTAAATAAGTTCAAGTCCAACCGAGTAATAATTTGCATTAAAATGTACCAATAGGTCCTGGATTCGACACCAGGCTTATCTAAAATTAGAAATTGCTACGATTTTTAAGATTATTTTGAACACCTTCCCGATATAATAAAAACTTTAAACTCGGCAAGTTAATAGAGATCATAAATACATTTCATATACGGTGTTTAAAGCTTCCCTGTTTGTCCTCGGTTCGATCCTAGAGAGCCATTTACATTACCCCATGCATTTCAAATGGAGATAATGAAGTCTGATTTTAGGACATTCCCTGTATGATATCGACTTAAAAATTGGAATCAAATAAGTTTTATTTTTACCGGCTAGTTACATGTATTCACATCTTCCAAAAGGTCCTGGGTTCGACACCAGGCGTCTCTACTGTTTGAAACGTATGGCGGGAATTTCCAATTACGTTTAATTCATTAACCGAGGAGTTTGAAATTCTACGGCCAGGCATGTGAACAGAAGGATTACGTGGTCATTGTTTTAAGATTTCGTTAAGACATTGCAACGTGTAGTACTTTAAGCATATGCTTACAGTATGCAAGCAACTTTTACTCGTATATCTTTATACAAGTAAAAGTTGCTTGCATTCCGCAAGCATGTTGATGATATAAATTTCAAGTGGATATCAAATCGAGAAGGTCCTCAAAAGAAAAAAAGGGATTGAAAATATTTATTATAGAGGTTACCTTTCCATAGAATTTACGTGGCCATTCATGCCATTGTGAAGTTACTAGCCATTTGCTCCGAGAGACGGCTACAGATTGGGTAACTTAGGCAGTGATGTCATACTTTGACTCCGAATTTGGTTGATTCGAAGTAAGACTTGCAGCCGAGAGATGTTCTTCGGAAGGGAATCCTAAATCCTTTGAAAACGTCAAATTGAGGACCACGTGTATAAGGGGTCCCATTCATGGAGAAGATTTGACGTAAGAGGCATCTGAGAATTTTTCCGTATGAAAGTGTCAGTTTGGGTTTGATATTATTAAAGGAGGAGTGAGGTACGACAGGCGATAACGGAAGTATAATGAGTTGGAAAGACTGAGGTCGAGTCGAGTGGGCGGCTGTCAAGGGCGGGGAAATGAAGGAGGAGTCCATTTGCAGGGAAGTGTTCAAGCCAAAATGATGTTAAAATAAATTTGGAGGGAATGTATTTTTGGCATTATGTGAATACTTAAATAAATGAAATAATGAACGTACTTCCTTAACCGATGTGCCTGAATATGGCAATTCATTTACGAAACTAGACGATTTGAAAATATATCAAGGGATAATGGTGGATGTCTGTGGAAGTAATTCAATTTTCATTGTTTTATTTATTATGGCTCTATTTCACAAAGTTGAATTTGAAAAGATCAGATTTATAAATACTTAAATATGGAATTTACTTAGATAAAATTAAAGCTTTCGATCATTAACTATTTTATATGTAGCAGATATTTCCAGGTATACTTTTCAACATAGATATTGGAGGCTATTGATGTGAAAACAATAACCATAAAAAGAAAAAGTGTACAGAATCTAAGAATATATACGGTAAGGCGGTATGCAATCTCGGGGTACGTTCCACCGGCGCCTTTTTTCTGTAACATCATCGTTTATTGATAATACTTGTGATAGAATTTATTGGGATTCTGAGTGCCTTCTGCCAAGATGTATGCTTATAAAGGAAGTAATTTCGAACCCTCAAAATATCATGATACGTAAAGATACCGTAATTGATATAAAATAGGGATTAACATGATTCTTATTTCAACGATATTTTAATTTACAATTCAATACAATTTTTAAGATTCATGTATTTACTCTTTAATAGTTTCATGGCTTGTTTTAAGCTTAGAATTATCCATAAAACCAAATCCAACAAAAATTATACCTTTCAATTTGAAATATATTTAACTTTTACTGTAACATCAGATATAAATCTAAATCTGAATTATGTTTATAGGGTTCAACGAAACATTATACGTATCCGAAAAAATAGTCCCAAGTATACAAGTATTACTGTACACCTTTTACTCCCTGAAACATCCTGGAGGCAAAACATACGATTACCTCAATATTTCCTTGAATTGCGCATGGATAGTGGAAAGGAAGTATCATTTCATTTAAACGTGTGTCTTAAAGCCCAAGGATAAAGGGAAGGGAAAATTATGACATTGCTGGATATTTTAGCCAAATCTTCCTCTTTCCGGGCAGGTATTCTAATCACTAGCTAAATAGTTAAAATACTTTCCCGGAAAGTGAAAAAGTTCAGGTCCCATGTCGCAATTATTTGCTATCTTGTATCCCTGAAATACTATAATTTTTTCTCATTTCAAATTGTGGAAAGTCAATACCCCAAATGAAGGTGCACACAAATGAGTTACATATTTACATAGATAAAGGATACATTATCATATAATCAATTAATTCATGGCAAATAAAAACTCATAAATATATAGGATTCTATAGAAACCCAAAAACCTGTTTTTTCCCTTTTTTCGGAGATTTTATTCACCGTGAATTATATTAGAAGGTTCCACGAAGTGAAGGCAGAAGTAAACCATCGTGTTATAATCAAGTCGTTTAGCCAATAAATTCGGTGACGAATGATCTTTCCAAATATAACGTTCTGCGTATCAGGAATTGCATTTGTAAAAAAATATAAAAAAGAAAATCCTCAGAAAGCATGAAAAACACCTTTTGTAGAGGTGGAAACCAAAGGCGATGCAAAATATTACAAACGAAATGGAGATACAAATTTAGAAACTGATCCTCAATCCTTGATGATTGGTATCGACCAGTTAGGGCTTCTCTATCTCTATTTAATTCTTTGCTTTCCTTTGAGCCGTCTCCTTTTACTTTGAAATCAATGATCCAAGGCGCATTCTCGAAACGTAATGGATATTTACTGTAGTTACTTAACTCTGAAACACTTACACCGACTAATTCACGGATATTGATTCAATAAATATCTCCACGATGGGCTTTACTTAACTTCAATTTTTTATTGACTTATTTTTCACAAATTCTTCGTTTACGGATTTTTTCGGCTGTACCATGAAAATTCTAATTTTGGAGTAAAAAAGAAATCGACGGCATTTATTTTCCTTCTTTAGTATTTTACAAACTAAAATATGTACTGTTACCTTTATATATCTTATGATTCTGAATCTAAATAACAAAAATACTGCTTCAAAACATATAAAATTCTAAAAATAAAATCAAATAATTCGTAAATGACTTTGTGGTGCTACATGACGTAGAAAGAAGAAACAGGAAAAACTTTTGGAACGAAAATAAATCAAATAATAATTAAGCTTTGCAAATACCACACGAATATTGAAAATAAAACAAGACTAGTTCCAATGCTTTAGCATCATACTGAAGATATTTTGCAAAGCTAAAATAAAATATTTTTCTGTTTTCTCTTCCGATGAAAAAATCATAAGAAAATCAAGCAATAAAATATTTTTATGGCTAAACAGATAATCAAAATATTATTATTGCTATACTCAAATTCAAAGAGATGTCATAATTGCACAGTTAGCTGATGAGGAAAGGGAGAAGGAATAGGCCTCCCCTTCCTCGAAGACTTTTCTAATTGGATACAAGTCCATACTGTCTTAAATCGTCCCCCTGAAAATCAACCCCAGACTGCAAGGTACATGACTCCGAAGCAAAAATTAAATAGATTTTAAAATGATGCTATAAAATAACGAAGAGGAAGTAGAAACTTACAAGTAGAGAGCATATATTTAAAGATAACTTTCTTGACTTCAATGCATTCTGCTTTTTTGAGATGAGAAAGTGTGACGAGAGGGCAATCATTGCAACTTCAAATTTTTTAACGCCATATTGTAGGAGTGAGCTTTCCATGAATCTAAGAAGGAATTCAAAAGTAACGAAAGTCTAAGTACTAAGATAAATTTTCAGTAATACTAAACATCTAAACACTTAAATAGATGAACTCGAGAGGACATCTCTCAAAACAGAGGTATGCTCTTTTACTTTTGTGCAGGAAAAATAAACTTCCCGAAAAGCAAGCAGCCCGAGGACATCGGATAGGAACATCTACCTAAAATAACACGTGTGGTTTACTTTTTATGGGAAAGAAAGATAATCAACAGTTCCTCGCTGTTGAGAGAGCCTTTGGAAGGAAATGGTGCAAAGCGGAATCGAATTCTTTCTTTTTGGACGTGAAAGAAAGAACCCTAGAGATGCAGGAGAAGGAGTTGATTTAAGAAGGAGAAGATTAGATGAAGGGGTGCCCTTTTAAGGGGATAAATAAGGCGGAGAGAGTTGCGAAGACGTGGAATGAAGCTCAAACGGGGTGCCATGGGAACGAAATTCACAAGAGGAGATATTAAAGTCGTCATAGCAACGAGTGAACAAAGTAGCAGTCATTCTGAGAAGATTAACTTGTGTTGCAGCGCGCAATCTCGGAGAAACATACGCTCAATGTGCAATTAGCGACCTGTTTTGTGTACTCGTAAGCTGAAATATAATTTCTACGAGACTAAGGCAAGTAAACTCAAAGCAGCCGTCGGCCCGATGCTGCATAATACAGCATTGCTGTCCAGGTCTCTCGTAAAAAATAAACTATCTAATGAAGCACACATGTGAAGGTAATTTCCACTGGTTAAATTCGCTTCGAAAAGAAGAAAACATTGAAGAAGTCACCTCGGGCGTCCTATATATCACGTACTATGCGATTGACAGATAACATTTATCTTATATTATTGGAATAAGCAAACTTTTGTTGTGCCATTTTTATACGCCTTTAAAGTCGTAAGCCCGAATTGTAGTTGAATCTTCAACTCCTTCATCGGAAGATAATAAAAGTTAATACAAGGGAATTAGCACAGATGTGGACTGAGTTGGTTTACTTTTGCTTCACTGGCTGAGCAAGAATACTTATCAAGTTGAAGAATTCCTCATAATTTTAGCGTAATTGGTCTCGTTATTGAATCTCTTAAGGCCAAAATTAGGAGTTCCTAGATGATTGCCCTTATTCGGCATCATTCATACCCCAGTAACTTTCGTGTTGAGAAGACCATAATTATCCTCCATGTTGAATAGATTGTTCTGATACTGTGAAAAAGGGATATGGGTATTTAAACTTTCAGCTCCTAGTGTCGATTGTTTCCTCAAACGATACGCGACATTAACCGATTAAGGAAGTAGATCCATGCCACATACCAAAAGGCGAGTTCTACCAAAAGACAAATAAAAATATTTCATTCGTCAGTACATACTTTAATTTGAATTATTGAATTTTATAATTTTTTCAATCATGAAAAAAACGGTTGAGTTTCGGAAGATGTGTCCCCTTTTTAGTTCCGAGTCTAACCATCTAGGTGACACCAGCGTTTGTTTACTTACGTACTGCATAGTTTAATATAATATTATAGACGATTTAATTAAAGGAAATCCGCCCACCCAACCCCCAACCCATGGGCGTTTAGCCAAAGTTATCTTTAAGTGCAGAGATTGTGAAAACAATTATAGACGATTTAATTAAAGGAAACCCGCCCACCCAGCCCCCAACCCATCGGCGTTTAGCCAAAATTATCGCGCCGAAAAAGTGAGAGCATGTACCACGTAAGTAAACAAACGCTGCTGCCACCTAGATGGTTAGATTCGAAACTAAAAAGGGGACACATCTTCCGAAATTCAGTCAAAAAAACTATATTCATAAACAAAAACGCAATTGAATATTTTTCGTGGGCCCACTATCCCACTGCTGGGATATGCTCTGTCTGTATCTTAAATTAACCATTCCTCCAATAACGTGGGCAAGCCAATGATTGTTGGCAGTAGACTGTAAATGATTCAAGTAACCACTCACAGACTAAACGCGCGGTATTTACGTAGACATTGAAACAGGACACGGATAATATATTACACTAGAGAGAGAATGTCTTAATCGATCTCGAATCAATGCATCTTTCTTTCGGCTTCTCGTCGATTGCCTCTTTCAGTCCTAATAATCTCACTCATTTGCTCATCTGTGATGAACCGATTCCTAACGGCAGAATCTTTCCGCTTTGAGTTAAGGAATAATTGACTGAGCAAATAACAGTGGATATCGAAAGAAAAATAAATATTCTTTAATTGATGATATGCTCGAATAAGCTAACTATAAAACATATTGCAATGAGAGCGAAACTCTACGCAGCATCTAAATTTTCATATAAGTACATAAAATGCAATCTCATTGTAATATCAAACTTACAGAGTAATTCCCAAGGAAAAACGGACTTGAAAAAAGACTGACGGGGCAGGGAATCGAACCCGGGATCATCCTCTATATCCGGGAGGCTGCCTTAACCATCTCTAGCCGAGTAGCTTAGATGGTTAAGGCAGCCTCCCGGATATAGAGGATGATCCCGGGTTCGATTCCCTGCCCCGTCAGTCTTTTTTCAAGTCCGTTTTTCCTTGGGAGTTTTCCTTTATGCACGCCCTTATGTGCAAAGTCACCTCAACCCTTTCCTTGCATTACAGAGTAATTATTTATAAGATACGGAAGTGAACTCTTCCAACGATAGGAACAAATTTTACGTGCATGACCTGCGCAAAACCGTATGACTGAATGACATCGAAACTGAGAAGATGCGAGACAATTTCGCTTATTATTTCCACGGTACATTTGGCACAAAAATCTGAATATTTGAGACTTCAATTCCTCGAATTTTAGGTGAACAAACATAACATACTATTTATGGCACGTTAATTTAGCGCAATTTTTCCTCTCGAGGCTGCAGACATTAAAAAAATCGACATCTACATTAGTAGTAATACTACTGAGAAAACCTTATGGCAATTTAACTTTAAACCTCTGTAATGCTGTAAATACATACTTGCATAAGATACATTTTTTTAATAATACTTCAAAAGAAACTTATAGATCCAAACTTCTAAAAATTTTATTTACTCTATTGGTTTTATCTTTACACACAACCTTAATTTTACATATTTATATTTATCTATTACTGGTTAATAATAAATTACATCCATAATATCTATCTATCTGGAGTCTAGGTAAGCTCAAAGTATATTTATAATATATTGTAAATTGCACTGCCAATAGTATAAGGCTAGAAAAATTCATTTCTGCCAAACAGGGGTACAGACAGCAGACTGAGAAAAGGGGAAATTAGAAAATTGTTTTATGCCCAGTATTTCAAACTTGTAAACCAATGCCAAGCAGTCCGTTCTCACGCTTTAACGTTGAAGCAATTAAGTTCGTTTAGGAGTCAGGATCTGGAAAAAAATCCCTCTCTGTTTGTAGTCGGTGGAGCAGTAAGGGTCACGTGGAATTAAAAGGCGAGGAATCCCGTAAATGATACGGTAGAGGGAGTAAGTGGTGTCGGGTGCAGGAATTTTTAAAGGGATTCTGGAAGGATTTCACGCCCAGATCGTCCAGGGAAGACCGCGATTAAAAAGGCACAGTTTCGGGATTCCAACTGTAGGAGGCTCTCGAGTCGAATTTGAAGAGAGTTGGCGCGTGAAGTAAGTCGTGATACAAGAGGAGAAGTATGAAATGGCCGAAAATAAAGTGTCCGCTGGAGAAAAAAGTTTCGGAGAAAGGCGGAATCTGTTCAGGGGAGAATGGGAAAAGTTTTTCAATCGGGAGACCGAATATATGTGTCGTGGAGTGCATGATGTCGAACTAATGTACCGAATTGCACGTTTTCAGATGCTGTGGAGTATCCTTTTTAACTTTTGTTGAAAGTGAGATTACGCATCGTCCTTGGAACGAATTTCGAGTCAGTCATAGAAACGTTAGCAACAATTCAACTGAAATGGAACCAGAAAGGATATCACGTATCGTGTACGACAGCGAAGCAGAAAATCCTTTTGACTTAAAATTGTACTGAAAATAATAAAGAAGGCAATTGAACGTCAATAATATATCTTAATTAATATTTTTCAAACTCACGAAAATTTCACTCGGGTAGTAACCTTAACCCCCTTCAGTCATAAAAAATTAAATTTTTACACATCTTGCATAATGGTTAAATTAAATAGTATTTTTAACATATGCATAGTATGTACTTCTCTGCTGTTTTTACATTTTTAAACCACTTGAACTGCTATTTGAATTGTTCTATATATTCTGTTCTCAATAGATAACATCTACTCACTTCCACCCATTTAAAATAAATATTTATAAACTTATCGGTACAAGAGTTTGTTGAGTTTTATTCAATATTATTTTAATAACGAATGAAATAAATAACTGCCTGAAACACATGTCATTCCTGACTTTAATATAAATATTTCTTATGCGAATTACTGCATAAAAATATTCTTTCTTAGCCATGAATCTTGAATTTTGTGCGATAAGAAAATGTACTAACTGATGCATAGCCATGAATCAAGCCAAGTTTTGCAAATATTAATATCGGGCCGTCGGATGTGCTATTTTAAATATTGAGTGTGAATTAACAATCATGACCTAAGCAACAGAATAGGTAAACGCCTTATGATACCGATGATTATATGATCTACTGAGTACTATTAATGATACTTACATATTAAATGATATGTGATTTGAAGTCGTAAAGAAAAATTAATCACAAAAACATGAAGGCTCAGTACATAATTGTTTATATTGCCTGGATCTCTTTTAATCAAAATTTAAAAATGAAGTTTGTAGAAGAAATAACCTCTTAGGGCTTACAATTTATGTTGTTTTTAGGAATCCCTTCCAAAACACTTTCTACATTCTGTGAACTAAGATAAAGCAATCACTGACAGCATGTTTCGATCATCTTTTATCTTTGAATTTTCATGGGTCATTAGCTAGAAGTGCTCTTTCTTCCAGGTATTCCCGATCACCAAATTTAATATTACATACAAGGAAAGGGTTGAGGTGACTTTGCACATTAGGGCGTGCACCCAGGAAAATTATATTACAATAAGTACGTTACGTAGTTAATTCTGGTTAGATTGTTAATGCAGTATCTTTCGTCATTCATGAACACTTTACAAGTATTCATATTAGGAGCCAACTAATTTTAACCATTTTCAGTTAAAATTTCATTATAGTACGCTTGACTTAGTTGATGATATGAAACTAATTCCTAGATCTATTATAATTAGAGAGAATATCTGCTTTAAAGTTATAGAAATTAAATTTCATCCTAGATTATTAGGAGAGGAAAATGTAAAATTTGAATCCGTTGCTCAGAATGGGCGTCTGCAGTAAACGTCAGCGTCAGTTGGGAAATGGCCGAAGAGAATCAGCAGCAGGAGTTGGGGACTAAGTGCTTCCGTGAGGGAAGAACTTAGCGTGTCATGGCATTATCAGAGATTTGCGTGCATTTAAACACAAAAGTGTTTCACTATAAAATACGCACTAGGATCCTGCGGTGCAACATTTTCGGTAGATATTCTCTAGGAGTTCATTTTGTCTTGCGTCGAGGAGTGGAATATCTCCCATTTTGGTGCAAAGTTTGGTGCAAAGCAAAGCAAAGAGGAAAATTTATATTTCGTTTAAATGCTATCGTACCTTTCTCATGGCTGTGATAATCTGGAAACTGAGTTATGATTTCTGCAGAATATAGGTATCTATTTCGATCACTCCTTAATGTAATGTAAGGTTTCATCGATAAGCAAAGGTGCTGTATGTTTTTAGTCATAGTTTTCCGACATGGGATGTGAAGTAAGGGCTGACTACATCGCTCTTCTCCATGCCTATTTCTTCTCATTCCTTCTCCACGCGGAGGAGAAGGTTCAAACGGTCTTGGGGCTGCAACAGCACAGACAATCCTCCACCGAATATTCCGACTTGTGATCTTGCCGAGAACAATACGAAAGATGAGTAGGGGATTGCCTGGATGAGTAATGGGAGGAGACTATCTGGACCTCTAAGGTGGACGAGAAGGCCTACCAGAAATATAGATGATCCTCGCATTAATATAGAAATGTGTGCGTTTCTATGATCACGAGGATCACGAGAGAGAGAGAAAATATCTTACGTTATATTATAGTTATATACAGATATACTACACTATATTTATATCAAATAACTTAAACCTATGCATTGCTGCTAGTTATGGCTGAAAATGTGTCACGTATTCCTGCATACTTCTATGCTTCATGTGTATTGTTTTAATAAAGTATTCAAGTGTAACTTTTCATGCGTCGATATTAAAATTAATTTAGAAGAATCATTTCGCATATTCGATTTTTTTTAAATTTGATAAATTTTATGTGATTTATCGTTTGATGTTTATGTTTATTAAATTATGATTTGAAATATTTTTGTTATAAAAATGCTGATAAATGTAATTCACGGCTCTTTCAAATAATGCAAAATCAAACAGCATCATTTATTGTGATTACACTAAGAATAACAATAAAATAAGAACACCGTTCGGGTTGATCATTTTTGAATTTTCAATCAAGTGGTCATTGAAATATTTAATCTAATATTTCGTGTGATTGAACTAATAGAATCTAACAGACGTCAAATTCAGCTTTGTTTCAAAAATACTGAATTATATAATAAATTCGTCTTAACCCTTAAGGCATGTGACAAGTATATTTATCATCGTAAGTGAAGAAGCTACGTTTCTTCACCGTCGTTACCTATCGTCATCGCCTATCTAAATAACAGCTGTCTTTTGAATTTCATCGGTTGAGTTCCATTTCCGTCTATCAAGATTGCAAAGATTGTTTGATTAAGCATCACCACGAAAGCCTTATTTCGGTATGGTATATTGGCTTGCCGTTGTTATTTCCACTTATATGAGGAGCCAAGTTTAAATCGGAGTTTTTGAATAATATGAATTCTAGCTTAGAACATCATGCATGAAATAAAAAAATTGCGAAAAGGAAATGGAGTGATTGAGAAAATAATTTCGTAAGAGAAAGCTTTTGATCTCGGTGAATGATTTGCATTATTTACTGATTTTAGCGATTATTTCGGCACAGTAACTCTTTTGTCTCATTTAAGTGTTCTGAGGTTTTACGACAGAGAGGGAATTTTAGGGAAATTTCGAAAGGGAGAGAATTGAAGGCAGCGAAAATATAAAAAGGTGTTTTTGAGGTGACATCCTAAATTAAAATTAAAAATATGAGGAATTAAAAGAGACAATGGAAAAAGGTGGAAGAGGAGAGCAGAGGAAAATGGAAATTTTGAAAAAAACGAAATGTTGAAAGTTCGAGGAAGAAAGGTTGCCAGCATCGTTGAGAAAAAATTTGCATATCCGATATTTCCTCGTCTCCAAGCCATACTTTACTTAAAATCTTATTCATGACTAGTTATTTTACCCTATAACCAGATACATAAAATTGATTTTTTACCAAAATATCTGGATGTCTATGAGAATTTTGGTTCATAGTATGTAAAATAGAGTAAAACTCAAGGAACGATGTGTATTTTTGTGTTATCTTCTAACTCCAATACCTCTTATATATATACAAATGACAGCAAATTATCCTATTCACGTAAACGTATTCACAGCTTAAAACCTATTTAGTTACTAACATGCGATATCATGTTAACCGAATACATAATTACTCGATACGCTAAAAGTAAGCGAGTGGGTTGTAGCAATGGTGAGCACAATTATTAGGAACTTAGAAAATTAAATTGAATAATGTCATAACATTCAAGAACAGAAAAATTGACTCAGCAGATTGAACCATCATTATTTGCTGAAGATAGTTTTGGACTGAGTGGCGGGTGAGATACATTTTAGAAGTACTCCTAAGTTTGGTAAAGGGAGGAAGAAATCGGTTAGATTAGGTGAGAGATTTTGAGGAAAAGAGAATTGCATGAGGAATGGATAAATGCAAACCAACACACCAATTGCCTGTAATGATTATGCATAGAAACTTTTTTAAACACATATATTCCCATGCGTCCAAATGCAACCATAAATGTCTCCAATTTAATCATCGAATTATGTCATTTCGTCGGAATCTCTATTTGATCTTAATGATCTCATCCGATCGAGTAGGCTTTACTTTCTCTCTGTGTGTTTACTTCCCTTACATGAATAGAGAGAAGGAACGAAGAATACTCCAAAAACAACCAAATATAAGGTACATGGGCTCCCGGATAGTCATGTGGACAGCGCGTTTGCCTTAGGTGAAAGCGGTCCCGGGTTCGAATCCCGGTGGGAGCCAATGTGCGAAATGACCTAAGCTGTCGAAGCACTTTTAGCAATACTACTACTACTATAAGGTACATAAAGATGAGGAAAATTTTTGAAACGGGAGAATATTGGGCAATACACGACGAAAAATAACGTTGGGAATGCAAAGCACAAAAATAAATTGAACCTGGAATAGAAAGAATTAGAAAAGGACGAAGTCAGGAAAATATGGAATTGGTTAAAAGAAAATAAAAAAAATCTGATGTGGCCAGCACATGACTTTCTCCATATATAAGATGTAAATATTTATCTACGACAGTAATTTCGAACTCTATATTCCATCTAAACTTGGTAGATGAGTGATTAATTTATATATTATTATCTTTGACGTCACAAACATTATAAATAATTTTTTTCGGGACATGATCGATGAAAAACGATGAAATTTGCCTTTCGCCCATAGAGCCTAGAGCGTCCGCAAAGTACATAATCAGCAACTTCCAGTTTATCAGTATTTCATGAATAACTCCTAAACAATCAGTGAAACAAAAATATGTTTCATACAAAAGTTATAGTAAATTACATTTTCTAAAACGTTTATAAATAATAGTATATACCTAAATCTCAAATTTATGGAGATATTTTGAAAACCGGAAATGAGCTATGAAAAATGAAGCTCGACATTCGGTAAACCGATTTACTCCAAAAACTAATCAACTCTAACGACACCAAATAAAGTACTATATATGAAATTTAGTGTTGATACAACGAATGGTTTTCATGTTAGAGCGCCCACAAAGTACATAATCATCTTCTTTCGGTTTATCAGTATTTCAACAATAACTCCTAATTAATTGGTGATACAAAAATATCTTAAATCCAAAAGTTATAGTAAATTACATTATCTAAAACTTTTATAAGTAATACAATATACGTATATATCATATTTATGGAGATATTTTGAAAACCGGAAATGAGCTTTGATGAATGAAGCTCAACTTCCGGTTGACCGATTTACTCCAAAAACTAATCAACTCTGACAGCACACACCACAATACTATATGTGAAGTTTGATATTGATACGACTAATAGGTTTTACGTTAGAGCGCCCACAAGCACACACACACATACACACAGACATCATTCTGAAAATGGTCAAAACGTGTTCAAGGGACCCCAAAACATGTATTTCCATTGAAATCTCGAAGTCGAATTTTTTAGTGAAAACAATACTTTCTCTATACTTCGTATATGGAGAAAGTAAAAAGGTTAGGAGTTGCTCAAAATTCATCCAACATTGGATCGATTAAAATATATACATATGTAAGTTTATTTTTCCATTTCATCTAGATTTAAACCTAACTTTAATTTAAAATTTATTGGTATAGTACCCGTGAAATTCATAAATTATCATAAATGATTATAATGTATGATGTAAAAATTGTAAAGGTTAAACTTGTAAACATGTGTAATCATATTTCAGGACTTAAGAAAGAGGTGAATGTTTTTATGGACTTCTACTAGTGATGTATATTTTGATTCCAAAAATTAATTTAAGTAGTTGAGCATAAGGAATTAATAATTTTTGTCTAATTTAACTATATAATATATTCTGTTTTTAGCTCAATAACCCTCTTGATCTAAAACTAATCTATATATATAATGAAGTATTATTAATCTGTTTCTCATAAATTTATTTCCTAAGTATATAGTTTTTGCTGCCTCTATACATTCAGGATCAAGCATTCAAAGTGTGTCTAGTATTCTACGGCATTGATAAAGTATTTAGAATGCCTAAGCGTAATTTATCTCATAATTGTGAGGGAAAATTATTTTCCAACATTCGGATCAGACGGCTCGGAATGTACTTCAAAAGATTGAAGCGTTTCATCAACAAATTATTGACTCAATTACTGGCCTGTTTAGTTCTATAAATCCAAAGAAATTATGTAAGTCCATAAAAAGTTAAAAGTAAACGAAGTGAAACGAAACAAACGGCTTTATTCTCTAACTTCTACCACAAGATAAATTATTATTAAATTACATTAAATATCATTGGAAGGCAAATTTTGAACTGACGATTACCTACAAATTTATGGTATTATTAAACATAATATTGGAAATAAAATCGAAAATAGTCCTTAAAATTACAGTAGAGTATCTGAGAATCTCCGGCGCATTATGAATTATACGGTACATTGGAGGATATAGACGCTCCTGCTATAAAACAAACGTTGAATCTTTTCTAATTTGATTAACGGAATTTAATTATGGGACGATGCTAGATGATGCTAGTCCCAAACTCCAGACCCAAGTCTTTGATGATTTGATCGAGCAATGAATTCGAAATAAATCCCATAAGTCGGTACTTCTAGGGATTCTACCTCCATCTAAAGGTAGAATATACGATTATGTCATTATGCACACATACGAAAACAGCAGGCAGTAGAAGAAGTATTTTGTCTACTTCACAGCAAGAGAATAAGTTTGAATAAAACAAGGAAGAAGCTTTTTAGGGGGCCGTTATCTAGATTATAGGGAGGGCAGGCGATACTTGCGAAATGAGAGCAATATAAAGGAAATGAAAAAGGGAGAAATACGTATGCGATGCGTAAGGAAAACAGCAAAGCTGTCGATGCGAAAGAAGACAAAGGTCCGCTGAGAGCTGCAAAAAGAGCAAAGATAAAGGGTGAGTGGGTTTTCGGCGGATGGGGCCTGAGTCTGCGCGTACTCGGCTGGTCCATTGGAGGGGGTGGAATCCGAACGCAGATTCAGTCTCTTCCGTAGCACCTCCTGGTGTGGTAATGCCTCCCTCAGTTGGTCGTCCCGCCGCGAGAGGGAAGCAGTGGGAATTCATACAGGTTGCATTCCAGAGTACGTTAGAGGTGAAGTGATCGCAGTTGATGCTCGTGATCTCGACCAATGGACGTGATCTCATTTCCCCCGTTCCTGTTGTTATCCGGAATTGCGGATGGGAAACTGTGGTGTTTGAGCAAACGGGAAAACGTTGAAATTTACGGCGGAGTGCGTCTAACAGATTAATTGTGAGTGGTTTAATTCAAGAGCCTCTGTCGAGTCCACGGACAACAGTGACGCTGAGGAATCGCAGGAAGCACACAAGTAATAATTGGGTGAGTGGATATTTTTATTTATTTTCCTTCGCTCATTTTGGCTGTGTGTATCGTTTAGCAAAGTTTTTATTTCTAAATAAGTGGCAGAAAGAATCAACTAATGTTTATTCTCATTGTGGATTCTTGATGATTATCGCGATGTTCAGTACATCGAGGAAGCATGAGATCGGTTGCTTTCCCGAAATTTATAGCGTAAAAAATATGAAAGAGTCTTCAATAATTTGCAAAAGTATGTGATGCAATAATTTACTATCATTCATACAATCACAACTTATAAATTTACAATACAAAATATACGTATAGATTTGCGGAACGATATACTAAAATTACAGGCATTGAATCTCTGAAAAGTTACCATTAAATCATTTTTTCCACATTAAATATAGTATCAAAGGCTTTTTTTTTATTTTTCATAAAAATAAGGTCATAGAAGATAGCTTTTATTAATCCTATTACAAGAAAATCGCATAAATTCATCACGGATTTCGGACTTCTTTCACGTAGCAGATCTGATGAGGCGTTCTTCTCTGGCATTGTAGATCCAGGTTGACTCTAGGGCCTCATTAGAAATTTCATTAACCACGCGGGCCTTTTGGGAAACCCTTAACTAGACTACCGTTCGGACAGTAGCAGTATTGTTGAAAGCAGTTCGTTAGCTTAGGCCATTTTGTACATGGTCTCCCACCGAGACTCGAACCCGGGACTGCTTTCATCAAAGTAGAAAGTGATGACCACTTGGCTATCTGGAACCTCAAGACTGCTATACTCTTGGACAAATATTCCATACCTTTGCATTTTATTTGGCAGATTATGACTTATATCTACAGATTACTTGCGTTATTTAAAGAATAAAAATATGCGCGCAAATAAAGCATTCGGTATAAAAATTAAGTCATCATAATTATTAATAAGATTACTCAAAGAATAGATTGTGTGAGGTTGTCATTACGAGAGACATATGATAACGAAGGCCACAAAGATGTGAGATGGAAATTCATTTCTCGAAATATTTAGAATATTGATTCTCTGGTTTAAAACATACAGCGGGCTGCATTCTGATCTGATTGTGAGGGCTGTATGTTACAAAACCTAGGAAAAAGTGCTCCCCCGGATTACCTCACTTAAATATTTTGCTATCGCAAATTTAAGGAAAATTCAATTGTTTCCTCAAACCTGAATACATCCTAAAACTCAATACTCATAAATAGGTTAACATAAAGATGATAAAGGGTTTATAGATTTAAAAATGGAAAAATTAAAAAAATGTTACCTTTTAAAGGGTTAATGCAAACATGGTATTCGATTTTTTTATATTATATCCCAACATAACGAAAATTTAACCACTTCACCGGCTTCTTTTTGTAGAAAACTCAAAAATTGGAAATCGATTAGAGATTAAATAAACATTGTGGTTTTTGGGTGAAGTTGAGCGCGTGTTGTTGTGCGTGGAGTGATGCCAAAGCTTGATTTTGTCGTCGGCGCTCAAAGCCAAAGGATTTTGTCGTCGATGGAGTTAGTTTGTTATTGGTTAACCTGACCCTAGAATATCTTTATTCATAATATAGTAATGATAGAGCACAGCTTTAGTTCCTGAAGTATTAAGAAGCCATCGTTAATTCTACAGCCACGAGCTCAAGTACAACCTAACCGTTCCTTAAAAGTGATAAATGCATACATTGATATTACTGTTTATTTGACAGGTATATCCTAATCTACCAAAGCTATATGAGACAATACTCACGATCTCGAAACTTTGAAATAATTCTTCATCAAAAGATCTATAAAGAATAGAACAAAAGAAGAGAATAATAAGGACTTCTTAACTGGATATTGTGTACACTTAGATATTGATATATACATCTCAGAATGAGCCTAAAAAATTAGAAACATCACCAATTCGAATGCAACTTCGGAAAAATAATAATCGTCACATTTGGGCTCACTAATCTGATCCACTCTGCCTTCGGAGCATTATTATTCACGTCGAAATATATTCAAATCGAAAGTGTCTCTTCTGCTCATTCTTTCATTACTCACGTTCACCATTCGAAATGAACTATGAGACCCTTTTTCTTTATGCAAGCAGTCATATAGTGCCTGAAATTCGTAAGGCGTAGTGAAATTATTCATAAAGTTTATTTTTCTTACGATGGTTTAGGGTTTTCATCCAACAAGCGAATCCCACCGAATACATTTTACAACGAACAACTATTAAGGTAATAGTATATCTTTAGTTCTGCATTTATTTTAATTGGGTGTTATACGTGTTAAACCATTTGTATGGTAACTGTGAATAGAAGTCACGAAGTAGTAATTATAAATCTTTCAAATGGACTAAATCTCCCATGAAAAATTAAAGACAAGCTTTAGATTCTTGGGTAGTAATGCGGGGAGGTATGACACTGAAAACGAAATTTCAAAGTAATGAGGTAACGTAGGAAAGGAATGCCTTATAGATTCAACAGTATGTTTCTGATCAGAAATTGTTGAAATATTTTTATTTTTTAAAGTTCTCCTCCTCATCTGGTCATTTCTATAAATCTCGCAATGTGTGAATAACCGGACGGGAAATAGGAACGGGATATCCAGACCAGAGCTCCCTCTAAGTTGTCTACCTGGGCCGCTTCACAAATGATTTTCCAATTTGAAAACTATCGGCGAGCTTTCTATTGTACATTTAAAATATAGTTAATTCTGAACGTTAGAGTAGTTAGATAACAAAGTCTACCTTGCACGTGTATTTACAATTTAATAATATTTGCAAAATATTCAATGAATGTAAATCATGGCACGCCTTCCTATCTTGGTGGCCATTGTAATTTTCTTCCGTCACAGAAGAAATAATAGGAGGGAACTACGGCCTGGACCCAATATTTCATCAAACATCTCATTCTCCTATTAAATATTTAATTTTAAGAAATAACATACTCTATGAACAGCAAAAATATAAAAGAGAAAAATTAAATTACTGAACCTGTGGCCATTAAGAGAATTCTAAAATAACAAAGGCTATGCTATCTTTTAATTAATTTCACTTAGTAAATTATCTTAAATCTTAACCTAAAGATAAAGTTCAAATCAAGAGAGATTTTTTTATCTAGTTTAATACAACATGTTTAGACTGTCTCATTCAAATGCTTTGATTGGGGAATTGTTTAGCGAAATTAGTTCCAACCAGATTGCACTCGAAATGTTTGATATGATGAGCAAATGAGAAAAATGTGTTTGTAAAAAATGTTCGCTAATTAAAGTTTACAGGATAAAACCCAGGTTGTGCGAAAAGGTGTATACGGAGATGAGGCGAGGAGAAAACTCGCAGAAAAACACATTGAAATACTGGGCCTATCGGGAATATGCGCTCCTAAAATAAATGAGTAACACCGTTCCTTACCCCAGCGCGGAGATATATTACCCTACCGAAATGTATAGCGTTGCTGTTTTAAAATTATAATGGTTCTTAGAAATGATTACTCCAGAGTCCTCTGCTTTTCCTCTTCAACTGTAAGTTATCCTGCATTTTATGCAAATAGCAGTGCACGTGAGTAACATATATTGCCTACTCCAAGATTGCCAGGGGAGAATACGTCGCCGAAAGAGTGAAGTAGCTTCATTTTTAGGACGAATATTATTCTTGCTCTTCGTCAAATGAAATCCTTCTTGTTAAGGAAACTATTTTCATGGGGTTTGCTTGATGAGTGATGAGAATGACATTTGCAGATGTGCTTGTTGTGACGAGAGAATTTAACTTCAGCTGAAAATACAGCGGATGAGATTTTTAAAAGGTGCCCATTGTAAAATGTTCTGTGTAATTTCTTAAGATGATGAAGCTGAATGCCATGTTAGAGACCTTTGACTTGGACAAAGAGAGCCGAAAACATACGTGAATATCCACTTACCTGCAATATGCTACATCTTTAGACAAATGAGAAGAAAATTTCAAATATAACAAGGATTCATACCTCACAAACCGGACATTTACCAGGAATAATTTAAATGGCTCAAAAATGAAAATCATAATTCTGAAAAGCGAAAAGGAAAACGACAGAAAATTACCAATTGTTTGATAAATAGTAATTAACTATTTAATAACTAATAAGTGAAATTATAATATGTGAATCAATATATCTCAGTAAACTTTTTTCTATTACGATTCTCAGTTTTTTATTACCCTGTGGCAGTATTATCCTTTTCATTGATTTTGGAAATGTGTCAGTGTTGGCTTTCACTACGGATCACTCAAACAGACGAGGAATAAAACTCACTTTCATGTTCACAAGACTGTACTTCATTTTAAAATGATACAAAAAATAACGATCCGATGAGATATAATTTATAAACATAAAGAGGGAAGCTAAATAATAACTCTTTAATATGTACGGGAATGAATGTTATTTTAGATTCTAAATTGAGGGAAGTTAGACCGAATATTCAGAGTGACGGTTCGCAAAGGAGAGCTCATGTGTTTCCCTTAAGAATGCTTAGACGCTTTAGACAAATCTAGAGTTAAGGTTGAGAAGATTACATTGTTTTTCCTCACTTAAGGTATAGCTATATCTTACTTGAGCCTGAATATAACATAACAATCAACTTTCCCAATAACGTATTCCGTATTATAAATAGAGACTCTTCTCTTTCTGTTCGCCGCTGAGCACATCTTCAATGATGCTTCAAGTTACCCTGTCTTCTTCAGCTACTGATTGATTTATAATATTTCTCTGAAGATGGTTCCAAAATGACATTCAAATCATATTTAATCACTTGTAAACTCCCCCGTCATGCATGACGGTCTTCATTTCAATTTTTAATAAATATGCAGCATTAAAATATAGATGACTCAATATACAACTTACCAATACCCTAGTTTTTGATAAATACTAATCGAAATGGAATTTTAGCCTAAGAATATTAGCGAAATTCCAAAAAAATACGAATTCGATTCCATTGATCACTATGCAGTTCGTGATAATCACACAATAATAATAATAATGCCGTCTTAGTATTTTAGGTGAATTTTAGCCTAGGAAGGCAATTCCTCCAATTGACCCCTTTTCTTAATTTTATTACTTTTTTGCATATTATTTTATTAATATCACACACGCAACATACACAGACAACCATTCCCTAACCGGAAAAATCTGATTAGCCGGGATTCGAACCCGGGACCGTGAGGTTGGAGCGTTAACCACTCCGCTACACAACCGCACAGCTTTAAATTTCTGCTATAAAATCAAGTTTGCGTTAAAATCTGTCTCACAAATATCGTCCCCTTCCTCGACGTAATATTTCTTCGTCATCACCACAAACGAACGTATAAATGTCCTTTTGTAAATCGGTTTGATAAACTCCAAAATAGACGTAATTTTGTTCTTGCTATTTAAATATCATAGTTTAAATTCGCTGTAATCTCAGTAATTGCCTCCTCTTCGTAAATTCTGACATTATTTCCTACCATTAATTCGGTATGGACATAAAATCCTCGTGTATTCTTGTGGGAAAATTAATGCATCGGATTCAACAATCACCTTGGTCGTCAGGGGGACTGGTTGTTTACTACGCCGAAATTCTACAAAATTTTCGTTTATTTTGTCATAGTTCTCGTAATTTCGAATCAAAAAGTATATTTGCAACAATAATAAGATTTGTTATTTAATTTACCTTCGTTTGGTACTTTTATTGACTTCTTAGGACCATTATTTCCGATTTAATTCTGTAATAGTAAGAAAGCCTGCAAGGTACGAAAACGAACTTTACCTGCATTCCTTGTGGAAACGTATTATGGAGTCCTGGGTTTGAATACGAACCTTCATAGAGATGAGAATAGTTTTTGTGGGACTTTAAGCGTATTAGAAATACAATGCAGTTTGTCTCATATCTCTACGACTAATAGTTTCTGAGATAGAGAGGATACGGACGGACGGATTTTGCCTTTTACGTTCTCCATATACATAAAAAAGAAATGGTTTTCATGAAAAATATCGACTTCGAGGTTTCAATGGAAATACATGTTTTCGGGTCCCTAGAATATGTTTTGGCCAATTTCGTAATAATATCTGAGTAAGTGTGATTGTGTTTGTTTGTGTATGTGTGTGATTGTGGTCGCCCTAACCAGAAAACTATTTGCCATATCAATACCAAATTTCATATATAGCACTTTCGTGAAGCCGTTGCATTTGATTAGTATTTGAAGAAAATCGGTCTACCAGGGGTCGAGCTTTATTCTGCAAATATTCTTACTTTGTTACGTTGAAATGTCGTATTCGTTTATACCATTTCATAATAATGATACATAAAACATGATTACTATATTTCTTCAAAGTTTTATTTGGAAGTTGATTTGAAATACGCGTATTAATTTCAAAATAATTATTCAATTATATGAAATGTATCGTGTGTCATTGATTGTTCTTCAAAATAATAATAAAGTTCGTAACTATGGGTTTGTTTACATATCAAACAATGCCATGCAAAGCGTCCTTCGCTCACACTCTTGCTATAGATTAAGCTCTGGCTGACTCTTAAGATTTTAAAAGGTTTTCTTCTTTGCATTTTTACTCCATTTGTCTTCTTTATTAGCTTTCTTTTATTTATATTAATAGTTTTCGTAATTCACAGTTACTTTTTAAGTTTCCACTGTTAAAATATGTAGTCTTTACTTTTGTTAATAGTTTGCGTCGGTCGTGTGTTATTTTGCTCTTCGTTCGTATTTTGATTTCGGCATCCACTTTCTCGTAGACATTACCCAGGTAAAGGACCCATATCTAGTGGATGTCCACTAAGAGAGAAGAATATATTCCAAGGGCGGGGAACAGTGCATATAAATGGAGGAGGTGTAGAAATATAAAGGGAGAATAACAGCTTGGGATCACGTGGTCTGATACGGAGGGGTTCCTTCAGTATCTGTTCTGCAGAATCGAGAGGAATGGGCGACCCTCGGGCTGCTTCTCTTCTCGGTTATTTTCTCATGCCAAGTCGAGAGGGAATGGCTTCCGAATTCGACTCTGCCTTTATTACGGGAAGTGAAGGTCTCTTTCAAATACACACAGATGTGGAAGAGTAACCTCACCCATACCTACTTTACATTCCTCGATTAGCTTTTTCAAGCACCTTCATAAGTATTTCCTATCCCAAATCCTTGTTATAATAATACCATAAGGCAAAAAAATCAAAAGATTACTTCAAATACTATTTGAGTAAAGAAGATGGATGAAAACAAAGAAGGATGATTTGCTGCAAATTCTTAATGTACATGTAGGGAATTAACAATTGATACTTGATACAAATATCCAACAAAACAAATCTAGAACAAACTACAGCTTTCATTAAGATAATGCCTATCAGAGAACTGTACCGCAACGTTTTAATATTTGTGTAAGATAGGTGTAAGATAAGAATGTACACTTCTGCTTCACTGGGATCTTTCTTCAATTTCATATTTATTCTGTGAGTCACGAATTTTTGCCTTCATTGTCAGTCATATTTTTATCTTCTTGGCTGAATTTTCTTTCCCAATTCCATCCGGCCATGTCGTTTTCAACATTTCACATCAATGAATCCTCAATACATGCACATCTTCCATAGGATTATTACTTCCTTCTCTCTCGCCATCTCCTTCACGGGTGGATCTCTTCATCGTCTATCAGTATCTATTGTTTGCAGCATGAAACCTTTTTATGCTGCATAAAATACGCTCTCATGAATACGTTTTCCTTATCCGTTTTACTTCAATTAAGGATTTTCGACTGCGCTCTAGAATTTAATAGTTTAACTGCACCCTTCTTTATTTATGGTTTCTATATTAAAAAGAGTTTTCTCACGTATATACCCTTAGCTGATCGGGAAAGTGTCGATGAATGAAATGGAAGCAGTGCAAAAAAGTATCAATCAATGATTTTATTTTTCACATCGTTGTTTAGAGAAATTTATGATTTTTTAAATTAATTTATATATCTGTTGCTGGCTGTAAATCAAAATTCCAGCATTACGTCGCTCGCAACCACATTTCAACTAAGAAGTCCAAAATAATTCATTCGTACTTAATTTTACTCTTATCTTGTTTATCTTTCTTTAACCTTACATACTAAATAAGAGATAGAGAACGGGTTATAAAGATACAATTTTCGAAATTTTCCACAATGGATAAAAAAACTCCTTTTTCGTTATAGCTTTCAATTGTTAGCTAAATTCTTATTATGGGTTAAAAATCTCTAAAAGCCGTTTTTGTGGGCGTTCCTCTTCTCATTTCCCGTATATTCCGAGTAAACAAGACAGGAAACCGCACTCTGTTTTGTTTTCTCGGAATACCGAGGAATGAGAAGAGGAACAAATTCCCCATTCCCTTCTAAAATATATAATACAAAAACTTACAAAAATTACACGGTCAAACAATACGTATTAACAAACGATCTGATTTTAACTGGAATATAATATCAAGAAATATCACTAAAAAGAATTTTTATTTTCTCTAAATTTCAATATGTACGACCGTCTATATGCATAAGTTATCTCCGTAAGAAGATAGAGGAATAATCGTTTTTTATTATTTATTTTTTAATTTCATCGTTACGTCTATTCACTATACTGTTCTATATCTTATCATTAGCTTTTTCGTTCAAAGTGCGGCATACAATCGTGTACCATAATGTTATACGTTTCTCCTTACAAATTTTATATTTCATATAACTGCAGCTATACTTTCCAAATCTTAGAGTAATATTTGTGAAGAGAATGATGTAAACGGTTGCGTTTCGTAGCAGCGTATTTACATTGTCTTGCAACTGCGCAAGCATTCCAGATCCCAGAAAACACACGTTCGCGTTATCTTTGTCATGAAAATAATATGCATCGCTCTATTTATCCTGGGTCGTATTAACTCCATTCTGTCGACATCTGGAGGAAGTCATTCAGATGATAATGCGTTTCCTTGGGAAGCTTTTTCTAGCCGAGACCTCGCCATTAAAATAAATATTTTCTTTCTATTTATACCATCTTCTGCCAAAGATTGCTTTTCCCATCACCGCCACTTCCATGTGCTCATCCCCTTCGAATTCCGTACACATCTCAACACGCTAATGCCCTCACCTTAACTTTCCCTTCCGGCACTCTCGCCTTTGCTCGTCACTTTAACTTCCTGTCTCTCCTTTCCCTTCTTTCCTCCTCACTCTCACAAGTGCACATTCTCCATAAAAGGAATGAGCTGAGAAATTTAACTTTATTTATCCAGGTATATGTAGAAGTAAATTTAGTGGCATTATATATTTTGGATAGCAGTTAAGGCTATGAAACGGTTAATACAATCATTTTGAAAAAGAGAGGGTTTTAGTACAACATTTCATAATTCATTGTTTTAACATTTGGTAAGATTTGAGCTTCCCATTAAATTTGACTTTCTTCAAGTAGTTTATTATTATAAATAGCATTTATTCACATAAATCCCTCGTTTTAAACATTAAAGGCTTGCTTCGCTTCTTCCCCACTCCTTTTACGACCTCTACTTCACCTCATCATTAACTTACCCTCTTCTCTCTCACTTTGTGGCTTTTGTTGTCCTTAGAAACCGTTGTTTATAGCTCTCCGAGGTGATGGTGTTGAATAATGATGATCGGTGAATAATAAGCAAGCCGTGAAAGGTAAAATTATGGGGCGAATTCGGAAGTGAGAGTGAGTGACAAAGTTCTATGAAAATATAAATTCTTCGAACGACTATATTTTTTTCGGAAACTTCGTTCCTTAAACTTGAATTCGTCACGATAATGGAACTCATGCCATTTTGGTCGATCTTGTCTGTAAATGACTTATCGTTAGTTAGTTAAGTTGGAATTTATCCATAATTTATAGAAATACTGTAATAAAAATCTACGATTCATAGAAAAATAATTTATTTATTTGTTACTAATTTGTCATCTCAGTCGAATATACTGTTTTGGTTTTAGCATGAATACAATTCAAATATATATTCTATTTAAGGGTATTTTGCAAGGATATAATCCATTAAAGATTTACTAAATCGGAATAACCAAAACAAGGCGCAGCACAGAAATTAATTCTACAGGAATCTCCACAGGGTGCATGGTAAATCAGATTTTGTGGTAAACTATTACACGCCAGTGTACGTTACTGAAAATTTGTTTTGCTTACAGCGTTCAACTTGATAAAAGTTATTATCAGAATAAGGCAAGGATGATCGTTTTCTGTAAAGTGAATCGACATATTCTTAATACTTCTGTAGCAGTAAATGTATAATGAGCAGGCTGATAATTTTATAAGTGAGATTCAAAATATGATTTAAAATATAAATAGAGGAATATATTTTATCAACCCTGTCGCAAGCCAATTCCCCTGGAGAGGTTTCTTTATTAATTCCTTCATTGCGAGGACTGTAAATATTACAAACTCTGATTATGAGATTTAATTGCAAAATTTGGTAGCGAAGGAGCACAAACCGCACGCGATGCGTTTTGGATTACCGCGTCCATCAAATTGAGATTAAGTTTCATTTCATCGACACTGACGGCAATCAAATCGACACTTATTTACAGAAAAAGACCGCCAAATTGTCTTCTTTGTATTGTGTCACTATCAATAAACACTCAATTAATTTATTAATGAACTTAACTTCAAGGAATTGAGTATGCACACGTAAGGAGTGCTGTTGATCGACGAAGAATTGGTGAGATTTAGTCTATAAATGCATGTAGAAAAGCGGTGAAGTGCACAATGATTAAACGTGGGGAACTGACAAAAATACGAGAAAGGCTTTTTATATATGGCAGTTTTCCTCTTTCCATAAACATAATTTAAAATCTTGTACGTGTTCACTGATCTCATAGCACTATAAATATTTAATAAAATAGCAACTGAATAGGAAATAAGACGTTTCTGAAAATAACAGAGCGATCAACCAATTATATCAAGAGTAAAGTACCCAAAATAGCCATTTGTAAATGTTCTTGGCTAATCGAAAGTATATTGATTGAAGACTAGGAATTAAAGGATGAATTGTAAACAAATCTCAATATAAACCGTAAAAAGACGAGTAAATTGCCATGGCTTAGATTATCTTTAATGGACAAGTATTGGTCACAAACATTAAGAGGATGTTTTGTTAAAATTTTAAACAACCGGGTATTTCATAAATAACCGAGCGTCTTGTTTCAAGTGATTGTGGAAGCATTTTCCCCCCAAGATCATATGTGGCCGTTGCTGTATGATGTCGACGTCTCTAACACACAGTGTTGTATATAGAATACCAAAACCAAGTTCTCACACTGATCTGGAATATCGTGTTCGAGTTGTATTTATGTATGAAGAAAACGATAATGAAAATCAAACGCTGTCGAAAATAAATGCTGTTCAAACTGAGAATGGAATGCTAAAGGAGGCAATTTTTCAGATTAAGGCTCTTCTCTTCAGAGTAATCTTTCCGTGTTAATCAACCTTCCCGACTCATTTGGAATTCAATTTCCATCGATCGGCAAACAGCGGATATTAGCGTATCTAATCTACGGAGGTGCTTGGTTTGAGAAACCCTTTTCTATTGAAGTGCTGCGCAAATATTTCCCTCCATTACTCTCTTCCCCCAAATCTTGGGGTTAATCAACCTTAGGATTTGATTGGGAAACCATTTTGATCTCATTGAGGAAATGTCAGGAAATTATGTTCCGACTCAGTTCTACCATTCGTGATGTTTCGTGACCGAGGAGCTTATCTTATTGCTCTACGTAGAAGAAATTATCCCATCCAACGCTTCAAAGAAAAAATGAACATCCCCATAAGGTTTTCAATAATTTAAAGGGATGAGACATTCATTGGTTTCCAGAAGATCTGAAACTGATGCAACATATCCTGAATTGTAAGGATGTTGAAATAATTGAGGCAGATAAATTTCTTAATCCTAATATTTATTTTCCCATTTCTTCGTCTTAGTTCATTTTTGATGCTGTGTTATTAAAAAAAATACTTTATAGCTCATGAATATCGTTTATTTTTTATTCTTTTGGCATGCGACATTATGTATTTATATATTTTAATTCCTTCATCACAAGTTCCTGCACCTACCTGTTGTTTATTATACTTAATATTAATAACAATACTAATATTATAAAAAGTATATAGGTATCCTAACCTTTACACAAAAATTTCATAGTACAATATATATATCTTTGAAAGTAGTTATTTTTATGGAGATACCAACAATATCAAATGTTTGAGAATAAAATGTAGTTTTATAGATATCCGATTCCCTGCGTTATGTGCCTGTATTCTACAAATTGAGAGGATGAGGTAAAATGGGGAATACCTCAGCTTAAAAAACGTGAACGATTTCCTTAGGTTGTCAGAAGTATAATTTTAGCAGTACCGATATCAATTTCCCATAATTTTGACTTTTTTACCTTTCTTTTCATTTGGTCCCTTTCATATTGATCATTTTTCGTCCTTTGCGAGAAATCCCTTTTACATTCCAATGAACCAATTTGAATTTTTATGCAGCAAAGTTTTCATTCTCTCGTAAACGTTCATTGCCAATGCTTTAGTGGGATAGAGGCTGGAAAAGGAAAGAATGCTTCTTTTCTCCTCATAAAGAAAATATTATAGGAAAACTTTAAGAAGAGAAACTTCAAAAAAGATGGGGTTTTCACAGCCGAACAAAGGAATACAACGGCGAAAAAGAAACAGACAAAGAAGAAGCGATTCGAAAAAAAAACGGTAAGGAAGTTGTCAGATATGAAGGGGGCGGTGAATACCTCTCCTTCTCAAACAGAGTTTTAAATCTCGGAACGGTGACTTGTTTTAGCATAAAAAAAACAAAACGAAAATGGACGAAAGGTATCGCGGACAAGTCACTGAGAAATCTTCTCATTCAAAGTCTCAACTAGAGCGTCCTCAGACTTCAAGGCTTTTCGGATATCGGATACATCGTATTTTTCTTGCACCCTGTTTTGATTCGCTAGGACTAGAAAATGGCGAACAATAGAGGTGCACTCAAGTAGAGGTGTACCTGCGACGGCTACACTTTATTTTCCATTTAAACTTGGGGAAAGAGGCTTACATAGTCATCCTTAGATTACTTGCATTCTTCTTTTATGTTAAGAGTCAAATTTGTTTCGTACTTTGGTTAAAATGAATATTTTTCATAATTTTTACATACCCGCATTAAAGTAACTATCCTATTAAAGTAGCTCACCAGGATCAATTTAACTGGCATTAAGTCATTGGTGAAAAGCTTATTCAGTATTAAGTATTATGATGCTACTGATTTTTATTCTCACAATTAACTTTTAATCGTATCAGTTTGATATAATATTTAAAAAATCAGGAATCTACAGATATAAAGTACGGGTACAATTACTGAAATACAGGTGTTGCTAAATTATTTTTAGTTACCATCGTTACTGATTGGTAAATCTAAAAGTGATTAAGAAGTTAAAATGGGAACAGAAACTAGAATATAAAAAAAGAGTTTCCTGCTCGGCTCCTACTTCATTCCTCCTTTTCATATCGTTTCTGACTGTTTTTTATGACAATGAAAACCGTTTACCATGAATATTCTTTCATATAATAAACTATTATTATAGATAAACATATATAATTATTTATATATACATATACTATTATTTATAAATAAACATATATAAATGATATAGCATAAACGAAGTTTAAGACTTTGATGCTCTGAAATTTAAAACTTTTGTGGGTTGTTGCCTCAGCAAATGGTCGTGAATAGAGATTCATGTATCGTAACATCAACATTATGGGAAAGTAGCTGAGTCTGCAGAAATTGAATGGCATTTTGCAGCGTTTACAAACTTCAGGCACACCGGTTACGTTTTGATATGCTGATTCCGCATAATCCTGCAAGATCATAAACAAGCGTAGCGTATGTACAGCTTCATATTTTTAATTATGAAATATGAGGAAAGTGTCCTCGAATCATGTTCTTAGGACTACCTTAGTGTTATAACTAATAATTGATTGCTGCTCCTAATTCACTCAATATAAATAGAGACACCGCAACTGTAAGCTCAAAATACTCTTCAACATGGAAACTATTCTCGCGAACAATAAGCAAGTCGTTAGTAACAAGTGGATTGCTATTCGGCAGCTAATACATGCAAATCATATATTGAACTCTTAGATATTAGAAGGGAATAAGTAATCTTATGAACTTTGCAAATGCTAATAATATAACGTATTTATTCAGCATATTACGCTAAGGAACTCAGTTTTTAAGAGAAAAACTCAAGTGAGTGAGAAAAACTTTGTTTGCACTTGCACACATTGATTATTTCCCTCTTAACTTGAAATCATCCAATTGCTTTATAACGACGAGTAGGTGGAAACGGGTAATCCATGCTGATTCCGATATGCTAGGTCAGCAACTAGCTTTGAAAACTTTTCATTCAAAGAATACGGAACACAAGCTTCGAATTCATTATATTGTGAATAAAAATACTATAATTTACATTTTGATGTATTGAGTTACTTTATTTTGTCTCCTTTAATATGAAAACGTCACAACTTTTGCGCTAATTGAACGATTTATATCTATGATATTAGATTTAAGCTTCAATTATTTTCACTTAACTTATTAACTCTCACAAATTTTAGAAACAAATAGTTCACTTGGAGCGTTACTTCATATTCTCTAATATTTACGTAGTTATTAGGCGTTCCGGATTATTTTTCCTCGATATGTAATCTAATTAACTCAAGCTACTTAACGTTTAAATTTACAGTTGACACTCTAAGAAAAATTTTTACTTTTTATGTTAAGAAAAGGTTATCATTTGCCAATTTTGTTATCTTTACTGTCGTCGATGGAGGAATCTTTACTTGTTTTAAATAAAGCTTTTCCCTTACCAAACACTATGGATAGGAGTCGCAGCTATTTATGAATATTTATTATCTTCCATTCTAAATTACATCCTTCCGCTAGTGCCTCATTCCTCTACAATTTCCTCCCCTTTCATTATAATCCTCACATCGCTCGAATTCCATTCTAACCACGCTTTAGGTGTTTGCGTGGGCAACGTAAAGCATCCTGTTTGGACGACACGTCCCTCGGTTGCCTTGGGAACGCCGCCTTAACTGCGCCACTGTATTTGAGCTATCCTCTCCGGTCAGCGCTCAAAAAACGATTCCCAGGAAAAAATGAGAGTTGATTGCCTCTCTGCAAGAAGATGCTGCTGGAGATCTCTCATCTGTTTCCACGAACTTGTCTTTCCCACGCCCTTAAGTACCTAATCGCGTTTCACGTATCAATACTCGTTACGAGTTTGGTTTCTCCCTCACTTCCTCTGCTGTTTACGATCCCGAGTTTCCAGAACAACGGTGACCTTTATACGGGTTTCTTCTCTCCTTGGCAAAGCATATAACTCTCTGATACAGCCCCACTGGGAAGCTGAATAAAAACACCACCAGTGCAAATAAATAACACCACTGAGGTGAAATCCTATTAAAGTGTTAAAAAGAGTTCAAACTTAACGATTCCATGGCAAAAAATAAACAGAAATATCGAGAGGAATCAATGATAGGATGGAAATAGAGTCATTCGTAGAGTATAAATGAAGAAAAAATTCCAGTAGAATGTGACTTTTATAATTAATTGTCCAAAAAAGTTTTGCGATAGTACAAGTCTTGCAATTAATATGCTCTTTCAAACATATCATTCTCTTGAAACCAATCGAATCTCGGAAGAAATTACCCAATTACCCCTGTTATGTAGAAGCCATGCTTAACAAGCTCATTACACTTAAATAATAAATGGACTCCGTGAAAAATTCTGCTATTCTGACAAAAATCCGATTCGTTATTCAATAAACATGGTATTTTCTTATAAAATTGAAGAACACCAGTTATTAGTAAATTTTAAGTGTTTTTCTTTTACCAGTCTTCCTTTAGTATACACCTACCCCAGAAGATGATTGCTTGATCATCAAAAAAGGTATCAGATTCTTCTCAGATTGGCAATCTTTTTCCTGAGTTCTCCGACCAAAGCCTCAAACTCTCGTGCGCCAATGTAATAACAGCTTATATTTCTACTTTAAAATGTTACTGGGCGGCTATCCTTCCTACAGAGGAACACTTTATAATAATATTTATTATTCGTCTTTTTGTTAGGCATATTTTAGTCAATGTTTATTCAACGAGGAAACTTTATAAGTATTTTCCTCGTATAAGTCCAACGATTTTACACTTTCTGACGGATTTATTCGAAGTAAGATCCTAGCAAAATGTCTGGAGACATATAGGAGCCACAGTAAAAAATTTCAATGGTAATATTGAAAGATGTCAGACTTGTTTGTAACTGGTTCCACGTTACAAGAATTGGGTTGAAAAACCAGAGTAATATTCTACTACCCTATGACGATTTTCACATTCCCACTGTGAACCCTTCAAACTTGCTCACCAGGACAAGCGGAAATCTGAGGAGGATACTCGAATGTTGACATCAGTCAAATGATGACTCGCCACGGTTTCTTTTGGAGGATTTGGAACGTGAATGAGGAGAGGATGCGAGCAATCCTAAGCGTCCGTTTGTAACAGCCTCATTCCGCACAGTGCTGCGATGGGGGTGATTCCTGAGTCCTCCGTGAATTCGATTCATTAAAATTACGTTTAGCATGCATTTTCTTCGTGGTTTGTATTCCTGGCCACTGCCGATTTCGTCAGTTAATCACTTCTCATGATTTTTGAGTTTTTAGTGCGTTGATTGGCAGTAACTTTACTGTAAGTAACTTTACTGTAATCGCCTCGATTCCTTCATTGGGTATTTAATATTTCCCTGTTGAACTACATGTTTTGAACGTGATTAAATTATTTGGCTTTTCTCGGATGTTGCCACAATCCCTCAATGGATTTTCCATTTAAAATCACGGTGCAACGGAGGCACTGCTCATCCAATTTCAAGACCTCACCCAAATCCAATTGTGCTTTCAGCTTAGGCGACCTCTTAGCCACTCAGTCGAAGAGCAACGTTGCCCCCCCACGGATGTCCGCACTCCTGGGTTAATTGAGTAAGACGACTCTGCTGCGGCCACTTTGAACGCATCCAGCTTCTAAAGATTAACGTCACGTACCACGCCGTGAATCACCAATACGAAATGTGCATTGCGGTTTTGCTAACCTAACCTTCCTTGCACTGACTAACGAATTGAACTTTAAGCCAACGTTAACTAACGAAGCCGGAAACGTTACTGAAGATCGTTATGGAAAGTAAGAAGCGAAATGTTTCATAGAAAATATGGATGAAAAACAAATAATTGCTACCGGAATTAAAACCTAAATACAAACTTATTTGCATTGAAAGGTAAATAAATAAATTCTGTGAAAATTAAACAAATCTGCGATATTAAGTAAATATTTCCATTTAAAGTAAATAATCGCATGTTTACTTAAAAAATATTCGTGAGTAAAGTATTTAAAGTATATTGTTGTCAGCAGAAAGGTTGGTCGAGGCCTCGACTATTAGCACTTACCAAATTATTTGATAAAATTTTAGTCACCAAAAATATATCCATTTTATTAATAATTTCGAACCGACCCATTTAAATGACATAACTTCGATCTCATTCACGAAACAAATGAATAGATCGTTAAACGCCTATTTTTTACGAGTTCGTTACTTTCAAGTAAGACCTACTTAGAGAATTTACAAAGTACCTGAGAATCTAGCTATGTTTCCGGAGTCAATATTTGGCTCGTATTTTCATTCATAGTTTAGTTTGAAAAATCGTAGATTCATTTTCCAAATTTAGTTTTGGAATTAGAAGTTTTTTGTATGATACACTAAAAGGTAATTTTCACTTCTAGCTTCATAAAGATGCACGCAAATGCTAATCTCAAAAGAGTCAGGTTATGTGCCGAGGTTCATATCGGGCTTCATATACTTTATAAATATTTTTATAGAAATTCGATTAGAAAAATAATATTTATTGAAAGGACAAAACGCAAAGGACTTGCGGAATCGTTGTAGTTTTGAGAATGCTAACTTTTACTATGTTTAAAATCGAATTTCCGTATCTCAAGCCTAGCCTTTGAAACTTCAGTTTGTTTATTTCACCATAGTTTGAAGGAAAAGTATAGATTTTTAATAAATTCTTTTGGTTTTAAACAAAAGGGAGTTTTAGCACAAATATAAAAATATGCCCATGAATTGCATATTAAATTGGCCTTCATTATGATGAATCATGCAGCAATAAATCAGAGCAAATAGGGTTACAGGGAACAAAAAAGTAGGTTCCAGAAGATGAATTCTTTCGTTCACGAAAAAAGGTTCGGTCAGGGAAACCTCTGCATGTTTTTTGCCCATTGGCATTTACCTGCCCTGTTTACGTAACGACCAGGGCTCCAATTAGTTAGCACTAATTGAGTTGCCATGCACGCTGACGTACAGCGACGAGAAAAAGACACGAGAGTGTAAAAGGGTTTGCGTGTAAGTTTTGTTAGCCGTGATAGATAGTGCACTTCCCACAACTCTTAATCGCTTCAATTTAAGCGAACAAGGCATTGACTGTCCGTTAGAGTATATTGCTTTTACATTTAATCACAGTAATCTCATTTAATTATTCTCTGCCTGTTCTGATAAACAGAGCGTCAGGGGGTTAAATCTAATTTCATTGTAGTGAAAGCCTATAACAATTGTGACAATTCTTGCTTTTTTATTTCTTTATACCAGTATTTCCCAGTCGGTGAGCCTCGGCGATGTGCTATTCCGTAATACCACATCGTCTAAGTAATCTATCTGAATGATGCGTACTATTCGAGGACAAATTGTTCTTCGAATTTGTCTATACAAATTTGTTTTACTTTGCCAGATGTAGACCTTAAACCTACTCCCTTGTATAATGGGAGTAGGTTTAAGAAATATCCTATTTCACACGTGTAGTATCTTTTTTCAATTGTAATTTAAAATGAAACTAATCCAGGTAGGTTGACTTTTTAATCACAAATTGTGCTTGATTACACAGCACATAAATTACAATAAAAGGACTAATTTCGGAAAATTATGTCATCTTCCGGACAGGGAATTGTACGAAGGTATATATGAAGTAAAAGGAGGGAAGAAGGGAGAGGCAGTGATGTGGCAAAGGTGAAACATATTTGGCTAACGAATTCTTTGGTTACAAGAATCGTTCACCGGTGTTAATGACACTTTCCCCACACTCACCCCCTCCTCCTTCCATCTCGATATATTGACTTTTTATAGCCTTTGCTTTTGTGGTTCGAGTCTCTGTCAAGTATGACACTTTCTTTTCCATTTGATTCTTAAACTTCTAAAGTATTTTTTATTAGAGTATCCCTTTCCCTATAAACAGCAATAATTTGATATATATTCCAATATATTAGCTATTTATTCCAATTTGTATCATCAAGTCCCGCTCTAATATAATATATAACCCTCCACTACGCTATCTTTCATAGTACTTCTTTGCTTAATCTTTATCGCATCTCCGTAAGGTCTACTAATTGTATTTTAAAACGTAGTTGTTGCTCTAAATATTTATGAATTACCTTCACCTCATCATTTGAGAAACTGACGCCTACCACCAGTCAAACGTGAACAGGATATGAATCACAAAGGAAAGGGTAATTGCCGAGACATAATTGTTCAGTCACAGTTTTTTCTCGGTAGCCTAGTGGTTAAGGCAGCCTCCTGGATAGAGGAAGATCTCGGGTTCGATTCCCGGCCCAGTCAGACTTTTTTCAAGTCCGTTTTACCTTGGCAGGATATGAGTCATTCCGAATAAATGACGGATTGCTGTCTGTTTCACTCGGTCACGAGAATGAAGTAATTGGCGGAAGTAAATTGAGCAAATTCCATTATTTCCGATGCCATCTCCATACCTCATAATGTTCCATAATGATAGCCTTAAATCGATAAAAGATGGCAAAATAGAATAAAATCAATGGCAAAAATTAGCTTGATGATCATTATTGGTCGTCGTTTCGTTAACTATGGTATTGGTTCTAGAATCAATTTCCCAAAATACTGTAAGATTTTGATTAAATTGTATTTACACCGATTTGCGCCATCAGATCCTTTTGGGCAAACAACACGCTCATCGCATTGCTTTGGTGATGTTTTATCACATCTCGGAATTTAAACTCTCAGCTGCTAATTGCATTAAAAGCGTAGTATCTATAAAATATTTCATCGAATTACCTTGACTTCCTTGTACGGAACACTAACTCAAACTGCCAAACGAGGAGAAGACATGAGTACTTCCAATTAAGTTACGACTTATTGCGTGATTTTTTCGTCCACGAGCATAAAATAAACGGCTGTAGAAAGTGCATGGTTTTCTTGATTAAAAAGGTATACCCTTATCTCTGATAACCTCTCTACGTAGAGATAGTTTTACCATATAATGATTTTACCTAAAGTCGACGAAAGGGAGCAAAACAGAGTTAAATGAATTGGAAAAATTTCTTGATTATTATTATCTTTGAATTATTTCGTAATCTTTAGTGATGCTGATCGACAATCATGATGTAACGCATAATAAATAAATGTCGATAGAAGACAATAATGCTCTTTAGTTCAGAAGGTCATCTTCTGCACATTTCCTTATGTTCTCACTTTTTTCCCATTTCCCTATACTCTGTTTCAATGACTTTCGAAGTGATCCATCATCATTCAACTCTCGTTCCCTTTTCCTTTTCCCTCCTCCTTCTCTCTCCTCTTCCTCCCCCTCCCCTCCTTCTCTCTTCTCTTTCCCTCTCCTCCTTCTCTCTCCTCTTCCTCCCCCTCCCCTCCTTCTCTCTCCTCTTCCTCCCCCTTCCCTCCTTCTCTCTCCTCTTCCTCCCCCTCTCCTCCTTCTCTCTCCTCTTCCTCCCCCTCCCCTCCTTCTCTCTCCTCTTCCTCCCCCTCCCCTCCTTCTCCCTCCTCTTCCTCCCCCTCCCCTCCTTCTCTCTCCTCTTCCTCCCCCTCCCCTCCTTCTCTCTCCTCTTCCTCCCCCTCCCCTCCTTCTCTCTCCTCTTCCTCCCCTTCTCCTTTTATTTCACGCCCTCACCAACTCATTTACCACTCCTTCCAACCGCACAATTTCCCTGTCTTCCATTTTCTCCTCTCAAACCACACGGTGCCTTCAAAGATTAACGAGTTTCCTTCTTTCCCTTCTTAATTACTTTCCTTTTCTTTCGCCATTCTTTTTTCGAATATTTTCTTAATTTGAGCCGACACCCATTAGTTTTGCTTGAAAGATGAATAATATTCCGCAATTGATTTTTTATTTAGTAATTTTTGCAGTTACCGCGAGAAAGGTAAGGTTTAGGCCGAACAGAATATCGTTCTATCAAAGGTTTGAGTAGAAATTTTGTTACATGACATATTGCTTTTACCACTGTTAGTAAGTCTCTTTACATTGATTGTATCTGTGACGTATAGATTGATACTAACTCTAGGTATACTTGATGGAAGGTTGTTTGGATACCCGTTAGTTACGGAGTGGAATAAGTTTTTTTGGGTTCGGCAGTAACGTTTATATTCCATTTTTTAGTGCATTCTAACGGAAGATAATGAAATGATTTCATCGGAGAAAGCTTTAAGTATAGCAACAAAAATAAATTTCGAAACAGATTCTGAAATACGCTATTTTGATGTATTCTGCCATACCTAATAGATTGATGATTGCAGGATTCGTGAGTATTAGTGAGTCTTAGCAGGAATATCTAGGCTTAAATAATTATATCGAACTCAATTATCTTTAATTTTAAATTCGAATGTATTTCAAAGAAACTCTCGTAATTGATGAATCATGTAGGTACCCTATCAACGTCGACCGGCTACACAACTATTCAAGAGGAAATGTTTGAAACCTGTTAAAGGTAGGGGAGACCCGTCTAAAGCGGTCCACCGGGGTAAAGTGGTATCCTGCGTGTTTCTCCCTTGTTATTGTTGCAATCTATCCTGTAGACAACATACTACTTCCCGAACATCGAGTCAGTTGAGTTGTAGCCTCTGTTAGTAGTGGCTTAATATTTTGCTCTCAGCAGGGAGGAATACTGCAATTCGGGGATAATTCATCTAAAGTAAGTAAGTTTTTATACCATTGATTTCGCTAGTAATATAAACATTACTTAATTTGAACTTTTTTCTTTAGTAGAGCCAGGGATCGTTTTAAAATCTTAATTATGCTTTTCTCTGCTTTCATTATTATTTTAAGTTCTTACACGTGTGATAAAGTGGTCCCCCACATATCCCTCATCGATAATTATTTTGTTAAATCCTATTGTTTTCGTGATAAATAATCTTATTGTGATTTGATAATTATATTTAGTCATATATAATTTGTTCATTACGTCTTAAATGAAGAAATACTCACCAGAAAAGAATATTATGGGCAAATTTAAAATAATTATATTACGGGACCATTTTACCAATGCACAAGGGTAAAGTGGACATTTTGCAAACTTGAGAAACTTTTATGATAACGAGTGAAATTTTATAAGCAAAATTTACATAATTTTGGAAATGATACATTAAGGTGTAACCTAAACTAAGACTGAGGGTATGATCAGGAAATTATACCTACTAGAATATATGGCCAGTAAACTCTTGAGGTGACCAATTTACCCAGGTCTCCCCTATTTTCTTAAATTGAAAATCACCGAATCGTTTTTGGGCGGAAACGTTTTTAACCAATAATGTATAAGATATTAAGTCCTGCGTACGTGAGGTAGAGTGACAATAACGTACCACTCTATCGGCCGTTAGAGGCCTCAGAGACCATAAATCACAGCTGTAAATATTGACATCGCCGCTATTAAATTCAGGGACTAAAAAGGTCTGCCGAGGGAAAGGTTTTGAGGAGGAAATATCGACAGTGGTTGGGACGCTATTTTAATTAAAGGGGAGTGAAGCGGAAAAGAAGGCGCTTTTATTAAGAAAAGCAGGAGTCTTTTCGAAATAAAGGAAAGATGTAGGGTAAGAAACACGATGTTCACGATGTAAAAAGAAAAGCCCAATACCGTAAGGTTTTGCCATCAAATGATGTGTCACGTTTTCATCCAAAACTCCATTGCTTCGAAACCAAAATGTGCAGTTTTTTACACCTTCAAATCATTATCACCTTACGCTATACACAGGATACGTTTTACTATAGTAAAAACCTGGGTTTGTTCTCAAACAGTTTCTTATTTTGTCAAAGAAGAAACGTAACAAAACTTTTTGTTAGCACTTGGCAATATTTTAGCTTGCTTTTACGGACAAGTAGACGGTCCAATCTTTCCCATGAGCCGATCAGTAAAACCATGTTTCATGGCCTCGGCGAACGCTTACTATTAATGGGACAGTGTCCTCTATTGGATTTATACGAAGGCGTTCAATGTGCGGATCGCATATCCTGAAAGGAAACCTCTGTGCCCGAGTAAATGGAGAACGTAACGTATATCCGACGGGCACAATGGCCTGCATTTCACGGCCCGTTGACCGCCAAAGAGGAGATCCATAAAAGGGCAATTCATCGGAGTAAGCGATAAGACGTCAAGTAGTAGAACTTCCTTTGAATGCATCCTTGGGGAGCATAGATTAATTATCGAATTAGAAAATGGTCTCAAAATCAACTATCAATTTATCTCTTCAGCATCCTCTCCAGCGACTCTGGAAGATTCAATGGTGTGCTGATAAGGAAAGTTTTATGAATGGCAGTTTTTCTTCCATGCTTATATCACTCAGCTGCATTGCGTTGGTTGCAGGCAAGACTCACATTCCGATCGCTATTGCGTAATATCACTAAATACTGTAAAATATACGATAGCTTAGAGGACCTTTCCAAGATACTGCTTGGCGTGCAGTGACAATAGCTATAAATAATCATGCGTTGTCTATCGGATCATAGGTTAGGGGAAGGAACATATGAAGGGTTATATTTGCTAATTTTTAAGTGTATTGATTGAATGTTTTTATAAGGCATATATTTAATTTTACATAACTTTTATGTCTACTGCCTAAGGGAGGTTTTCTGAGGGGTTTTCCTCCCTTCTAGGCAGGAAATTTTATGCAATTTTGACTACGTGCACCACGTATATTGTATTTCTACATTGTATTGTAACCACTGCCACTAGGTCCCGCACCTACTTGCAGTGATACGTACATAAGAATACACCAATCTGTTTCCAACCTATCGATCTATCTCCTCTTAATTCCTAACCTTAGATCTGATTATTGCCTATCGTCCCTAGGTAACATCAAATCTCCATATGATCTATTTATTTCATATCTACTGCAATTACCTACCATTTGCCCCATCCATATAAAATGCACTCTGTATACATTTTTGGAAACCATTTCATAATATTCTAGTTTTTATGATCAGCTTAAGGAAAATTAAAACTTATGTTGATTTTATCCAATGAATTTTGGAGAGATTTATTATCAAAAGAGAATGAAGATCTTATAAACCAACCAGATTGGTTAGAATGGCCAGAGAGCGCAAAGAAAAATAACAATGTGATGTATATAATGTAACGCGGTTGAGAAACGCATTTTATCGCGAACGAAACTCGATAGTAGCAGAAGATGTTGGAAGATTGTGCTATGCATACAATGTAATGAATTAGAATTAACACACATATACCAGTGGTACACAGCAAAAGGAGCGCTTTACCGCTTTCTTTCATCACTAGAACTTTTGAAAATTCTACTCACAACTGTGGAGTATTTGGGATTTATTTTCTTTCCCTTATATTTATGCTTTAGTTGACATCCTAAAGCATAATATTAAAGATGATGCCTGATGGTACCGGGATCATTGCGCCCGTTTCAAAGCAGAAGGGTCAATGCTTTATTGTAGATGGATTGAATTAAGTAATAGTTAAGTATTACCAGGAGAGAAGGACCGAATAACGTTTCAATATTTTGAAATGACGAATACATAATCGATTTCTTAGATAACTTTCGGATATTCGTTACGGTGATTTACCCTCATATTACACCCCCATATGTAATGTACTCGAAACTATTTTCTTTGAATATGAATGCAATTCTAATGGCCAAGAGGTGATTTCCCATGATTCCCATGCGATCTTACTCATAAGAACGAGGCAAAACGGCGCCGCCGAGTTGTTCCGAACCCATAAACTACAGTTCGCATAGTAAATATGTTGATATGAGTAGATTTATGGAGGTGCAGCTTTGAGCATTAATGTTATAATTCGCAGTATTGTTAGTGAGCAAAAGGCTTATCCAGTAGTTGTACCAAGTGATTGACGTTGGTTCCAAAATCGTCTAAAGAATCCACTCGTCAGAGGCGATTGACGATTAATTAGACACGGCACTTTAATTAGATTCCCTCGGCAGTCTTTTAATCTCCGATATTGATTGGAGAATGGCACCGTTTTTATTCTCTCCTTTGAAAATAAATTGAACCCCTCCGTGTTCCAGAATACCTGTGGGGCGATATGAAATACGACGCGGTTTGGCCCTCTCGCGGGAAAGAAACGAGTTATCGGAGAATTGTTCGCGTGAAATCGGGTTTCGCAGGAGCGATGGATTAGAGGAACTCCTTTGGAGGAACACGCCATCTATTGTGGAGAGATTCTTTGTGGGATGAAGGTTACTTCGCTTACCGTTAAACGCGAGAAATTGGAGTCCAAATCTCCTCCTTCCGCTGTAATTCTATCTATTCAAAATTTCCCTCAGGTCTTCTCACAAGGGAAAGATCATCGCCAAGACGGAAGTTCTCGAAATTTGGGTTAGTACTTCTTTGTGCTCTTTGGGGTTTATGAACGGCATCCGGATGTTCCACCCAGAACGCATTTCGACATGGGAGAATACATCCAGGGAAATTTTCAGGAAGAGACATTAAAGAATTCTAACACCCAAGATTTGGTTCACTCAATAAATATTTCAGGAGTAGATAAATATCAGAAAGGTTCCTCGGAAAATGATATGTAGGAAGAATTCTCGGTTCTCCATCTGCAATGGTCTGGTTTTTCATTTCTTCCACAGAGGCCATCTTCGAGAAGATTTAACTAACCTTCGTCCTGGACAGGTAATCTGCGATGGTCGAAGGTCGGCCATTGCAGATGACATCACCCGGCTATAAAACCAATAATTCTCTGCGTAAGGTAATTCCGGGTGAGATGCCCCACTGGAAGAGATGCCCCAGTCGTAGTATTTTTAAGGAAAACCACAAGATTGCTCTACTGACTGTGTTCGTCAGTTAGCAGGAATGCACCTGCCTATCTGCAAGAAATTCAAGGCAATTAATTCTCTTTACGTAGTTTTATAACATAAATTCAAGTAGGAACTGTTTTTTTCCGCCCTGTTATAAGATACAGTATCATTTTCTGGTTGGCATTAGTTTAAATGTTCGAATATTTGGAATTAAAGGGCGAAAAATTGCAGCTATACGTTCATCTAATATCCACGTGCAGTGACAGGCCATCTTGGACAAAGTGTAGCCCCACTGGCTGTAATCTCTCCCTTACTGAAAGGATAGACGCCTCTTCTCGGGAGAGATGCCCCAGTGCTATCTTTAGATATATGTGCCTTATTAGTATCAATTTAACTTAAAGGTTATACTGATTAAGGCCTTTTCAAGAAAAAGTTTGTAATCTACATTTAAATTTAAATCCACGGTCAAATACATTTTATGCACGATCAAAAGATGACGTATTGTTAAGTATGCACTAGGGTGGAGCATTTTGCCACTTTCTTTTCTGATCGAAATGTAATACCCCGCAAAAGTGGCTCACTCACATGGACATTGCAAGCAATATTTTTTCTAAATCAAGAAATATCTTCTGTGAGAAATTTTCCATCTGTGATTTTTGACAAAAACATCAAAATTGTGGTAAATTTATTTTCGGTTAAAACGACAATATTTTTGTGTAAAAAGATGCCACTCGCAAAAAAATGATGACCAAGCCTCAATATGCTATTTATATGCCTCTAGAGGAGGCTGAGATACCTCCTAATATTTTGCAAATGACACTTCTAAATAGGTTTTAAAGTAAACTTAATCGTTTAGTTATATCTTAATTTCAAGTTCAATTTTTTCATATAACAAGCGCTTTCCAGATTACATTCAGATTAAGCAAATGGGGCATCTCTCCCATAGAGGTTTCACCCGGACACTCGGAGAGATGGCCAACTGCATGGGCCCAGAAAAATTTTGATATTTTTGGTAAAAATGTTTTTAAACAAAATTTGTCGATATACTATTCATAATCAATAAATGTTACATTCTATCACGCAGTTTTACATTCTTATTATCGCTTAAGTCATTGTTATGAAGTCAGTTCCTTAGGTGGGGCATCTCTCCCGGAATTACCTTATATAAATATCGTTCTCGATTAGCTAGTTGGATAAGATATATATCCATTTTTGGTCTATTGAGTTACTATTGTAATCTGATATAGATTCGACGCCCCATTGTCTGCAGCACCACTCTGAGTGTATTGCTGAAGTGACAGCACCACGCACCACGGTTGAGTTAGAAATTGGTGGAAGAGCATTCCGTAATGCCTTAACATGTACGCATGTAAAAATTCAATAAAATAAAACTTACCCAAAATGTATCGTATAGTCATTGATAAAATGAACAAAATTCCATTATAGAACCCACTTCCGAATGAGTATTAGAATTTTAAATAAAACGTACCTAAATACAATGTTTGAGTAAAGTTGCGCGAATGCTCGAGGCGATATTCATTCCATTTTCTGAGCTACAATTTCATCTGTGTTTCCTCTCTGTTCATGCATTGATATCCCACTTTTTACGCATGCAGGAGCATTTTTCCGAGTTCAAATTAATGCGAGTTTGAATACGTAATTCGGATTTCAGCGGCACAAAGGGATTCGGGCGTCCCCTCCGGAAAAATAAACAACGCGTATCACTGTTTTCTCTTTGAAATATTTTAGTAAATAATTAGCTAAGAGACTAAAGAACCTAATAAATGACATAAAAAAGCGTTTCAAAATGTATAATGTTTAGTTGAATATTTTGTTTGGTAGCTTGATGCGATAAAACGTAGGATGGATGCGAGGCTACGGCAAAAGATTAAAAGAGATTATGAAAATGCGTCAATTCTTCATAAAAAGACCTTAGAAATAACAGTCATTTCCTTCTTGTAAAGTTACTTTGAAATTGTCTTTTGAAAGCTTTTTTCTAAGGATTTGCTGTTTACTCTATCAACATTGTTAGAATATCTTCAGGGTTCCAATGTCAACTTCAGGCTCACGAGTCCTTCCTTTGCAAAGACATTTCAAGTTGCAACTTCACTGAATCCTTCATCCACAACTAAAATTTACTTACCTCTCCATAAAATAATGTTATAATTTCTTCTAAATTCTACCTAAAGGACCCTATCAACGATCCTTTTCAAATTTGTAAAAGTAGTGACCATAAACATTTCATCTCTGTATTTTATTTATGCATCATTTATCACTGATCTTGAAAGTTTTCCAAAATATTTTGATTCAAATTCTCGCTCTGGACGTATTGTAGATCAATCGGTGCATAATAGATACAGAATAATATCGGCTTTACTATAGGCCATGGGTATATCGAAGGGGAAACTTATAGAAAGAGAAGAGATGGCATTTTTGCAGTAGCTAAGTGTATAGTGATTGACGACGAACATAATTAAACTCAGATAGTCTTTCCACGAAGTCATTCCACGATTACCATACATAAATACAAAGGAAAATGGCGTTTCGAAATTCGATTGGAGATGTTTTCAGGAAAAGCTTTTAAGGAAGGAAAAAGTCGTAACTCCCCCATTTGGCATAGTATTGGATCTCCTACTGACTTACGATATTTCGATCATCAATAGCTTCGAAATTTAGATAATCATAAGCACTAGTAATATTTAGTGAAAATTACCCATACTGCGATTCCATGGAACAGCCCTTCCCATAACGAAGTAATCAACGACAGAGGGACTCAAAGACACGAGAACTGTTTCCACCCAAATGACATTCCGCTGCCCCCTTGTGATGTGCCCCCTGCATCTCATATGAAGGGGCCCTCATTCTGATTTCGGTCCCCAAACACGTTTCATCCTCCGCTAATTCCAGAGCGCATTATCAGGCACACGACGGGCAAACATTTAGAGGCGTTGCCCTTTAATGAGTGCTTTGTCCAAGAGTCCATTGCGTTTATTCCCTCTTTATGGAGCCATCCCTTAGCACTTGCGCCTCTGGGGTTTAAACGAGATTTTGAAACCGGCTGAGCCTTTGGATTAAGCCTGCTACGCAATTCCCCTCTGGCACGGCATAATCACGCAGTCCTCAGGCTCATCGGCTACCGTTGACTAGGTTCATGCGTCCTAATGCGTAGCTGCCATCACTCATCACATCGTAGCACGCATCTTAGGGAAAAGATCAACTTTCAAAAAGTTGTGTTTTTCTAATGTTTCGAATGATTTTTCAGCTTTGCGTTGCTCACCATAATAGGGTGTTAACGCTACCTTGAGGGTTTTATTCTATTTGGTGAATATATCAAAAGTTTTCTTCGTGCAATTTGTACATTGGTTTAAGTTAAACGTTCATTAAACTATTTTATTGCTGGTTACAGTTTGAAACCTCCCAACGACTTCATTTTCAAATTGAAAATTCAGCAACTGGGAAACGCCCTGTGTCGAGCACAATTTTCCAATTTTTACTAACCCTAAGACCCTAAAAGGGAAGGGCATTTCCCTCGGGGGAAAAATGCTGCCCTTTTTTGGAATCACCGGTTTAAGGGATTTTGGGAAAATATAAACACAAAATGTCCGATGATAGTAGCCAGTGGAAATAACAATTTTTTTTTTAAGAATCGCCATGGTCTAAAAATAGTAAAAATGAAATAACGTCTCTGAAATAAAGTGCAAGATTGAGGCTGATTAATCATACATCAATTATTACTATTTGCAAAAAAAAGATTTTGGGAATTAAAAAGAAGAACAACCGACAAAAGAGCGAACTATTTCTTGATGATTATTTTTATATCCTTATGACATTGAGTATCAGGATCTTACTCAAAACATTGTTTTTGCCTTTCGTATTGTATTAGGCCATCATTTGGAGTCCATCCTAAAATTAAATAGGAGGCTTAAAATGCTCCTCATGGCGAAAATTTGTGCCAATAAATGTGGCATTGTCTAAACATTGGTTCTTATAGTTTATACAGCATAGGAAAAACAAAATTTTGTTTCTTAAATATCTCTGTCAGAATGCAATTTAGGTATATACAATTATATACAAAAGTTATAGATAATGTAACAAAATTTACTACAACTTTTGTTCTAAACATTATTTTCGTAACACTGATTGTTTAGGAGTTATTCTTGAATAATAGTTTACCGGAAGTTGTTGTTTATCCAGAAATGGAAGTTTTTCATACATATCTTTGTCAGAATGCAGTTTAGGTATATACAATTACATACAAAAGTTATAGATAATGTACATTACAACAACTTTTGTTTTAAACATTTTTCTGCAACACTCGTTGTTTTTGAGTTATTTATATATTACCAGCATAGGCTTCTGTTTTCAATAAATATGGAGAAAGTCATGTGTTGGCCACATCAGATTTTTTTTAGATTTATTGTTCCTTATTTTTATTGTTTTACGTATTAAACGTTTAAAAATCATAAATGATCGAATAAAAGAATTGACACTGCACATGAACGTGTGCGGCTTAACCCAAAGTTATACAGATATAGAGTCTGTATAACTATGTTTAACAATCATCTTCGAATTGAACACGTTCTTATTTTTATTCTTTCTATTTAAATTAGATTTTTGTTCTATAAGATTTAAAATTTCCTTAAACTTCTCTTTAAATAGGATTCTGTTTTATGCTTAATGTTTCTAACAGAAGCAATGTATTAAAATTAAATTACCAATATGATTCACAGAATAGAAGAAGTTCTTGCTTAACACTTTAAACAATTTATTATTCTTTTGCTCTACACCAAAAATTGACTACGTGGATTACTATTTTAACCCTAAAATCCTATTCCTATGGAAAACAGATTCCCGAAGCTTTCCATGAGCTCCACAGAATCCTATTCATTAATCATTCAACTCTTTCCCCGGCGTATAAAATATCGGATGGAAATTTCATCCATTGAAAGCAGCGATGGGAACTTGTATCTCAATGCTTTTTCGTTTGCTTTTTGCTCGGAGATTAATGCGAGGAGCTTAGAACCTTCCCCCTGCGCGTCAACCATCCATCCACTTCTTGCGCTGCTCTAAAAATTTAATCAACCACCATTCGCCAAATCCTTTTCTTCTTCAGCCGAACGTCATCCATGTCTCAACCCATCACCTGTTCCGGTTAATATTCTATGAGCTCAAACGTTTCTCTTCTTGAGAGAGTGTACTTCCTTCTTTTCAATGAATATGGTATTGCATATTAAGTCTTCAAGATACCTGAGACTAAGATGAATGGATGCTTTTAGCTTTTGGTTACAGAAAATAGGTTTACTACGTTTGCCTCACATACGAACGTGAACTGCTTTTAATTTTGTTCTAACTTCATAAGAAAATAGTGCACAAAGATGAGGAATGTGATGAAGCCATCTAAAAATTAAATATTACATCAAAATGAATAACGCACAACTAATTTTTATTTGTAGAAATAGTATCATCCTACTCATAGTTGCATAGACAGCATTCATTAAAAAATTACTACAAAACGTCTTTGCAGGCGCGTTTCCAAATTTTGCTTGTGATTTTCGAAAGTGCGCAGCTAAAATCATTTCGTTAAACTCTTTCAATAATAAATGGATGGAGAAACAAACCTACTTCGACAGTGACATCGTAGTACTTCCATTGATACTACATTTTGCCTTTCCAAATTCCATATTCCGTTACATATCTTTCATTAAAGTTGTTCCCATCCATTCATTATAAGGAATACGTTCTCACAATTTAGCAGTGTATGGTAATATCTAAGAGATGCCATGAGTGAAAATTTTACAATTTTCCAAAAATAGATCCAAACAACAATTCATAGATACATTAATATGAAAAGCATATTAAGAATATGTCAAAGAAGTAAATTAATATGATAGACTCGTAGGAAAATTCAAATGTTCAAGGAATCCGAGACTCCATTTTGAGTACTACATAAGCCCTCGGGAACACAAATCTAAAGATTTTATACTTTCCACAAAGATAAATCGAGGAAGATTAAAAATGTATAAAAAACAATAAAATATACACATTGATTTACTTCGCAGTACGTCGAAATTTGGTTGTAGGATTAGGTGGCAATTGTCGCTAATGTAGGGTGTCCACAAAGTCTTTTTACGACCACAAAAAGTACCAAAAATAACTATTGATGAGTTATATGATTCAAAATCCTCCTATTTAATAAGTCGTCATCAAAGTTTATAGTCACAGACCAAAAATTCTTACTGCTTACACCTCATATGAAACCATTTACACAGATTTATCCATTCATTTGTCTTGTCCGATCAAAATGAGGAATAAGAAACAAATTCAATGAACAATTACTTCACTTCAAACTCAATCAAATTGACAAATCTATCGTTGCGCGACAAATAAAAGAGCATAATCACATGATTAAATCTATATATATAAAAATGAATGTGTGTCTGTCTGTCTGTCTGTCTGTACTCGATAGATTCAAAAACCATAGATCCAATCGTCGTGAAAATTTGGGAAATTATTAGGTATATCCCCGGGAAGGTTTTTGTAAATTTTTATTTTAATCGGAGAACTCAGTTCGACTCCAGAAGGAAAAACAGTTTCCATAAGAAATACATGTAAACTTCGATTTTATCACTTGCATGCTTCCTTTCTTTCGCAAAATTAAATTAGAAATAACCAACGTATGGATTTAGAAGTACCACCAGAAGAAGGGAAATTGAATAAAGTTTCTTATTATGGTCATGAAATATAGTTTACGATCGGAAATTACGAGACTTAGGGATAATTAGATGATAATTTTGATGAATTTTGAGGCTATAAACAAACTATTTCTCAGTTACGACGAATGCGATTGTTGAATTTTCTCATAAGAACACATTGAGAATTTACTCCCGTATTCAAATGATGTTTGTTTATAGCAACGTAAATATTTACGTATATTATCGTGGAGTAAACGGTTTTTGATATTTAATGAAAATTATATTTTGATAAATTCAAGAGATTGTATGTACTGGACAACTTGGTGAGTTGATGACGTTACCGACTTTGATTACAAATATCATCTATTTTCAACATTTCAATTTATTTTATGTCTTTGACTAGACTGAATTTAATTTTTAGGTCTTCTTCAGTTGAATATGTGTTCTATTTGAGATTTGCGAGATGCGAAGTGTAGAGTAGCACATAATTTAGCATATCTTACTCCGAACTGATAAGGTACTGTGATAATATATTTTCTTATATACTGAATGAAAGTAATGTAGATAGTATGTATGATTTCATTATAATAGCCTTGCAACGCGAATAGCTGCCTGCCATACAAATTGCGAATGGATTTTCTACGGGAAAAATAGAAGTACGATACATAAATTGATCCCATTTAGGTAGAATTTATATTTTTTCAATTATTGTTTAAATATTACTAATTATATTAAAATTTAAAATATTTTAAATACATAAATTGTATTTCTTATAAGATTTCAAAAAATTAATTTAAATTACAAAAAAGAACATTAATGCAATTGACGTTCGATTTTTCGCCAGCAAATTCTAATAAATACAAAAATGCAGTCAAAAACTTTTGCAATTATTAATACGAGAATAAATTATTAATACGCGAATAAATAAAAATATTATTAATTTCCAGCTGAAGAAAATAATTGGAAATACGTTTTATTTAACCCTACAATTATGCCGCCAACGCGAAGTGCTATTGGTCTATCTACAAATCAAGCAAAAAGGAGAAGAGAAGAACGATCATTAGAAACGAGTGAACAGAGGCAAGCAAGGCAAGAAAGAGGTCGAAATCACACTACTCTTGCTCGATCATTAGAAACGAGTGAACAGAGGCAAGCAAGGCAAGAAAGAGATCACACTTCTCTAAACACAACAACGTGTGAACGGGTACAGCTAGTTAAATATATAAAAATTTCAAGTGGACATGAAAGCATAATCATACATAAGAAGAAAGACGACCTCTCTGTATTCCTCTTTGACGTACTCTCTCTTCCCTCACCCTCTTCCGCGACGTCACACAGAAGAAACCCCTCACCGTGCTCCCAAAAGCGTAAGCACAGCCGTTCCCGCTTTGTCTTCTTCTGAAGATGAAATCTTGCCAATTGAAATGAACTGAAATCGGGTGATTCCTAGAAGGTCATTCATAAGAGACTTTCCTCACCATTCAGAACTGACAACAGCGCAAGCACAAAACGCTGACAAAGACGACTTTGACTTACTTTTCGAACCAAAATTTTATTTAACAGCAGGTATGTGAAGACATGAATAGCAATTTTTGTGTGCGTGACTCACAATAAAAATTATCTTAAAATTGGAATAGGCTACTAATGCCATTGGAGCGCCATGTATTGAATATAAGTAATTATTCTTCATCTTTATACTTTTATATGCAACATTTTGATGCATATGATATTATAGCAAGTCAATTGTAATACATCTTTATCTTCAATTCTAAACTCCTTTACTCGTATTAAGAGAAAAGTTGAATCTAGGCTGAAAGAACTTGATGAATTCTGGAAAAGGGAGTAAATTTGCGGAAGGCCTGAACGGTATAATGCGACCCCCTTCTACTTCGACTGATCCGATAATGATCGTGAAATAAAAAAATATTTTTGAAGGAAAGTCACATGAGAAATCATTCTTACTGCGAACGATACAAAATTTAAAAAAGCAGCCCGTATGCCCTCTTAATTAATGGGCGTTATTGAATTACCAGCCCCTTGGCTTCTAATTCAACAATTTCTGTGTATCTCACTTAATGAAAAAGTGCTTTTATATATTGTCTCCCACCGGGATTTGAACCCGGGACCGCTTTCACCAAAGGCAAACGCGCTGTCCGCATGACTATCCGATAGTCTGATTCAAGCTTGAGTAGAAAATTAGTTTAAACGACTGGCCTTTAAGCACCCAAGCACACGCCAAAAAGCGATTTGTAGAGTATTAATGTTGATATGATTGCAAGAGTTGAAACCATTATCGTTTCAAAATAACATTTCCTGTGGTTAGTTAAAGTTAATCTTTAATTTTTTATACATTCAAAATGTTCAAAATTTAATTTTTTTTATACATTCAAAAAATGACTAATTGCCCAGAAAAATGAAAATACCCAATTATTTTGGCTTCCATAAGAACAAGATTAATATTTGATTCTTCATTTGAAATGATTCACAGACAATATCCTCCATAATCCGCTATCCTAAATTACATTCTCTTTTAATGCTACGTAGTGCATATCTTAACTCAGGAGCTCCTATCATCCCATGTACCACGTCAGCTGTGACGCATCGAAAAAGATGAAAATCAATCGGTGACAGGACGCACCGAGAAGGGACCAAAAATGTACGCTTCGACGTTCACCGGACAATCAGACGAATCTCGAAATTGGCGAGATTGGCGCTCCGCTTCCTTCACAGTCATGGGAGTCTTTCTTCACCGGAATGCCTCCAATCAGCAGAATAAGAAGCTATTGGACCGCACTGGAATGGTGCATTACCTTTATCCAAATAGATCTCGAAATAATGCGAACAATACGGGATCCTAAAGGTATAAGCACAGCACATAAAATTGCTAAAAAAGGGCCAACAAATTGTTTTATGGTAAACAAGAGTGTATATATACATAATATACATAGTAATTTATCAGGTATCTATAAGATATGATACTGGGAGCCGTGCATTGATATTTATACGCATTTACAAGTCACAGAATGTCAAATTTAACTAATATTTACTGAAATTATACTGGAGTATATATTTCTTACCTACTTTTTGGAGATACATTCAAATTCGATGCGATAGAGAAGCTGTGGAAGGTAACTCATGAAACAAATGTCCATGCAGTACTAAAATAAAATCCTCCATCTTTTCGGTTTTTGCTATAGATACCTAAAACTTATGAACATTAGCTATAGAATGGTATATACCTATGTTTTTCGACCACTTTGTGTAAGGAAAGCTCTTGATAAAAAGACATCAAAATGTAGATCACCTTATACCACGTAATTGCTTGATGTTTATGAAGATGTGATATTTGAAGCTGTTTATGATCTCTAGCTTTATTTGGAGACTGGTGTGTTTTTTGGCAGCGCGATCGAATCCGGACGTCCCGAATTTAGTTATCGTTTAGGCAATCTTGTATTTAGTTAGCGATTATTATTATGATATATTCCGGTTGTTTGTTCATTATACGTCCGAGGCTGGGGAGAAGGTAGAGGGTCGGGTTTTCAGGGATGTGGGTGTTTTTTTAGGTTAGACTGCAACACTAGGTTAACGATAAATAAGGTTTCGGGTTTCAATTCTGAGATTAACACCCACAGTAATGGGCAAGGGGATAGGTGCGAGCTTAGAACAAACAAATGAGCTAATAATTGCGTAAGGAAATAGGAACTTGCCTCTGGTAACTCAACATTTAACAAGAGAATAATCTTCAAGAGCAATATGAGAGATTTAGAAATCTTATTCGTGAATTACAGAAATAAACGTAAAAAGCAGAATAAATTCCTTAATAATATGAGAAGCACTAGTGCGGATATCGTGATAGGAACCGAGGGTTAATTAAGCGAAGATATTTCATCAGGTGATATATTTCCTCCAGATTATATTGTTTATCATAAATATCGTCTCTGTAGAATGGACGGTGGGATGTTTATCGCTGTAAAGGATTCTATAAAGAGGCAGTGCGTTGACTTCTTAGAGAACGATACATGCAAAATGGTAAGGTGCTCGGTTCTTGGACGGAATGGAAAGAAGGTATTCTTTTATTCGTTTTATCGGTCTCGGGATGGCGACATCGGATGTATAGATGAAGTAGCTGATACGTTAGAGAATATTCGGAAGAAAGCGAAGGATTCTGTAATAGTTGTAGGAAAGGATTTTAACCTTCCCCATATTGATTGGGAGAATTTATCGGGTTCGTACTCCGGTAGGGAGAAGACTATATCACAGACACTGATAGATACGTTTTCGCTTCACGCCTTAGATCAACTCAATAAGAAGGTTACGAGGACAATTCGCAAAGGTAAAGGTAGTGTACTTGATTTATTAGCCACTTGGTATTCTCACTTTTTCGATCTTAATATAATTGCCGGAATTACAGGCCACAATATCATAACTGCAGTTATGCTAGCGGAAATAGTAAAATCCCTCAAGCCGCCGCGGCAGGTTTATATGTTTCGCAAAGCGAGATTTTCAGAACTCAGGAATTATATCAATGCGAAGAGGGAAGACTTCTGTTGTTTTTTCACTGGTAATACTATTGAGGATAGCTGGATGGAATTTCTCTGAACATTAAGAGATATAGATGGATTACTATACTAGATTTGTCCCAATTAAAACAGTTTTGGAATGTAAGGACCCGCGTTGGATGAAACCTAAGTTGCGAGCGTTGCATAGGAAGCGAAGGATTTTACACGCACGGATGAAGAAGCTAGAGAAAATCGGAGTAGACTGTGATCTTGAGCGGCAAAAATATGCGGATGTGCGAAGATTGGTTAAAGATGAATTGCAGAGTGAATTTCAGGAATATAGATTTATAACCCTCCTAGAGTCTTTTGAAGGCGACCAGAAGGAATTTTGGTCATATGTCCGTGAATCTCGAGGAGGTCAGTCTTCAGTACCCAGCTTTGTTAATGAAGTGGGATTAGCGATTACTGAGTCTGTAGGAAAAGCGTCTCTTATTAATGGACACCACCAGGAAAGCTTTACTTTAGACGATGGACGCACGAACGATTTTTTTTTTGCGTGTTGATTTAAAGATTGAACCAATCGAGTTGTCGGTGGATGGAATAGGGAAGTTGTTGCTACAAGTAGACAAGAAAAAAGCGCCAGGACCAGAAGGTATACCATCACTCGTCATTCAAACTCTGGAAAATGAGCTTGCTCTCCTTCTTTACGTATTCTAAAAGAAAACCTTGGACGAAGGCGTTGTACCAATGTCGTGGAGAAGAGTGCATATCACTCCGATTCCTAAGAAAGGACGTTCCTCGAAACCGGAAGATTACCGTCCGATATCTTTAACGTCAATATTTTGTAAGACTATCGAGCAAATGATAGCGAGTCCAATAATGAGTCTCCTAAGTGATAAGGGGGCAATTAGTCGATGTCAAGACGGTTTTCGTAAACGTAGGTCATGTGATACCCAGTTAGCCCTATTTCTCAACGATGTAGTTAAAGCAGCTGATAAAGGTATAAGATCAGACACCATATTTCCAGATTTTAGAAAAGCTTTCGATCGAGTATCACATGTAAAATTAATTCATAAGTTGATTGCTAACGGGATTAACGGAAAAGTTGTTGAATGGATAAAGTAAATTCTCGGAGAAAGATCGCAACAAGTTCCGTTGGACGGAATTTTATCTGATGCGGTTTGCGTCACATCCGGTGTACCGCAGGGAAGTGTATTAGCACCAATTTTATTCCTGATTTATATTAATGATGCTGTGGATAATGTTAAATGCAAGGTTAGGTTATTCGCTGATGATACTGTTGCGTATAGAGAGATCGTAACTCGATATGACACTGGTTGTTTGCAGAACGATCTGAATATGATTTCGGGTTGGTGTAGTGATTGGCTGCTCGAGCTGAATGTAAAGAAGTGCGATGCTATTACTTGCACGCGGTTCACTAACGTAACCTCCGTACCTTATAGAATTTCAGGAAATCCCTTGGAGCTCGTGATGCATCATAAATACCTAGGAATTACGCTCAGCACTAATGTTTCTTTCAAAGAGCATATTCGAAGCGTGATAGGAAAAGCGAGTGGGATGCAAAGGTTAGCCAGTAGAATTCTTAGGGGATGCTCATCTAAAGTAAAAATAAATAGCGTATTTTCCCCTGATTCGACCTCTATTTGAGTATTGAAGTGCGATTTGAGGTTCTCACGAAGTAGGATTAATTTCCGATGGTTCAACGTAGAGCAGCAAGATTCGCCAAGGGAGATTTTAGATTTGACAGCAGTGTTTCAGCTATGTTAGAATCCCTCAGCAACTCCCTTAGTGATAGAATGCTTGAACATCGACGGAAGCTTTTTGATAAATTTATCACTACCGATTTCGGGGTTGAGATAACTGATATTCTTGTCCCAGTTATAAACTTTCACGATCCTCGGGAGAAAACAAAAAAGCGATACAGGGAAGCAGTTGCCAGGACAGATAGTTAGTTACTTATGGCCGTTATTCCCGCGAAGTATTAGAGAAGCTAAAAGCTCTTCAGGTAAGACCTTTCGGTGTAATTTCGGTGTCTTGCACCCCCTGCCACGCGCCACTGGCCGATTACAGTTAGTTAGTCAGTTAGTTAGTCTGACCCTTTATTGGCGAGGTTAGGCCCAGGTGGGCCTCTCTTCCACCTAACCTCGTATGTCGTTACATTTAAAAAAACTCAACTTATTAAAAAAAATACAAAAAAAGAGAAGGGTGTGGGAAAAAATCTATGCAACTGAAGGATGACTAAGAAAAAACCCACGTTGCGGGAAAACACCCACAAAGAAGGGGGGTGAAAAAAACCCGCGAAAACACAGTAATAGAAATAAATACAATAATACACAAACATAGATATATGAAAAGTGAAAAAGATTATATATGAACAATTGTTTGAGAAAGTAAATTTAACAAAATGTATAGAAGACCTAATTGATAGTTAGTTATAATAAAAGTTTAAAGCTATAATAAACTAAATAATCTAATATTCTATAACCTACAATATAGTATATTAAAAATTTTATAAAATTTCTTAAGCCGGAGGCATTTGTCAATAGATGTTTTCATGGACTGTCTTGAAGTACTTGTCATTATATAGGTAATTCCTGTTAAATGGAGGTGCCTGTAAAAAAGAAAAGGAAAGAGGATACGGTAGATGAGAAGTATTCAAAGATTAACAAAGTAATAAGTGAATCAAGTAGTATCCGTGCTCTAGTGTAAGAAATTTACCGGTAGGTGTTGGAATGATGTCAGGTGCTAAAAGGATAATTGATGCTCAGAATTGAATAGTCTATCAGTGATATCACGCTTGAAAGTGGGGAAAGATGATTGCGCTGATTTAGAATGGGTATATGCATTCCAGTATTTTGCTCCAAGTACTAGAAACGTTTTACTGCATATATCTGTTTTATGAACTGGTATCGAGAGTTTGCCGGAGGGACGAGTTCCTAGTAGTTTTGAATTGTTAAGATTAGTAAAATAGTTAATAAAGTAACTGGGACAACTTTTATTAAGAACTTTGTGAACGAGGTTAAGGGTATGTAGTTTTCTTCTTGAGTGAAGACTTAGCCATTTCAATTCTTTGAATAGTGGGGTCACGTGATCCGATTTTTTGGCATTGAAGATGAACTTGATAGCATGATTAAATGCTCTGTCCAACTTTCCATTGTAGCAGACCGTGAATAAGTGGATAATTTTCTTATTTTCGCTTAAATTACGAGAGTAGATATGAAAATAAAACTATTTTAATAGGTGAATTAGTTTCAGGAAACTACGAGAAGGTCACATTTATTGAGTGCTTATGAACTTGAAATGAACAAAGTCCTCAGTAGAGACCTCCAATGTCTGGAAAAAAGATGCGAGTTGCGTAGACGCCGATAGCAGCATGTGGACCCTTAAAACTACTCATGCACCCACATCATTTTGTGGTAATTTACCGAATTGTAACAATTCCAAAGCCAAATCGAAGCAGTCGAAATAATATAAGAGATTGCATATGTTTCCCAATTTTAAAAAATCCAGTTTTAATTCTCGCTATATTTCAAGGAAGGAAGTCTGGAGATAATTCGCTCGAAATATCGTTTCCAAATTCGAACACGTCTCACCCACGTGCTTTAGCGACTGCTGTTGGAGACGACAGACTCAGAGGAACGACCCCTCTAATTCTCTCTGATGTATTTGTATACATCGTGAAGATACTCCTTGCATCAAGAGCTTTATCTGCTCCGTTTACAGTCTTATAAAAAGAAACTCTCTCTCGGATCAGTTAAGCTCTTGCTCGTATTTTAGCACGGTTTCCAAAGATGGGTGGAAATTGGAGTTCCATTCTTCTGTAAACGACATTAATATCTAGCAAATATCGACAAGTATTAGCAATATTAGAAGGTATGTTATAATAAATACTAGGCCATCTGAGCCTCTTCAAAAGAAATCCCTGATCGATTAATGTAAATTGCAGCGAAAGCAAAGGTGCTATGGGGTGCTTGATATTCGGTTCTGAAAGTTTGTGATAGATTATAAACTTTGGAGTTCTTTTAATTGCAATTTCATCATCGAAATATGTGTAATCAGTTAGATATAAAAGTTAGGCAGATGTAACAATATTGTATTTTAGAGTTTGTTTCTCGTCTATTCTCGCATACATCACTCATCATATACCCTAATTCCTAAGCTTCTAGGTCAAGCTTCATATAATTAATCACGTTAACATGAAATTTTAAACTAATAATATAAATTTAGAGCAGGAGAGTGAACGTGAGACCCTGAAAATTATTCAGCAACAGAAGTCTATTATGAGTATTTTATAGTATATACACCATAATCTCTTTGGCTGAAAATCGCAAGAGCACGAATGTGAAGATATTATAAAAATATATAAATATAGTGGCACAACGTACAAAATGATTTCAAGGATAATATGGAGGAAGTGTGAAGGAGCAAAGCTAAACGAAGAGCTATGAAATTCGAACTGAAGCAGGGCAAAGAGCAAATTATCTTGGCTAAACAATGAGTACATATCAATGGAAGCAAGCTCACCAATATATAAACCCATGTCTTTCCTCGAATGAGTCGTTTATCAAACAGGTTGATATAGGTAATAACAATTGAGTAACTGGAGTGAAACTTTTTATAGACTGGCTAACGTCCGACGTAGCTTATAATTTGTGTTTTAAAAGACCATATGACATAAGAGAAGTAGTGATAAATTTGAAGAAAAATTTACTTATCAGTTCTTAACTCTCATAAAATTAATAATATTTTGTACTTCAGAAAATAATTGCTTATGATCTACATAATCTTACAATTAAAAAAACTGAACCAATTCTGAATAAATCGGTAGCAAGGGAAACAAAGTAAAATTATTTTGCTAGAAAATTAAGGACGAAAATTTTATAACTTTTGCATCGATATGATAAAGTATCGTAAGAAATTATTTAAGTACGAAAATTCAAATAAAATTCACCATTTTAGAATTATTAAAATCCTTGTCTATATAATAGTTTGTGACAAAGCGTTTCTCAACACTTTGGAACATTTCAGCCCCTCATAATAAGTTTCCATGAATATTCCATTGAGTATCAAAGTAAATATGCAGAAGTATGCGGTTAGAACATACGTTTGGACAGTATAATTTGGCAGAAGAGTTCAATTATACAAATTGAAGGAGTTCTGAGTCATTTTCTTCCGGGAAACTATTTTACTCTGATAAAATACGTATTTTGCATACGATAAAGGTATTATCTCGTAGCACAGATGGAATTAAAACTTCAGCGGTCTTTTCTAAAATAGACAAATAATGCTCGAATAATCTAAGTGAAGATGCGTATATTTTTAAGTATAGCGAGTCTTATGCTAATTTATGGCATAAGCTCGCGCGTAGAACATCCGCATACTAAGCACAGCATCAATTATTCCGTGCGCAAATGTAAACTGGACGGGACCTTTGATCAACGGTCCATAGGGGAGAAAATTGAAAAGGAAGGTGAAGAGATGAAAATAGAAGCAGGAGGAGACAAGAAATGCAGGGGGATGCTTTGTGATGGTCCAGATCCTCATCACACGAGATCAGCAGGATTCTGTTTACCTTCTCAGCATCTCCCATAACCCTGAAAAAGGGTCCAGCGACCACCCTTTGGTGTTGATAAACACTCCCTCCGAACTCATCCGCAACCGATGCAAACATCACGGGGACTCTGAAAGGAGCTCTCGAGATATTCAAAAAGGGAGGATGTGGAAGGACCAAAAAGCGACGGCAAACAAAAGAAACACGTCCAACTTCCACTCCGAAGAATTTCCAATCCTTTATAATTTTGCATTTTCTACTGGTAACAATTGAGGAGCCCATCACTGACGTAACGCTCGCCTTGTTACTTTCCGTCATCTCTTTACAGAATCTCGTGGATTTCGCGAAAAGAAAATGTGCACGTAAAGCGATTCGGATGCTTGCAACTAGTCCGGAGGAAGAAAATTATTTTGAGATTTCGGACGCGTGGTCGGACAGAACACTTTGTTTGCATCGGAGAAACGTTTAGGCGCGTAGGGTTTTGCATGGTTCCTTGGAAGACATTGCTGTTCCGGATATGGCGTTATATTGCACGAAGTATACACGACCATCAACCTACTTTATTTCGGCCAAAAGTAGGATTGTAAATTCGAGTGCGATTCGTTTTACAACCGTTTTCATCATTTTACGATGTTTTATATTTCTTTTTTACCCATTGCTCTCCAGGACACTCTTATTGTTTTCATTAATTATTGGAATTATATTTCGTTTATTTATATTTCTTATTTATTAAAGTATAATGGTAATCAGTATCATCAACCATAATCTTTGCACACTTTCCAACTCTGCCACCTGGTATTCAACCAATATGTAGCGTTAAGTGCATTGATAGTAACAATGGTAATAAAATTTATTGTTATAGTAGATTGAATGTCTTTCCTTAGTAAAATGCAGAATTACATACTTACAAATGATTGATTTCATAATAATGTTTTATATTGCACTGTGAACTCTTATATCTCCAGAACTCATTTATTGCTGTCCTTTTCAATCCATTAAAAATTTAAGATTTTATTCTTTATGCGTCCTGGCTGGAGTAAATTTGTTTCTAATTTTGCAAGATGTGAAGAATGGCAATTTCAATCTAAAGGAAAGAATGAAATTTACGCTTAAATAAATGAATGCAGAGAGAATATTAAAAGAAACAGATTTTTGAGAGAAATATTTAAATAGATAGGTCAAGAAAAATTTGGAATTGAAAATTTTCGACCGACTTTTGTACTTTCGGAGATCATAAGATTATTTATAATGATCTGCAAGTATTTATCCGTTCTGAATAAATTGTGATATTTTGTTGCCTCACCATACCAGAGTTTCTCAATCAGATATGTAGAGAAGAGTAGTTTTCCTTTAAAGGCCATCCTTCGTGTACAACCATGAGTTGGTAAAATCGCTTTAGGTATGGGGATAGTGAATGCGAACCAAATTATCATCAATCAGTTAATGAAAATAGAGATAGCTCTATTCTTTAAGAGAATTTTTATTATGAGAATTTAATTACGAGAATTTCCCAATAACCGATCTCAAGGAAGATTAAATATGAACCTCGAACAGTGATTACCATAAATATCGCACCAATAGAGCTAAGTAAAAAAATGCGTGCTCTACACCGCATAAAAAGTTCCACGCAAAACCTTTACTGAGAAAAAAATTAAATAAAAAAAAGAGAAAGTCGAGCTTTCGTGGCTCGTTCACCGAGGAAGCAATTCGTTACCTAAATCCACTTCTTCAGCTCTCTTTGGAGTTTTCTGCATCGTTCCGCATTTTTCATTTCTCTCGAATTCCTTCGCCATCTACTGGGAGAATTTCTCTTTTGAAAAATGTATATCCTCGGAGACCATCACAATCAGAAGGAAGCGGAGCGCAAAATGCAATCGGAGGTATCGAGAGATAAATTCGGAGAATGAAAGACATTGGTGCGGAGGAAACGCTGTGGAGTTGGTCGGAATACAAATCCATTGGGAGCAGAGAAGATATCAGATGTGGAAATGATCCATACGAGGGAAAATGTGGCGGAGGACTTGAAGAGGCAAGGAGAGGTAAAAATACAAGAATAAGGAGTAGGAGGACAAATGAAATAATTCTTAAACGTAATTGCGTCTGCAAATACAATTGATCTTATACACTGTGAGCATGCGCTTAAAGATGAAATAAAACCATAGATACTTTTTTAAGATTATTTTGAACCGCAAACCCTCTACTTCATCCACTCAAAAGAGAGAATGAGGCTTACTGGGAGGGATGAGGAGTGAGGTAATTTCTCCTTATTTCCCCTCATCGAGTCACAATATTAGAACTGAAAAAATTGACATAATTAGTGAGCAATGAACCATCGAGAGGTATTTTCCCAACAAGGATCGACCAAAATGAATGCCATCCTCTAGCATTACTGGTACGAGTTTATTTATATTTTTATTAATAGCCAGGGCTGGTTACAGATAGTAGGCAAGTGAGGATATCGCTTCAAGACCTGTACGCCAAAAGGAAACGGCTAGCTGCTATTTATAGCTAGATAGGAGACTCTTTCTAACCAATTATGACTCACATTTTATCCAATCAAAGTCCATGCTCTTAGTTTGCAAGAGCAAAAAACTTAGCAGACTGATTCACAATCCAGGTCTAAATTTTACGTATATTCTTGTAGGAAAATGCAGAAGATTGGATTTAACAATGGTCATCAAGAGGAGGGCTTTATTGTGACATAAAGATCTCGCATAACTTATGTTTTTTTTCTAATTTTTCCATTCTGATTCTTTCGAGACCAATACGTATGTTGAAATGTAACATTCCATTTGCCCTATAAGGAACCGATAAATTTCATATTTCTATCTCATTGGGAATATAAATTAATTTTCAATAATTCAATTCCAATTCATTTCTTAGAAAAGGTTATCGATTTAAGATAAAGAAAAATTTGCATTTATCACTATAACAATAAATACACAACGCTGCTAATTATGTTATGAAAACAATCTGAAGATATCGGAGACACATAATATAAACTTTAATTCGTTAATAATTTGCAAATTATCTCAGAAATCGTACAGAGTATCGTCATCATAATAGAGACGATCAATTTTCAAAATTGGTCGTGTTTTGGTTGAATGATATAAACCTCAGTGGAAAAAGTACAATTTCAAAGATTGATTCAATTAGCGATTTCCTACATACTTCGCCTGATTCAGTGAATTTCATTAATTGTTTGTTTTGAAACGGATTTACTTGACTCACTGCATCACCCACAATTCCTTTTACTTTAAGGCTATCATAATAGATCCATTTTTTATCGGTAGTAACTAAGTTCATAATCGCTAGTAGGAGAATCTGAACTGCATTTTCCTTTGAAATAGTATAAAGCATGTTCCCATGCAAGCGTTACTTAATTGGAAATAATGTTAATATCTTCAAGGTTAGAAAAAGTCTATGACTTACTTATATATGAATGTCTACCACTGAGTTTTGAATCATTTAGAGACATTATTTTCAAATACCTTATCTTTTATGACACACACGAGTGGTATTTCTGAGCTCTTCTAATTAAAAATAGTTGATAAATACATTCTGCCGTTACCAAATGGATTTCAGTACAAATTCAGCTACAAAAAACCATCGAAACTAAGTTTTGGAAAATATACTGTGACATTTATAAATGTCAATGGTGAGGAAAATGCTGAACCTTTCACCAATAAGTAGTGTAAGGGCCTCAGGGGAGCCGAAAGTCTTCTAAGAATTAAGCCTTTCTAAGTCTAAGCCATAAGTCTAGCCCATTAACTGCCGTGAACAAGACTGAGAAGAAAGTTAACAAAAGATTAAATACTTGTCCGTAATCCAGTACCAAAAGAAAAGTGTATAAAACTAAATCATATTTAAGTCATCAACAAATGTATGTGAGGCACGTATTGCTGAAATCCTTTCCCCGAAGATGCTAATTAGATTTGGTTTGCCTTTCCTTTTTTCAGATTCGAAGATTCTTCTCAAAAGAAACGCTCCAATTTTTTTATCCGTCTCTTTAGACATCCCCTCGAGCGCTCAAGTGTTTAATTAGCCGAATCTCCCACCGGACGAAAAAATTAACTTCTCCGAAGAATTCTCTCACCGTTGGAAGCGAAAATTCGATATTCTCTAATTCAATTAAAAAACTGTCAGGTGACCCTCTTCTCCTCTCTCGACAGGATTTTCTGGTCGTGCAGACATCGTGTATCCAGTGGATATATCATTCTAATAGATAGCGAGATAGGCAGTCCAATGGCCTCTTATTACTCATTAAACATAATAATATTCAGGATTTTCCGGTTTCTAATTCAAATAGTTGCTAAATTAGTTGGCTCGTTCACTAGTAATAGAGTAGTTCTCAAACATTCGATGGCATTTTATCTCTACAATTTTCCAGATTGTTAATTTATTCAGATGATTTTTACATCCAATTCTTCAAAAGAGTATGCTTGAAATTCAAATCTTTATAAAGATAATAAATTTATCACGATACTATGAAATATGATTAGTGAATATATTTCTTATTTGATTTGGAACGATCCATTTAAAGTCACACTGTTGTTAGGGTATCTTTTCTCTAACCTGAGAAAGCAAAAGCTAATAGTCTTAAGGAATGAAAACATTTACTTTTAATTATAAATAGAATTATTAATCCTGAATCATTCGTTTTCAAATCCAAAAGATTACTTATCTTCACATGAAATCACCTACTTATGCCCTAGATATATCATCATCGATCTAGGAATACAGTTAACATTAAAGAAAGTGCATGTTTAGATCTGGTGTGCATAACAACAAATATTGGGTTCGAAATGCACTTGAAAATAAAGCTATTATAATGTGATATTATATTATAGCTAATATAAAATATTCTTTATTTATATTTTATTTATTCGTCTTTTCGAAAATATTTACTTTTTCTTTAAAACTTTCAATAATCCAAAGTTATATCTCTTTAATCCTTATAACTTGAGAATATCCACATTCAAAGCCCAATATTATAATCAATTTTAACTGGGAATTCAATGGCGATTATACACTTAAATGATTATTTAATAATTCAGAAATAACTAAATGGCATAATCATGTATGAGATACATATAAATGTGCATTTTAAGGAATACATCCGGAGGTACTCTTCTACTTGGGAAAGACTTATGTAAGGGTTCTTACGCATGTGAGAATCTACTCGCATATTAGTTTGCATGTATCATTTTTATAGTGTGAATCAAAGAGTAAAAACTATTTTCGAATAGTAAACTGTGTGACTACGCGATGAAACAATGTAGATTAAGAATAAAGTGTGTTATAATACTTACTTAAATGGTGATCACCGGCGCCCACTGTGGCTGGTCTAGGCTGCAGAGAAGACCAATGCGGATGTAATAGGCAACTCCGGTACACTTCTGAAAATAATTATAAATATTGAAGTCAAATATAAGAAACTAATTCAGGCTTAACTTGGTGGTATTGACAGACACTCCGCGATGACATGTTAAAAGAACTTTCACTTTACCACACAAAGAATATACGTAAAAACCGGCTGGTTTCGCAGTGAGGCTGCATTATTAGGTGAATTCACTGATGATGCTGCGAAACCGGTCGGTTTTTATGTATATTCTTTGTTTGGTAAAGTAAAAGTTTTTTAACATGTCATCTGATCTGATTGAAGTCAAAATATTCACGATTCTGCGTTTGATTCACAGAAATATTCACGCACCGATCCGCATTTGATGCTTACCATCTTTCGAGGAGGTTTTACAATTCGTCCCGAAGGACGTTAGTGTTTCATCCCCGCTGAAATAACCTACTAAGAGATTGCAGAAAGGATTGAAGATTACCAGACAGGATGAGGATGAGGTAGTTTGCCCTTGTTTTCATCACTAAGCCAGAATATTAAAAGCAGAATATGTCCACGCAAGTGAAGTACCATGAGTAACACTTTTCTTGTCATTCCAGAACGAGAGACTTTTTAATCGGTGGAATTATTCACTCGTATCTCAACAGCTTTCATTTCACCACAGCCATGATCAAAACGTTGACAAAAATAAATTAAAGATACTTTAATCTCAATCCAGTACAAAATGACAAGTTTTACCACCATCTTACTCAAAAAAATTTGACTGCAATTTCAATTTATCTAAAATAAACTTTACTCCAACCTAATGTGGCATTGCTGTAATTAAAAACATTGGGAGTATCTCTTTTTCCGTCGAAGTGAGGGAGCGGAAAACTGCTTTTGAAAGGGACAGTGACTGCCAAAATGGAGCAAGGGTCTCATTTTTTTATTTTGATGAATTGAATCTCGGAATCAGTGACGCTCGCGGAGACATCTGGTGTCAGTCCGACTTCCCGATTCATTTCCCTCTCTTCATGCTTTCTATTTATCAATTTTCTTTCTTCCCTACTTTTTCATCTCCGACTTTTTGACTTGCCCTTCGCTGGTCATCGTCAATTCATCTTCATTTCGTCTCAGCTTTTAATTTTCCGCTTTTCATCTCTGTATTCCAGTTCCCTTTGGGCCCTCTCATTTCGGAGATTCTCGGTCGCGAAGGGAACGCTGAAAGTATGCTGCGAAAATTGCACAAGGATTGTCTTTCAATCCGAAGCACTCACTAGAAATTGAACTTATAACCTATAAATCCTAGGTTTTCAACGTTGTCTACCGATTCGGGGTTTTCCAATTATCCCACGTTTTTTTCGGAGATCGAAGAACCGTCTGTTGCGGCAAATTACTCAAACTGGGTTTGTGGGTTCATGTGTGAACACACTAACCATGTGTTAGCATATTTTGTTAATTTATTTTAACAGTTGTAAAAGTAAATAAAATGTTATCCATTATACTCTAATTCATGAAAGTGCTTACGCGTTGATTTTAAGATTAAATATGGTATGAAAACATAATATGTAATTTACCTTAAATAGGGAGTACAGATTCATTTTTTTCCGTACATTCAGTCCTTATTTAAGGTTACAGTTTTAGTTGAGGCCGGTTAAATCTAACAGCACTAGTAGTATACTAAGTCCCTGGTCCCTGCAGGGCACCAAAGGAGGTGTTACTTATTTAAGTTTTCATTATCCAATTTTGTCAAAGTATAGCTTTATATTTTTATCTTAAGCTAATGCACATGTAAAAATCCAAAATAATAAATTGTTTATAGTAGCCGCAAGACCACCAAAAATGTCACTCCATTCACCCAAAAACCCGCTATGAATAACTTGTATAATACGAGGATAACTTGTAACTACAGACACATAACTAAAAATTGTTAATTACGAAGTCAAATGTAAATTTGGACATGTTCTAGAATAAACCTTGCATTGTTACTCGGCCGATTTGAGGGTCTTCATAAACACGGAGGAAAGGGTAATCGTCCATAATATTAACGAGATGTTTGTTAATTATTCAACATAAATCTCTAATCAGTGTATTTTGCCAAGTTTCATTCTTCCAAAATTCAAATGCTATCAAATGAAGATAAAATCGTGTTTTGATAAAATTTTATTCATATAAACTCACACGTATTCCTATTATTCAATCCTATATCGACTTAAACAAAAATTGACATTCAGATAATTTCCAAACAAAAACACAAATATTTCAATTACTTCTCTTTATTCTCTTTCCTTTATATAATTGAAATCCTAAAATTAATGAGCTCGATTTACTAATCGAGTCCTTGGTTAGAATTATGATCACTTTCAGATATTTAAACCGGTTTTGAAGTTTGACAGATTGAATCTCAGAATCGTTTGGTTTCACCTTCCTTCATAGATCGCTGAGAAGATTCACGATGGAGCCAAATTAAGAATCTTCTGAGGAGGCAACTTTCACGGATAGTCACGTTCGAGAAAGGAGTCACCCAAAAGGCATTAAAGGGTCACTTTAAGTGAAGGCATTCAGGGAAGCTTTTAGGAGTGAAAATATCTCATTTTTTCTTGAATACTGAAGCAGATGAAATAGCTAATGCATTGTAGGTAATTGTGATACCAAATCTTTGCAAAAACGACTAGAAACGTTACTGAAAAAGCGTGAGTTTAAAGTGGAATGTGAAGATATTTTGCACAAATAATATAAATGTATACATATACCTTGTATAACGTCATTCATTAATTCATACTTTAAGTTCAGATAGTTTAGAAATACTTTCAGCTAAATTATGCACGCAACGTCATACATAATTCATGCTCACTGAAGATCACTTGTGGTCTCACAGCATTCTTTCTTCCGTAAACTGTTTCATAAATTCCTTCTGGAAAATGTAGATATTGTGCGCCAATTCCATGCTCCGAATTCTCGATAAAATATGTATATGATGATTTTCTACAATCTAGAAACAAAGCTTCGGAGAACAGTACGCTTCCCTAAATTTGTATGCAAAGTGCGCATTTAGCTTTGCTAATTTCTCCAATTATATTCCGAAATATCTCATCAGTTCAATTACTACATTAGTTTTTTTCCACAGAACACATGAATTTCATAAGAAGAATCTTTTACATTGAAATCCAAGAAAACAATCAAACTGTATAATGTAATAATTGTGTAGAAATTGCTTAAAACCTTAAAAAATGTGCTCAACTGCAAAAAGATCGTCCTGGAGAAGAAATATTTTCTGGGTGCAATTCATCTAGAAATACCTACTTCTTTCACTTATTAATCCATTATATAGTTAGACACCTAAGTCCATACTCGTAAATGATGCTGTTGCTTTCATTTACAGTCGGGACATTCGTGTAAGTAATGTATATTCCAATAAATAACACGACATTAATTCCGTATGTATTATTGACACGACTATTGCAGAAATTTACTCTAAATAACTGACGCATTTAAAAAATAAGTAAATATGAAATTATTCGAGAGCGAGTGCCCTACCGTTAGAATTAAAACATTCTTATTCCCCTATTCCATCTATAGCATGTAGTAATTTATTACTGTTTCATCTATAGTATGTGGTAGTTTATTTCATCAATAGCATGTAGCATCAAAACATAGCGGAATCTATAAGGTATAAAATGCATATATTTGTTTTTATATCGTTTCTCACGAATTTATTAATAATAATAATAAAAAAACAACTTAATTCAGGGTTGCAGACTATAAATTCTAAGAAAGATCTGGTGCTTTCCCGGTGCAGGTGCTGTAGGAAGTTTTCTCGGGTTTCCAACCTGGTTACAGACAGGAACGGGTCCGACGTTTCGACTATTATCTCAATAGTTATCTTCAGGGAAGATTTCATCCCTGAAGATGACTATGGAGATAATAGTCGAAACGTCGGACCCGTTCCTGTCTGTAACCCGGTTGGAAACCCGAGAAAACTTCCTACACTATTAATTCTCTTTTTACATCCAACCTATCGTCATGTCATAAGATAGGAAAAGTATATACATATAAGGAAACTACTTTGTGGATTAATAAAATCTAAGAAAAAATTTCACTACAGGAAAACATCCATAAGAAGGGGGATGTGAAAAACCTGCAAAAACTAGGTATATGAAAGTAAATTTTGAGATGAAATCAGATTAAATTAGGTGCAAAAGACGAGAAGACAAACTAATTGTGATCTGTCTGAATATTGTGTCATTCTGAGTATTCTTTAAAAAGTGTGTGGACATACCGATTTCATAACCAACCATTTCTCTTCAACGTTACATTTTCCCTTATAGAAACAAAACGATAAAGTAAAGACTTCTCTTTTATCGAGTGTATGTTGACCTGCTGACCAAGTTTTCGGCTGACTTTCGAGACACTTTTTCTCTGTTTTGGGACTCAACATCTTCATACACTGCTCGTATGCAGCCTCTAAGCCGCTTTCAGGCGTGTGCTCTCGCCTAAGAAGAATTCCCCCCACGAATGGCTTACATGGGAAATGCGGACTTCTTGTCCATCCCAAAGCTTCCCCAACTTCTCACAATGGGGTATTTTCAGCTTCTTTTCTTCAACGAAACCTCTCGATTGCCCCTTCCTTCCATTACGTCTTTTTTGTCTCCTCTTCCATCCATCTTCCTTTCCGGTTCCCTTCTTCCTTGTCCCCTGGAACCCCTGCGGATCTTTTCATCTCTCCATTCTTCTAACTTGCAGAGACAGCCGATGCCTCGTGTTTCTCAAAAGATTTCTCTTTGAGAACTCCTTGTGAATACAGAAAGGATGGACCCTAAGCAAAAGACATAGGTTCAAATCTTTCCTTATATTTTCGTAATCACGGCTATTCAAATACGGCCTTAATCTGTTTCTATCAACGTATGAAGCAAAGCTTAGACAAAACTGCAGGATTCGCTTAAATATGAGCGTGTGCGCAATGCGAACAGTTGCTCGCCACACAATTGCTTACCGGACGATTATTCGCCGAACAGTTAGTTCCTCCGGGTATAAAATAGCTCGCTATAGACGATTTCGACGGACATGCAGCGAGCTATTGACTACCGCACAGTGGGCTAGAATCGAAAAAAAGCGGGCCAAGTGGTTAAAAGTGTTTCATTTTTACTGAAGCATTTCGCTAACTTATTATAAAACTAGTAAACGGTTTCTTGCACTTTGCAAGCAAAACAAATTATTATATATACAATATTTTGTGTCTCTGTGACTTCCATGATGTATCAGAATACGGGAAGGAACTTCAAGCTATCATCGTCTCAGTACACTGCAAATTGAAGCAGATTGTATGAGAGGGTTTTCAGTGTGATCCACGTTTTATGATAATCATATATAGATCAATAATCATCGCAGCTATAATTTTAAGGCATTGGAATTGTTTGGCAGACTTTGAATGGTCGACGAAGAAGCATATTTCAGCTGAAAACATTAGCATGAGCCATTAAAAGGCTGTGGAAACACAACCACTCCGAGTGGAACATCACTTTCAATTGCTGTAACAATTTAATACCTTTTTCTAAATGTTAAGATATATATTAGCCTGAATTCCTTCAATATACTGCCAGGTATGTTTTGTAGCGATATTAAGCTGCTCGGCTATTGTAAAAGAAGAGATTTTAGTACTTTCCCGTATGGATTTCGAAGGCCTTCCACACTTATTCGTTAAGGGAGTTTTTTATTTGAATCCGTAATGCATATGTATTCGCGAAATTACATTAAAGAAATACGATGAACAAAGTAAAGTTAGAATAAAAATTAGCATAAGATAAATCGGAGAAAAATCGATGGACGATTCGTTACCTAAAGTACTTCAGATTCAGGACAAGATCTGCTCATTCAAAAGCGTCTTCGGCGAACTTGTCTAATCACATAAACAATAGGCTACAAAACTATGTAAATAATTTTGAAGAACGTAGAGAAAGAAATCAATTATCATAATTGCGTAAGGAATTATGTACCTATAAGCTTACCAAAAATACCCTTCTAGTGTAGCGAGGAAGCAATATCACGTTTGAGAAATGAATGAAAGTGTAGAAATGAAAACAATTTCAAAATACACGCTGAAATAAATGCTTGACATAATATACATATGCTTTCACAATGGCGTGTTCTACGACAATGAGCTCCGTTTCTATTCAAATAAATAAACAGTCAACGGAAATATGTAATTAATTTCAAATAACGTAGAATTCCATTCTAATGCCAATTTGTAGAGGATAGTAGAGTAATTTTAGGAATGATCTCGTGCTTCCCCTGATGAAGGAAGTCTTCTTGGGCGATCCTCTCACGATCAGTCTGTTCATGTAGTACCAGAAAACGAGCTTTAGAGTCAAGTATTAAATCAGACCTAGTACAAAATGTCGAGATTGTCGATTCCTGACTGTGAATCATAAGCCTCCCCAGAAAATCTCAATCTCCTTGCTCAATTCGAAACGCCCCTGAAATCGTATGAGTACGTGAGTGCAGCTATATATATATTTAACGATTGAATTTTATGTGTAGGTCTGTTATTCAATAGAATAATTCATATCAAATATCAGAAGATATTATCCAGAAACTTTATCCAAATATTTAGCAATCATGATTACGACAAAAAGGTATTCACTATTGCATTTCCTTCTCTCCATCTCCTGAAGTAAAACTTAAAGCAAAATTTTTAAGAGAATCCTTCAAAGCTGTGTAACCTTCCAAAATCAAGCTGTTTATTATACAATTTAACTGGTAGTTCTTTGGAATTGATGTAGATTTAGTTTGCTTCACTTTGATAATTTCCTAGTACAGCATCAATCGAGTAATTTTAGAAAACTGCTCCAAGAAAAACACGGAGTAAGATCAAAGGAAAACCAAAACTGAGACTCCAAGAATATTTTCTCTTTCGTAACACCCCAAAGACGAGTGCGAAATAACGCTAGCCAATGAGCGGATGCGCGAGGGCGTTAGAGTAGCTGTGAAGTGCCATAAACCGTTTCTCCCTCTGAAGCAACACTAGGGTCCAGTAAAACTGCCAGATGTGGAGATTTCTCCAAGTCAGCCATAATTTCGACCAAGATAATGGACGAAAACATTGCCATTAGTTTTCCTGCAGCGAAATATTTTAACGCAGTCGGATTTCCTTAAAATGTGAAATTTAGTAATAATATATAAGTATATATTTATGTTTACCTTCTCTCGTAGAGCGTTTAAGCTTCAAAGACTTCAATTTCTTTCTGACGTTTGTTAACACTGGAACCACGAATGGGACAATTTTGTATGTATAAGACTATTGGTTTGATTTCGTTTCCGTGTACCTTCCTGTTCTACTAAATTAAACTCCTTATTTAACTTCCTCTCCACTCGACTTTCCATCAATTTTAATGTCGATCCGAAATTTCATTTACCGCTTACCTCATCAGTGCAATACAATACTCTACTCCTTCAGATTCATTTGCATAGTAGGATTCGTCTTTGGCATATTCTTTTAACTATGCTGAGAGATAATTGTGCAGCTGCACATTTTTCTTTTATGCTCCTTGAATTATTTTTTGTATTTATTTTCTATCAGTTGAATATTTTCTTATTATTTTTACTTTTTCAACCCATTTTTTTGAGCTGTTCTCATTGAGCTGTTCATTGATGCTTTAAAAATTATCAAATAATCACACAACCCAGTAAACAATCAAAATATCAAGGTTTTAATGGTTTATTGGTGTTTTGTGATTACTTGAGTCATTATCATCCACAGCAGCCCTCATTTTAATATACTGAAATAAATAAATACGCAGCATGAAAATCGCCAAGATATGTTTTCAACATAAAAACAGCGATCAAATTCAAAAAGACTGCGTATTATTATCCCGGAAATGGCGAAGGCATATTTGCACTTCCACCAAAGACATCATTACGAGGACAATTGGTTGAAAGATACCATTATCTCCTTCTCATATATTATTTATGGGACGAATCCGAGAGCCTGATAGAGATTTGTCGGCGGTTGCTTTAATGCAGAGGCCCGCAATGAAGTGGGAGGGATCATTTTAATGCAGGGATTCGAGTCCTCGTATAAATAATTAAGATCCAATTAGCAGCGGTTGCGGATCTTGCAAGTGCACACATTTTAGGATCCTTTCGGAGGTACCTAGGATTGCTATGGGAGATTCTGTGAAAACAGGAATTGTTTTTGCATGAAGTCATGCGCACGTTTGATGATTAACAGATTCCAGCGTAATGAAAAACTGCTCTGTTTTAATGCCGAAAGTTCTTCCTTTTGACGGTGAAGTGTTTATAAGTCAAATATATATTTTACTTAAGGAATATGCAAGGTACCAATGCTAGAGCTTGCGAAATTCGTACTTAAAATATAATAGAATGTTATAAGAATTTTACACTAACAAAATATATTATAAATAATTATTTTACCAGAAAGAAGAAGTCTAATAATAATAAAAAAATTAATCCACTGATTAGAAGTAAGGTCTTCCTGAGCTATCAATACTCACCAGATGGTGTCTTACAATGACATTCATTAAGCATGTACATAGTATGATTGGGATGTAATACAAGGATTTTGAAAATTTGAAAAATAATTCTCTAACTCTCAAACATTATTTGCCAATTTTTACAGATTATCATAACGTTTTCAAAAATTACGTATCAGGATTATCAATCCTAAGGATTTCAGTGAAATTAGATCGCAACGCAGGGAAAATCACGATTATAGGAAACGAAGTCACATAATAACAGAATTCTAACCATAAATATGTTCCTAAACCTATAATTTGCTTCTGTAAAAAATCCCGTTAGCGCTAGTTGATTCTGATCTTAATTACCATTTGTGACAGGTCATTTGAAGGAGAAATAGGACTTAAAGTGCAAGGATTGAGGTACAGGTGAGGTGAGGAAAGTACAGATTCTACTGTCCTTGCTTTTCTCTTCGATTTAGGACACTCTGAGAAGTAATCCTCCAGGTAATTAAAGAAAATAGGGTACCATAACCTGTTTTGGGTTATACCTATGGGCTATAGGTGCTATGTAATCACCTATGAATAAAACATTTGATATGAAAAACTACCAATGATATTTGGTAGAATTCTTAGAATCTTACAGAATACGTTACGTTTGCCTTAAGTTGGAATTAATTGCATTTTATATCGTCTAATGTGAAAAAATGTATTCAGTGTCACTGATGATTCGGGAGCTTTCGTGTTATCACAGCCAAGAACGAGTTAGGTCAAAGTAAATGAAAGATTCAATTTCATCAACCCTGAAACAAAAAAGAATTTCAACTATATATGTCAGCACAAACATCAAATAATAATATACTCTTTTCGCGTTACTTCTAAATATGTTTCATTTTCTACCTACGTACATAGCAAATAAAGCATTTCACTACTGTGACCACTTTATGTTGGTTTTCGTGCTAAGCTACACAAAAACAAAATAAGGGATTTTATTCTCTGCTTACGTCTGAGAAATATTTTTATAAGATTCTATGAAAAGTCATTCTGTTACAGTTTTTCATTATTAAGGCGATATTTTTAAAAGTAACTTTTAATCTAAACTTTGAACACTTTGCGGAATGTTTATTGCGTAACTTAAGGTAATTTAAAAATATTTTCGGTGAATTGGGTCCATTTAATTCCTCATTCTAAGCCCATTTAATTCCTCCGCAATTACTTTGAGTTCTAATACCTTTTACGACTCCGGCATTTTTCTCATGCTCTTCCCAAAAAATAATAACTTTAATCTTTTTCCTTCACAATGCATATCTATAGTGCAAAGTACATATCGAAGTAATATACGATATGCCCTTTCATTATAATAACCCACTTACTCCCTGCCTGATTCGTCCATTGTATATTCGTTTGATTCACTCATTACTTTCCTCTGAGAATTTAAAACTTGTCCCTTTGATATCCTCAGTTCTTTGCTCTTCAATATTTCCCTTGGCTCCGAGCGAAAAGTTTGAGTTGGATGAAATTGGTCCGTCACAAAAGAGTCGATGAGAAAGGCATTTGAGTGCAGAAACCAATCAGAGACTAACCTAAGGCAATGTGTCTTGATTCGATATCGATTGGAACATCACCTTTCTAATGATTCCAGTATTTTATCCACGCTATTTACAAATTACCTCACTATGGCTACGAATTGCCATCAATCCGTCGTTTTCTTCGATCAGCAACATTGCAATGGATAGTTGTATGGAGAAAATTGCTGCTAGTGGTTAATTTCATGAATATAAGTATCAATTCATAATTTTTAAATGATTAGTAGTGCATTAATTCCCATGCATAAATACAGTAGAATCCGTATCCTTCGGAAAAAAATATTTTGCGCGCAATATCCCATCTCTCACCTTACCAGGTTCATTTTCTTTAAGTTATCAGCTGTTAGTTGATTAAAGTCTCCTCATAGATTCTGAATTCTCTCTGAAAGAAGTTATTTTATCATAAGAGCTGAAAAAACTGCTTTTCTTATCATTCGTAATGTTACCGAGAATTTCAAGTTTTGCATCAAATTTAATTTACTATCCTTGTCTAGTGTTGCACATGCTCTAGCATTATACTCATACCGTTTTTCATAAATAATATTGTGGTATTGTGGTTGATAAACAACAGAAATTGATTTTCATTTGCCCCCATAAATCAGAGAGAGCCATAATGTTTTGCCTTTTACCTTCCTTCATTTATCAATGCATTCAATTCATTATTAGATGATTGAATTTCTATTAAAAATTAAATTAAGTGAAAACTAAAAAAGGACTACAGCAATTCATAAAAATAAATCCATAACCTACAGTTGGTTTTATGGCGTGTACCACAGGATATTAACGGTGAGTGTTTGAAATACCTGCTTTAGTTTTTGGTTAACGCTTATCGCCCGTGGAGAGAACCAGTTTTAGGCAGCGACTTATCCCAGCGTCATTTCGTCTTATATACTCTCATTGCATCTTACCCCTATTTATTGCCATTTGCTGTTACTTTTATACTAATATTAATATTGATTGATCTATGTGAATATGCATTTGTATTGATTTCGTTACCTTTCAGATCTTTCTTAACCCATCTTCCTCCATACAAATTTAATTAACTATTCTTAGGTTTCTCAGGTTTTTCACATCCCCCTTCTTGCGAGTGTTTTCTTGCTGCGGTGTTTACTTTTCTCCCTAGCTAAACCTTAGTTTTTTTTAACCCGCAACGTAGTTTTCCTCTGTGTACTTTTATTATAAAATCTCTTTATTTAGAATTCATATGACGAAAGGTTAGACGTAAGAAGAGAGTCATCAGTCTCAATCTCACCCAAATGAAAGGCGTTAATTACTATTCCCGAGTCAAATTAAATGACAGAGGAGATGCGTAATACCGACTTCGTATTCTTGGAAACGTACCTTCTTCGAATTTATCGTCCTAGCTTCAAATCTCCTTTCTAAAAGTCGTAACCTTCGATTATCTTTCCATTAGGATAAATATTTTCAATAAAGTCGTAATAAGAATAGTTAAAATACAGGCATTGGATTGAAATAATAACAATATGCGGAGTAGAACTAACTCCTAAATCTACATTTCCTCCGACTGCAACGAATCAGATGACTACAAGGATGTTGTAAATCTCAAGGCGACACGATAAAATCAATTGCTCAATTTAATACAGAATCGATAAACCAGAGTTACGCAACCTTTAACTTCCAGTGGTGCTTGATAGTTCATGTAAGAGCTGGACAAATTACGAGTTCCACTTTTAAATAAAAATAATTTTCAAAGAATGGTTATGCAGCTTTATTACAGAATTATTTAAAGAGATTATTCCTTCATTTTTAAGGCACATGCATTCTAAGCTGCGCTTGCATTTGACATCTATAATTGTTAGGAATTAGGATAAAAAATCGTGCCTAACTATAAATAAATAATTGTTATTTGGAACAAATGAAATGCGTTGAAAAATTCTGCTTCCAACAAAAATTCGCTGGAATTGTCTAAAATGGAAATGCGTGCTCTTCCTCCAACTGACCCCTCTTTATGTAATCTCTCCAGATATATCTCAGATCCCTTGATCAATCAAGCGCAGTTCAGTGCAAATGGGATGTACATCGTCTGCGCCCTCTGTGAGTAATCCACGTCCCCACCTGCTCCCTAGGGAATACTCTCATTGCCTCCTGCATTCAAAGCTAAGGTTAAGGATGTATCATGAACGGCCCTTGAGATGAACAAAAGAACTCTGCAGCATTCGCACAATTTAGAGGGAATGGAGACGGCTTTTGTGATGTTAAAATTGCCATTTTCACAATCATCCATTTGTGCTTTCCTGTGAAAATTTTATTCATCCCTGATTCGAAACTAACTTTGCTAACGAAAAACGTTTCTGCGTTTCCATTACAAAGGGAGTTTTCAAAATGGGTGGTATTAAAATATTCTACGGATCTGTATCCATTCCAACGCTAATTTTAAAGATAAATCTGATAATTTCTGCAGAACAAACATTATTTTAACCCTTAACCAGTGACGTGCGGTCTGAGAGACCGCAGCGATTTTTTTATTGTGAATAAAAAAAATATTTGATTTTTAACAAATCTGTAATTTATGGTACCTTCTTAGATACCTTTAAGTAGTATATAGAATACTTCGAATCTCTTTTATCTCACTTGAATTTCTATTAAGTTGCGATTAAATTTCATGCGCGGTCTGAGAGACCGCACGTCACTAATTCGGGAAAACTCAATTTGTAATATGGGTGAATAATATTACGGAGGCTTACAAAATTCAACTTTATTTATTATATTTGTTTATTATTTTCACATTTCTTTGTTATTACTATTTGAAAAGCATAAATTAGGCAAAATATATGGATTTTATGATAGTAGGCTAATGTTGAGGTCGTCCTAAAGAATACTAATTGTTTTGATTATTTTATTTTATCAACTCCAACAATAAAAATCTTTTTAGAAAAATATTAAATCATACTTGCATTAAAACAGCGTATGTGTATGGAACCGAATTTTTCGTCTTTATATTTCGCTGTGATTCTGACCCTAGAATGTCACTTACTACGGATGCGACCGAAGTGGCGGCAAACTCAGAATAACCAAATCCTGCGATAATTTCTCTCTGTTGCCACTACTCATTTGTGCCTGGGATGAATGACCTTTAGTGAAGCATGTTGTCAGCGGAATATGGACCCCCAATGGAAAGGGTGGAGTGATCCTGGGGAAAACCCGAGGCGAATGTTCGAGCAGTACATGACCAAATATAACTTTGTTGTAAAATAATTTGCAAATATGGCCCCAGGAAAACCAATTGTCTGGGAAAATAAGAGCAGGTAACTTATTGTCTGTTGGTGAGTGATCATCATATACGGAGCTATATAGTACGGAGGAAAATTTTCTACTGTTTCTGAATAACGTTGTCTTCCCGGTGCAATATTAACATAATTGCCTTGTGATCATCATTGTCATTCGTCAGGTAAATTTCTTCTTGCGGTATTCCGTGGAATCAAAATATTTTCCAGTAAAAGTAACGTATATCTACTTATGATATTTTCTCAATTTTGACAGCGACATAAGCACTCGTCAAAGACTACAAACATGAGTGATAAACCCGGTCCCTCTCGAATACTACGACAGGACGCTCCTGATTTTGAGGAGCTGGTTATGGAATACTTGAGGGAAGATGACAGTGAACTGGAAAGTGAGATTGAGGAGGATAATATTATTGTTAGTGATCAAAATACGGATTCCGAGGAGAATGAAGATGATGATGACAAGGAAGTAAATGTTTCAGTGAATCAGATTTCTAAGAAAGTTGGATATTATTTTGGAAAAAATCTCTATAAAAGGAGTTCTAAAGAGCCAAAGAGAAACGTTTGCACTCGTCTGCATAATATTGCGGAAAAACCAGGTTTGAAGCAATCTGTTATACCTCTAGATAGGGAACTGCAACCTCTCCATTTTTGGTCGCTTATTTTTGACGGCGATATAATAAATTTGATTTTGTGTTGGACAAACGTCAAACTTCAGAAGTTATGAGAAAAGTATACCAGAGTAGGCCAGAAATCCAAGATTTAGATTATGTTGAATTAAGAGCTTTACTTGGGTTAATAATATATTCGGCAATATTTAAATCTAAAGATGAAGATTTTAGTGGTATTTTTGCTACAGATGGTACTGGAAGGGGAATTTTTCGTTTAGTAATGTATGGACAACGATTTGCTGTTCTCCTTTTATGTCTTCGGTTTGATAACCATGAAGACCAAATCGTCCGGTACGAAAATTAATCAGTTGCACCAATTTCTGATTTTTTATCGTTTCGTAAAAAAGATCATTGTTGCTATTCACTGGGCACAACAACTTGTATAGACGAAATGTTAATTGCCTTCAGGGGTCGGTGCCGATTTAAAATGCACATCCTGAGTAAGCCAGCTAAGTATGGCCTCAAAATGATGTGCTTGACGGATACATCGAATAGCTATTTGTATAATGCCTATTTGTAAGGAAAAAGTACCAACGGAAAAGGTCTGTCAGAGGAAGACAAAAAGACTTCGAAACCTATGCAATCAGTTCCGTGTCTCACTGAGCCAATATTTCATTCCAATCGAAATATTACAGCTGATAATTGGTTCACTTCAATTGAACTGGTTGAGAAGCTGAGAGTGAAAGGACTGACCTATGTCGGGACGATAAGAAAAAATAAAAGGGTCCAATGAGTATATGATATGATAAAATCCAATGAGTTCGAGCCTTCAAAAGAGGGCGCAATTGGGTCCTCATTGTATGGACATATGGCGAAGGTGACTCTAGTTCCTCATGTGCCAAAGAGAAACAGGACTGTTTGTTTGATGTCGTCAATGCACCACAGAGAGCACTGATGACGTGACAATGAAACCTGAAATTATAGCTTTCTATAATTCAATCAAGGGTGGAGTAGATACACTACATAAAATGTGCAGCAGCTACTCATCTAATCGAAGAACAAGGAGATGGCCAATGACAGTGTTTTTTTAGGATTTTAGACATTTCATTGGTGAATTCTTTTGTGCTTCAGCAGTCTCTAAAAGACAAGAAGTATCTGAATAGGTACGATTTTATTAAATTCATTGCAGCGGAGTTAGTAAGGCCACAATTAAAGAGGAGAATGTCGAACAGCAAGATTCCCACACAATTAAGAGCCGAATATATAAGCCGAGTTCTGAACCTAACAGTTGAAAAACCTCAAAATGTCGAAGATAAACTAGAGAAGCGGAAAACTTGCCGACTTTGCCCTCCATGAAAAAAACAAAAAACCTCCTTCTGTTGCTGCAAATGTAGACAACCAGTTTTTTTATTATGCACAAAAAAAATTTGCAAGAACTGTGCTTCTTTGGAGGGGTAGGACATTTTTCACGAAAAGTGTAATATCGAACGTTTGCAGAATCCATGAAAAACACAATAAATGAAATATTTTTTAAGAACGTTTTATCAATTATCATCCCAAAAATACATTAAAGGCTTTGCTACAAAAATAGGCACCTGATTCTTAATGTGCGACATTATTTTAAAAGGATATGTTTTTTTCATTGCAATTTTCGACTATCTTCGTACAATGATTAATAATTGAAATTTTGTTCTTATTAACATAAATTAAATTTGAATCCAAATTATCGACTAACTGATTAATTTATTAAGGCTTTTAAATTTTGTTAACTGTGCCATTTAGTAAGTTTAAACATATTTAAAAAAATTGCGGTCTCCCAGACCGCACGTCACTGGTAATGTGACAAAAATTGCACGTCACTGGTTAAGGGTTAATTGGTATTCGTAAGTATTACAAGAATTCTACCTATACCAATTCTCTACTGCTATCCTAGATAGTTTTAAAGCATTCCACCCTCAACAAATAATAATCATCATCTTTATTATAATCATTATCATTAACGAGTAAAAGGTTGATAACTCAAATTTCAAGTCGACATCATATCGAGAAGGTCCTCAAAAGAAAAAAAAGATTGAAAATTTTCTTAAAATTTGCTGCAATCTATCCGTCTGGCATCGAACCCAGGTCTTCTTGGTGATACTTTCTATTTATCACAATAGAAGATCACCATCTCGAACTATGTGAGAAAATTCAAGCAGAAATTTTGGCTGCAACTGCCTTTAACGACGCACAGTGGGCTAGAATCGAAAAAAGCTGGCCAAAAATAAGAAAGTGCTTTTTTTGAGTGCGGACTTTGAAACTTCGCATGGTCATTTTTAAATAAATTCTGCATATAATTGCGAAATCATTTTTGTTGATTCTTACGCGTTACAATTCTACAGGGGGACAAAGTTGACCAATTTTCGCGAAAATTTCCAGTTTCCGATTTTTCGCGAAATTCTTCAACTTCAAGTCGATTGTGAACCCAAACTAGGAAAATCATCGGGTGAAATATGATTCCATGTTATAAATATGTTCTTTGTCTTTCATAAGACTTGGTTTCAATGAGCTCTGTCGAATATTTATATACTTTAGATTACAAAATGGCGGACCCTTATTTTGGAACAAAGTTTTACCTAAAGCGAGGAAAATAGTAGATTGAGACACCGTGTGACACGGGATTACTTATATCACGATAAGCTATGAACCTTCCTTAATGGGAATCTGAAATAAAATCTTGCCCCAATTTGCCCCAATAATTTATAAATCGACTTTTCGAAAACGCTACAAGGGCCGGATCCGCTCGGCGGAGCACCGTCCTCCGCTACGCTGTCATGTTTTGAGAGGAACAACGAACCAAAACGATTCCGATTCGTTCTTTTGTAGATTTTAACTATCATTATACTTCGTACACATCTTAGATATCAACAGTTATCAGAAAGTCACTATTTCTTGTAGGGTGATAATTGAAAAAAAATAAAATTGGCTGTGCTTTAAAGCATGGTACCACGACAGCGATATTAATATCATGTAGTAGTTTATTTTCGTACGATAATGCTAAATTTCTACTAAATCATGCAGTCAAAGTTTTAAATGAGTTTTAATGAAGTATACGGTGATTTATACATTACCTTCTCTATTAAATACATTCCTCGTCTGAAGAATCTTCATCCCCATAAGCCAATTCCTCCTCATCGTTCATGACTAGGAGTTCCTTAATCTCTTTGCTCAGAATCCTCGATCCTTTTGTTGCTCTAACTGGTGCAGATATTAAAATTAACGGATCAGAAGTTAGAAGTAATCTTTGGAACAAATCCTCGTTCGTGGCCACTCTGGAGTGTTACGTTGTGTATCACTCCCGGTATTTCCTTGCGTCTTTATTTCGAGCCTGCATTACCTCTTCTGTCAGTTGCCTCAACGGAAGGATTGCCTCTTTTGCTATTTCAGCCCCGTGTATAAGTACTTTATGTACTGTTGGTGGCATGTAGTACCACGGATATAATCGGACATACATCTCTGCTGTAGCGCAGCAATAATATTTGAATGCTATTTCATTTAGTGGAAAACCACTTGAAATTGCCTTCAAGATATTGGCGAACCTTTTTATTAGATCTTCGTTAATTCCTTTTAAGAAATGATTAATTAAATTGGTATTGAGAAACGGTACTTCACAAAAAACTTAATAATATAAAACAAACCTTATACAGAACTCTTATCTTTGAAAGTGAAGGTTTCATCCTTATCTATTTCAGTTTCCTGATTTTTACATTTAATAAAAATAACTTCAACTTCGCACCTGTTATTTCAGCTGCTAGACACGGACTTTCAAAGAAACGCCTTTATGTATTTCCATCATTTGTGGAGCCATATCCTGGTTTAGGTACATCTACAATCAGTCCCATCTTTTTTCTAAACTGTTTCTGAATATGAGATTTCCTCTCCAAAAGCAGTAATTTATGATTACCACAAGTCTATGTAGGAATATTAAGATAAGTTCAATGGGTACGTCTTATGACATAAAATCATACTCATCAATATTGTACTCTCACCTGCCATTACTTAAAGATAAGTCGGTAAGATGTATGTAATAAACACTCAAAAAATCTTATGTAGCAATGCAGCGTAGAAATGCCATAGGACAAATTTTCTTCGTCTACGTCTCGATTACTAATTGTCGATAGATCGTTCATCTCCGAAATTTTCGCCAATTATTACATACCTAAAAGAAGGAATACAACAAAAGATTCTTGGTCAAATTTGGCTACATATATCCAAGAAATATTCCCAATGATTTGAGAAAATGTTACCTTTCCGTTTATCATTGTAAGCAACAAACAGAACTTAATGCGGTGATTGCCTACATTCACTGGCTTAAAATTTTCGATTTCTTGGCGTAAGTTACTTTCTTAATAATTTATTGTTTGGACTTGTTTGTACTGCGTGAGATTCATTGACTATCTTGAAGTACATATAGTAGATATATATATATATATATATATATATATATATAAAGCAGAAATTCTGTGGGTTTGTTTGTGCGTTTGTGGATTTGTTTGTTTGTCTTAGATTGGATTGATTTGACTTGGACACCGTTTGCCCGATTTGTCTCAAACTTTGCTTACGTGTACTCTGATATCAGGAAGGGAGTACTGTTGCATTTTTATTCAAGAATTTTGCTGGGTTCGAACCAAGATCGCTTAGATACATTTTCATAAGGAATACACGTAAGCTTCACTTTTATCGGATGCAGGCTTTATTTATTTTGAAGAGTTAAATTAGAAGGAATAGTCGTACAGAGTCGAGACAAACACCGAAAGAAAGAAAATTGAATAAAGATTCTTATTTTGGTTTATCGCTCAGATAGTTTTCCATAAAAAATACGCGTAAAACTCATTTTTATCGCATGCAGGGTTTATTTCTTTCGCAAAATTAAATTAGAAGGAATAGTTGCACATTAACAAGACAAACATTGAAAGAAAGAAAATTAAATTAAAATTCTTATTTTATTAGTGGAATCTTACTTTCGATTAGAATTTGTGAGAATATCGGTAAAATATACAAAACGTTTGTGAAAATGCGAGGCTATAAACAACTCATCCCCCTGACGACCGATCCCATTGTTGAATCCGAGCTCATGTTTTATCCCGTAAAAATACTCGAGGACTTTAGGCCCATAAAGCTGATGATTGAAGAGGACGACATATTACATGGATAACGAGAAATTTTCTGTGAGAAGGTAACTAGCAATTGCAGGTACGTGATTGCAGTCAGGAGATTACCAGCTCATGAATGAGGGAAGTTAGATGCCTTGTATGATATAAAGCAAATATTCTGTGGGTTTGTACGTTTGTTTGTATGTTGTGTGTCTTCGATTTTAATACACATCGTTTCCCAGATTCGCATCAAACTTTGCGTACGTGTTTTCTGGGACCAGGAAGGACGTACTGTCTCAATTTAATTCGATAATTTTGCTAGGTTCGAACCAAGATCGCTCAGATATGTTTCTATAAAGAATAAATATAATATTCACTTTTATCGGTAGCAGGCTATATTTCTTTTGAAGAATTAAAATAAAGCAGTCATGCAGAGTCGAGACAAGATGCAAAAGAACTGAATTTAAATGAATATTCTAATTTTGATCGTGGAATATTGTTTCCGAATCGAAATTTCGAGAATTTCGACAAAATACGCATGAATTTTCCAAAATTGTTGAGGTTGTAAACAGCCAATCCTCCTGACGATCAATGCGATTGTTGAGCCGAGCTCATGAATGTTCCTGTGTAGTAAGAATAGCTTCTGGATTTTACACTGTATTCTAAAGGGAATTTACGCATTGCACGACCGGCAACTTGAATTTAATCTACTTCTATATTCCCCGTTGAGAATCAAAGAGAAGCTAGTGTGATATATACCTATATCAATTTTATTCGTAAATTCAACAAAGTATGGTTGACATTAGCATAAAAGCTATATATTTTTAATCTATCGATTTCTTTATCCAATTGGTTAAAAATTAAGTTCCTCGATGACAAAATTAACGTAGGCCATTTGATTTTAAACTCTAAAACCTCTTTTAGTAGCTCCTGTTATTGTAAATAACTCACTTTATTTTAAATGATGAAAAATAAACATTTTCAAAAATAAAAACTCGTTAAAAAATGATTTCTTAACTATGGCAATGAAAATGTAGATTTTTCTCCATCCGATTTGTACACTTTTATCTAATTGTTTTAATTTATTGTCTTAAACAAAGATGTTATATTGGTAATTAAAGTTTTGTTGAATAATTTAATTAATCAAAGCTCTTTACTGACGATTCCAAATATATTTCCAAATTACTAATACAGTTTACAGTGATAATTTATGCTGATAAATGTTGCTGGTGTGTCATTCAGCCCCAAAATAAAGTACCCTCGGTCAAGTATAATCCTCTATGGAATATACAAAAAAGGGCTTAGTTTTGACATCTTAGCATATTTAGTTTGTAATTCACAATTGAATTAGGGCCAACTTCAAATTTTATGTCTCCCAAAAATTGCTTGTCAGGACCAATGACTCACTAAGAAGATTGTAAGCAAGATTATACGATTTCCCGTGCGATATTTTCACTTCATCGACCGAATTCATCCACCGATACGCATATCGGAGAGAAATGAATATCAGCCGTGTGGCGGAGAACGTAATAACATAAGGCAATAAATATTCCCTCTCGCTCCTTGAATTTTAAATCCCGTCAGCTCAGGGCGATATTTCATCCTCACCTTAAATATTCGCCTCTCTTTTGTTTGCGTCGGATACAGCCGGAGGAATTGTAAAGAGAATGTACTCTCCCGAGGCGTGATCATCGTGCATCACATTCCGTCACATGTTTCCTTCGACTCTTTTATAAAGTGCTTACATTAAATAGGTGAACAAATTAAATGATTCCAAGAAGTAAGAATTGAATGTGCTATGATTAGTATGTATTAATTTCGTATTTCCTATTAATTGGAAACTATAAATAAGGGGAAATGAGAATTTCTATGGGCCTATCAAAACTGAGTAGTTTGAATTATAATGTTAACATTTCCGATTTTCAATTCTCCCCGAGATTATTTAATAAAAAATATATTTATATTTAAGGAAAGGGTAAAGGTGACTTTGCACATAAGGGCGTGCACCCAGGAAAATTCCCAAGGAAAACCGGACTTGAAAAAAGTCTGACAGGGCCGGGAATCGAACCCGGGATCTTCCTCTAACCGGGAGGCTGCCTTAACCATCTAGGCTACCCGACCAGAACATTTCAACAAGCCGTTTTGGGGACTTTGTGCGCAAGGGCAAGTGCAGTTTCGTCCGACTGAGCGGCATCGTCTGCGGCCATGGCCTCATCGAGGCACCGCACGAAACTGCACTTGCCCTTGCGCACAAAGTCCCCAAAACAGCTAGTTGAAATGTTCTGGTCGGGTAGCCTAGATGGTTAAGGCAGCCTCCCGATTAGAGGAAGATCCCGGGTTCGATTCCCGGCCCTGTCAGACTTTTTTCAAGTCCGTTTTTCCTTGGGAATATTTATATTTTTTTTGAAACGATTTAAATAATATTTTGTGCCTTATGTTGGTGAATTTTTTAAAAATTTTACACCCTTAATCTTCTTACGGTATTTCAAACGGCTAATTTCGACGCTCGACTCCTCTTAATCTCTATGCATGGAAACAGATTTAACAAAACAGATCGTTTATTCTTCTCTCGATGTAAATGCACCATAGTTTACTGCAATAAATACTTTGTGTTTTTGATACTCGAGAATTTCCAAGGCAAAGATATTGAGAAATTTTCATTTCGGTAGATTTTATTCAGAATTTTTTGGTCTCAATCGCTCAGCGCCCTGAGCATGTGTCCATTGCAGTCTAGGAAGAACTATGACCGCTATGAGTGCGTATAAAAACTCCTTCGGTCCCTTCCAAAAGTGACTGTTTTGACAATGGAAGACCACTTACATCATTTGTCTACAGCTTGTGTTCGTGTAACGGAGCTCCAATAGTAACCCCCAAGCGAACGGCATGCCATCAGTATTTCTAGTCAAGCACGTTTACATCAGTAACACCCCACGAGCCGCCATATGCTGTACGGCAGAGGGTGTGAAAATAAACAATACAAATAACTCTTATATTAGCATATCTTACACTATTGGGAGAAACCAACATTCCATTCGTTCATGTGACAATCTTGCGAAATCGTTTTGTGGTCTGTGAAAATTCAATCATCGCGTTCGCTAAGAGTAAGAAATATAGTGGAGATTAGTTTCCATCGCAAGAGAAAGAATAACTGCTTGTTGTGTACTTTATGCTTCCATGTAATATTATGGGAAATTAACTTTATCATACATATTGTTCCCCAAGCGCAGACTCGTGATATGCTTCTCGAGGTGCAGAAGCAGAAAAAAGATAATTTGCTCTTCATCCCCTTTAAAGGAAAATGTAGGGAAAATTTGCAAACAAAATTGGTTCCATTAAGTATCATTAGATTATTAAATATTCTGTTTATCGGTGAAATAAAGTAAATTGCCTTTTTAGTAGTAGTAGTCTATTAAAGGGCATCGACAGCTTAGGACATTTCGCACTTTGGCTCCCACCGGGAATCGAACCCGGGACCGCTTTCACCAAAAGCAAACGCGCTGTTCACAGGACTATCCGGGAGCAATTGCCTTTCTCAAGCCATAATGGGAAAGAGAACAAATTTCCTCGTGCTACAAGACTGCTCAAAATTGTTCAATGGTTCAATACTTCAATTCAAAATGAGCAGAATTGAACTGAATCGTGCTTAAATCATGATCTTTGGAAAAGTTTACGTAAATATTTTAAATTTACGAATTACAGGAGGATATTTTAAAGGACTGGCTGCAATACAAAATAATTTGAACAGAAAATCACAGTTTAATAAAGGGTACATACAACTTTATTATCTGTTATTAATGTTAAACCTTTTGGGTTAACAGAAAATCTGCAAAATGGAATGATTAGCCTAAATATATTTGCATTTTTACCCAGATATCTACGAGGATCTTTCTCTTACATAGGACGAATAAATATAAATATTATGAATTTAAATTAAAGACTAACAAAACTCAAGTATTTCATAAGGTGATAATGTGATTACATGGATAATTTGATATCGTCAAAGTATGAGCTATATACATGTATCAGTTGTATCTATAGCAAATGTATATTACATAGTTTATTGTAATTTAAATAAAACTAAATGATGAGTTTTGTTACACTGATAGTTGTTTTAAAATCTAGGAGGTAATAGGTTACCAGAAAGCAACATCGGCAAAGAAAATCATGCTAGTGATGTCTCAATGATATAAAAAATTTAAGTATATTGTGTTGCAGTTATTAGTAATATTAAATGTGCAATAGAATTATTTATATTAAGTTTTAATCGCCAATGTACAGTATTTTACAATATTATCTGGTGTATCTATCCATATGTTTTTATAATGTGAGAATGCTATATTTGGTCTAACTACGATTTCGTTGTCAGTGATAAGTGTTTATATTTTGCTGTTGATATTTAAGAAAAACAAGTTAAAAAGGAAAGTTTCGTTAGTAAATATTTGTAATAAAATAATGGTATTAAAACGAGTAAATCAATAGTGAATGGTTGATATAATTTATTAACGATGATAATTAACATATGACATCTTAGAGTTGCGGATGTAAGTGCTGTGAAAGCAGTATAAAATCGAGTTAACCCTTTTATACACCTACCGTACTTAATGCACATATTTAATGCATGTACTACTATATTTTCTTCCCGCTCACAACGTAACAGCTAATTAGTGATAATGCATTTCTTTGAGCAGCTACAGTACTCGGCAATTTCATTCCCATAATTAATGAGGATCAAAACTACAGCAACGAGTTAAAATTTCCATGAAACGGACCTTCCAAAGACGAGATAATAGGATAATGACAAGCTCCACTGTTTGCCGTTCCGATTGTCGGCTATCAATTATTCGCCTGAATTTGCTTTTCATCGAAGGGATATTCCAAAGGACACCTAATTACTGGAACATCAAAGAATTCTCCCTTTGTAAGTGAACTACAAAGGCCATTGTCGCATTTTATCTATTGATCAAGGCTAAATTCTACTTTGCTAGAATATAGTGGAGTTGAAGGCGTACTGATCATGAAAAGCATTACGTCTTGGATGAACTAAAACCGCATTAGGCGGATCCTACATAATCATTGGGAACATCGTTGCAATAAGTGAAAGAGTCGCTCGCATTGGCTATCGGTGGTTCGTTAATATGTACGCAGTTCAGTGAAAAGTAATAAAGATTGAGTATCTGACTGAAAGAAATGACAGAGTAGTTGTATTAGAAATAATTCATATATTGCAGTACGTCTCAATATATATACATCATATAAGGAGGAACCATTTTCTTTGGCTGTCTAAAGTGATTACGATTGATCCGATGTATAAAGTTATATTTTGGAAGGCTCAAGTTAGGACGTGAATTTTCATCGCTAGTGTTAATATTTTCATTTTCAGAATCAACTACTATTGAGAATTTTCGAAAATTTTTTATTGCTAATACAAATTATATACCCCCAGTAATTGTTTGGAATCACTGATATCTCGGCTTAAGATAACTTCGAAAATGGTTTGTTATTCAGAACGCTCTTTTTCAAATGCATCGAATTCTTAAATAAACCTCGCTTTCGTCATAAACTATTGCAATCTTTCATTAACAAGCTACCCATTTTTTTGTTTGTTTCTTAACATGCTTAGCGAGTGAATATGCACAAGCATTCTCTAAATCATTCGTGATTCATGTCATTTCTGAAATAGCAAAGTATCTTCCGTAGCGGAAAATTCAATTTGCAAGGTCAATCCGAAGAATCATCGCATTTTCTTATTCCTTAATTTTCCCCATCTCGAAAATCTGCAGAAGAAAACTTTCATCTGATCTGAATGGAGTACAACCTCCTCTATGACCAAGTATGGCCTCTGGGTCGGCCCTCAACCGCTATTATGTGGCACGTGGATGCTGTGTAGTGTTTATAAACGGACTCAACATAGGAAATACCGTTTGAATATATCTCACGGAACCAGATACTGTCTATAAAATATGCTCGCTGTGAATGAATTATAATCAATTCAAGTATCACCACATGTAATTGTGCAATTTTTAACATGTCTGTGATTTATAAATATTTTATTGTTTGAAGTCATGAAGACTTTTTTTTGCTAAATTTAACTATACATTTCTTAGTTACTTTATGTATTAGTAAATTGCCATTCAGGTATGCGAAGACATTTATAAATTAACTACATTTATTCTTACAGTAATCCTCAAGTATTAAAATATATCTTGAGCACCTTTCTGATTGGCAAAGAGATCCCGCTGCTCAAGTGCTTTTCCAGGTTCAAAATTTTCCATCTCAGTTACGCTCGCATCTCTGCGTTGTGCGCCAGCAGATTACCCGAACAGCATTTTGTTTGAAACGCACCATCCTGATAAATATTTCCGTAGGAGTCTGAATCCGTGGGCGTAATCTAATCAGGAAACGGACCCAAAAGAGCCGAACATCGCATTGCGTAGCCGCTTCATCGAATAGCTTACACATCACTGCGGATGTTTGGAATTCACTTGGTTCAGCTGCACGCAGCAATGACGCAATGCGATACGCTTAATCCCCTCTCTATCTGCCGAAAACGTGCGGCCGCTTGCTAAAGAAATTGAGAGAATCAATGGGATATAACCTCTAACCTTTAATGCGAGAGAACTTCCCACATACCAGTGATCTGCCGGGGGTCAGTTGTGAGGAAGGTCTCATTATGGCGTGGGTTCAGCGCCCACTCTCTTCCTTGAATCATTAATTAAGTCTCGGATGCAACAATATTCTTAAGAGGAGAGATTTAAGGGAAAGAAAACATTCCTTTACACGCGCTTCTTAGAATTAAACGACCTTCAAATAACCGTGTATAATTAGACCTTAAAGTACAACATTTTAATGAAATATTAAAATTCGCCCAATAAACTAGAAATATAAATCCCTACTTATTAAATCAAAAGCCGCGTCTTTAACTGGTCAAGAGGATTTCTACTATGTAGACGACAAATTATTTGACATCCGAGTAAATTGAGATCTAAACAAAAATATTTTACCAAACAAACAACTTTAAAAGTTTATTAAATGCTTCATTAATTGGAATTTGAATTAAAATGCACGAATACCATGAGTATGATTCTTAAGAATTTTTTTTGATCCCTTCATAACTAAAAACAAATTTCCTTCTTCTCTTGAAAATTCTACTTTAATTCTCTTTTATTTTGGTAAAACTCTCCGAGAATGAAAACTTTGTTACATTTTCTTTATGCAAATTCTTACGTACATACTTATGCAAACAATAGAATCCGTGCATGAAACTTATTGAAACAAGTCACACTTGAAGACTAGAGGTTTACAATTATCTCCACCGTATTGCCTATTTATACGTTAACTCAATTATTATTTCTTCATATTTCCTTTGGAATATTCATTAGTTGCATATAAATCATAACAAAATTTAGAACGGCCAGCTTGAATTTAAATTGGTAGGCAACTGTTCGCGAATTGTGGCGAATAGGTACTCTATCATGAGATGAGCCGTTAACTTAATACAGCTATTATTAATATCATAATCAGTAAAATATCAATATTTGTTCTATAAATAATTTTAACATAAAAAATTTACTTTCGAGCATTAAATATGAGATCTAAGCCGTAGAAAAGTTGGGAGTAAATTGTTTATAAGGTGGGATAAAATACAATAAAATAAATATGTATGCAACTGAATTCGTTGAGTACATAGCTCAATTTAAATTCAGGATATTGCAAGAATCTAGTGACAGCAATCATGTGCACGATACATAATGTCATACATCCAATTATGGTTATGGCGATTTATAAAGCATTAGAGAATACACGCATGTACCAAGATACAAGCTTTAAGAACATGGATTATAATAAGAAGCAATGTTAACTTTTGGATTCCAGACTGCTTTTCACTTTTCTTTTAGAACTCTATTTTTTACAGTCGACCTCTAGTTCTTCGCAGGTCACGCGCAACTCCAAAAGATATTCTTGTGGAACACAAATGGTAGATCAAGTAATTTTGATTGTTTTCGAATTTATTTCTGCATTACACTGCTCTAACCATCAAAGAGATTATTGGAATCTTAATATTGTACATAAGAAAAGATTCTCCGCTTTGAAGGAAACATGAGATAACATAGAATACTATATGTGTCGGGTAAACATAAGAAACCGTCGTCATTTAGAATAATGGCTCACAAACCTCATGCTATCTAAAATTATCCATTCAAAATAAATGTGTGCTCTCACGGATGATTGATATTAACAGAAAACTATACATTTTGTAATCCATTTTAATAAATTTGAAGGAAAAGTAGCTTCGGTAAATTCTCAATGAACTTTCTTAAGGGGTATGCAAAATCGGTGAACATTTAAATGAAGTCACAAAAGCGAAATTAGTAGTTTTTCTCAAATCGTGAATCTTCGCCAAGCGGCACGAGTCATAATATATGGAGAGAATTCTCTGGGAGAGAGAAAGGAGGAGCAGAACGGTAACCTACCGCGTTCCATTCCCTTCTCTCTTTCTTATGGAAACCTTTTCTTAAAGAAATTTCAAGAATTTCTCAAGGGATTGTGATGCTTGAAGAATTTTACCTCTTCTCCCCAGTTATAGCAAACTTGGACGTTATATTGAATTTTCTTTTTATTTTTAGAAATATCTCAGGTAGCTATTGACTGAATATCCCTAAATATTATACGCACATGGACACGATGATAGCTGCATAACAGATTCCTTTTCCTATAAATTTTATAAAATCATTGCCTTTTTGAATTCGGTGTACGAAGACATCCGGTAGATGTTAGGTCGAATCTTCATCTTCTACACAATAAGTTACAAAAATCTTTGAAGAATGTATACAAGAACTAGGCAAAACACAAGCTATTACCTTCCCATTCTCAGTAAGCCAGAAAGCTAAGAGTAAAATAAAGTAATTTAAGAATGATGATACTATGGAGGACTTTATCCATAGAATTCAACTTAGAAACTTTCAAAATATAAACCCATCAGTCATACACCAGGATATATTGAAAATCTAACGCAGCTGTCAAAGGATAGAAAATCCTGGTCTTCGTAGTCAATTTCCCTGTCAGTGTGTCCTTTGGAATATTCTAAGACGAGTAGGCCATATCCTACGAAGCCATCCAAGTCCCTTTCCTTTAAGTCCATCCCATTATCCGTGCTCAAAGTGAGTCCATAAAATTTGAATCAACTTTTCCTGGAGCCATTATAGTTTCGATAAAGATCAAGATGTTTTCTTTTAACACAAGTTTCTTCTATTGCTTGTATAACATATTTTACTAAAGATATATTTTTACTTATCTTTGTAATTAATGAATAACCACATCGATTGGCTTCTTAAGACGCGTGTAATACTTCATGTTGAACGGCAGTATTATGAGATCTTAAATTTAGGGGAAGATTGCCGATATGTGACCGTTGCTTAAATTGGACCGCTCCCCCCTACGAATTTATCAAGCATATAAGGTGGCAGTACTCGGTGGTGATACCATCTAGGTCACGTGATTAGGCGGTCAGAGAGTTGGAGTCATTTTTCCGGTCATTAGTGTGATTTGATTATTTGCGCTAAAATTATTTATCCTCAGTTCGTAAGCTGCTGTTTCAATTAAAAGTAAGTAATCATTCTTTTCGAGGAACACTTTTACTCCGAATTGTGTTAGCTACTAACGACATACTGCATGTGTGTTTGAAACTCTGGTGTGTTCGTCTGGCACCGATATTATTTTGACGGGAACATTTGCCTAAGTTGGACCACCATATGTCTATTTTAGGAGACTATTGAATGATGTGATCAGGAAATTAATTGATTTTTAATTACAATAAGTTTGCTTCCATAATAAATAGCTGATGTATTTGGGTGTATATTTGTCTTGGTTTTCATGATGGAAAAAAGGGGTACGTACGGGAATTGGGACGAAAAACATTTGCAGATGGCTGTGCTTGGGAGTATGAAGTGTAAGAATGAATTACCTTTGTTTTAGTCCACATAATATTTAATGGTACGACTAGTTTCGAGGCACAGGCACCATCATCAGGTACAGAATTTGGAATTCATTTTTAATGTTATTTATACTCGAAATAAAGAGCAGAGGCTGGATGCAGGAAAGGTGGTGGGAAGAGATCAGAGAAGGTTGGCGATATGGCGAGGGAGGAGTTCGGTGCATTCTGGGATGAGCGGTGACGGGTCAGTGGAAAGGCACACGGCGGAAATAAAACATCTTCTCCTTACTGGCTAAGAAAGAGAAGCATTAGTTCGGTTTTTTCCACTTAAATTATTTCACGAGTAATATATTGCAAATATAAAACCACTAGATTAAACGGAAAACTATGAAGTATATTTTACGACATTTAAGTTTGCGGTTGAATAATCCGTAATGAAAATATACATGAAAATAAAAACATTGTCCAAATTAGGCATCCTTCCCCTAAATGATTTGATATTAAACTGTTTATGACTGATCAAGATGAGTATGAACATTAAAAAGTAATTAAAATAAAATGAAATATTCTATTAACTATAGTATTTTAGGAATTATCTCCAAACTTTTCTCGCAAAATGATCCTGACTTCGGTCAAACATTCAAGTATTATTCTCACACATACTTTAATGTATTTAATTTCGAGGTATGCACTACTTAGCTTCCAAGGGTTGCTCATTTAAGAACATTAAGCATTATATGCATTTTAGTAATTATTTACAATCAATGATTATCAGCGTTTTATATTTATTTGACAAATATCAGTACATCCCTTTTACATACGGATGCTCTCTAGCAGAGCCTTCCTGGCTCTTCGGATCAATGCCGAAAGTCGCCTCAAGCGGAAGAAAGGAGCGTTGGACCGAACAACGTCCATTGCTTTAGAAAAATGAAACAAGCGGAGAAAGCACTTACAAGGAGGCACTGAACACGCCGATGCTATCCTTCACGCCGAGCACGGGCACTGCGGCCGCAACACGGATATGTCTCCGCTCGTGTGCGGCCAAATGTGGCTCGCTCATTTTTTAATCACTCGTGATCTTTCTCGAGGGAATATATTGTAAAAGATTTCCGTTCGTCTTAATCTAAAACTTGAGCTTCTGTGATCTCTTCTTATAATCTTTCCATAATTTCTTCTCGCAGGTTCCAGAAGGTTCGAAAGTGTAAATTATTTTTAACTACCGATTCAATTATGAATAGCGAGAAAACTACGCATGTTCTCTTTTTGTAATCATTTTAGATTTTATAAAGAGCTACCGGAAAATATTTATGAATTTTTCATTTATTTCGAAAGGTTTACTCATTTTAATGAAACACTGCATAATTATAAAACGTTTTCGCCCGTAAAGGAGCGAACTACTCAGTTAAATTAGGAATTCCCTCGATGACTCAAAATATGCACAAAATGACGTTTTTAATTTGACTTTATATAAAAATATTCAATTTCTTTTCTGTTAAAAACCTGAACATTTTGAACTTGTTAATTTTTTGTGAAAGCACTTCTATTGATCTATTACCAGTAAGAATAAAAAAATCACACTTGAAATGAAAAGAAATGAAAGCTAAAATTAGTTCAGTAATCAAATAATTCTCTGCTATTCCCTTTCATAGTCTACTAATTTCTCATATTAATTTATCAGCATATTTTTTATCACTCCATACATTATCGGGCAAATTAACATTAACTGTGACCTACTATTCAAGCATAAAAGAAACTTTAGCTGACAAAATTTAAAAAAGTCCTAATTTAATTGTGAAATTTCAAGGTATGTATTCTTCAATTTTTGTAATTACATAATTAGCTTGAATAAAATTTTTCATGATTTCAGAAACTAAGAGAAATATTTTGAGGAAATATTGTGTAAAGCGAAAAGTTTTATTCTTAATCATGATCATAAATCATACATAATAACCAATAACAAACGACTAAATAAGACAATTGCGTACATCTTAATCATCAGCAAACAGTAAACAATAATCACTAAATCTAAATGTGATCTCTGACGAAGTGGCAGAAAGAGGACCAAACGGCATATGACTTAAAAATCATTTTGCTTTTTTGCTTTCCAAGACCGCAATAGATCCATTCCTTATTAATAAATATAACATTATAATAATTCACGATGATAAATATCATGGGCTTTACTAGAAGTCGATCCAGGGACCTTTATGTAAGTGCTACCTACTTCCATCTACCTTATCAAGTTATTTATATAACTTCTTTAATTAGCTTGTTCACTGTAACATCTAATACAGGTATTTATCATAAAGTACATGTTTTGGATAATTTATAACCATATCTTACGCTACTTTACCAGTCGACGCAACTTTGAATCCACTCCATCGTAAAGGAACGCGTATTATCTCGGATATTAAATTTCGAGGATCAATATGGGTAACGGTGGTATGCCATCGCAGGCGCAGTGTGCATTACACGCTGTAATGTAATGCAGAGACCCAATTTGACGCTTTCGCAGGCAAATCACATTATCATGTCGAGAGCCAACTCCATGATGAGATTTACGGCCGTGGTATAACAATGACAGAGTTAATAGATTGATGATGCAGCGGGATTAATTAAAAATCGAAACACAAAACGTAATTGAAAAATACTTTGGAGTCAGCCTTTAAGCATCAAAATATGTTTTATATATTTTTGGTCTTATTGACCGCAAACTAGGTTGCTTGGAAGGAATCACTCTAACATATTTAATACATTTTTGCGATATTAAACTCACCATATCTAGTTTCTCTCACCATTCATGTTACGACAATTAAATGCTAACATTAAGAATTTAGATGAAAAATAACAATTTGTACTTTTATTACAGTATTTATTAAAAACATTAAATGGAAACAAAACACGAATAGTTTCAGAGATTGATCTCCATCATCAACTTGATGATCAATCTCTGAAACTAGTCGTGTTTTGTTTCCATTTATTATTTTTAATAAATACTGTGTAGTACAAAGTACAGATTGTTACAGAAAATAGAAAGAGAAAAGTAAAATATTGTTATTTTTCATCATGACGTATTTCCACAAGACATCGCCAGAGACTGTGAATTTTATTAACAATTTAGGTTGGATTTACTTTCTTTCAGGAGTTAAGAGGGAGTAAATTTTGCAATTATACGAGCTCTCTAAATACAGAAAATTAGACCCAGATTCTACATGTAAATACAATTAAATTCCTTGAGATACCTTTTACTCATATTTACAGATGCTAATGATAAATTTAAGTCTGTGGTAATTATTAACTTCCTTTATTTTTAAGTGCAGCACCGTCATCTTATTACCGTTACTGAGGGATAAACAAACATATCATCTCACTCACGCAGATTTGGAGGAAAATTCATCACCGTTTACTGTTACTCAATTTATTCGATAAATTTTCAAAACTGTGTTGAGTACAACATTCATGACACAATTATTATGAGCGAGTTAGTGTGAATATTAAATTTGCTCACGAAATTTCGTGATAAAAACAGCCGAATATATAAGCACTCGGATTCGGTTTTTTATACCAATATCCCGCGGAATTGAGAAATAATTCAGTTTTGCTCCGTCCTCAATAATTTTGGACGAATTTTGGCCTTCAATTTGGGTCAAATTACTTTCAAACACAATTTGCGGATGCGAGCATGATCGATATGGAACTCATAATTTATTCCCATTTGTATTCATTATTTCATTAAGGCGTCATCCCTAGCTAACCGTATTCTTTGTCGTTCATCCATCTTCCGTCTCGATGGCTTGCGGTACAATTCGTGATTAATCACTTGACGCCTCGAATACTATCATCACTTTCGCAAATTGAACCCAAGCCATCCACTTCCCGTCTGCAATCACAGAGCGGTGACTTAATGGGCCGTCTCGAATTATGACCTCGTACGCTATATTCCGAAGTACCACATCTGCGGCGAGACTATCAGCTGATGGCGAGGATTGATTAAGATGAGACGAGAGATTTTACAGACTGTTAAGGCAAGAGAATCCCAAACTGTGGCTGCTGCACACTTCAGCATTAATGTGTAGCTGTTTAGCGTTCCGCAAAGTATTCAAAAGCCGCACTTTCGAAGTATTTTTGATACTTATCATACGAGAAAATTTTTTCACCGTTTTGAGGGGGTTTATTTTTAAGGCATCCAAACTTTTCATTGTGAAGCAAACTTTTATTTACTAAATGTTTACATTAGAAATGAAGTGTATGGCTTGGTACTACGCAAAGAACCTTATGGAATGTCCAGTGAATAAGACAAGTTTGGAAAGGTCTTAAATGGGGTTCACACTAAAAACCTACTAACATATGTAACGTGTTATTTTCAAAAATTACTCAAGATGGATTACTTAAAAAAATAAAATATGTATCTTTCTGTATAATTTTTTGTTTATCTATACATACGGTTTTACTTCAAATTGTCTAGAAAATTCGTCGTTTTGCCGTCGTAGCCGATTTACCGCGTGTGATCTGAATTTTCTTTTCATCGATGAATATTCATCGAATTCATAATGAATATGAATTCAAAATTCATTGGATAATCTCAACTCTTTTTGGCTCACTATGAATTTCCCTAATCCACACAGCCAACGCTTAATCAATAATGGACCATTCCGTTTAGAAACAAATGCCACGATAACATCAGGTTTTGTTTTTTTTAGATTATGTTTCGAGGTTATCAATATAACCGTGCTTGTAATGAAAGAATTACATAAATTCAAAGAGTAAATCAGTATTTCTATGCTACAGGAAAGCGTGACGGTTAAATGTCCCACTCCAGGAATAACGATCTTCTGACGATAGAATGCTTTCTATCGGTGGGACAGCATTTAAGGGTTTCAAACTCTTTTTCTTATCAGCTTTCATATTTTCTTTAGGCATTTCTTTTCCTCGTAACACTGTTGCCATCAGCTATAATTTCAAAGTGTTTGTGTGTGAGGAATTCAGTCCGAAAGGCGATTAACACCTCATCCCCTATTCCATTTGCTATCTAGAATAAGAGAGTGAGGCTAGATGAGGAAGTTTTCCCTTGCTTTTCTAACGATCCGCATTTGAAGAAAATCTACGAGATTGAATTTGTAATAATAATGAAAATAAGAAAAAATAAAAAAATATGAGGTTCGCTAAGAGAAAGAAAGTTAAGCTAACGATAAGGGCAGACGGGGTAAACTAGAGCAGGTAGATAAGTTCTCTTACTTGGGAAGTATACTTGGGATGGAAGGTGCAAATATGAGGTTCGTAAGAAAATAGCCTTGCCCGAGGAAGCCTTCGTGAAGCGAAAGGAATGGATGACCAGAGGTCTTGATAAAGGAATCAGAAAAATATCGGCGAAATCTTTACTTTTGAGAGTTTTAATTTATGGGTATAAGACGTGGACCTTAAAAAATTGGGAAGTCAAATGGTTGGGAGTCTTCGTGATGTGAATCTGGCGTAGAATAGAAAAGGTAAGTTGGGTTGATAGGAAAACAAACGCGGAGATGCTGTGGATGGTTGGGGAGGAGAGGGCTTTCATTGAAGTGATTTAGCATCGGCAGAAGAATTAGGTGGGTCAAATATTGAGGGGAGAGGGATTGGTAAATTGAGGGTAGAATTCAGGGGGAAAGCAGAGGGAAAGACAAAATGGTGGACATGAACCTACCTGAATGTAGAACACTCAAATATGTATAATTACAATTAATTCGTAGCACGTCTTCCTTTATAATTTCTCCATTCCAAAATTATTTACTTTTTCCAGGAGAAAATTGTCATCAGTTCCTCGTTTAATCTTTCACAGAAATCTCTCTTCATATGCTATTCGATGGGAATTATAATTAGCTATCCGTTCATTTCACTTTAATTTCATTATTCTTCTGTATTCACTCCCCAATTCCTCCCAATCACTTCATCTCTGTTGGTGTCGCAGTGTATGATCGCAGCTTTAAGAGGACTAACGATTTAAACAGTTTCCTCATGAACAAAGTCGTGCCACAGTAAAATTCTTATATGAGAATAAGATTCAATATTCAATACATTCCTTAAAGTCACTTTTCCCTCAATCGACTTTCTTCCTGCCAAAGTATCTTTGTAATCTAGATGCATTCCTTTTTGTCATGTTTCCTTTGCCATGGCTTCCCTTGCTTTTTCTTTTTCACAATCCATCTTTTTTCAATCTCCGGAAGATCCACTAATCTATGCCGCCCAGCCTCTCCATCGTCCACATCCGGATTCATTCAGACGGTCCATTCCCCAATGTAATATTGGATTTCCTGCATAAGATCTCAGTCGATCAAATCCTTCTCTCTCGAAAAACGCACTCTTTTCTTACTGCGGATGTCCCAATATGCTGCAGGGCGTTTGGCCTAACAGACGTTACTCTCAAAGAGGTTTCTCCGAAGAATGGAAGTTCACAAAGGGGCCCTCAGTTATGACGTCAAAACTACTTCTAAATCTACATTAACAGCTATCTTTCCCCATGTGGCAGGAGTAAGGAAGGAAATTCAAACAAGATTCTAAATCCATCAACGGATTAAAAACTCTCTACAAACGAGTTCTACAGCGTTCTGTACCTTCGTTCCACCAGCTTCGGAAACAACAGGAAATTCCGGATAACTTGTAAGTCTGTTATTGACTTTTTATATCATTTACATCATAAAGTTTCATTAATATCATTATTGATGTTTAATTAATTTAATTGATTTAAATTCTGTTTCTCTCTCCTAAATTATTGGCCTACTTTCCTTCTAATTTCATAAGTATTTTTTTCACATTATATCGAACACGAAAACGCAACATAACCGTTATTCGTAACAACAGAATTGTGATATGTTAATCCCCGCGATTTGTACACCATTACTGCAAATGCTGAGATCTCAGCAAACTGCCTGCTCTTCATATATTCTATTAAAATTGTTAGCATTGACTCGATTAAATTTCCAACATTTTGGTATTTACGGGATATGAACTCAGATTGAGAAGCCGCGTTCTACGTCAAGATTACAGGTTTTTGACCAGAAATTTTCCGTTTACATTATCAAATTTCACGTGATTTCTATTTTAAAAGAATGGTTCACGATCAAAATATCAATATTCATTCCATTTCTCTTTTTTAGTAATCACCTTTAAGTTTTTTGACCGTGACATCTAATATAATTTTGCAATTTAAACTCTTAAAGTTTAACCTACTGTAACAAGTGAAAATAAAAGCTTCCGATAACCTTATCAATGCATACCTTTTCCCTAACCCCTAATTTCCTTACCCTCAACTCTATTTCATCGACGACTTAGCTTAATCCCATCACCACCCCCTTCCTTCTGTACTTAATTTTCTTCTTCCACACCTCATCCTGTGCATATACTCCGTACTTAACCGATATGCCCGAAGATGTCAATTCATTCACGAAACTATTCGCCTCGAAAAATATATCAGTGGAAGATGTAGAGTGTTCATCGTTTCATTTATCATGGTTCCCTTCCACAAAGTTGAGCTTGAACACATCAGATTAATCATAGAGTTTTTGTGCTTTCCCAAAAATGAGGATATGCCGTATATTTTCGAATCAAAGACACAGTTAAGGTTTGGAAGTCATGTAGGGGAAATTAATAATAACGCGTTTGTGAGACACATGCTATCCGCTGTTGTATGAGGTCCCTTCGATTATATTGTGAAGATACAGATGTTACCGGTTTTCGTTATTGTACTTGTCTCTAACGTATGTAGGTTGCGTGTCTTTCGATAGAACTTTTCCGAAGTAATTTTTCAAAGGAATCGTGCTACATATTTATCCCAAACCACCGGAATACCGATGAAGGACAATGATTATATACAAAAAGGAATTTACATTATTATTATTATTAAAGGCGAGTTTGAGACTGAAAAGTCACTTCTTCCATCTAACCTTTCGTCAATTGTATTATATTCATAAAAACTTGTGTATAGAAATAGAAAGGAAAACTTTAGGAGTGGAAGTAAAAAAAATCCTGAGGTGATATCTTAGGAAGAAATATCCACGGCAGGAAAACACCCACATCGAAGGGGGATATGAAAAACCTGCGCAAACCTACTGATAGAACAAGCTAAAATGTGTTAAAGAAAGCTGTGTATAACATGGAGATTACAAAAGCAATAGTACTATAACTAAATTACAAATTTATAATAAAATTAAATCAGAAACAGGAAAAACTACAATAGTAAACCATGAGGAAACAATTAAGAAGACAAAACATAAGATATAACATACAGAAGAAATTACAAAAAAAAATAATAAAATAAAATATATGGTATGATTAACAATTAATGATAGCTTTAAACTTTATATTTAAAAATAATTTTCTCTTCTACCTTTTCTCTGCTTCGTGATAGTAAAAATATACGATACTTAAGGTTCCGTAAATGTATTTCGATAAGTGATTACTATAATATTTTTAGAATTATCCGTTTGCTGAAAGTTTGCAAAAGTTTTACCTCGGCTTGTTAGGTTGATAATGGACAGTGGTGGATTGGGTGGACAATGGTTCCACTAAATGGACGAATCAACATTTTCAGCTTTTATTTGTCCTCCTTTTAAATTTTACCGGTAGACGGATATTAATTCATCGGAAACATCTCTCGTGCTCTATTCTCAACTCCGTTTCCTTCGATGACGTCACATCCTGTAGCGCCATATCCGTGCGAGTCCCTTCTCTTGCATTAGTAATTGCCAATTTCCTTACTCTAACATTGCTTCTTCTAACTCGTTAATTTTCCTTTTGAATACCTTTTTCTTTGCCGCATTGCTATATTGCCCTCTCCATTCTTCGCTGATTGTTTCTTTTCTGTAGCCGCTGACAATTATTGGCGCTGTCCAGGAGAGATTGTGCTCCATATTTTCGAGTTGACCCAGACTAGGATGCTGTAGCACTCAGCGTGGGTTAAACAAATATTCAGGATAAATTTGGATAGTAAAAATTATTGAAAAAACATGTTCAAAGTATTTCTACAGTGAAGACCATGAAGACCATGACCTATATTGATGGAATGTAATACAGAAGGAAATACTTCTCTAAGAGGATTTTGAATTATACGTAATTAACTATTACTCTCCCATATAGATATTAAAATATTTTTATTCTTAAAATTACCAGTTAAAATAATTTTGTCTGCAAAAAACCTGAGGTTCTTTTACATAAATTGTACCTAAATCCTACGATTTTTACGAAACTATTTAGATGATATATTTTTACAAATTCCAGTTAACTCCTCAGCCAAAAAAGAGGTAAATGAATAAAACTTTTCCCTAAAAAACATACCAATCAATTTACGCATCCTTTCCCTTATAAGCCTCAGGGTTTGAATTGGAACTAATCTTTAAGCACGATTATTTTAAAAATAAAAACGATTAATATAATTTAAAACATTCTAAATTTTATATAATTTAGTATGTGATATTTTATATATCTTGTATTCAGTTCTGGCAAATCAATAAAATTCTTTATTAAAACATTATATCAAAGAAATGGCTATCAAGTTTAAATCTTCCATAAAATAAATGCTTGCGTGGTTATCTAATATTTTACCCATTTGTAGTGTGACTTTAGGGATGCAGAATCAAAGTAAATGGTTAAATCTCTCACAAGTACCCCATTCCTTAGCTGAGCTACCAAGAACTCAATTCTACAAGGTTTGGAAGCCCTAACTTTGTGTAATCTCTAATCGAGACCATGAAATCTCTTCTTCCATTAACCGTCTCAGAGATAACTCCGCAAGACGCCAAAGGTTTGTGCATCGGAGACTAGTTAGAGATCAATCATACCCTTGATCAAATACGATCCATTTCAGGGTTGGTTTGTTCCTCTCTGCGGATTCTCCAAAATGAAATCCAATGTAAATAGGACCCAATTTGATCAGTCGGAGGAATAAATTATGAGGTCGTAAATGTGCATCAAGTTTCCTCGGATTCACGTATTCCCCTGGTTAAGATTCGAGGGTTCTTTGAATAAATTCAAGGAAAGAGCTCTTTTAAATTCAAGGGTATAAAACGAATCTTACTAATGAGAATCTGTTTCTAGTCCTTTCTCTTTAAATTTTATAAGCTTCATTTGGGAAAATCAGGTTGAATTTCGGCTTCTCGTTTGTTTAAATTACGGAATAATTTATCTTTTACTCTTAAAGTTATGCATTTGGAAAGTTAGGTCACAATTGAATCCTTAACAAGATATTAAAATGATGAACACTTCTTTTATCCCTTTCAGATTTTTCAATCTGCTAAGTTACTTCAGTTTGGGGCCATTTAGTCAAGATATAACGCACAGAGAGTGTTTATTACATATCATATCTAGATTTTATTTCAATTTTGTAAGGGAAATGAATTTGCTTACATTAATTTTGCTCATCCCTAAACATTACAAAATAATTACATAGAATTATTTCATTTATTTGCCAAAATAACGTTGATAGTTTCGGCCTTCACTATTTTGAGATTTTTTCGCTAAACCTAACGACTTTTTCTCTTTTCCTTCAATGACTTTTTTGTTCAGCCCATATATCCTTAATTAATTCATCAGTGAAATTTAACTTCTTAGTTAGTTAACTATGTTTAAGTACCATTTACATAAGTTAACTTTATTTAGCAAGTTACTGAGTACATTTAGGGACTGGTAAAGAAATGAAACAGTTTTGAGGACTTTCAAATCTTATGGATCATACATTTTAGGCAGATATTGCCGCTCCTGAAACTTTGTAAATGGTTTCCTGTTATGACGCTGTCTATTGCCAAAACGAGAAACACTAATTTAATTTCAGTTCTCAATTAATTACTCCAGATTTATTTTTCAGTTAAAATATTTGAAACCGACATCAAAGATTCTATCTTAGGCAGGATATAAAGCAACATTTTTTCATATTAACCTAATTTTGGAAACACTGTATTACTTGCTGTGGCAAAATCTTACTCTCGAAACAATTTATATCCATGCTTTCACGAATTGCGGCATCAGTCGAGTTAGAACAATGGCATTAGCCTATGACACAGCAAGAATTGCCTCTCGTAAAGTGTATCGCTTTAGCAGGGAATTGCGACATCAGAATAAAGTTCACGGCATTTCCTCGATTCGCTGAACTCATTCTTTCCCATTTCAAGCCGTAAAACTCTTTCATTGAATGCGTCTCAAGTATCATTGCCCCAATTACGAAGAGAATGGAGATTAATCTTCGTTTCATGCAGCACGAAACAGCATCTCATCCAAAGGCCCAAGGCACCCTCTGAAACGCACTTTGTAATGCATATTGAATTAATGTCTTCTTATACACTAACCCAACGCCATAAAATCCTAGAGGATCACTTTACATCGTTACTTCGCTCATCAGATTGAACCGGAATAACGTTTCCTTATTTTCTGTATCATCTGTAAGTATGTATGAAAGCAAAAATTAAACTGAGTAAATGTCATCTTCGCTGTGTGCAGATTCTATAGCAGTATAGAAGGAAGAGGATGTGATAAGGATAAGAAGAGATGTTCCCTCCAAAATAAAGAAACACGATCGGTTTAATCGGAGTAAGTAAGAGAGAAAAAAATTACAAAAAGACAATATTTAGGGAAATACCAGAGAAAAGAGGACACTTTTGGACAAACGAACCCTTGAAAATGGTAGATAGGATTTTAAAACCAAACAACATTCTAAACGTTTAAAGAAGAAACATTTTCTTCTCATGAATAGAAACTACTGAGATATGAGGATAACAAATAAATACTGAAAAATTAATTTGCTGCATTTGAAGCAATTTACAAAAAGCGTTAAATCTAAAATATATTTAATCATAAATCAGGAAAAGAATTGCAAGGGTTCAGCCCTGGATTAACTTGCAGTGATACAGAATATATCAGGAGAGAGGTATCCGCCTTATCGACCTCAGTAAGCGTTTGAAAGACTGCCTCTTGGCAACGTGATCTACTCGTTGGGAGACTAATTGAGGAAGGCTTTGGAAAACACCCGCCCTTCCATTATTCCGGAGATTCTGCGAATTGAGAGAAAAATATCTGCCCGAAACAAGTCTAAGGTTTCCGGTGCTGAAACATTCACTTCATTTCGAAGAATTGCCTAAATTAACTCGGTAACTTTAATGGAGACCGCTCCAATTAAATAAAGCCCTTGCATCTAAGAGCCTTCTGATTTGTTATCCAAGAAATAATTAAGATTAAATGTCCCTGGAAAGTTCATGAAAACCTTCAAGTAGGCTAAAATTAACATCAATTTAATTAATTTGAGATTTCACAACGTTCTTATTGTCTTGATGAATGGGATATTTCTAATTTTATTCGATACTAGGAAAAATTAATTTCCTACATTAATTACTTTGTTTTATTCTTGTTGATGGTTGCGATAGTATGAGAGATGAAATGCCATGAAGTGTGTTATTTATACGGTATTTGTGTCGCAACAATAATGTGAGAAAAATGATGGAAAACTCTAACTTCACGATGAAATCAAACTACCTCACTCCTCGTCCAGTCTGGCACACATAAATCCTTCTTCAAAGGTTGCAGTAAGCAATAGTGAAGAGATTTACTATCTTACCCATAGATATAGATTATCATAGTAAGAATAAAATAAACTTGAACTGTTTAAAATTTCCAAACGATGCTTTCATGTGCTATGTTAAAACTTAATTCCATCATGTGTGATAAGAAGTACCTTAAGATGATTCACTATGCCCTTTTATTACCCCAGCGTAACAAATATCCTGGTTACATTACGTTCTTGGTTTCCAATGACCTCTTCTTTTATGAAAGTAAGATTTTTCAAGATTTAATTTATATACTCAGGAGTAGCTTTCAATTCGTTTGGTGTAGCTTCACGGTTATTCTAAGTCACAGAAACATAAAAATCAAAATCTAATTACAGAATTTAAAAAAGGCAATATATTCTTTTTAGGAAAGTTGTGTAGAGATAATACAATTGACTCTACAGCCTTGATGATGAAGAAGTCCATCATCACAACTAATGAAACGGATACTGTTTCCTGTAGATGGAGTAGAGTATCTGTTTCATTTATTCTGGTACAATAGCATCAATTTAAAACTGATAATACAGATCGGTGATTTTGATAAGGACCAACCAAAAGAGAACATTATTTTACATCAACTAAATTTGATTATATTTAGGAAAGAATATGCTTTGCGCGATTTTTCCAAGCGCCAATATTTCCTTATTTTGAGCCGCTCGCTGTTGGCTGAGGCATTTTTGCAGCTTCTTTTCGAAAGAATATGAATTCCGAAAATAAAAGAACCCTTCGAAGGTGCTTCGCGCCCACACATTTCTATTTTCTCATGGTGGAAAAAATAAGAGCTCTTCTTATCCAAGGAAAAGTTTGAATATCACGCGGCCCAATAATTTCCATTTTCCCATGAAAACAAAAGAAAAACTCTCAGAACGAAATCCCTCTCGAGGCGAAAGTTTCTCTATGAAATTAAATGCTTCGGAAAGGGAAAAAGTTGGGAAACAAAGTTCTGCTTCGTGTAAGAATCAATCGAACATTTTCAGCCCCTCAGAGTCGCCCTTATGTTCGCTCAATGTCAGCTTTACTTTCAGAATGAGCGTCAGGAACCCTCAAGGAGGCAGATAAAGGATTGACTTATCCTTATGAAGAAGGCGATTAATAGCTTTTAATTTCCACCTTAGATCAAAGTGATGGAGGTGTTTCAAAGGTTTACGCTTTCGTCACGATTCTCGAATTCCGATTGTTCTCAAGATTCTTTGGTCTTCATTTGTATTTAGATACTAACTTCGATAAGAATCCAACGCAATGTCCATTGTGACCAAGGGTAGCATTAGATGCTTCAACTTCTACTATGAATCATTTGTTTTCAACCCTCCTGGAAACTCTCAAACCAAGTATTATCTCAGCTGGCATTCGCACCATTTTCCATGGAATTAAGATCTCATTTTATTATGAACATCAAAATACTAGTATCGTACTCTCAGAAAACTGCAAATTTCTTGGATTTCAAATGAATCAAAATCTTTTATATAATTTTCGTTGAGGCAATATCATCAATAGGTCACAAAAAAGGGAAATTAAATAGGAAATGTATTAAAAAAACTTAAGTCTTCTGTAAACAACATTTGAGGGAAGAAATAATGATAAAGGCCAAGATGAAATTACAAGGCGTTATAGCTAATTTTAAGACTAGAGAATATGAGGGAGTCAGGAAGTACTTAACAATAGGTCAGCCTGAAGAGCTGTGACAAACCAATCTCCGGATTGCCCATGATTATGATGGTGGTGAACAATAGTTGTGCGGAATTCAAAACACATTCTTGATATAGAGTAACATGAAATAAGTCCCACCGAATCAAGACGACTAAGTTCTCTTTTTATCCTTTCATTTGATTTCATAATTAAGCTGACTTATTCTGTATCTAATTAAACCAGGATACTCGTTATCACAAGCAGTTAATTATTACCTGGACCGTACATTACTTAAACCTTAAGTACCTATTCAAGAGAACAAATAATAGAATCAAAAAATTTACTGTTGATAATCGAATATCAGGGAAGTAATTCAGCACATTATAGTGGGTGTACTATAATGCCTAAAAATATAAATTCATAATATGTCTAAATTTTACCATGTAGGAATAAGATCTTTGGTGGTTACATTTACTTCATGGAATTCTGTGGCTAAATTAAAAAATTGAGAAACTAATAAAAGAAAAAACTACTCGGTAGTGTATCTCTCTTAAAAACCATTATAAATGATTCCATGAGACGAACGCAAGTAAGATTTGGAATCCTAAAGTATTATGTACCGTTAACATTTAAAAGTACCTCTTTAGAAAACTTTTATAGAATGTAACGTAGAACGTAAAATATAATTTAAAATTCCATACTTAATATGAACTATAATGAATTCTTTGATTAAAATTAAAAAACAAGGACTCTCTCTGTAGACTTATATACTTTATTTGTCCTTCTTCTATCTAAAATTCCTCGTAAAGTTTTCCTCTATATTTCTATTCACATATACACAATCTTTTATGTATATAATACCGTTGAAGAAAGGTTAGATGGAAGAAGAGACTTTTCAGACTCAATCTCGCCTTTAATAAAAACCTTAATAACTGTCCTTCCTAAAATACAAAACGGTACCAACGCCATACATTTTTTGTACGTAATATAAGCAATCCAGAACGTTTTATACGGATATTCTTTTGTTGCACTAAGAAGAACGAATAATTGGATTAAGATAATAATGATGTTGCAGTGGATTGCTTCAAATGAATGCAATTGCGAAATGGGATTTGCAAAGGGTACGTAAAGGATTAGCGTCCAATAAAAATACCTAATTGACCTGAATTGGAGAGGCATTGTGAAACTGCTCGTTCATGATAAGAAAAAATGCGTATTAACATCTTAAACGCTCTGTTTAACAGAACGAGGCTGTCATTTGTTCTTAGTGTCAGAGGATTGCACATTATTCTATTTTGCAGACTTTTTTTCTGTTCCTCCGGGTGCTCATCATGGGATTTGGTATAAGATACTGGGTTGAATTTCTTGTCGTAGTTCTGTTTTTGAATTCTATGGTATTCATTACAATTTTCAAATTTATAACTACGTATTTGGGTAATAAAAACATTTAAAATTAGCTTATTTGGTACGGCGCTCATCTTTGATGAAAGTGGTCCGGAATGTGATTCCGGTTGGATTCCAAATCTTACGATTGGGTTTTGTGGGATATTTAGTGGTTAGAAATAGTTACAGGAAGAAGTACATGCCTATATGGTAAGTAATGATCATTAATCTCAAAAAATAATTCATGAGAATCGATATTGAAAATTCACTGTGCCTCCAAATAGTGTACGCAGATTTACTGAAATATCTACAATACCGTAATTGTTAATTGTTTCTTCTTTCAAAAGATTTGGTCGACAGATCCATCGTTCGTAAGTAATCGTATATTTTTCTTGGTAATTATATAATAATTGTATACACACTCTTTGATACAGGTAAACACCATTTCTTTTTTATTTAACCTTGATCGAAAGAATTTGATTATAAATATTCGTGGACGAACTCGGAGGACCAGTGTGTGTGCGATTCTATTCTTAGATTTGAAGAATATCTAATGCTACAATTCTTGTATTTAGATTTAGAGTAATTTGTGAAGATATTTTGTTCGATTTGATTGCTTGTAGTGAATGTGTATTGTCTCTTTTGCATAATTTTTATCTATTCTCTGCTTGTCTTTCATAATTCTTTTTATTCTCCTTCTTCACAAAATAGAGTTTTCTACCTGTAGGTTTCGCCGGTTTTTCACACTCCCCTTCCTGTGAGTGTTTTCCTGCAGTAGAAATTTTCCCTGAGCCCTCAGCTTAGGTTTTATCAAAATCCACATACTAGTTTTCTTCGTGTACTTTTACAAACTATCTCTTTCTTTCTGTTTCGCATATGACGATGGGTTAGGTGTAAGAAGAGACTTTCTAGTATCAATCTCGCCCGATTAAAGGCCATTTATTATTATTATTATTAATATATTTGCAAATGAAAATAAATGCTCGAACTAAATTCTTTGTATCTTTAAATAGGAAGGATGAAGCACTGACGGGATGGACGGTACCGAGAACCGCATTCTCCTGAACGTGGGAGGTATTCGGCACGAGACGTACAAAGCGACGCTCAAGAAGATCCCTGCCACACGCCTCTCTCGGCTAACGGAGGCCTTGGCCAACTACGACCCCATCCTCAACGAATACTTCTTCGACAGACACCCCGGGGTCTTCGCGCAAGTCCTCAACTATTACAGGTAAACCGCAGCCCATTAGCCGCTGCTCCGCGTCCTTCCATGTCTCACGCTCTTTTCTATCAATTCTGCAGGACGGGGAAACTTCATTACCCCACCAACGTGTGCGGACCTATATTCGAGGAGGAGTTGGAATTCTGGGGTCTGGACTCGAATCAAGTGGAGCCGTGCTGCTGGAGCACTTACAGCGTCCACAGAGACACGCAGGTCTTTCTCTCTAATTAAATTCCCGTGTTTGCTAAACATGGAAGTCGAGGATTTCCATCAAAATGACTAATTTCCCAAAAAGGGGGTTCCACCCATGGAAGTACTGTATGCATGCTTGAGATGTGGAACCTGCTACCAATGGTTTCACTAACAAATAAAAATGACGGATTGAAGTGATATCTGGTGGAACTCCTTCATAATCATAGAGAAAGGAATACTCAATTTATTAAGTCCATAGTAATTTTTTAATAAAAAAAATTTGTTCAGCATCGAGGATGTGGATCCATCTTTTACCTTAAATTACGTTGTAACGAAACATAGGTCGCTCTTATTAAAAAACATTCTATGGACTCAACAAAGTGAGTTTTACTTTCTCTATGAATAAATTTCTTATGGTTCTCATTAATCACGTGAAAATAATTTGAAGAATATTCCTCCTGTCTTTATTTATCTATTGAATTTATTTAAATAGGTGTAAGTTATATGCTGCAGAGTTTTATGTAAAGATTTGGCACAGTAATTTACATGCAACCGAATAGCTAGTCATCGAGACAGATTATGTGTTACGATGTTATGATAAAAGATGGAATCCCACACTCGATGCTGAAAAGATGCGTTAAAAATCAATGGTCACCAAATCCTGTGCGATCATTAGTTGTGTTTTAATGCTTTCTACTCTCTGCTTGATTATTTTACTCCATTTTGCTCGCTTTCAAGAGAAGAAAAAATCAGAATAATTAGAATCTTTTTATCGTACTCCATATTCAAATGGGATCAGTATTATAATATTTTGTTATTTTCCAAAATCGCCGCGCATGTAGATATTTCTATTCATTCCTGAAAGGTAAACAGTTTGTAGGTAGGCTGATTGAGAATGATAAATGAAGTGAGCATTATCAACGGAAGAATTCATGACCCCATTGGGAAGTGACTTAAGAAATCCATTTATCAATACATCTGACCCGCCCTCGCCGTCTCTTCACTCACAATCCATTCCTCTTTTTTGTCTTTCTAGTCTGCGCAATATCTCAAGGACCACCAATCCATTAACGTCCTTCTTTTTCTCGTTTCACTTCCGTGAAGAAAAACACTCTTTGGCAATATATTTCTGCGATGAAAAGGTTTGACACAACCATCGGATCGTGGCTTGTAATAATGTTTCATGCGGGCTTTTCAGTACCAATATAAGAGAGAGATATGACTTCGTATGAATGGGGGAGTCACGCTAAGGCACTATCCTCTGGTACGCATAACTCACGTCAGGGAATTATGTCTGAACATGCTTATTGCACTCCCGTTCCATTTAAAGATGTATTTCACAAACTATCTTACTGAAGCAACTGCCGCCATATGAAATAGGCCGAGGATAACAAAGTTAATATTAATAAATTTAGAAAAAGTTCCTGAGGAAAGATGGACTAAGTATGGACCTAGTTTTCTCGTTTCAGCCTCCCGAATCTTTGTTGTGAGTGCTGATGTCTGCGTGGCTTCGGACAGGAATTCGTTTTTTGAAATATTTAATAAATAAACTAAAATAGGTTCCACTTTTTCAAATCATATCTCTTCATAATATTTAGCAAAATTAAATTTGAAAAAGTGGAACCTATTTTAGTTTATTTATTAAATATTCCAAAAAACGAATTCCTGTCCAAAGCCGCGCAGACCTCAGCACTCACAACAAAGATTCGGGAGGCTGAAACGAGAAAACTAGGTCCATACTTAGTCCATCTTTCCTCAGGAACTTTTTCTAAATTTATTAATATTAACATCGTTATCCTCGACCCATATCTCTTCATAATATTTAGCAAAATTAATTTTGGAAGTAAAAGAAATTAAAACAGTTTTTTACGTATGTTATTGAGATGCGATACTCAGTTTCTTACACACGGGAAGTAGAATACGGTACAAAATCCCAACGAATTTTCAACTACCGATGGCATTTCTGTAGTTCCTTTTAAGTGCATTCAACTGTATTTACATCGTTTTGACTGTCAAAACGACTGTTTCTCTACGCACGTACTAAAAAAATTACTTCGAATAATTTTCTTTTTAGTGCATATATTGCTACAGTGCGCGCAGTTCTTCCCTTTGGAATATTTCTTATTTTTAACCAAGAAATTGTCAAAAGTGATTAATTAGTCATATCGTGCCGGGAACCATTTTTCAAGGGAATGCATATAAGATAATAAATGGAACAATGAGACCTTATACCAGTTAAAAGCTGTCTATATTTTTGTTTCATGAATCAAAACTGCACTAAAGGGAAAAAAATGTTCGGCGAGGAAACTAAGTACTGTGTCTTCCATTTAATTTTCACATGACGTTATAAGTAAGGTATGTCAGCATTAGTTTTAGATCTGAATTTGTATGAAGAAGTAAACAAATTGCAGTAATGTAGGACGGTTCGCAATGGTCGTATACATTTCGAAATGTCCAAAATTCCCGCACATGCCATATGACAAAACAACGGATGAAGTTTGCAATTTTCATCCTTTGGGATCTCAAACTTTGCATCTTTTGATCAAGTCGCTAATAAGAGAATTTAAATAATTCAATCACTTAGTGATCATCACAGTGATTATCTCAGTGATCACTGACGTTTTTCCAAAATACACTCGCTATACTTCAATGCTTCATGACGATAAACTTTATTCATATTTCAAAGGAAATGCGCAGTTAATCATCTAGGTAAGTAGGACGAAGCTTCCATTAGATTGCATAAATTAATTAGAACTACTTGATATTCTTTCGTTGAAACTTTCCGAATTGTCTTGTTGTTTGTACTACTTGCTTAATCAACTCTGTAATTACTTCGCAACTCCCTTAACGTGTATAATGGATGACTGTTCTCCAGGCGACTCTGGCCATCTTGGACAAGCTGGAGCTGGAGAGCGGCGAGGGTGCGAGGAGCGAGGAGGAGGAGGCAAGGAGGTTCGGCTTCGAGGAGGCATACCACGAGGGACGCCTCACGCGATGGCAGCGCTTGAAGCCGAGAATTTGGGCACTTTTCGACGAACCGCATTCCTCGCACGCAGCCAAGGTAATTAATAAGTTAAAACAGCGCCCGCAGCGCCGCAGGTGGCGGAACTGCAAATATTCGGTAACCAAGGAGAGTGCGAGTGTTATTCATGCAGTAAACATTCGACCAAAGCAAACGGAACTAAACATTGGCGGGCGTTCTTAAATGTGCTCCGTGTTTAAATCCGTAGTACGCGCTCGGAAGGGACTCTCACTCCACGCCTTTTACATTCACCTTCTTGGTAGAAACACGCAAGTTTATTGCTTTAAACTGTTAAATCAATAAAATTAATTCAGTGAATCTTAATTGTTCATTAAATGAATATCCAGGAAGTTTTAGCGGTCATTTACGAGAGAGATTGCATCCCTCCAATCTCCAATCGTAGAAACTATTAACGATAAGTGAATTAGCAGATATCGAATGTTTTAATTTTTTACTCTTTCTAGTCTTTATGAAACATTTATGGTGTCAGCAGTTGTTTACTAACTTCATGTTTATTTAAAAGTCTCGAAATTAATGGTCAAATGCCTATAACTGTTGATCTTCTGTCTAACGTTCTTTTAAAAGCGTTATATATATATATATATAATATCAGGATATACCTTAGTGTTCATAACTCATAATCAATATCTAAAAGTCACACTCAATTATATATCCTCCAGGGAGCATATTCTCAGAGTAATAAGTGGATATGATGCAAGATTATTCAAAATAATTCTGAGCTGCTGCTCATCGGTAGTAAAGGTTAGTTAAAAGATAAAATCGTTATTTCCCTCATTCGGCATCTCCTAGAATATTGCTGAGCAATATAGAACCATAGCGATGAACGATTTAGAAATAGCTCAGCGTAGAGCAGCTATGTTTGTTGAAAACATTTCTGTTTCGTAAATATGATTTGTTAACAATATAGTCCCTCAAGTGTGAAGAAAGATGGGGCACATGAATACAGACAGAAGCTATTCGAAAGAAATATGAATAATGATCTTGTCGAAAAAATGGTCGATATTATACTCAAGTTTAAAATGCGAGTCGAAAGAAAATTTAAAAGCGTTATAATGTAATAATTACAAGCAAGAATAGATTGTCATTTTGTCACTGAGCATAAATATTAGAGTTAGATATGGATATCCATGTGTATACACCCCCACCATACACCACAGAGGTCAAATACATGAATGCACATAGAAACAGTCTCATCGTTGTTTAATTTAATAGTCCATCTACTGCAGTTTGTTTCTCATAATTGTATTCAACGGAAGAGGAACGCCATAGACCGCACTTCTCTGACAACTTTTTCGTAAGTAGGTACAAACTCATTTTTTTCATAAACTCATAGTTTGGTCGACGGCTGCAGCATCGTATCGTATTGATTCGAGGACTTCACAACACTTCCCAAAATTCAGAATTTACGCGCCATTGACTGTAACGCTTTAATATAGTTACAAGTATACTATCTGAGGCCGAGCCTTGTTCCAAAGCACTCACGTTACTATTTTATTCACATCCTATCCAGGCTTTATATTATTTAGAGTAAAAAATACCGATCTAGTTAGTAGTAGTAGTAGTAGTAGTAGATCTAGTCATGTCAAGACGTATGTACGTGAAACTCTCTCCGAAATGTCGTTATCTCAAACTCAGAATAAAATTAACAGTTAAATAAATCAACAATGTGGCTCAATACCAAATTAATCGAAGAAGCCGTTACTTGGGGGAACTGCATTATGGAAATAATGGCTCAAATTCGCATTTTAACATAATGTCTCTCAGTTTAGAGATTATAAGAATTAAATAAATAATATGAATTTAAAGTTTTATACAAACTAAAAATTATCCTGCATTCATTTTAATTTGCGTTTCGCTACTAGCATATCCATGAGATATATAGAACACTTCAGATAGAGAGCAAGAAGGATGTACATGTTTAAAGTTAATTAGTTGACATTACTTGTATATGATGCACACACAGCATGCAAAAAAACCTTCTTCATGTTCATTTATACCCTCAACAGTTCTCTTCCAAGTATTTCAATATAAAATCAAGAAGATGTGCTAGGCGTATTCTATCCATTAACGCCTCAAAGAATTCTTAGTGGTTTTAATTTTACTCTTTTAGAGGTAACTTTATGCTTTTTTATTAAATTATCTAATGCAAAAATGAGTTCACATGTTGCTATATTAATTCAACAGTAAAGTCTCATATCTCTATCAACAGGCTAAGAATACTCTACATTCCATTGAGAAGAAAATATTTTTTTTCGATCGCAAACGAAATGAATGCCGAGCTTTTATCCGCAGCAGAATTAATTAAAGAGTGTTCCCGTCGCATTGTTCTGGTGCACTTTCCAGTCTTTGTTACCATTCTAATGCAAAAGGGGGAATAGGGAAAGTTGGACGATAGCCTAGGGTCCGAATCCTGGCAAATGAGGCTTCGATCCAAATCTTTTCCTTTGAGATATAATTCCTTAAACTAGAGAAGGATGGCCGTCCATTGCCCTTGGGCAATCTGCCACTCCCTTGCTCCTGACATTTTTTGCCACCCGCATCTGGGAAAATCTAAAATTTTGAAACTGGAATCTTCTCCAAAAAAAGATGAATAAATATTTCACAGTTTTCTGTGTTTCTTGTAAAAGTAATTTATGGCTATGGTGGATAAAAAACATCCTTTTGGAGATGCGTATGTCTTTGTGAGTGGGTGTGGAAATTCCTAAGGAGAAAAATCAATATTGAGAAGAATAAGAGCATCAAATTTAAGTGGAAACAAAAGACTGATATGGGTTCATACAGGAAATATACGAACAACGATGAATGGAATTATGTTAACTTAATCGAACATAAGGATAAAATACCATGAAGATATTTTTGCTTAAATATAATCTAGTTATTCTGAAAGCTTAAAAATGAAAAGATAATTGGAATTATTATTTTTTATTTAATTTAATCGCCGCAATTTGTATGATTACCTGGTGGCAACTGTGGAGGGAGATACAATGATATTAAAATACAATCTGTCTGGCATTCGCCCAAGGCCCAAATTCTTCCGTGAATAGCACACATCTTAAGAATAATCCCAGTTTTTATAATAATAAGTCAAATATACAAACGCCTCCACCAAACAGTCATTTGAAGTAATTTCTACCACATAATTATTATTACTACATTGCTGTACCTGTAAATATTTTTTTTCTTATTGTAAAAATGATAAGGTGATTTGAATTGTTTATCGGAATTGTTACTGACATTTTTATGATCATCATTATTAGAATTATTGTCTAAATAGTATTGGAACGAATGACCAACTACTTTTTATAAAAATTTGTTTCGAGTAAATCTACCTTTTTCAAAGGTAAGGATTTGAGATAATGATGCCGTCGTGCGGAAGGAAAAGTTAAAGGAAAAATTGAAATGGAAAAGTCGAAGGTGACTGTGCTCCAGGTCCGAATGAGAGACCCCTCTCGCTTTGCCTAGGAATGTTCCCTAAAAACGTAATGAGAACGCTCTGCTTGGAAACTGAAATGGCTACAGCATCCTCGCACAAAGTGGATGATCTGAGATGAAGTCGCAAATGACTCCTCCCTTTTAATCTGGTGGCCTGATACGTTTTCTCATATATTTGTCCGATAGCATTTCCAAATTTCATGGCAATTGCAATGGCAATAAGAGATACCGTCTAACGCCTTGCTCACACGGAACATTTTAATGAGAAGATGATATAAAGATAACGCAGAAACTCAATTTTGGATGCCACTCGGCGGTACTTCATCCAGTAACGGTTGCCGAGAACATCTTTTCATAATGAGATTTTTATTTAAGAAAACCATGATTTACTTTTCAGGACCCATTTCGAACAGTGTCGACTCGGAAAAGAATTTCAAGTATGCAAGAAATCACGATGACATTAATGTTTCGATTGTTTGGACCTCTTTTTATTTATTGAAACTCTCCCTCCGCGGACGGACATGGTTGTCCGAGCGGCTGCTCGTCACGTGAATAAATATCATCGATTGGTTCCTTTTTCACCTGATCGAATGCGTACTCTCGAAATGAAAAGATCGATATTAATTGCCTCTTTGCTTCACGGCCACTTGTTGGATTCTGTGATACGTGAGGCAATACATTAAGATTTATGACACGTGTGCTTCATTCGCTGCTTTGCACTTCCGTATGACTCAGTCGAGTTCTGTTGCTAATTTGTTCCCATTTTTGCTGAGTTTAAAAGATATACAGTATTACTGACTCAAACTAGTTTTTACTGTCAACTTACAAACAACACCAGACCAGTCTCTGAGTTTGGACGTTAAACTGACTTATTATTTAAGGCACTCCGAGGGAAAGCTGTTTTCAATGGAGCAATTTCATTTAACAGTAAAGCAATTTATCGTAACAATATTTACCCTTCCAAGTAATGAATGAACCAAATAAAAATCGTCACTTAGATAATAAATAGTGAATAATAGTTCACATTCGAAAACTGAAATAGAAAAGGAAACAAAATTAAAACAAAAATTCCTTTTATTTTAATGGGTAAATGCTCCAAAAAGTAATATTGGATGGTAATATGCGGTTAATTTGTTTAAATTTGATTTTTCTTAGTTTAGTTTATCTGACTTTGGACATCTCTATCATAACTGCGATTAAAGTAAAACCACGCGGAGTATGGTGTCCTTAAAGATCCTGAGAGTTATATGTTCCGATGGATCCTTCGAATTAAATAGATTATCGATTGAATTAAAACTCCATATACAATTCCTAAGGAACTGTAGGAATATTTTTTAAATCTTTCCTCGATAATGTATACCTCGGATCTTTGAATAGCTGACGTTCGTACTCAAATAATATTTCTGGTAACAAGACCTATGGTGTTCTTAGAAAATGCTGCAGTTTTAGATGGAACGGAATAAACAAGGAGCACACGGAAAAAAGAGAGACTCGTCAGAGTTCGTGATAACCGAGTGACAAATAATGGAAGGTAAAATCGATGACAGAATGAATTAGACACCGACATGACGATTTAGAGGACGATGGTAGTAATTTGAATAACATATAGTTAGAGGATGTATCGATTCCTGCTACGAGATAGAAATCGCGTTTCCATGGAATTTTGTTGAAAATCTGTCATCGTTAACTCACTTCTAGATGGACTTAAAAATTTTGGAAGGATTTCAAAATCAGGAATTCCCATCATCAGAGGATAAGCTGATAAAAGCAAATACTAAGGTATAAAACACCGTCTATCAAAGGACTCCAAGAAATAATTCCCCTGCCACACGCCGATGGGTGGCTTATTAATATAGATTCAGAAAAATTAATTTTCAACTCAAATCGAATACTATTCATACTCGTTCGAAGTATTTTTGCTGCGACAATATTATTTATACACAATTTAAATTAGCTAACATAATTTTCTCCTCAACCTCAGGCTAAATAGTATCCAAGTATAATGAAGACATTTCTCTCTCACACGGAATATGAACTATAAAGAAGGGAATTTACATATTTATCCAAACACATGCTCATTTTATTTCAGCTGTCTAACAAAAATTTAGAACAACACTTTTTAAACGAGGATATACAATTCTTTGATTTAAACATATTTCACTGGAATATTGCAGTAATCGCTAATGCATTAATTACAAAATGGGTATGCATAGTATCGCTAAGGAGTATTTTTTAGGTGCCATTTCAATATTTCCTCATCAGAAATCTCAGACACGGCAGTATTTCAGTCCTTCGCATTTCGAATAAATAATACCCACATACCTTCTTGCCACAGAATTGATCATTCATATCATACTGCATATCATAAAGGAGGACAATAACCTTCTTGCCAGCGTTTAATAACTTTTTTATGTAAATCCTGATTAAAACTAGTCCTTTATAGATTCTGAGTAGTTTTGCTCAGGATCTACATAAAGAAAACTTTTAGCTTAACTTTAGTTCTGACGAGCAATTGTTGAGTCACCAGCCTTTTGATTATCATTCACTTGAAATAAAATACACAATAGGTTAGCAAAGGAAACACAATGAAGTAATTTACGTCGATACATCCATGCTCTCGGGATTAGCAAATATCTCCTCCGTATTACATAAAATGGAGGAGAAAATTGAATTAAATTCAATCCGTATTTTTCTCTATCGCTCCCATGAACCGAATGAAATCACATTACGCTCGAAGAAAAGAGAGACTTCCCCAGCTTTTATCTTCTTCGAATAATTTGCATTTAAAAGCTTTACTCCGAGCACTCCTCCCAAATCAAATTTAGCCTCCGCTCCATACACTGGGTGCAAAAGCCTTTCCGGGGAAGCTTTTGTGTATTCCATTGCTCCAACTGAATTATCTCTCTACTTATCCAAAATGTCAGCCCCGCAGAACTTTTCCTTATCGTTCTGTTTCGATCAGCAGTTTCGTTCGATCCCCGTCGGCTCGGGATTCTGCGGAAATCTCACTTTCCGCTTCGTCGCTTTGCAGCGATACAAACGACGGATAAATCGTGGCTTTTTTGTTTTTATCGATAAGATGGACTGCGCACGGTGAAAGTTGCGCCGAATTTATTTTATTTCCGACGAGTTTATGAATGGTGTTTAGTGACGGTTTTTTACGGAGGCTGTCGTTTGAAAATATGGTATAGAGAATATCATTACTGAAATCTAATAGAAAAACTAAGGCCAAATAATACTTTCTAGTACTTTAAAATCAAGTATTTAACTGCTAAGAATTGAGGAATAAATTGTGCATCTCGATACCAAACTTGCGTTATTCTATTAATAATTTTATAGATCCATGCGTAAAGTCTTGTTTCGTTTCGTTGACAGTACAATTACAGTTCTGTTGATATACGTAACCGAATCAGGTATCTTTTATTTGATTTTGCATCAGTTTTCTTAGTAGTTGAAATAAACTAACAGTTACATAGGAAAGAATGAGGCTTCATAATATAATGTATCTTTAAAAAAATCACATACTAGCGATGTAGAAATACTCCGTGTTTAAAAGGAAAGATACCTTTGTACTTTTTCCATAGGATCACATCCACACTTCCATCGTTGAAACCTGTTTTTTTATTTATAGTAAAGTATTGGAAAATGTACAGCGTAGTTCTCCTTTTAAACTTAATTCAACACAAACATCTCGGTCACTTCTAAGAGGTGTAGTTCTCACGCTTACTCAGATTTGGATGTTTTCAATTATAGCGATATAACGAAATGCCGGAAAGAATAGTATATATTTAAATATTAAATTAAATAAATTATTATTATATTTAATCTTTGTTTAACAGGTACTGAGATAAGAAGTTATTGACTCATTTTAAAGTTTTTCCACTTTATTTATAAATTTTCAAAAGAAAAATAATTTTTTTACATTTTTTAATTTTTTTCCTCCAAAAACATAAAGAATGAAAAATTACTGTAGAAAACCTCTACTAACTGTCACTCGAACCCTTTTAAATTTTTTTCAAGCCTTAGAGTCAGTGTTTTGTTTCTACTAATGAATCTCCGAACCCAAACTATTTCTGGAATTTTGGTCAAAGCACTGAACATTTACTTTTTACTTTTCAAATACGTTTGTACTAAAATTTGGATATCACGAATACTCATTAAAAATTTAACAGCACTTCCACTAATTTAATCTCTTTTTCACGAAGAAGCACTGTTTGGCCTCCAATTGTCTTCAAATGTTTCCCATCTTGCTGAGTGTTACTGAGAGAAGTTAACAGGCTGAGGTTTCGTAGACTTGTCTCGAGAATGCACGATTTTCAATTTAGTTCCCAATGACAATTGTACTGTCAATGTTGCAAGGAGCAAGACGGATTTGCTGGCGATATGTCAAGACAATCTAAATTCTAAAGGGCAGGAAAAAATAGCTACTTCGTGAAATTTTAGTACTACATAATTTATTGTACTAAAAATTTACAATTTGCGGAGCAGTGCACCCGTTGCCGAAGTCACCCCTTTCTACGGTAACGTTGATGTAAGTTGGAAAGTGCGACCACGCTGTGTGAGTTGGAGATCTTCATGGTCATTACTGTGCTTGAAGACTTTTGATATATTTTAAGATATCCTTAATCTTAAAAATGCCTTGTCATCGTTGTATTGCACCAGATAAAGAAACACAGCAAGTGTACTGTTTGCCAGGCAGCATTAATTCATCCGAGGGCATTCTCTTGCCATCCAGTAGCAAAGTTAACAAATCTGAAAAGTATGGGGGGTTTGGTTCATCCTAAGGTAAACCTTCATACTAGTAGTAGTAGTATTGTTAAAAGTGCTTCGACAGCTTAGGTCATTTCGCACATTGGCTCCCACCGGGATTCGAACCCGGGACCGCTTTCACTAAAGGCAACCTTCATACTTTCATCCTCAAAGTGGAGGAGCAATTTGTAAAGCACTGTGAGACAAATGTTGTGCTTGAGTGCATAATTACAGAGTCACTTGAAGGTGATGAAGAGATAACTTTCCCATGCACGGAAGTGAAATCATAGCATATATAATAAAATATTATGTAACTATGAGGATTAGACAGCATGCAAAGTTTATAAATTTAAAGAAAGTGCATCGAAAAGGAAAATTGCGAAACTGTCTAAAACTTAATGTTTGGTCAATACATTTTTTATACCACTCTATCCTTTATGTTTGTATATTGTACGAGTAAAATGTAGCTTGCATACTGCAAGCAGATCGGCAATACTAATTTCATACCGGCATCATATCGGGACGGTCCTCAAAGAAAAAAAGTGGATTGAAAATTGTCTTAAAATTCACTGCAATTTCATCGTCTGAAATCAAACCCGGGTCTTACTGGTGAACTTACCATGCAGCACAATAAAAGATCACCTCCTCTAACTATGTGTGAAAATTCAAGCAGAAATATTGGCTACAACTCCTCAAAAGACGTTCTACTTTTCACGAATGTAAATGGCTCTCTGGAATCGAACCAAGGACGATCTAGGAAATCTAAAACATGTATTCAAAATTTAACTAATATTTCTATCCATGTACCGAATTTCAAGTTTTAATTTTAAAGGGAAAGGGTTCAAAATAATTATTATAAATCGGATCACTTACTGATTGAAGAGACGCCTGGTGTCGAACCCAGGAAACATTGGTAGCTGTAAATGCACAGTTTGATTTGTAAGAACTTAATCTTATTTTATGCAAAATTTAAAGTCGATATCGTACCGGGAAGTACCTAAAGTTTGTTTCCGTTATCTCCGTACGAAATGCATTGAGAAATGTAAATGGCCCTCTGGGATCGAACCAATGACCATCAGCGAATATGAAAAATGATATTATAAATTATGTTCATAACTTCTATCTACATGCAGAATTTCAAGCTTCCATGCCATCGGGAAAGGGTCCAAAAAAAATCTTAAAAATCGCCACAATGCATTTTAAACGGCCGATTTTTGCCTCGACCTAGCATCGAACACAGGATATTTTTCGTAAAACTCATTTATGTTTTCGATAGATGATGACCATATATAAAAAATATAGGCTCCTTGAGTTTTGATTCTCTACCTATCCGGAAAGTATTTTTTTTTTATTCCCGCAAATCAAAGCAATGCATTTAAACGGGAAAAATTTGGACTTTGGGGCCCTCTGGAATCGAACCCATGACACTGAGGTTCAAAAACGGAATTTTTCTGGAGGTTACACGTTATGGCCAATATGTCGTAAAAATTTCAAGCCAATGACGCTTGTGGTTTAGCCTGTGAATTAGTATCCTATCTATATAGCTATATAGCTATATATTTGAATGAATCCGGAGAATATCTATTATATACGAGTAAAATGTAGCTTGCATAGTGCAAGCAGATCGGCAATACTAATTTCATATCGGCATCACATCGGGACGGTCCTCATAAGAAAAAAAAAAGGATTTAATATTTTCTTAAAATTCGCTGAAATTTCATCGTCTGGCATCGAACCCGGGTCATACTGGTAAAACTACTATGAAACACAATAGAAGATCACCATCTCTAACTATGTGTGAAAATTCAAGCAGAAATATTGGCTACAACTGCCTTAAAAGACGTTCTAATTTTCACGAATGTAAATGGCTCTCGGGACTCGAACCAAGGACGATCTTGGAAATCTCAAATATGTTTCTGAAAGTAATTAATCATCTCAATCTATATGCCAAATTTCAAGTTTCTATATCATTGGGAAAGGTTTCAAAATTATTCCTAAAAATCGGATCAACTTCTGATTGCAGAGACACCTGGTGTCGAACCCAGGACACATTGATAGCTGTGAATGCACTGTTTGATTTGTATGGACTTGATCGTTCTATATGCAAAGTTTGAAGTCGATATCGTGCCGGGAAGTACCTAAATTTTGTTTCCGTTATCTCCGTAAGAAATGCATTGAGGAATTTAAATGTTCCTCTGGGATCGAACCAAGGACCATCAGCGAATATGTAAAATTCGATTATGATATTTTTTTATGGTATCCAACCTCATACCGAATTTCAACTTTCTATGCCATCGGAAAAGGGTCCAAAAAAAATCTTAAAAATCGCCATAATGCATTTTAAACGGAAAATTTTTGCCCCGACCTAGCATCGAACCCAGGTTATTTTCTATAAAACTCATTTATGTTTTCGATAGATCATGACCATATATAAAGGCTCCTAGAGTTTCGATTCTCTACCTATCCGACAAGTATTTTTTAAAAATTTCCGAAAATCTAAGCAATGCATTTAAACGGGAAAAATCGGTACTTTGGGGCCCTCTGGAATCGAACCCATGACACTGAGGATCAAAATCACATTTTTTCTGGCGGTAAATTGTTATGGCCAATACGCAGTAAAAATTTGAACTCAATCACGCCTGTGGTTTAGGCTGTGAATTTGTATCCTATCTATCTATATACCTATCTATATATATGAACTAGTATATGGGTGCTTGCAGACTACAAGCAAAGAAAATAATTAAGGGATACTATCCTGAGTTATCGGTCTATATGCTATATTTATTTTCCTTTTTAATTATGCCATTGTCTTAAGTATACATAATTTTAATTATAAGATCGAGATTCATCAAATAATATAATAATAGAATAAGTACTTCGAAGGCCTTTCACTTTCATTTTTTACGGGAGTTTTGGAGTTGAGTCCTTAATGAATACACATTCGTAAAGTTAAATTAAGGGAATAAGCCAAAGTAAAATTAGAATAAAAATCTGCAATAAGATAAAAATGCGGAAAATTGATAGACGATTGGTTACCTGTGGTATGTACTCGGTTTAGTGCAAGACATACTCCAATTGAATCCTATGGCCGCGGCGCCTGCTTCTGGGCTGAACACCATATGATGATGAGGACAATATTGATGGCATGCGGAATATTTTTAAATATCCTTTCCGGTGAATCTAACACCCTGATATTTTCTGAGGAACGTACTCTCCCTAGCGCGACATACAGCTGCCAATGTGAAAACACGTCGCTTCTCAAATCAATTCCTACCTTCCTTAGTTTTGGATTTCAGTCCTCAATGAATATATAAGGTCGAAAGTTTCCGCGGCGAACGGCTGATTCCGTGGTATCTCTTTCGGGATTCCACCGCTATGAATGTAGCAGCTGCGACGACGACGTTTTAATGTGCATTCGAAAAAGTAAATTAAAGAAATAAGCCTAAGAATATTATGTTAGAATAAAAAACTGCATAAGATAAAAATGCGGAAAATAAATAGACGATTACCTGTGTAGTATTCGGTTCAGTGCAAGACATACTTCAATTGAATCCTATGTTCCTTAAATGGCGTCTACCACAACAATGAGCTCCGTTTCTAATTAAGTAAACAAACAGACAATAGGCAACTTAATTGTGTAAATAGCTTTAAAGAACGCAGAAAAAGAACTTTATTCTAAAGCCAATTTGGAGAAGATGGGAGAATAATATTCATACAATGGTACATGCAAAAATTGTTTTAACTAACCAACAATTATCCAGCGAACACGAGGAAAAACGTAATAAGAATGTCGTTCAAGGAAATCAGTGTATTTTATGTGTAGATTTTTGTTTTTTATTTTGATGAAAGTTGAATTACGTAATATACTACGTACTAATTGTGTACTACGTATTATTAAAAAAATACGTAGAAGAAGAAATTAACTCTAAATTCTCTTTGGATAGGAAGACAGAATAATGATATGTAATTAAAATAGAAAAGAAGAAAAATAATAGGCATATGATAATATGCACAGAACTCACATATGAAAAGCAATCCACCATATACGAAGAACAACGATATCCTAATATCGTTCAATGATACCATGTATTCCTGAGTAGATATTTTTTGTTCAGTTAGATGACAGTTACAATTTCTTGATATTCAATGATAACATGGTCCTTCAAGAAAGGCGGCAGCAATGGGTTTGGTTTCCGGTATGAGCTTTTCGGTGACAATATATCACAATGTATATAGTACGAAAGTGTAACACATGGAACTTTTTAGTCTGAGTTCAGTATACGATAAATATATTTGGTTAAGAGAGCTATGAAATAAAATATATTGCTAAACTATAGTGCTCGTTAAACTAATGATTCGTATTGCTTGCATTTATGTTATTTCTAAAGACTGTTGTTAAACCTTTTAATTTACATTAATATCCCTATTTATTAATTTATATTCGTATCTATGTACTTCATTCTAGAATAATCTCACTACTTACATGACTTTTCCGATTATTTCCGTTGATAAATAGTCTCGTATTCTCTACATAAACTTATGTTGTCACAGTATGTATTCCCGCATAATTCATTGACCGTGCAGATATTCGCTGTCTATTTTGATGAAATTTACAATTTTCAGCATTTAGTATTAACATATATCGAAAGATACATTTAAAATGATTAAAAATGCATCAAACCTTTATTATGGCGTATGAAATTAGTATTGTAAACAAATTTGTTTTCGATTTAAACAATGGCCGTTGTCATAGATTTAATTTTCGAAATGAGAGAAAAATAACGCAATAAATTGGCCTTCAAACTAAAATTTTGCAAATTTCGTGTCTGAATGTTAAAATCGGTCGCAAGAATAGAAAACTTTAATCTTTAAGACATAATATAGACCAAGTCCCACTGCCTTACTTCTACTTTTACACATTTTAATTAACGAAATAAATTTGCTCTGCATGGCCATTTTTCGTTTTTCCCGTTTAAATACATTGAAAAATATAATCCTTTCTGGTCTCAAACCTAGGACAAAATCTGTAGATTTTCGATTTTTTCCCAACTCGACTGTCAATTATAAATCCCTCTTGAAAATTTCAGCCTTCCAGCTCGATTAGAAATGCCCAGGAATTTGTATGAATGAGTCGGATTTGCAGCTTTATATATAGTAATGAATCCGGAGAAGCATCTATATCTATTACGAGTAAAATGTAGCTTGCATACTGCAAGCAGATCGGCAATACTAATTTCATATCGGCATCACATCGGAACGGTCCTCATATGAAAAAAAAGGATTTAATTTTTTCTTATGCCGAATTTCAAGTTTCTATTTTAGTGGGAAAGGTTTCAAAATAATTCCTAAAAATCGGATCAAATTCTGATTTCAGAGACACCTGGTGTCGAACCCAGGACGTATTGCAAGCTGGGAATGCACAGTTTGATTTTTAAAGACTTGCTCTTGTATCATGCTAAGTTTGAAGTTGATAGCATGTCGGAAGGTACCTAAATTTTGTTTCCGTTATCTCCGTAAGAAATGCATTGAGAAGTGCAAATGGCCCTCTGGGATCGAACCAAGGACCATCAGCGAACATGTAAAATTAGATTATGAAGTATATTCATGATATCCATCCACGTGCCGAGTTTCGAATATCCATGTTATCGGGAAAGGATCCAAAAAAAATCTTCAAAATCGCCGTAATGCATTTTAAACGGCCGATTTTTGCCTCGACCTAGCATCGAACCATGGACTATATTCTAAGATGTTTTTCTGATTTTCGTTGGATACGCACGGCTTCTAGCGATCCCTCGAGTTTCAACTCTTTCTATCTCCGGGAAGTACCTCAAAAAAATTTTCGAAAATCCTCGCCATGTATTCTTATGGAGAAAATCGCGAATTTGGGGCCCTCTGGAATCGAACCCATGACCCTGAGGATCAAAGTTGGATTTTTTCTGGAGGTTACGCGATATGGCCAATATGTCGTAAGAATTTCAAGTCAATCACGCTTGTGGTTTAGGCTGTGAATTAGTATCCTATCTATCTATCTATCTATCTATATAGGTATATCCATGAATGAATCCGGAGAAGCATCTATATATCTATTATATACGAGTAAAATGTAGCTTGCATACTGCAAGCAGATCGACAACACTAATTTCATCTCGGCATCATATCGGGACGGTCCTCAATAGAAAAAAAAGGGGATTGAAAATATTCTTTAAATTCGCTGCAAGTTATTCGTCTGGCATCGAACCCGGGTCTTTTTGGTGATACACACTATGCAGCACAATAGAATTTCTCCATCTCTAATTATGTGTGAAAATTAAAGCAAAAATATTGGGCGCAGCTGCCTCAAAAGACGCTCTAATGTTCACGAATGTAAATGGCTCTCGGGACTCGAACCAAGGACGATCGTGGAAATTTAAAAAATGTTTCTTAAAGTTATTAATGATCTCAATCCATATGCCAAATTTCAAGTTTCTATATTATTGGGAAAGGTTTCAAAATAATTCCTAAAAATCGGATCAACTTCTGATTGCAGAGACACCTGGTGTCGAACCCAGGACACATTGATAGCTATGAATGCATAGTTTGATTTGTTAAGACTGGTTCTTCTATCACGCTAAGTTTTAAGTCGATAGCATGCCGGGAAGAACCTAAAATTTATTTCCGTTATCTCCATAAGAAATGCATTGAGAAATGTAAATGGCGCCCTGGGATCGAACCAAGGACCATCAGCGAATATGTAAAATTTGATTATGAAATATATTTATGATCTCCAACTTCAGGCCGAATTTAAAGATTCCATGCCATCGGGAAAGGGTCCAAAAAAAATCTTAAAAATCGCCACAATACATTTTAAACGGCCGATTTTTGCCTCGACCTAGCATCGAACCCAGGATATTTTCCGTAAAACTAATTTATGTTTTCGATAGATCATGACCATATATAAAGGCTCCTAGAGTTTCGATTCTCTACCTATCCGGGAAGTATTTTTTAAAAATTCCCGAAAATCTAAGCAATGCATTTAAACGGGAAAAATCGGTACTTTGGGGCCCTCTGGAATCGAACCCATGACACTGAGGTTCAAAATCGCAATTTTTCTTGAGGTTATACGTTATGGCCAATATGTCGTAAAAATTTCAAGCCATTGACGCTAGTGGTTTGGCCTGTGACTTTGTATCCTCTCTATATATATATATATATATATATGATATATGAATGAATCCGGAGAAGCATCTATATCTATTATATATAGATGCTTCTCCGGATTCATTCATATATATACCTATATAGATAGATAGGATACAAATTCACAGCCTAAACTACAAGCGTCATTGATCTGAAATTTTTATGACATATTGGCCATAACGTGAAACCCCCAGGAAAAAAGAGACTTTGATCCTCAGTGTCATAGGTTCGATTCCAGAGGGCCCCAAAGTCCCGATTTTTCCCGTTTGAATGCATTGCCGTGATTTTCGGGAATTAAAAAAAAATACTTTCCGGATAGGTAGAGAAGTAAAACTCAAGGTGCCTATATTTATGGTCTTGGACTTTCGAAAACATCAATGACTTTTACAAAAGTTATCCTGGGTTCGATGCTAGGACGATGCAAAGATCTGCCCTTTAAAATACATGGGAGCCGTTTTTCATTATTTTTTTAGATGCACTTATCGAAATGATAGGATGTTCGTGCTTGGCTGGAAGATGTATGGTACGAATAAGTTTTAGAAAAAAAATTTCATAAGACCGTACTGTTCCTGGGTTCGAAGCCAGAGCACAATAACGTTTCTCTCATAAGGAATATAAAGGAAAAGTAGGACGTCATTTGAGGCAGTTGTAACCAATATTTCTGCTTGAATTTGCATACGCGGTTAGAGATGGTGTTTTTCTTTTGTGCTGCATAGAAAGTATTGCCTGAAAGAGCCGGGTTCGATGCCGGGCGGTAAAAATATCACCCATATATAATACTATGGGGTATCTTTTCATAATTTTTTTATGCATTTATCGATATGTAAGGGAGCTCTTGCTTAGATGGAAGATGTATATTAACACTTTGTTTAAGAAAAAAAATAGATAAGACCATGCTGTTCCTGGGTTCGATGCCAGAGCACATTATAATTTCTCAAATAAGGAGTGTATGTGAATAGTAGGACGTCGTTTGAGGTAGTTGCACCTAATAGTTTTGCTTGAATTTTCACACATAGTTTGATATGGTAATTTTCTATTTTGCTGCATAGTAAGTACACCAGGAAGACCGGGGTTCGCTGCCAGGTGATTAAATTGCAGCGAATTCTACGAATATTTTGAATTTTTTTTTTCTTTTGATGTCTGTCCCGATATGATGCCGATATGAAATTAGTGTTGTCGATCTGCTTGCAGTATGCAAGCTACATTTTACTCGTATAATAGATAGATGCTTCTCCGGATTCATTCATATATATACCTATATAGATAGATAGGATACAAATTCACAGCCTAAACTACAAGCGTCATTGATCTGAAATTTTTATGACATATTGGCCATAACGTGAAACCCCCAGGAAAAAAGAGACTTTGATCCTCAGTGTCATAGGTTCGATTCCAGAGGGCCCCAAGTCCCGATTTTTCCCGTTTGAATGCATTGCCGTGATTTTCGGGAATTAAAAAAAAATACTTTCCGGATAGGTAGAGAAGTAAAACTCAAGGTGCCTATATTTATGGTCTTGGACTTTCGAAAACATCAATGACTTTTACAAAAGTTATCCTGGGTTCGATGCTAGGACGATGCAAAGATCTGCCCTTTAAAATACATGGGAGCCGTTTTTCATTATTTTTTTAGATGCACTTATCGAAATGATAGGATGTTCGTGCTTGGCTGGAAGATGTATGGTACGAATAAGTTTTAGAAAAAAATTTTCATAAGACCGTACTGTTCCTGGGTTCGAAGCCAGAGCACAATAACGTTTCTCTCATAAGGAATATAAAGGAAAAGTAGGACGTCATTTGAGGCAGTTGTAACCAATATTTCTGCTTGAATTTGCATACGCGGTTAGAGATGGTGTTTTTCTGTTGTGCTGCATAGAAAGTATTGCCTGAAAGACCCGGGTTCGATGCCGGGCGGTAAAAATATCCCCCATATATAACACTATGGGGTATCTTTTCATAATTTTTTTATGCATTTATCGATATGTAAGGGAGCTCTTGCTTAGATGGAAGTAGTATATTAACACTTTGTTTATGAAAAAAAATAGATAAGACCATGCTGTTCCTGGGTTCGATGCCAGAGCACATTATAATTTCTCAAATAAGGAGTGTATGTGAATAGTAGGACGTCGTTTGAGGTAGTTGCACCTAATAGTTTTGCTTGAATTTTCACACATAGTTTGATATGGTAATCTTCTATTTTGCTGCATAGTAAGTACACCAGGAAGACCGGGGTTCGCTGCCAGGCGATTAAATTGCAGCGAATTCTACGAATATTTTGAATTTTTTTTTCTTTTGATGTCCGTCCCGATATGATGCCAATATGAAATTAGTGTTGTCGATCTGCTTGCAGTATGCAAGCAACATTTTACTCGTAATAGATATATAGATGCTTCTCCGGATTCATTCATGGATATACCTATATAGATAGATAGATAGATAGATAGATAGATAGGATACTAATTCACAGCCTAAACCACAAGCGTGATTGACTTGAAATTTTTACGACGTATTGGCCATAACGAGTAACCGCCAGAAAAATTGCGATTTTGATCCTCAGGGTCATGGGTTCGGTTCCAGAGGGCCCCAAATTCGCGATTTTCTCCATAAGAATACATGGCGGAGATTTTCGAAAATTTTTTTGAGGTACTTCCCGGGGAGAGAAAGAGTTGAAACTCGAGGGATCGCTAGAAGCCGTGCGTATCCAACGAAAATCAGAAAAACATCTTAGAATATAGTCCATGGTTCGATGCTAGGTCGGGGCAAAAATCGGCCGTTTAAAATGCATTACGGCGATTTTGAAGATTTTTTTTGGATCCTTTCCCGATAACATGGATATTCGAAACTCGGCACGTGGATAGATATCATGAATATACTTCATAATCAAATTTTACATGTTCGCTGATGGTCCTTGGTTCGATCCCAGAGGGCCATTTGCACTTCTCAATGCATTTCTTACGGAGACAACGGAAACAAAATTTAGGTACTTTCCGTCATGCTATCAACTTCAAACTTTGCATGATACAAGAGTAAGTCTTTACAAATCAAACTCTGCATTCACAGCTTGCAATACGTCCTGGGTTCGACACCAGGTGTCTCTGAAATCAGAATTTGATCCGATTTTTAGGAATTATTTTGAAACCTTTCCCACTAAAATAGAAACTTGAAATTCGGCATATAGATAGACATCATAAATATCTATCAGAAACATATTTTAGACTTCCACGATCGTCCTTGGTTCGAGTCCCGAGAGGCATTAACATTCGTGAAAATTAGAACGTTTTTTGAGGCAGTTATAGCCAATATTTCTGCTTGAATTTTCACACATAGTTAGAGATGGTGATCTTCTATTGTGTTTCATAGTAGGTTTACCAGTAAGACCCGGGTTCGATGCCAGACGATGAAATTTCAGCGAATTTTAAGAAAAAATTAAATCCTTTTTTTTTCTTTTAAAGACCGTCCCGATATGATGCCGATATGAAATTAGTATTGCCGATCTGCTTGCAGTATGCAAGCTACATTTTACTCGTATAATAGATAGATGCTTCTCCGGATTCATTCATATATTACTATATATAAAGCTGCAAATCCTACTGATTGACACAAATTCCTGGGCATTTCTAATCGAACTGGAAGGCTGAAATTTTCAAGAGAGATTTATAATTGACAGTCGAGTTGGGAAAAAATCGAAAATCTACAAATTTTGTCCTAGGTTTGAGCCCAGAGACGATTATATTTTTCAATGTAATTAAACGGGAGAAACGAAAAATGGCCATGCAGAGAAAATTTCTTTCGTTAATTAAAATATGAAAAAGTAATCGTAAAGCAGAGCGACTTGGTCTCTATTACGTTTAAAAGATCAAAGTTTTCATTTCTTGCGACCGATTTTAACATTCCGGTACGAAATTTGCAAAATTTTAGTTTGAACGCCAATTTATTGCGTTATTTTCTCCTCATTTTGAAAATTAAATCTATGGCAACAACCATTGTTTGAATCAAAAACAAGTTTGTTTACGATCCTAATTTCATACGCCATGGTAAAGGTTTGATGCATTTTTAATTATTTTAAATGTTTCTTTCGATATATGTTATTAATTAATGCTGAAAAATGTAAATTTCATCAAAATAGACAGCGAATATCTGCACGGTCAATGAATCATTCGGGAATACATACTGTGATAACATAAGTTTATGTAGAGAATACGAGTCTATTTATCAACCAAGATAATTGGAAAAATCATGTAAGTAGTGAGATTATTTGAGGATTAAATTGAAAAGTCTACACTGAATCTATATAAGAGGGATAGGAAAGGAATTAGGATGAAATATACTCAAAAATTACTGATTAAGGACGTATTATACCGGATCAAGTCTAACTATGTTTGAGTAAAAGTAAGTACAACTGAAATTTACATAATCCTAAAATATTACTATCAGAATATTAATGCAAATTAATAGTTTTAACGGCAATCTGTAGCAATAATAGAAATAATAAGTTCTTTTTCTACGTTTCTTTAAATAATACGTGGTATATTACGTATTTCAACTTTCATCGAAATGAAAAACAAAAATCTACACATAAAATACACTCATTTCCTTGAACGACATTCTGATTACGTTGTTCTACGCTGGATAATTCTTCGTAAGTAAAAACAATCTTTGCATGTATCATTGTATGAATATTGTTTACCCATCTTCTCCAGACGGGCTTTAGAATAAAGTTCTTTTTCTACGTTATTTAAAACTATTTACATAATTACGTTGCCTATTGTCTATTTGTTTATTTAATTAGAAACGGAGCTCATTGTCGTGGTAGACGCCATTTAATGAATACAGGATTATTTTGCAGTATGTCTTGCAATGAACCGAATACTACACAGGTAATCAACAATTTATTTTCCGAATTTTTATCTTATGCAGATTTTTATTCTAACTTAACATTCTTAAGCATATTTCTTTAATTTAATTTTACGAATGCACATTAAATCGTCGTCGTCGCCGCTGCAACATTCATCGCGGTGGGATCCCGAAAGAGATACCACGGAATCAGCCTATCGCCGCGGAAACCTTTGACCGTACATGTTCATTGAGGACTGAAATCCAAAACTAAGAAAGGTAGGAAATGATTTGAGAAGCGACGTGTTTTCACATTGCCAGCTTTACGTCGCGCTAGGAAGAGTACGTTCCTCGGAAAATATCAGGGTGTTAGTTTCACCGGAAAGGATATTTGATAATATTCCGCACGCCGTCAATATTGTCCTCATCATCATATGAAGATCTGCCCGGAAGCAGGCATCGCGGCCATAGGATTCAATTGAAGTAAGTTTTGCACTAAACCGAGTTCATACCACAGGTAACGAATCGTCGATCGATTTCTCGCATTTTTATTTTATGCAGATTTTTATTCTAATTTTACTTTGGCTTATTCCCTTAATTTAACTTTACGAATGTGTATTCATTAAGGACTCAACTCCAAAACTCCCGTATCAAATGAACGTGAAACACTTATTCTATTATTATATTATTTAATGACTCTCGATCTTAGATTTAAAACTATGTATGCTAAAGAGAATGGCATAATTAAAAAGAAACGTAAATATAATATTAAGACCGATAACACAGGGTAGTAACCCTTGATAATTTTCTTTGCTTGCATTATGCAAGCACCCATTTACTAGTATACCTATATAGATAGATAGATAGATAGGATACTAATTCACAGCCTAAACTACAAGCGTCATTGATCTGAAATTTTTATGACATATTGGCCATAACGTGAAACCCCCAGGAAAAAAGCGACTTTGATCCTCAGTGTCATGGGTTCGATTCCAGAGGGCCCTAAAGTCCCGATTTTTCCCGTTTAAATGTATTGCTTTGATTTTCGTGAATTTTTAAAAAATACTTCCCGTATAGTTAGAGAATCGAAACTCAAGGAGCCTTTATATATGGTCATGATCTATCGAAAACATAAATGAGTTTTACGGAAAATATCCATGGTTCGATGCTAGGTCGAGGCAAAAATCGGCCGTTTAAAATGCATGGCGGCGATTTTGAAGATTTTTTTTGATCCTTTCCCGATAACATAGATACGTGAAACACGGCACGTGGATAGATATCATAAATATATTTCATAATCGAATTTTATATGTTCGCTGATGGTTCTTGGTTCGATCCCAGGGGGGCATTTCCACTTCTCAATGCATTTCTTACGGAGATAACGGAAACAAAATTTAGGTACTTCCCGGCATGCTATCAACTTCAAACTTTGCATGATACAAAAGCAAGTCATTACAAATCAATCTGTGCATTCACACGTTACATTATGTCCTGGGTTCGACACCAGTTGTCTCTAAAATGAGAAGTTGATCCGATTTTTATGAATTATTTTGAAACCTTTCCCAATAACATAGAAATTTGAAATTCGGCATATAGATAGATATCATACATACTTTAGATGAACATATTTTAGATTTCCTAGATAGTCCTTGGTTCGAATCCAGAGAGCCATTTTCATTCATGAAAAGTAGAACGTCGTTTGAGGCAGTTGTAGCTATTATTTCTGCTTGAATTTTCACACATAGTTAGTGATGGTGATCTTCTCTTGTGCTGCTTAATAGGTAAGCCAGGAAGACCCGGGTTCGATGCCAGACGATTAAAATTGCAGCGAATTTTAAGAATATTTTCATTTTTTTTTTCTTTTTAAGACCGTCCCGAAAGGTTGCCGACATTAAATTGGTGTTGTCGATCTGCTTGCAGTATGCAAGCAACATTTTACTCGTATAATATATAACCATCTATATATACATCTATATATAATACATAACCTAAATTCACATTTCAGGCACCCCAAGATAAAATAAAGTCCACGCCAGTCATTAAAAGTTGACACTCTTGGATTTATGCATGGTTCAACAATATTTGACTGTTTACTCATTTCCTGGAGACTATTTCTGGGAACTTCGATTCTTTTCAGGAAATGTATATACGAGGGTGGTCTGAAAAGTTTCCGACCCCAGATTTTTCAGACTTCTTCAGAAAATTTTCAGAAATTTTCAGAAAACATGTCGAGAAATGTTGAAATGTCGGAAACTTTTCAGACCACCCATGTGCATCCTGCTATTCTAGTTTTAAAAGGCAAATAGTTGAAAGTAGATGTAACATGGTAATTTATTAAGGATCAATTATTTTCCGTGTATCCAAGCAGAATACATTGCACTTCGCTGATCTACGAATAATGCTTTCACAGCGACGAAGTTACTTGTGGTGTGCCCTGAAGGCAACCTGCACTTATTCTTCGGATTTACTAATTTGCCCATTTTATTCAATTGTTTTGAGTACTTATAAATGGATAAATCACTAACTCTGAATTCCATCTTTCGTATGTACTACTCCCGCAAAGAAAAAGAGGGAAAAAGTATCATAATCGTGCTGTTTTTTCCATTTATTCCATATGAGATTATGGTTTCAAAGGGCGAGCTTCAGTGCTGCCATCTCGCGGCTGCGGACATTAAGGGCGTCAGCCGATTGTACAGTCAGCATAGGGGAGCTTCAGGGGCGTGGGCTGATGTGCACTTTTTATTGAATTATTTAAAAATTTAAGTAATTATTTTAGGAAACGCTTTATCGATGAAAAGCTATGTACAGGAGCTCTAATTTTCCTTCATTTGATAATATGTTACTATAGAAAGATTCATTAGTGTTTTAGATTAAGAAGTTACTTAATTAGTCTATGTTTATCCAACAGTTATCCATCAATTCGATCCCCCATTGATTTTACCAGTCTTTGTAATTAAATTATTCATCCTTCGTTGTCTCATAGCACTGATAATGAGATTTCGGTTTAATAGAAGGTAATTTGACGGTTTGCTCATCCAAATCACTCACGACAGTTGAACTTCCAGAATAATATTTCCCAATTTCCCACTCTTTCGACTTTTAAAAGGTAATTTAATTCGGGGAATTTTGTTAGGGGATTTCCCAGGAGTGCAACTTTGGGTTTTAATCACTTGTAACACATGGCGTGCGGAGCAGTTGAAACAGCGGTCTCATCGAATCAATTCCCAACAGCGTCATCTGGGCGCACACCAACTTTCCTCCAAATATTGTATAATTCTGTTGCTGCATCCGTTGGTCCGGGTTTCCCTCTGGTTGCTAGTGGCCTTTTCTCCTTCATCTCATTTCGTTTACTAAGAAGAAAGTAATCGATATTACTTGGGATTGTATCGTAGAATGTTACATGGAATCAAAATAATACGTGGAATTTCCATAGAATAATTCACTTATTGCGTCTAGGGTTCTATCTAATCATCCATCTCCTCGTATATACCAAAAACTACGATAATATCCGAGTGAATGTTTTTAAAGGAATTAGCACTATAAGTCCCACGCAGTAAGTGTATGAAATTTGCCTTAAATGGTTACGGAAATTGATATGTCGTACATATTCGTGTAAAGGTTATTACAGACGAATAATCATATATTTTATTAATACACAATTGTATGCAATATTTTGATTCTTGTAAAAATTCAAACTTGTAATTTATGATATCGTCATATCAGTAACATCATTCATGGTTATATTCCGGTTGAACATGGTGAAGAAAAGACGCATGATTTATGTACACCTATATGTATCGTATAAATCAATGCAAAACTTATACATAAGGAGAAACTGCGGATCTCTACTTATGGATTCACCAATCTTAACCTATGATTTTACACAATAAGCTACAACTACTACGGATAGTCCAGAACTTGGCAAAAGACTCTTGAGATTGTAATTTTAGTGAGAGAGCAAAATATTTCTTAAAATAGAGCTTTATTTCTTTTTCGGTACTACATAACTACAATTAATTTGAATATCATGTAGAGATAGCAACGACTGCTTTAGATAATTAATGTCGTTTTATAATAGTTCTCTCCTATGTATAGGCTCCGTTTCTTCTCATATCCCCGTATGACGATGGAATTAAGGATTACTCAGGCGATACATTTCGACGGTAATTTTGAGGACTTTCACCGTTTTAATGACAAAAGATTCACACCGTAAATTTCGGAATCGCTCGCTTGAAGCTGTGAAGATTATACGCTGGAAAGCGTATTCCATAACTTGCGACTTTATCATTCGGAAAGCAAATTCTCTCTTTTCCAAGTCATAAAAGTAAAATTGATGCCAGAATTGGTTCTCCGGTTTTTAACCACGAACACGGTTGGTTTTTTAACTTTTATTCACAGTTCTACTCTGTTCCAAAGATTATCTGCAAAGAGTTTTGTATAAGAGTCTCATGACCAATTTTGGTAAACCTTGTCACGATTATTTTTGAGGTTTTTCCTTAAATTAGTATTCTACGATTCCCTCCAGGTGGCATTGCTAACTTGATGAAAGTTTACTATCATTTACTAATATTCTGAAGAGTTGAAGTATTCTGACAGTTTGAGTCTCGTAGTTGCAGTTTTAATAGGAGACATTTTGAAGCATAGAAAAGGAAAGTGTAAGAGAACTTCTACAATCTCATTAAATCGATAAATATTTAAACAAATGAAGAGATAAAAATTTCATAACTTCTTAATATGTCCGAAGGCCTACTCTTAATTTTGGATAAGTGAATTGGATAGCATCTGCATCTTAAAGGGCCTTGGACATTGAAATAAATTTGGAATCATATCGACCTTGTGTGACTTATTTTGGAGCATTTCAGTCAAAACGATTGGTCATATAATGTTTATATGGAAGCAAATTTCTTCCCAATACCTTGAATTGGTGTCCTATTAAGCTTATTTCAAATCATTATTTGCATTGGTTTACTTGGTTAGAAGTGTCCGACTATGAACACAGGAGAGGATAATGAGGCACCTAATTATTGTAGGCTGCCATTTTTCGAAGGGCCTCGAACGATACTTCAAAATAATCAAAGGTTAGATTTGATTTGATGGCCATTAACATTAAATGTTTTCGATGTTTTTGGATAAAATATATCAACATCATCTCGGTATGATAGCCACGGTTAGATAACATTTCCCTGATTTCCAATCTTTGTGAGAATGGATGCTACGATGTTTGGAGCCATTTAAATATGCCACTGTGAGGGAAGCTGTCGCCAGAAAACGCGATTGCCTACAGATGACTGCAGAAAAATAAATAAAAACACGTATTTTAGTACGTGAATCCTCTGCAACTCGGGGCGAAGTGATGGATGAGAATGAATTGAATTGATTTGAATCGATGAATTAATCGACAAGCAATATATTCGATTGACACTTTGATATAGAAAAATGACGATGTTTCCTATATTTAAACTCTTCCATTCGCGATAACCATACGAAAGCTCTTATCCTCACATACTTTTATAAGTGCAGGTATATGCATGCATATACATGCAATACAACACCCAAAGAATATACGTTAATTGAAAATAAATTAAAAACGCAATTGAAAATAACTTAAAAACTACGAAATGAAGAGTATGCCGCTAAAAATTGATGAAGAAATTTGTAAGCACTTCTGAATTGAATTCAATCGTCATTGAATCAAAGTATAAACATCGGTGCATTCAATAAGGAGAGTGTAAGGAACATTCCAAAAAAAAATATATTTTCAATCACGCTTTACAAGTGACTGACACCTTTGTCAGGATGACAATCCCACGATTGTATTAGCGTAGCAGCGATATATTTAGTATAACATTGATGGTAATGTACTCAAACGGGTAGGCATAAACTTACTGAAAGTTAATGATTTCCAAGGCTTAAGAAACCCTAGAAAACACGGAATTTACTCATATATTTAAAGAAACAAAAATAAATAAGTTTATTCATACAGAAACAAAGAAAAGAGATAAATAAGACCCGATGAATAATTCTAAGGAGAAATACATATGAAAAAAGTATGATAGGAAAGAAGGTTTTGCTCTCTTTCCATTTTGATTATTTACATTTATCGAATAAATCATCATAATACAAAGCTTTGCTTTTGCAGCCTCCCTAAGGCTCCCAGTACCAATTTTATTTTCGATCCCTATTCTGATATTACTTTAATAATGATTTTATGTCGTCCCTTTTCTCTTGGGATTCCTCTGTATTTTCGCCGAGGACTTTATTCTCCATTTTGATCTCTAAAAAGTCGTTATCCTTAAAAACATGCCCAAAAATGTAATTCTCCCCCTCTCCTGCCTTTCATTTCCTTTCCTCTATAAATCTCTTCAGCACTTTCGTGAAGCTTCTCCTTTCTCGTTCTTGTCATCGTTATCCAAATCTGCGGTTTCGTAAGTCAAAACTCCGCCACAACAACTCTTCCATCTTTCTTGTAGTCAAAGTTTTACTTCAATTTAGCAACGTAACTAAAATTAAAGTTTAGAGAAATATTTTCTTCGTATTTGTACTTTAACCCACTCAATGCGTATCCCTTGAATTCAACTCATCAGCATGATATGCATACCGAGGTAGCATAACCCAAAACTTCCTTCTGAACACGCCCGCTATCGCTTCAAGGAATATTTACAATTTTCTCCGAAAAATTTATTTATTCATCGATTTAATCTGAATGAGCTTCCATAAGCTTATACAATAGGATATTATAAATAGGAAAATATATTTCGGTTCAGGAAAACAATTTGTGGAATAATGCCCGCATTGAGAGGATTTAAACTCTCTATTACCTAGCGAGTACTTTGTTTGCACCAACCGTCATCTCGCATCGGAAGTTATCTTATTTAATTATGCCACATAGATTTAAAAAATATTTTACTTCATCATGGCTTGGATTTGAAGGAAGTTTTATGGTGATCCAACAAAAAGACCGAAATTCCACAATTGCTTAAAAATAATGGGAAAGTTAGTTAGTTAGTTGCAAGATAATTGCATACATATTAACCTCCGCACCGTAAATGGTCCCAAACATTCTCATTTCATGTCTCATTTCTTTCCGGAGTTGAAATCGATTTCTGTAACTCAACCCGACGACAATTAACAGCCTTTCTTTAAGTGCTTTGGAAAACTCAACTCCAAGGAAGTCCATCGCGGGCGTCGCCCATTAAAGCTGTTATTTTTCGGATCTCGCAGAGGATCAAAAAGGCTCTTAAAGTCCTCTTTTCGGAAGCCTTCGCCACCCTCTTTAAACAACTCGGGGAAAGAAGAGAAAAAGAGGGAGGAGATTGGAGTCTCTCTCGGAGTGAAAGGAAGTACTTCGAGGAGCAAGTGTGCTATCAGTGGGGTTATAATAAGAGGTCGAGTTTGTTCAATGCGGCGATGTCAGCACGGGTAACGAGTTGGACCAGAATGGCAGATTAGAAAATAAATTTCCAGGATAAACCATTAGGCTTAACCTAGATTCTTGATGAACTAGGATATAATCCCTTGGGAAGAAAAAAATGAAGAGAGTTGATATGTAACATAAGCAAGAACACTCAATGTAACACTATTCATCCATTTTATACGTAAATAACTAATATGTGATTCTATCCATTAATGGTCAATGATTCTCATTAATGTGTAATCAATCGTTAGAGCAATAATACTCAAAGAGTCGACAAAATTGACTGACATTTAACAATGGTTAACTAATAAATGATATCATGTTCGGCCGTATTTCTTTCCGCTTTTTAAGAAACTGAAATAGTTTTCGGTTCCACAGTTTTTCAATTTTGATAATCAATAAAATGAAGAGGTCAGTAACATATCCAATAGCATAGCAATAGTATCCAATACATTAGATGATTTTCTGAATCATCGAAAACAGAATCGTCATATATTTAAATGTCAAATGATGAGAAATACACGAGTTTCATCATAAAGAAAGAAAAATGTATTACAGAAACGAAAAAATGTTTTAAGCGAAATAATGTTTGAAAACATTATGGTGTTCATGTTTATGCTACTACATTACCCTATTGATAAATATAGACGACCTCACTTTGGACAATATTGGCATTGAATGGGCCCACCTCAAGTTCCGCTTATTAGAAGTGGGAATTTCAGTGGTTGATACATGTTATAGAACAGCTAGGGAATTTAAACGCTAAAATCACGAAGGAAAAAAGGAAAGAAATCACGTTCTATGAAGACCAAGGAGAGTTTTGGGCTGCAATATTGTATGATATGTTGATTATTACTGCAAATTGAATGAGGTAAGAATTCTATAAATAAAATAAAAAGTGTGAAGTTGTCTCCATTATATGTGTTGATCTTAGTACCATTATTTCGCAGAACGACTACTGCGGCATATTTAATTCAAATGAGCTTTACTAATTCCCTTTTCGGCATCCGAAGCACTTAAACAGTGGAAGCGTTCTATCGGAGACCATAGCAGAAGACTCGGGATATTCGCCAGCTATGAATAGATAATCGGCCCCATTTGAACGTGCACTTGACTCTGCCTCCGAACGAAGGGGCTCTGTCTTCCACTGATGCCCCATTCAACCGTCCTCCTTAGTTTGTCTATCTCAACTTTTCCCTTTAAGGCTCATTCGGAGATATCAAAATCTCATCACTGAGAAAATCCTTCTTGCAAGTTACGAACGAGTGTTTTAATCGTCCATTTCAATCGGAATCATGTTTTTACTCTCTGAAGAGTTTTATTTTTCTTATGCAATAAATCCTCTCCTAATTCCAGCGATACTGATCTAATCTAAAATACATTATTGTGTTTGCTCTATTATTTTACACTAAGGATTTCGATTCATCTAAAATAATTGGACTATTTACTGGGATAAATTCCCAATGCTCATTTTAACTCTGCTAATCCATCCTTGATTTGCGCAAAAATAAGGTTTGGGGTGATTTGGAAGCCAAATTAAAATATTTTCACATTTTTATTAACATATTCATTAATATTAAAATATAGCATGACTTCAAGACCGTTGTTGATCCATTGAAGACGTGTGGTTACAGATAATACCTAACAGTAGTAGGTTTATTGAAGTAAATATTTTGATAAAGTATATAAAAAAAAGATTGAATGTACCTAAGTGACATACATTTTAAAAATAACTGTAAGCAATACTTTTTTAATAAATTTCTTCTTCAAATAGGAAATATTAATACAAAAGAATCGACTCTTTAATCCATATTTCCAAAAACTACAAAGGAAACTAATTAAACTGAAATACTTCTCGATGTTTACATTCCTTGCCAAGCACAGAAGGCAGCTTGCTGGGAATCAATAACTACGTACATATATAGTATTTCAATTGTTATGTGAGAGTTAGTGGATGTAAAATTCTACGTAAGGCCGATAATACAGTTGACATACCAAGAAGAAATGAATAAATATGGAGTATGAAGGAAGAAATAAATGATCGCCGTAAACTCATTTAAATGCATTTATAAAGAAGAAGTAACTGGAGCTGTAACATGAAAGTGTAAAATCAGAACACAATGCATGGCACGAGTAAATACATGGTAAAACATGAAATATTAAAAAGAAAGATAATGGAAATTAAGATAAAATATACATTTTCTGAGAAAATTTTAAATGCCCTATATGAGTGTAAAATTTATAGGATTTACATTCATAATTTTTTAAATGAATGTTCCTACATAACAATTAGAAAAGTAGAGAGGTATGAAAACTATTTAAGTTTTCAACTAAAGGACATTTAGTACGCGGCTGACGTATTGCAAATTAAGGGAGTGCGAATAATATTGCGAAAACTACCTTTATTCAGCGAAATTGTATATCTTCTTTCATCCAACCTATCGTCTCTAAATATTTGAAAGGAGAAATAGTGATATTTAAGTAAAAATAAGAAAACTACTTTGCGGGTATTAAAACCTATCTGTAGCTAAGAAAGCACTGGCAATGAATGGCTTGCGATGAACCAGCGAAGCTTGCAGATGTTGCAAATACATTTAAAAGGAAAGTAGACTAGGCCAAAGAGTAAACAGAGATCATATCAAAATACTTCTCTCAGGTGAAATCACTTTGAAAATGAGAATAAGAAACGGCATTTCGCTAAAACATGTATTTAGATATGGAATCTGTTGTCAGTTTCATCACGGAAAATAGTAATGTAGAGAAATTCGGCTAATGACTAAGCTGTGCCGATATTTGAATAAACTGAATTGCTGTAATAAAATAATCGTTGCAATAGAGATATTTTTCAGTTTGATAGTGCTGGTATGCGATATTTTTTTACGAACCATAAAATTAAATTTCTCTTGTTAATACTCTAGCTCGTCACGAATCAAAATAAAGCCACCCCAAATTTACAATTAGGAGGCACATCAATTTCGTAGAATCGAAAGTATTAGGACTGTCAGTTGGACGTTTATCGGAGTTATGGCTTCACTATAATACATTTTTGGCGATAAGCTATCACGGTAGAGAGCCTCGAGGTAATAATGATAATTATTAAGTCTTTAAAATGCAAGAAGAGTAGACATAAAACAGATATACAAAACAAATATAATAATAAAGAAATAAACTTATTTAAGAATTTCTAAACTTCTTTCTATTTAAGCTTTCTTTCTAACTGTTCTCAGCGGATCCGCGAAAAAGTCCACTAAGAGGGAAAGCCCATTGACGACTTTGGCCGTTCTTGGAAAAGAAGAAAATAAAAGGTTGAAGAATTAGTGATCTCATTTGAAAGAATCAGTCTCAAAAAATACCAATTTTGTATCGTTTTATACCCTGCTTTGCTATGTATGTTATGTTGATAGTGGTTTCGTTGACAGAAAATGATAAATATTACAAAAATCAGTAAAAGGCCGAGTGCTAGCTGAATTCTGTTTCAATTGCAGGATATTTTTGCTGGCTTTGAGTAAAATTTTAAATGTGAATCACGGATAAATTTAAATTATAATGAACAGAAAAGAAGTTCGCGAACTTATGAGCCCACGACCTTAGTCTTAAAATTGCAATTATTCATTTTGAATAAGTCATTTTGAAGGGAAGTTTCTAGGTGTTCACTAACGAATGATTTTATTTTATATTTCTCTATTAGTCAGTCTTAAGGTTTTTCAGTACAATATTGTCATCATAAGGTCAAGGTAATGGAATACATTGCGTATTATGTTAAGTTGAGAAAAATAGTAATGACGGAAGATTAACGCTAAATTAAGAATAAAATGTTTATTTATCGTAAATTTAATTTCCTTGCAACCAAGATTGCGCAAACACTCCCTTCTTTTCAAGATTTCCCTGACCTTATAAATTTCCCAGAACGCGCGTAACACATGCTCTGCTGAAGCTGTAAACTCATTTCTTTAGTAAGAGGGATTGCTTATTGTGCGTACAACGTACTCTGAGTAGAAAATCTTTCAGGTAGATGCATCGTGTGACATGACAATTCCCTTGGAAACAAGATTAATGTTTTGCATAAACAAGCAGAGTGGTTGGGAAGAATTCGCAGGGGACCACGAGAGGGGAGCGTTGAACTGCAAAGATTTGTATTGACGCGGAGAGCGGAATTCGGTGGAATCTGCAGGAGAAAGGAAGGATGCATACAAGCCGAGTTTGTTGAGGAAGATGGAGGAAATATCTTAGCTATGACGTCACTGAATTGATGGATTAATGCCTGCTTTATTGGTTTGGATATTGTTGGAGTGGTACGATGTTACATTAGCCTCTTTAAGAAAAACAATTCAAGTGAGGTATTTGGGAGAAAAAATTCAACGCGTTTTGGATAAATCTAAACAAACGGTTACTCAGAATTATTATAATTCAAAATTTCTATTGAAGAAATATAGTGCTTTGTATAAAGGAAATTTTAAGTGCTTCGTTAAAAGAATGTACTGGATATTTTTTTGCTTTTAATTGATAGCTCTAACATAGAGGAATCTGTAATCAATATGAGATAATGTAAAGAAACATTTTGTAACATTCCGTAAAAACGTAAGAAGAGGTGATAGAAAAGCAAGATTCTTTATTTAATGGCTTAGTATGTACCACTACGGCAACTAACATTTGAATCATTCTGATGCTTGTATATCCAATGGTAGAGGGAGTATGAACAATACCTGTACATGAATAGATGTTTCTCGGCGTTACAAATCGGTAAAACAATGAACGATAAAATATTAATTTTCTTCCAGGAATTTCAAAAATAAAGTGGAGAACACAACTGAATATAAAACTAATATCTTCTCAAGTAACAACTCTGACTGATGAGGATTTTCTTACATTATTGAATTTACTCTCTTTAATACATTTTAAGTTGACATGAACCACCTAAATTATGGTACAACTAATCGCCTACCTTTCACAATTGTTCCCTTTATGCCACTAATTTTCTCATGGATTCAGATCTAAAAAACGGCAAAATATCATAAAGTGGACCTCAATGATGCCAATGGTATTTACGGCGATGGCATTTCAAGATGGCAAATCGAAGATGAAGACAAAAATCCGTTTACCATATCAAATTTTCCGTCAATCCGAGTCGAAAACTGTGTCCAATTATAACATTGAGAATTATTAAAGATTTATTGATGGCGATTTGAATCTCATCGAATTATTATACTTATTTTAGCTAAAAAAATAAATAGCAACCGCGAGCGATGATAAAGCAGTTTGCTGATATTATGGCATGGTTTTGGATGTACACTGAGACGAGATTGGTTGGTATTTAATTGATATACTCGACATAATTATCTAATATCACTGTAACTAGCACCATTATACACCATGAATTCGTTGATGATACTTTATATCGGTACACTGCATTTAATTAAGATGAAATTGAATCTATTTTCCATATACCCATAGATCTTAGAGAATTTAGAAAACCTTTTCCTTTATTTCTGCGACTCTTCGTCCCATGTTTTATGGCAATCTGCATTGCCTCTTTATGCATCCACTATCTCTCACTCCATCTTTTCTACGTCTACACCCAATTCCCTGCACCTGTTACTTCGACCCCTGACGGCCATATTTCTCTTTTCCCCTTTACTTTCGAAAGTTGTGTATACATTCTCTCTTCTCGATTCGTGCTGTAAAAACGCCTCGAGAAAGAACGTGACGCCGAAAGAATAATGCGTGGGAATGACTCATTAAATTCCAGAATATCCTCCTCCTGCTTGAAAAACTAGGCGAAGAGGAATCAGAATTTCATACCCTCGCTTTATTTTATCCTCAGAGAGAGGGAAAGGGCTTTTTTTTATTTGTGTTTGGAAATCTTTCACTTCCGTCGCTGCCGAACAGTTCATGCTTAAAAAGAAAATTGTCGTATTTCCAGCGCTTAATTTTCACCCGCTGAAATGCCGTAGGATCAATCTCTACCAAGGCACGAATTGGATGCTTTAATTCGTTAAAAGATTATGAATTCTTTGAGAAACTCTTTCATTTTCCCGTATCACTATGTTGGAATCAGCTACTTCTGAGGGTGTGTCCCAATATTCATATTTTCATGCATTAGTACATAACATACCTTACGTTTTATCACCTAAGCAAGCAATGCATACATAAAAATATCCTTCACGAATTTTTAAATAATTATGTAATTTGTTCTTCACGTTTATACAAGAAAACAAATTACGAAATTTATGCATTACAAAGCATATTTTTTACGAAAATCTAAACTTTTATTTCCTTATGACTCCATCTTAAAGACCTTATCTAGCAGTTCTAATGCTTGTAGAAGGTTCTAAATAAAATACGCTTATTTATGTATATCTCTTCTATTCCTTGATGAATCATACTGCGATAGGATTAGCTACTGAGGTATGAGTGTTGCGAATATTGGCTATCATGCAGGTAACTTCTCATTGAATGCTCTGCAAAACATTACGCTGCGCTCACATGAACGTTTTCCTGTCACAGATTTCGGGCATAAAGAGGAATAAAATATCAAACAACCTCAATCTTTATCATTCCCTTTTCAGAACTGTCGATAGTCAATGGTGAAGGGGTGAAGCACCAGCATTCGGACTGATGACGTTACATAAATACTGAAGAATAATCTACTAAAGATTCATCGCGTGCCAAAAATAGATGCGTACGATCGCTGGTTAATCCAATTAATTTCCAATAGATTTGTTCCTTTCACTTCTGATGCCGTATTCGATTTCACCCATAATGAGGTTGAACGGAGGGAATCTGGACGTTGAAATGGATTCAGCGGATGATGGAATAGGGCGGTGAAATTGGAGATTGCAAGAACTATTTATGCGCATTCCTTTTTATGAATGCGGCTTCCCAAAAGAGAGGATCCATTCCTTGTCTCCTTCCTTAATTTCTTTAAATCAACCATCCAGTTTACTTAGTTTACCCATTCCGTTTGCAGGTGGTGAATGGACTAAAAACATTTAAAGGGAACTCATTCAGAGTGATTTCTTCCTAAGGCATTCTTTACTTTCGTATAAACCTTTTGGTATAATATTAAAACACCACTGACAGCAATGTTAATAATAAGAGTCACAATATACCTTATGCTGTCAAAAACATATATTTTTGACAGCATAAGGTATATTGTGACTCTTATTACTTTTGGTATAACTTAAAATTTTTTGAATCGTTTGATCCGCCGTCGTATGATTAATTTATCTCCAAGTAGAACTATCTAATTAGATGTCTACGCAAAACAAAAAAATAATAATTTATAGAAACAATGCTGCAATATAAAAATTAATGACAAACCAATAAAACAAGTCCAACAGTTTAGATATCTAGGAAATTTATTATCAGACGATGGGCACTGCAGTAATGAAATAAAATCAAGAATTGGAATGGCAAAGGAAAATTTTTGGAAATACAAGGATCTAATGAGAGGAGAGATCAACATGAAACTAAAACTGAAAATGTTGAGGTGTTATGTTTGGCCGGTTTTCCTGTATGGGTGCGAGACATGGACCATCTTAAATAGTATGGAAAAAAAGAATAAAGGCATTGGACACATGGCTTGCCAGAAGAATTTTAAAAATTAAATGGTCAGACAGAATAACTAATGAAGAGGTTTGGAAAAAGATTGGAAGCAGGTATAGCCTATGGAATGAAGTGAAAAGAAGAAAGTGGAAATACGCAGGACATGTGCTAAGGGGATCGTCAGGGGAGAGAATCGTGACAGCGCTGGAAAGATGGACAGTAAGGAAGAGAAAAAGAGGGAGACCAATGATGGAATGATTGGAAAATTTAAAGAACTGGACGGATATTAACAAATATGAGGAAATGAAAAGGAAAGCGAGTAGAAGTGAAGAGTGGAGATCCATGAGATCTAACCTCCTGATAGGAGAATCTACCAATTGATGATGATGAATAATGTATTTTTTTGAAATTCAATATTTAGTCCATGATTTATATGCTTTAAAAATTAGCAAAATCGCATGGCACCGATGAAAACAATGGAATTATCCTTCATCTATCAATATCTTCCCTAGATATCACTGACGCAACGACTTAATCGCGACTGCATGAATTATCTAAGATGTATTTATATCAACCCTCATCGCCGTGAAACAAAAAAGATGAGTTCATTTGAAATCTGTTAAGGAAGAGTGTGAATTTAGTAAATAATTTTAATGTTCTTTTAGTTGTATCTGTACTCATATTTCACTGTTTAGTCTTTTGGTGTTTTATTTTCTATGATTTAAATATTTGAGAGTGCTGTTTTATTAATAATTGAAAATCACTTCTACGTTTCCATCCTTTAATCATAACCACAATATAAATTATCTCGTACATCTTGTCTTTTACATATTTTCTCGTTTCCAAATCGATAAAATAACACAGATTTAATCTGAAGATATACGAATCAAACTTTATTATCCCGATGTGGCATTGCATAGTTTATCTCATCGTGAAAGAAGTTGTCCCAGGAGAGACGCTTGCCAAAATTAAACAGAAAATTCCGTTCTTCGTCCCTTTTTTGATAAGGTCTCAGGAAAAAGAGTAGTCTTAAAAACAGACAATTAATATGATTTATATCTGATCATACAAGATCCGGAGATACGCATTTCTAAGGAAACAGCTATTTGTGGATTAAAGATTCATCTCTCTTCCTTTTGCTCTTGCATATCTTGTGTAGCAGACGATACATTCATAATGATTTCCTCTACGTGCTCCTCGTGTCATTGCAGAGTAAGAAAATATGTATTTCCCAGTATCTTATTCAATGGACTTAGATAGTTCTCATACAGTATGTGATTCTGTAAAATAACCACCACTATTGCTAACAGAATTGCATGCAAGAGTTTTACAGCGATATATACTCGATAAATTTAAGCTACTATACATCGTTTGCAAGAAATTGCAGTCAAGTCGTCATTTTATATTCGGCTCTTTCTTTAAGAAAACGTCCTCCTTTCTTATTTTTTGCGAATCCATACATATATATATCGTCTCGTCTGAAATATGGCCGTCCTTAGCCAGATGATGGCGTTATTAGTTGCTGAGAGGGATATCTTGAGATCGACAAGATGAATGAGGACAGTTCGGGAGGAAAACGACGGAGAAAGTAGAGGCAAAAACGAGGCGCATGCGCAGAAGCTGAAAATGCGAAGGAAAATCCTCGAATACAAAATGTTTGTGGCGACGGGCCATGAGAAGGGTGTCGCTGCGAAATGAAATTCCGGGCTTTAAATTATGTCTCTTACATTTTGCAAACCTTATCCCTAATGTTCGCTCGAATTTACACTCAATTCGTTGCAAAGGAATCAAGTCGGCCTACAGGAAATAATGCATTTAAATACATCAGTTAAAGATTATATCCATCCTTGAAGGCTTCAGTTGTTGTATACTCGTGCAGCTGATTCTAATTGGGAAGTTAATCATTAATAAATGTATAGAGCGGGCAGCTGATTATTATTGCGAGCAATAAATATATACTTAAAAAACATAATGAATAACTTTTTTCATTCTGCATATAACAAAACATAAACTTGCTTTACCTTTTTGATCAAGGGATACGGTGTTGGGGATTTTCTGCAACAACCCGCCGTTTATCTCCAACACTAAATCTCTAAGATATTCACTAAATCCATGTTCGTCAATTGCTAAAAATGTATCGATGTAAATTGATAAGCTGTTATTTCTTAATTCAGAAGATTATGTTAAAAACATTCGAAACGTACCAGGTTTTTTACACAAATTCAGTTGTATAGATCGAGAGAAAGGAATTGCATCTAACAAACCACTATAAACCCATTTATTCCACGGAATAGTCAGTCAGTCAATAAACAATTACGTTGATATAAACAAAACTTGGAAATAATCTAAAAAAGATTTGTAAACAAAACTTGGTTGCTACAGATACTTCTAGGAAATTTAAAATCTTCCTTAAATACTGGTATTCGTACGTTTGCACCATTTGTACGCTCGATTCTTCACAGTATATCGTTCATAGCTGCAGTTACTAATATCTCCTTAAAATTCTCCCTTTTCATGTAATCTATCACTAATTCTTAACATTAATTTCCTTAATGTGTTATTACGGATAAATACATGAGCTGGGGACTCAACAATCACCTTGATCGTCAGGGGGATGAGTTGTTTACAAACTCAAAATGTCGATAAAATATTCACGTATTTTATCAAAATGTGCGCAATTTCGAATCGCAAATGATATTTTACAACCACAATAAAAATTCTTATTCTATTTTCCTTATTTTGGTGCTAAATTTGACTTTCTAGGACCACTATTTCTAATTTAATTTTGCAAAATAAATGAACGCTGCTACGAAAAAAATACCTTTACGTGTATTTCTTATGAAAACGTTTTGACCCGTCTGGTATCGAACCTTGGACTTTAGGGAAATAAAAAGTAGCCTATACTCTGCGCGGGATCGATTTTTAATAATGTAGAACATTTCAAAGTTTTGCGACTCTCGGTTCTCGAGATTTTAGCGAACATACAAACACGCACACAAACACAAACACCCAAACTCTATTTCTTATATAAAGATATTAATATAATTTAGGTAATTATAGCCGAATAATTTCTGTCCTATACTTTTCGTAACGACCGGTGAAGGGGTAGAGGATCAACATCACATCGGGCTGCTTACTTCACAGGCAAAGTATTTAAACAAGCAGAAATAATGTTTATTAACTATCTTTTGTATTGATCCTATTTAGACCGATTGCAGTTCTTTCTGACATCAATAGCTTTGTTAGATACACAACCGGTATTGAGAACTAAATTTAGAACTGCACTTAGGAACGCACGCGTCTATCTGCGTGACATTTCTCACAATGCACAACGCTCGCAAATCATGACGTTTTCCTTAAAAATATAAAAACATTCCGCGAACACAGAGACTAACATTTTTATTTTTATTTGAATATTCATGTCCCGTCGCTCTCGAACACCCTTGCAAGCAGGTGCGCAGTGAATATATATTTATTTTTCACAAAAGAGCCCGTCGAAATCGACGCGTTATCCTCTTTCATATTTGTATCGAAAATCTGAAAAAGTCCGAATTTACACGCGTGAAAAGGTCGAGTTCCCTGAAGCGGAATGAGATAGAAGAACCGAAAACGCTCCGAAGGAAAGTTATATTTTTATGGAAGATGCGATATTTCCGGGTTTTATACGGAAACAGGAATAAAATCCTCTAATACCCCCTCTTTCGCGATATTCGCACACTTCGGTGACGTTGAGATGGGTTGAGACGAAAATGACGTCGAAAATCTTAAAAAGGCGAGATGAAGAGGAAAAAAGGGAGAACGGATGGGTTGGTCCAGGGATGCGCTAATTGCGAGATGAGAATTTTGATAAAATTCGTCTCTTAACGTAAAGTAAAAAGATTCTAAGATCACAGATCACGTAGTTAAGTAAGAGAAAGCTGAATTCTTCTCATTTTATAACCTCAAAGTTATCGATTAACCTGAGAATTGTGTTATGGTGAGGATCTGCCGCACTTAAGGAGTACCAAGTTTCTTTGAGTGCAACTTTATTGCAATTTAACTAAGGTGATAAGAGGTGATATTTATTGCACTATTACACTAAAAGGTGATATTTATGGTAATAAACTTCTAGAAAATATAAATTACGTTCAAAATATATGCATCGAAAACATATTAAGAGTCAAAGAAAGTATTATTTCCACAACAGCTTGTTATTGATATTGAAAATGAAAGCTGCAACCACAAAACATAATTACTGAACTTTCAGTAATGACGACTGATAATAACATTAACAATGACACAGATATATTACAACTACGACAGAGAAGGAAAATTGCGATTCGCAGAGTACAGCAAGATTCATTTATTCGTCGTACGATTTCTTTCAGCCATAATCAATTCAACAAGCACGCAATAATTGCATAAATGATGTTCATATGTATTGTCACCATACCTAAGTATGTAAGAGTAAGATCTCTCCATGAATACCGAGATAGAGCTTCTTTACAGTGCGTCAAGCTGAGTGTCATTTGTTTTTTGGGTATGGAGTCAAAACGATCAGAGACATTACTAGGAGCAAAATAAAATCAATTACATTAAATTACCAAATGCAAATAAGTATCAAAAACAAAGATATATTCTATTGTTTCAAACGAATCTACGAATCTCGACAAAATCTAGCAAATGCACTAAATTAGAAAGCAAGTGTATTTGAAGTGAGGCAAGGGAATGTAAACTAAGGTCAGAAAAACTAAATTAATCAGGTTTACCAATGGAAAGAAAGTTAAGGTAACGGTTTGATATAGAAAACTAGAACAGGTGAAGCCGTTCGCCCTCTTAGACAATGTTCTCATTGAAAAAGAACAGCTGAGGTTAGAAGATGAATGGGAATAGCTGATGGCGCTTATATGAAACAAAGGGAACTAATGAATACGGGTCCTGATATAAGGAAAATATTGGCAGATTTCTTTTTGTGGAGTGCTTTACATATAGTTGTGAAACGAGGACCTAAATAAAGTAGAAAATCAAAAGATCAGAGGTCTTTGATGTGTATTTAGATGCAGAATTGAAAAATAGATTGTGTTAATTAAAATATTAAACACGGAGGTTTAATTGATAGTTGGAAGAGAGAGGGTTTAATTGTATTAGTTAGGCGCGGACAGAAGAAATGAGCGACTCAAATTATGAGATTCGATTAGCTTAGAAAGTTATTAAGGATAGAATGTGAGGAAAGAGACAGAGGGAAGACAAACGCAAAAGTTTTTAGATGAGATAAATGGCGGGGTACGTTAGAAACGAAATATTAGGCATTAAAGAAGGAATATAAGGGCACGTTAACCTATCGAGAGATTTATACACTTACGGGGACTTAGGATATGAAAATCAGGTAATTGTGCAAGTAGAGCGGTCAGTTCTTCACGTTGGGGCATATTGCTCTACTAATTAAATTATATTCATTGAATAAACTTTTTATACAGACTTAATAGGACTACGAAAACAACCCCTTCACTACTTAAGTATATGAGACCCATGTATTAGTCTGTTTGAACAAATTAATTAATATCGAAGATAGAAATTTAATAAGGAATGAGTACTGATTGACAATCATTCGTAATCAAAAAGAATGAAATTTGAAAATAAGCCAAAAATAGTGTTCATAACCGCCAAAGTAAAATATTTCAACTTCATGAATGCGATTTAAAAAATAGGTAATCTTATCAAAGTTTAACTATTTCAGCTACAAGTCTTCATAAATTGCTAGAAATCAACGATTACGGAAGTTGTTGCTGATAACTTTTCGTTCGTTTTCTGTTGATAATGAGATCATCCATTAAACCGAAATCTAACAGCCCACCCATTTTGACCCCGATTCCTTCTCCGAGATCTACGATTGACGCCTCAAAGTAAATTTTTAATCTTTTCGGGGGACATATTTGTCGTCGGTACATATTGGCGCAAACGAGTTCGAGAGATCACGGGAGACTCGAACTTGGCCAAGTTACGTAATGGATGCGACGGATAAGTTGAGTGTCGCGAAACGTATTCGCGAACTAATGCGAATCCTCGCAACTTGGGCCAATTTCGGAGTGCTTATCGCATATTCTGCAGGGAATGGGAAGGTCTTCCGAAATTCGATTCCGTTGATGCAATCGGAGGACTTTTTAGCGACGGAAATGAGGAGATCGGCGCCTGCGAAGACTTCCGAAGTGGGAGATGGCAAACGAAATTCGCCAATGAAGGGAGGGTTGCGTCACTTCCGCTTGCTCCTCACGTCCGCAAAAAAGCTGCGAATCAGAAATAGTTATCCTCGGAATGGTGGAAATTAAAATGGCGGAAAATAAGAGATCGGAATACTTTTACCTCGGAGCGACTAATGAGCATAGGGCTTATTCGTTTCGGCAAATGAGAAGAAACTTTATAACCCACTTTCCGAATTAACTCGTTAAAGGCAGTGGTGGGGTCGGTTAGCCACTAAATGAATTGAAGCGGAATTCATTTTATTTTCGCAAACCGCAGAAAATGGAACTGGGAATCAATTTTTCAAAACGTGATGGAGAGGATACATTAAGATAGAAGAAAATCTCTAGTCTCCAAGAGTAACTTAGAGTATACCAGATAGTATTGATAGAGTATAAGAAAGTTATAATTTTCAATGAACTGTAGGATGAAAACGATAAAGAATTATAATCCAATTTACCAATTAATTTCTTCCTTTATAGATCAGAGAGGTTAGAGTTGAACACTTAAGGGTTTTTCTATACATTTCCTGGATGTGATGGAAGAAAAGACTTGCTATCATTAATATTGACTGAATAAAATGTTTGTGTATTTAACACACTTCAAGTAAAATAATGAGAAATAACAATTTGTACTTTTTCCACAGTATTTATTGAAAACGGTAAATGGAAACCAAACACGATTAGTTTCAGTGATTGATCTCCATCATCAATCGTCGAAAACATATTGAGAGTCAAAGAAAGTAATATTTCAACAACAACTTGTTATTAATATTGAAAATGAAAGCTGCAACAACAAAACCTAATTGCTGGACTTTCAGAAATGACGATTGATAATAACATCAATAATGACACAGATGTATTACAACTACGACAGAGAAGGAAAACTGCGATTCGCAGAGTATTGTTTCCATTTATTGTTTGTAATAAATACTGTGGAAAAAGTACAAATTGTTATTTCTCATCATGACGTATTTCCACAAGACATCGCCAGAGGCTGTGCATTTTATCAAGTAAAATACTATGAAATGAAAATTGTAAATCGTCATAATTATGCATAAATTACACTCCATTGCATGAAGTAACTTTCGAGAGTATTTAGAGGATTAAATTTAAACATTTAGTACGAAAGCAGAGCTCAGCTGATCCTTTTAACAAAGTAAGGATCAGCAATAAAGCGAAGAAAAAATATAATTTAACAACATGAGTAATATTATTTCGCGCACATGAGTGTCAGTTGCTAATAAGATACATCAGTGAAAAGTGAAGAATAGTAAGAACATTCCCTGCCCAAGAACATAGGGAATACTTGTGTTCACCCAGTAAAAGCAAGTTGCCTTCACCCATGATTGTAATACAGTAAATGTCATTCAGTCTTTAATCATGAATTATCATGTCAAAAGGGATTTTTGCAGCGTAGGATAGATCATTAGCGATCACAGTAACCACTTGACATCAATTTCGTGGTAAAGATGATATCCCAGGGCTTTTCATACTTTTATTCAATATCTAATACCTTTCATTAATATCGTAGTATTCCCTCTATTTACTGATAGAAGATCTAGGCTTTAGAGCACGGAATGGCTCTGAGATCAGAAGTGCAATTTTCTCTGAAAATGTATTAGAAGCCAATCTGCTATAATTGGACCTAATCTTTGTGACTACCGCTTCAGTTGGCCTCTCATATGAAGGGAAACTCTATCTGTATTGGGCAACCAGAGAGGGTAATCTTCTGGGAGCATTCCCACGTGTCAATTCAGCCGTTTTACTAACCGATTTCTCCTCGATCATTACGTTGAAAATCAATGCCTAAATATGAGGACGGAATCCAAGCACTTCTGACTGGTTATTTGGAGATAATGAATAATACCTATGAGCATTATTACTTACTATTTCGAATAGTAAAGCATGTATAGTTAAAGAGTAAATCCTGTGCACAATACTCCCAAATAATTAATGAAAAATCAATTAAGATTCATACTAGAAGATATGTATACATGTTTATGTGAATATATTTCATTAATATTGCCCTTTACACTACTTTTACGCACACATTGTAGGAAAGGCGGATTCAAAGATTATTCGGTAGAATTCAGAGCGGATGCTCATCGTTAGCAAAGGAAATACTATCGTATCCTTCCCTCATCCGACCGCTCCTTAGGATTGTTGCGAGATTAGGTATCATTAATAAGCAGGATTAGTATCCGATCAAGAGATGGTTCAGCGTAGAGCAGCCAGATTTTGTTAAAGTTGATTTCGAAATAAGTGTTTCGTCTACAATAGAGTCCTCGACAGGAGCTAGGGATGCCACATCGACATCGATGTATCGGACTACTCGATGTTTTTTTGCCGATACATCGGAAACATCGAGTGGTATGTACGAAAATGAGTGGAACATCGACTCGATGTTTTTCAAAACACTCAAAATCGCACCGATGTTTTAGAATAGGAGCGGGTAGCAACGAATGTTTTTCAAAACACTCAAAATCGCACCGATGTTTTAGAATAGGAGCGGGTAGCAACGAATGTTTTTCAAAACACTCAAAATCGCACCGATGTTTTAGAAGAGGAGCGGGTAGTAACGAATGTTTTTCAAAACACTCAAAATCGCACCGATGTTTTAGAATAGGAGCGGGTAGTAACGAATGTTTTTCAAAACACTCAAAATCGCACCGATGTTTTAGAATAGGAGCGGGTAGTAACGAATGTTTTTCAAAACACTCAAAATCGCACCGATGTTTTAGAATAGGAGCGGGTAGTAACGAATGTTTTTCAAAACACTCAAAATCGCACCGATGTTTTAGAATAGGAGCGGGTAGTAACGAATGTTTTTCAAAACACTCAACATCGCACCGATGTTTTAGAAGAGGAGCGGGTAGTAACGAATGTTTTTCAAAACACTCAACATCGCACCGATGTTTTGGAAGAGATTTAGATTTTCTCCATAAAGATACATTGCGGGGATTTTCGAAAATTGTTTTGAGGCACTTTCCGGTAAAGTAGAGTGTTGAAATTCGAGGTATCGCTGGAGGCCGTGCGTATCCGATGAAAACTATTAAGACATCATCGAAGATTATCCTTGGTTCGACGCTAGGTCAGGGCAAATATTCTCCCATTTAATTTACATTGAGATTTTTTTGAATCACTTCCCGATAAGATGGAAACTTAAAACTCGGCATGTAGATAGAGATCGTAAATATCGTTTATGTACGTTGTTGAACGTTTCACTGATTGTCCTTGGTTCGATTCATTTATTTACATTCCTCAATGCATTTCTTATGGAGATAACGGGAACAAATTTTAGGTACTTCCCGGTATGATATCGACTTCAAACTTTGCAATAAATAAAATCAAGTCTTAAAAAGTCTTAAGGTCTGTTCACAGCTACCAATAAGTCCTGGGTTCGACACTAGGGGCCTCTAAAATTAATAATTGTTAGGATGTTTAAGAATTTTTTGAAGCTCTTCCTGATAATATAGAAACTTAAAACTAGGCATGTAAATAAATATCATAGATTCATTTCAAATACGTGTTTTAGCATCCCTTGATCGTCCTTGGTTCGATCCCAGAAAGCCATTTACATTGCCCTATGCATTTCAGATGGGGATAATGGAGTCTTATTTCAGGACCTTCCCGGTATGAGATGGACTTCAAACTTAGCAACTTCGACGCCAGGCGTCTCCAAAAATTAGAAATTGCTATGATTTTTAAATTTTTTATACCTCTTCCCAATGACATTGAAACTCAAAACTTGCAATGTTAATAAAGATTAGAAATACATTTTATATCCTTGCAGTATGTAAGTATCTTTTACTCGTACCTATACATTCATATATATACACATTCATAGGGGATCAAATTTCTAACCATGTGCCACTGACTTGAAATTTTTACGGCGTAGTGGCCATAACGTGTAACCTCCAGAAAAAGGCCGACTTTGAACCTCAGTGTCATGGGTTCGATTCCAGAAGGCCCCAAAGTCACAATTTTCTCCATAAAGATACATGGTGGGGATTTTCGAAAATTTTTAAATAATACTTCCCGGATAGGTAGAAAATCAAAATTCAAGGAGCTTACAGATATGGCCATATATCGAAAACATGAATGACTTCTAATGAGAACCTTCTGGGTTCGATGCTAGGACGATACAAAAATTTTGTATTTAAAATATATAGGGATAGTTTTTCATTATTTTTTTTGATGCTCTTATCAAACTGATAGGAAGTTCTCGCTCCGCTAGAAGATGTATCGACTCGATGTTTTCAAAACACTCAACATTGCACCGATGTTTTAGAAGAGGAGCGGGGAGTAACTAATGTTATCAAAACACTCAACATCGCACCGATGTTTTAGAAGAGGAGCGGGTAGTAACGAATGTTTTTGGTTGACCAATAAATGCATTGCTTATGAGTATCACAAGCCTTTTTAAGAATACAAATGAACCTTCCCCACTTATGCCATCAATCATTCGTGTGTAGGGAAACAAGTAAAGATAAAAACAGGGTGACAAATGTTTTCCTACGTTTACTACCATCGCTCCATCGGTGGAGTGATACGCACACAGCGATTCATTTTACGCCTGTGCGATATACAACACTTATAATTCATTTCCTAATTCGTATTATGCGTTCATTTGTCGATCATGTCAATCGTTGCCGAAGCTTTCAAGTTTGTAAAATACAAATTTTAATACATCAACATTCCTATCTATTTGAGAACTATGCTATGAGTGAAAATAACCTTAAATGCTATAAAAATCGATTTTTCATGTTTCATTTATCTATCTATTATACGAGTAAAATGTAGCTTGCATACTGCAAACAGATCGACAACACTAATTTCAAAACGGCATTATATCGGGACGGTCCCGGAAAGGTAAGAAAGGATTGAAAATATTCTTAAAATTCGCTTCAATTTAATCGTCTGGCATCGAACCCGGGTCTTTTTGGTGAAATTTCTATGCAGCACATCAGTAGATCATATTCTCTAAATACGTGTGAAAGTTCAAGCAGAAATATTGGCTGCAACTGCCTCAAACGAAGACCTACTTTTCACGAATGTTAATAGCTCTCTGGATTCGAACCAAGGTCGACCTAGGAAATATAAAAAATGTTTTCCAAATTTATTTATATGTTCTATATATATGCCGAATTTCAAGTTTTAATATTATTGGGAAGGGGTTTAAATTTATTCTTAAAAATCGGTTAATTTACTGATTGCAGAGACACCTGGTGTCGAACCCAGGAAATATTGGTAGCTGTGAATAGACAGTATGACTTATTAGGACTTCATCTTATTTCATACAAAGTTTGAAGTCGATATACTACCGGGAAGTACCTAAAATGTGTTTCCGTTATCCCCATTAGAAATGCATTGTGATGTGCAAATGGCCCTCTGGGATCGAACAAAGGACCATCAGCGAAAATGTAAAATTTGATTATGAAATATATTTATGATTTCTAACTTCATGCCAAATTTCAAGTTTCCATGCATTCGGAAAAGGGTCCAAAAAAATCATAAAAATCGCCACGATGCATTTTAAACGGCCGATTTTTGCCCCAACCTAGCATCGAACCCAGGATATTTTCCGTAAAACTCATTTATGTTTTCGATAGATCATGTTCATATATATATAAGCTCCGTGAGTTTTGATTCTCTACCTATCCGGGAAGTATTTTTTTTAAATTCCCGAAAATCAAAGCAGTGCATTTAAACAGGAAAAATCGGGACTTTGGGGCCCTCTGGAATCGAACCCATGACACTGAGGTTCAAAATCGCAATTTTTCTGGAGGTTATACGTTATAGCCATTATGTCGTAAAAATTTCAAGCCATTGACGCTAGTGTTTTTCCCTGTGAGTTTGTATCCTCTCTATATATATCTATTATATATAGACGCTTCTCCGGATATCTATTATATACGAGTAAAATGTTGCTTGCATACTGCAAGCAGATCGACAACACTAATTTCATAACGGAATTATATCGGGACGGTCCACAAAAGAAAAAATAAAGATTGAAAATATTCCTTAAATTCGATGAAATTTCATTGACTGGCATCGAACCTGGGTCTTAATGGTGAACTTACTAAGCAGCACATTAGAAAATCACCATCTCTAACTATGCATCGTCTGGCATCAAACCTACGCCTTCTTGGTGAACCTACTATGCAGCACAACAGAAAAATACCATCTCTTACTATGTGTGAAAATTCAAGCAGAAATATTGGCTCCAACTGCCTCAAACGACGTTCTACTTTTCAATAATGTAAATGGCTATCTGGATTCGAACCAAGGACGATCTAGGAAATCTAAAACTTGTTTTTCAAATGGATCAATGCTCTCTATCTATATGCCTAATTCCATGTTTTAATATTATTGGGAAGGGGTTTAAATTAATTCTTAAATATCGGATATTTTACTGATTGTAGAGACGCCTGGTGTCTAACCCAGGAAATAAGTGTAGCTGTGAATGCACAGTATGATTTATTACGACTTCATCTTGTTTCATACTAAGTTGAAAGTCATATCATGCCGGGAAGTGCCTAATCTGTTATCCACCTGTTATAACCAAGGATCATCAGCGAATATGTAAAATTTAATTACGAAATATATTTATGATCTCCAACTCCATGCCGAATTTCAAATTTCTATGCCATCGGGAAAGGGTCCAAAAAAAATCTTAAAAATCGCCACAATGCATTTTAAACGGCCGATTTTTGCCTTGACCTAGCATCGAACCCAGGTTATTTTTCATAAAACTTATTTATGTTTTCGATAGATCATGACCATATATAAAGGCTCCTAGAGTTTCGATTCTCTACCTATCCAGAAAGTATTTTTTTTTAATTCCCGAAAATCTAAGCAATGCATTTAAACGGGAAAAATCGGGACTTTGGGGCCCTCTGGAATCGAACCCATGACACTGAGGATCAAAATCACAATTTTTCTGGCGGTTAATTTTTATGGCCAATACGCAGTAAAAATTTGAACTCAATCACGCTTGTGGTTTTGGCTGTGAATTTGTATCCTATCTATCTATATACCTATCTTTATACCTATCTATATATATGAATGAATCTGGAGAAGCATCTATATATAATAGATAGATAGATGCTTCTCCGGATTCATTCATATATATAGATAGGTATATAGATAGGTACGAGTAAAATGTTGCTTGCATACTGCAAGCAGATCGACAACAATAATTTCATATCGGAATTATATCGGGACGGTCCAAAGAAGAAAAAAAAAAGATTGAAAATATTCCTAAAATTCGATGAAATTTCATCGTCAGGCATCGAATCCGGGTCTTACTGGTGAACTTACTAAGCAGCACATTAGAAAATCACCATCTCTAACTATGTGTGAAAATTGAAGCAGAAATATTGGCTACAACTGCCTCAAAAGACGTTCCAATTTTCACGAATGTAAATGGCTCTCAGGATTCGAACCAAGGACGATCTAGGACATCTAAAACTTGTTTTTAAAATGTATCTATGTTTTCTATCTATATGCCTAATTTCATGTTTTAATATTATTGGGAAGGGGTTTAAATTTATTCTTAAAAATCGGTTAATTTACTGATTGCAGAGACACCTGGTGTCGAACCCAGAAAATATTGGTAGCTGTGAATAGACAGTATGACTTATTAGGACTTCATCTTATTTCATACAAAGTTTGAAGTCGATATCATACCGGGAAGTACCTAAAACGTTTTTCGTTTATCTCCATAAGAAATGCATGGAGGAATGTAAATGGCTCTCTGGGATCGAACCAAGGACCATCAGCGAATGTGTAAAATTTGATTATTAAATATATTTATGATATCTAAACCCATGCCGAATTTCGAGTTTCCATGCCATTGGGAAGGGGTCCAAAAAAAATCTTAAAAATCGCCACAATGCATTTTAAACGGCCGATTTTTGCACTGACCTAGCATCGAACCCAGGTTATTTTTCATAAAACTAATTTATGTTTTCGATAGATAATGACTATATATAAAGGCTCCTTGAGTTTTAAGTCCCTACCTAATCGGCAAGTATTTTTTTTTAATTCCCGAAAATCAAAGCAATGCATTTAAACGGGAAAAATCGGGACTTTGGAGCCCCCTGGAATCGAACCCATGACACTGAGGATCAAAATCGCAATTTTTCTGGTGGTTACACGTTATGGCCAATACGCCGTAAAAATTTCAGCTCAATCACTCTTGTGATTTAGGCTGTGAGTTTGTATCCTCTCTCTATATCTATTATATATAGATGCTTCTCCGGATTCATTCATGTATACATATATACGAGTAAAATGTTGCTTGCATACTGCAAGCAGATCGGCAACACTATTTTCATGTCGGCATCATATCCGGACGGCCATCAAAAGAAAAAATCTGATGTGGCCAGCACACGACTTTCTCCATGTATATAAGATTTAAATATTTATCTACCGCAGTAATTTCGAACTCTATATTCCATCTAAACTTGGAATATGAGTGATTAATATATATGTATTATTATCTTTGACGCCAAAAACATGAATAATAATGTTTTACGGGACATGATCGATAAAATACGATGAAATTGGCATTTCGCCCATAGAGCCCAGAGCGCCCACAAAGTACATAATCAGCAACTTCCGGTTTATCAGTATTTCATGAATAACTCCTACACAATCAGTGATACAAAAATATGTTTCAACCAAAAGTTATAGTAAATTTCATTTTCTAAAACTTTTATAAATAATAGTATATACCTAAATATCGTATTTATGGAGATATTTTGAAAACCGGAAATGAGCTTTGAAGAATACGATTCGACTTCCGGTAAACCGATTTACTCCAAAAACTAATCAACTCTTAAGAAACTAAATAAAGTACTATGTATGAAATTCGGTGTTGATATAATGCATCGTTCTTAAGTTAGAGCGCCCACAAAGTACATAACGGCTACTTCCGGTTTATCGGTATTTCACGAATAACTCCTAATCAACCGGTGATACAAAAATATAATAAATACAAAAGTTATAGTAAATTACATAATCTAAAACTTTTATAAGTAATACAATGCACGTATATATCATATTTATGGAGATATTTTGAAAACCGGAAATGAGCTATAATGAATGAAGCTCGACTTCCGGTCAACCGATTTACTCCAAAAACTAATCAACTCTGACAGCACACACCACAGTACTATATACGAAGTTTGGTATTAATACGATCAATAGTTTTCACGATAGAGCGCCCACTAACACACACACACATACAGACACACACACACACACACATACACACAGACATCATTCCGAAAATAGTCAAAACGTGTTCTAGGGACCCCAAAACATGTATTTCCGTTGAAATCTCGAAGTCGAATTTTTTCATGAAAACAATACTTTCTCTATACTTCGTATATGGAGAAAGTAAAAAAAAAAAATTGAAATTTTTCTTAAAATTTGCCTAAATTCCATCGTCTGGCATCGAACCCGGGTCTTTACTGTGAACTTACTATGCAGCACAATAGAACATCACCATCTCTAACGATGTGTGAAAATTCAAGCAGAAATATGGGCTACAACTGCCTCAAAAGACGTTCTAATTTTCACGAATTTAAATGGCTCTCTGGATTCGAACCAAGGACGATCCTGGAAATCTAAAAAAGGATTCTGTAAGTTATTTATGAATTCTATCTATATGCCGAATTTCAAGTTTCTATATAATTGGAAAATGGTTCCAAAAAATTCTTAAAAATCGGATCATTTACTGATTGTAGAGACGCCTGGTGGTAAAACCAGGAAACATTGGTAGCTGTGAATTCACAGTTTGATTAGTAATAACTTGATCTTATCTTATGCAAAGTTTCAAGTAGATATAATATCGGAAAGCACCTAAAATGTGTTTCCGTAATCTCCATAAGAAATGCATTGAGGAATGTAAATGGCCCTCTGGGATCGAACAAAGGACCATAAGGGAATATGTAAAATATTATTTTGAAATATAATTATGATATCTAACGCCATGCCGAATTTCAAGTTTCTATGCCATCGGAAAAGGGTTCAAAAAAAAACTTAAAAATCGCCGCAATGCATTTTAAACGGCCGACTTTTGCCCCGTCCTAGCATCGAACCTAGGATAATATTCGTAGATATCTTTATGGTTTTCTTTTGATATGGGGGGCATCTAGCGATCCCTCGAGTTCCAACTCTCTCCTTTTCCGGGAAGTGCCTCAAATAAATTTTCGAAAATCCCCGCCATGTAATCTTATGGGGAAAATCGCGACTTTGGGGCCTTCTGGAATCGAACCCATGATACCGAGGATCAAAGTCGCTTTTTTCCTGGGGGTTTCACGTTATGGCCAATACGTGGTAAAAATTTGGAGTCAATGACGCCATTAGTTTAGCCTGTGAATTAGTATCCTATCTGGGTATCTGGGTATCTGGGTATATCATGAGTGAATCCGGAGAAGCATCTATATATAATAGATATACGAGTAAAATGTTGCTTGCATACTGCAAGCAGATCGACAACACTATTTTCATGTCGGCATCATATCGGAACGGCCATCAAAAGAAAAAAATGGATTGAAATTTTTCTTAAAATTCGCTGAAATTCCATCGTCTGGCATCGAACCCAGGTATTTACTGTGAACTTACTATGCAGCACAATAGAACATCACCATCTCTAACTTTGTGTGAAAATTCAAGCAGAAATATGGGCTACAACTGCCTCAAAAGACGTTCTAATTTTCACGAATTTAAATGGCTCTCTGGATTCGAACCAAGGACGATCTTGGAAATCTAAAATATGTTTCTGAAAGTTATTTATGATCTCTATCTATATGCCGAATTTGAATTTTCTATATTATTGGCAAAGGTTTCAAAATAATTCCTAAAAATCGGATCAACTTCTGATTGCAGAGACACCTGGTGTCGAACCCTGGACACATTGATAGCTATGAATGCATAGTTTGATTTGTTAAGACTGGTTCTTCTTACATGCTAAGTTTTAATCCGATAACCTAACGGGAAGTACCTAAAATCTGTTTCCGTTATCTCCGTAAGAAATGCATTGAGGAATATAAATGTCCCTCTGGGATCGAACCAAGGACCATCAGCGAATATATAAAATTCGATTATGATATATTTTAATAGTATCTAACCTCATACCGAATTTCAAGTTTCCATGCCATTGGAAAAGGGTCCAAAAAAAATCTTAAAAATCGCCACAATGCATTTTAAACGGCAGATTTTTGCATCGACCTAGCATCGAACCAAGGTTATTTTCCGTATAACTCATTTATGTTTTCGATAGATCATGACCATATATAAAGGCTCCTTGAGTTTTGATTCTCTACCTATCCGGAAAGTATTTTTTTTTAATTCCCGAAAATCAAAGCAATGCATTTAAACGGGAAAAATCGGGACTTTGGTGCCCCCTGGCATCGAACCCATGACACTGAGGATCAAAATCGCAATTTTTCTGGTGGTTACACCTTATGGCCAATATGCCGTAAAAATTTCAGCTCAATCACTCTTGTGGTTTAGGCTGTGAGTTTGTATCCTCTCTCTATATATATATATATATATATATGGATACATGAATGAATCCGGAGAAGCATCTATATATAATAGATATTCGTATATATATACGAGTAAAATGTAGCTTGCATACTGCAAGCAGATCGGCAATACTAATTTCATATCGGCATCATATCGGGACGGTCCTCAAAAGAAAAAAAAAAGGATTGAAATTTTTCTTAAAATTCGCTGTAATTCCATCGTCTGGCATTGAACCCGGGTCTTACTGGTGAACCTACTATGAAACACAATAGAAGAGCACCATCTCTAACTATGTGTGAAAATTCAAGCAGAAATATTGGCTACAACTGCCTCAAAAGATGTTCATATTTTCACGAATGTAAATGGCTCTCTGGATTCGAACCAAGGACGATCTTGGAAATCTAAAATATGTTTCTGAAAATAATTTATGATCTCTTTCTATATGCCGAATTTCAAATTTCTATATTATTGGGAAAGGTTTCAAAATAATTCCTAAAAATCGGATCAACTTCTGATTGCAGAGACACCTGGTGTCGAATCCAGGAAATATTGTAAGCTGTGAATGCAAAGTTAGATTTGTAAAGACTTGCTCTTCTATCATGCAAAGTTTGAAGTCAATAGCATGCCGGGAAGTACCTAAATTTTGTTTCCGTTATCTCCGTAAGAAATGCATTGAGAAGTGCAAATGGCCCTCTGGGATCGAACCAAGGACAATCATTAAATATGTAAAATTTGATTATGAAATATATTCATGATATCTATCCACGTGTCGAGTTTCAAGTATCTATGTTATCGGGAAAGGATCCAAAAAAATCTTCAAAATCGCCACAATGCATTTTAAACGGCCGATTTTTGCCCCGACCTAGCATCGAACCATGGACCATGTTCGGCGATGTCTTTTTAATTTTCGTTGTATATCCACGACATCTAGCGATCCCTCAAATTTCAACTCACTACCTTTCCGAGAAGTGCCTCAAAAAAATTTTCGAAAATCATCACCATATATCCTTATGGAGAAAATCGGGACTTTGGGGCCTTCTGGAATCGAACCCATGACACCGAGCTTCAAGGTCGCCTTTTTCCTGGAGGTAACACGTCATGGCCAATGCGTCGTAAAAATTTCAAGTCGTTGGCTCTTGTGGAACATGGTTAGAATTTTGATCCCCTATATATATATAGGTATATCCGGAGAAGCGTCTATATATAATAGATACGAGTAAAATGTAGCTTGCATACTGCAAGCAGATCGACAACACCAATTTCATGTCGCCATCATATCGGGAAGGCCGTCAAAAGAAAAAAAAATGGATTGAAAATATTCTGATTATTCGCTGCAACCTATTCGTCCGGCATCGAACACGGGTCTTCCTGGTGATACTTACTATGCAGCACAATAGAAGATCACCATCTCTAACTATCTGTGAAAATTCAAGCAGAAATATTATCTGCAGCTGCCTCAAACAACGTCCTACTTTTCCCTTATATTTCTTATGAGAGAAATGTTAATGTGCTCTGGCATCGAACCCAGGAATAGTTCGGTCTTCTGAAAACTGTTTTCTTAAACAAGTTTTAACCATACATATTCCAGCCAAGCACGAACTTCCTACCATTTCGATAAGTGCATCAAAAAAATAATGAAATAATAACCCTATGTATTTTAAACGGGAGACATATTTACCACCCGGCATCGAACCCGGGTCTTTCTGGTGAAACTTCCTATGCAACATAATAGAAGATATTAATCTTTAACTATGTGCGAAAATTCAAGCAGAAATATTGGCTGCAACTGCCTCAATCAAAGTCTTACTTTTCCCTTATATTCCTTATGAGAGAAATGTTAATGTGCTCTGGCATCGAACCCAGGAATAATACGGTCTTATGAAAATTTTTTTCTTAAACCAATTCTCACCTAACACATTCCGGCTAAGCACGAATTTCCTATTATTTCGAGAAGTGCGTCAAAAAAAATAATGAAAAACAGCTCCCAGGTATTTTAAAGGGCAGTTCTTTGCATCGTCCTAGCATCGAACCTAGCATATTTTTTGTGAAAGTCATTGATGTTTTCGAAAGTCCAAGACCATAAATATAGGCACCTTGAGTTTTATTTCTTTACCTATCCGGAAAGTATTTTTTTTAAATTCCCGAAAATCACGGCAATGCATTTAAACGGGAAAAATCGGGACTTTGGGGCCCTCTGGAATCGAACCTATGACAATGAGGATCAAAGTCGCTTTTTTCCTGGGGGTTATACGTTATGGCCAATATGTCATAAAAATAAAAATTTCAAGGCAATGACGCTTGTAGTTTAGCCTGTGAATTTGTATCCTATCTATATAGCTATATATATGAATATATATATATATCTATTATATATAGATGCTTCTCCGGATTCATTCATATATATAGCCATATAGCTATATAGCTATACGAGTAAAATGTTGCTTGCATACTGCAAGCAGATCAACAACACTAATTTTATATCGGCATCATATAGGGACGGTCTTCAAAAGATAAAAAATGAATAAAAAATTTTTTTAAATTCGCTGAAATTTCATCGTCTGACATCAAACCCGGGTCTTCCTGATGAACCTACTATGCAGCACAGCAGAAAATCACTATCTCTAACTATTTGTGAAAATTCAAGGAGAAATATTGGCTACAACTACTCAAAAGACGTTCTAATTTTCACGTAAGTAAATGGCTCTCTGGATTCTAACCAAGGACGATCATGGAAATCTAAAATATTATTTTGAAATATATCTATGATTTCTATTTATATGCCGAATTTCAAGTTTCTATATTGTTGGTAAACGGTTCAAAATAATTATTGAAATTCGGATCAGTTACTGATTGAGGAGACTCCTGGTGTCGCACCAAGGACATCTTGATCGCTGTGAATAAACAGTTTGATTTGTATGGACTTGTTCTTGTTTTATGCAAAGTTTGAAGTCGATATCATACCGGGAAGTACCTAAAATTTGTTTTTGTTATCTCCGTAAGAAATGCATTGAGGAATTTAAATGGCCCTCTGGGATCGAACCAAGGACCAATGCATTCAAACGGGAAAAATCGGGACTTTGGGGCCCTCTGGAATCGAACCCATGACACTGAGGTTCAAAATCGCAATTTTTCTGGAGGTTATACGTTATGGCCAATATGTCGTAAAAATTTCAAGCCATTGACGCTAGTGGTTTAGCCTGTGACTTTGTATCCTCTCTATATATATATATATATATATATATATATATGATATATGAATGAATCCGGAGAAGCATCTATATATAATAGATATGAATGAATCCGGAGAAGCATCTATATATAATAGATACGAGTAAAATGTAGCTTGCATACTGCAAGCAGATCGACAACAATAATTTCATGTCGGCATCATATCGGGACGGCCCTCAAAAGAAAAAAAAAAGGTATTGAAAATATTCTTAAAATTCGCTCCAATTTAATTGTCTGGCATCGAACCCGGGTCTTCCTGGTAAGCTTACTATGTAGCACAACAGAAAATCACCATATCTTACTATGTGTGAAAATTCAAGCAGAAATATTGGCTACAACTGCCTCAAACGACGTTCTACTTTTCAGGAATGTAAATGGCGCTCTGGATTCGAACCAAGGACGATCTTGGAAATATAAAACATGTTCATGAAAGTTAATTATGATCTCTATCTATTTGCCGAATTTCAATTTTCTATATTATTAGGATAGGGCTCAAAATAATTATTAAAAATCGGATCAACTACTGATATAAGAGACGCCTGGTGTCGAACCCAGGAAATATATTTACGCTGTGAATGCACAGTATGATTTTAAAGGACTTGATCTTATTTTGTGCAAAGTTTGAAATCGATATCATGCCGGGAAGTACCTAAAATTTGTCTCCGTTAACTCCATAAGAAAGGCATTGAGGAATGTAAATGGCCCCCTGGGATCGAACCAAGGACCATCAGCGAATACAAAAAATTTGATTATGAAATAAATTTATGATCTCCAACCTCATGCCGAATTTCAAGTATCCATGCCATCGGGAAAGGGTCCAAAAAAAATCATAAAAATCGCCACAATGCTTTTTAAACGGCCGATTTTTGCCTCGACCTAGCATCGAACTTAGGATATTTTCCGTGAAACGCATTTATGATTTCGATAGATCATTACCATATATATAGGCTCCTTGAGTTTTATTTCTCTACCTATCCGGAAAGTATTTTTTTTTATTCCCGAAAATCACGGTAATGCATTTAAACGGGAAAAATCGGGACTTTGGGCCCCTCTGGAATCGAACCTATGACACTGAGGATCAAAGTCGCTTTTTTCCTGGGGGTTTCATTTTATGGCCAATATGTCATAAAAATTTCAGATCAATGACGATACTAGTTTAGGCTGTGAATAAGTATCCTATCTGGGTATCTGGGTATATCATGAGTGAATCCGGAGAAGCATCTATATATAATAGATATATATATCTATTACGAGTAAAATGTAGCTTGAATACTGCAAGCAGATCGACAACACTAATTTCATAACGGCATTATATCGGGACGGTCCCGGAAAGGAAAAAAAGGATTGAAAATATTCTTAATATTCGATTCAATTTAATCGTCTGGCATCGAACTCGGGTCGTTTTGGTGAAATTACTATGCAGCACATCAGAAGATCATCTTCTGTAAATACGTGTGAAAATTCAAGCAGTAATATTGGCTGCAACTGCCTCAAACGAAGACCTACTTTTCACGAATGTTAATAGCTTTCTGGATTCGAACCAAGGACGATCTAGGAAATATAAAATATGTTTTCGAAATGTATCTCTAAGTTCTATATATATGCCGAATTTCAAGTTTTAATATTGTTGGGAAGAGGTTCAAAATAATTCTTAAACATCGGATCAGTGACTGATTGTAGAGACGCCTGGTGTCGAACCCTGGAAGTATTGGAAGCTGTTAATGCACAAAATGCCTTTCTAAGACCTAATCTAATTTCGTAGAAAGTTTGAAGTCGATATCATGCCGGGAAGTACCTAAAATTTATTTCCGTTATCCCCATAAGAAATGCATTGTGGAGTGCAAATGGCCCTCTGCGATCGAACCAAGGACCATAAGCGAACATGTAAAATTTGATTATGAAACATATTTATGATATCTATCCACCTGCTGAGTTTCAAATTTCCATGACTTCGGAAAGGGGTCCAAAAAAATTCTTAAAAATCAACACAATGCATTTAAAACGGCCGATTTTTGCCCCGACCTAGCATCGAACCCAAAATATTTTCCGTAAAACTCATTTATGTTTCCGATAGATCATGTCCATATATATAGGCTCCTTGAGTTTTAATTCTCTACCTACCCGGAAAGTATTTTTTTTTAATTCCCGAAAATCCAAGCAATACATTTAAATGGGAAAAATCGGAACTTTGGGGCCCTCTGGAATCGAACCCATGACACTGAGGATCAAAGTCGCAATTTTTCTGGAGATTATACGTTATGGCCAATATGTCGTAAAAATTTCAGCTCAATCACTCTTGTGGTTTAGGCTGTGAGTTTGTATCCTCTCTATATATCTATTATATATAGATGCTTCTCCGGATTCATTCATGTATCCATATATATATACGAGTAAAATGTAGCTTGCATACTGCAAGCAGATCGTCAACACTATTTTCATGTCGGCATCACATCGGGACGGCCATCAAAAGAAAAAAATGGATTGAAATTTTTCTTAAAATTCGCTGAAATTCCATCGTCTGGCATCGAACCCGGGTCTTTACTGTGAACTTACTATGCAGCACAATAGAACATCACCATCTCTAACTATGTGTGAAAATTCAAGCAGAAATATGGGCTACATCTTCCTTAAGAGACGTTCTAATTTTCACGAATTTAAATGGCTCTCTGGATTCGAACCAAGGACGATTTTGGAAATCCTAAAAATGTTTCTGAAAGTTATTTATGATCTCTATCTATATGCCGAATTTGAAGTTTCTATATTATTGGCAAAGGTTTCTAAATAATTCCTAAAAAGCGGATCAACTTCTGATTGCAGAGACACCTGGTGTCGAACCCAGGACACATAGATAGCTGTGAATGCACTGTTTGATTTGTATGTACTTAATATTTCTATATGCAAAGTTTGAAGTCGACATCGTGCCGGGAAGTACCTAAAATTTGATTCCGTTATCTCCGTAAGAAATGCATTGAGGAATTAAATGTCCCTCTGGGATCGAACCAAGGACCATCAGCGAATACGTAAAATTTTATTATGATATATTTTTATGGTATCTAACATCATACCGAATTTCAAGTTTCTATGCCATCGGAAAAGGGTCCAGAAAAAATCTTAAATATCGCCACAATGCATTTTAAACGGCAGATTTTTGCCCCGACCTAGCATCGAACCAAGGATAATATTCGTATATGTCTTTATGGTTTCCTTTAGATATGCACGGCATCTAGCGATCACTTGAATTTCAAATCTCTCCTTTACCGGGAAGTGCCTCAAAAATATTTTCGAAAATCCCCGCCATGTATTCTTAAGGACAAAATCGCGACTTTGGGGCCTTCTGGAATCGAACCCATGACATCGAAGTTCAATGTCGGCTTTTTCCTGGAGGTTGCACGTTATGGCCAATATGTCGTAAAAATTTCAAGGCAGTGGCACTTCTGGAACATGGTTAGAATTTTGATCCCCTATATATTATCTATTATATATAGACGCTTCTCCGGATATCTATTACATACGAGTAAAATGTAGCTTGCATACTGCAAGCAGATCCGCAATACTAATTTCATATAGGCATCATATTGGGACGGTCCTCAAAAGAAAAAAAAAGGATTGAAATTTTTCTTAAAATTCTCAGACATTTCACCGTCTGGCATCGAACCCGGGTCTTTACTGTGAACTTACTATGCAGCACAATTGAAGATCACCATCTCTAACTATGTGAGAAAATTCAAGCAGAAATATTGGCTAAAACTGCCTCAAAAGCCGTTCTAATTTTCACGAATGTAAATGGCTCTCTGGATTCGAACCAAGGACGATCTTGGAAATCTGAAAAATGGTTCTGAAAGTTATTAATGATTTTTATCTAGATGCCGAATTTCAAGTTTCTACATTATTGGGAAAGTTTTCAAAATAATTCCTAAAATCGGATCAACTTCTGATTGCAGAGACACCTGGTGTCGAACCCAGGACACATTGATAAATGTGAATGCACAGTTTGATTTGTAAAGACTTGCTCTTCTATCATGCAAAGTTTGAAGTCGATAGCATGCCGGGAAGTACCTAAATTTTGTTTCCGTTATCTCCGTAAGAAATGCATTGAGAAGTGCAAATGGCCCTCTGGGATCGAACCAAGGACCATCAGCGAACATGTAAAATTTAATTATGAAATATATTCAACATATATATCCACGTGCCGAGTTTCAAGTATTCATGTTATCGGGAAAGGATCCAAAAAAAATCTTCAAATTCGCCACAATGCATTTTAAACGGCCGATTTTTGCCCCGACCTAGCATCGAACCATGGACCATATTCGGCGATGTCTTTTTGATTTTCGTTGGATATGCACGGCTTCTAGCGATCCCTCGAATTTCATCTCTCTCCTTTTCCGGGAAGTGCCTCAAAAAAATTTTCGAAAATCCCCGCCATGTATTCTTATGGGGAAAATCGCGACTTTGGGGCCCTCTGGAATCGAACCCATGACACTGAGGTTCAAAATAGCAATTTTTCTGGCGGTTATACGTTATGGCCAATACGTCGTAAAAATTTCAAGTCGATGACGCTGCTAGTTTAGGCTGTGAATTAGTATCCTATCTATCTATCTATCTATATCCTTGAATGAATCCGGAGAAGCATCTATATCTATTACGAGTAAAATGTAGCTTGCATACTGCAAGCAGGTCAGCAATACTAATTTCATATCGGCATCATATCGGGACGGTCCTCAATAGAAAAAAGTGGATTGAAAATATTCTTAAAATTCACTGACTTTTCATCGTCTGGCATCGAACCCCGGGTCTTACTGGTGAACTTACTATGCAGCACAATAGAAGGTCAACATCTCTAACTATGTGTGAAAATTCAAGCAGAAATATTGGATACAACTGCCTCAAAAGACGTTCTAATTTTCACGAATGTAAATGCCTCCCTGGATTCGAACCAAGGACGATCTTGGAAATCTAAATCATGATTTTGAATTGTATCTATGATATCTAACTACATGCCGAATTTCAAGTTTCTATATTGTTGGGAAAGGGTTCAAAATTATTATTAAAAATAGGATCAGTTACTGATTGCAGAGACGCCTGGTGTCAAACCTTGGACGTATTGGAAGCTGGGAATGCACAAAATGACTTGCTAGAAGCTGATCTAATTTCATACTAAGTTTGAAGTCGATATCATGCCGGGAAGTACCTAAAATTTGTTTCCGTTATCCCCATAAGAAATGCATTGTGGAGTGCAAATGGCCCTCTGGGATCGAACCAAGGACCATAAGCGAATACAAAAAAATTTATTATGAAATATTTTTATGATTTGTAACCCCATGCCAAATTTCAAGTTTCCATGCCATCGGGAAGGGGTCCAAAAAAAATCTTAAAAATCGCCAAAATGCATTTTAAACGGCCGATTTTTGCCCCGACCTAGCATCGAACCCAGGATATTTTCCGTAAAACTCATTTATGTTTTCGATAGATGATGACCATATATATAGGTTCCTTGAGTTTCGATTCTCTACCTATTCGGAAAGTATTTTTTTAAAATTCCCGAAAATTAAAGCAATGCATTTAAACGGGAAAAATCGGGACTTTGGGGCCCTCTGGAATCGAACCCATGACACTGAGGTTCCAAATCGCAATTTTTCTGGAGGTTATACGTTATGGCCAATATGTCGTAAAAATTTCAAGCCATTGACGCTAGTGGTTTAGCCTGTGACTTTGTATCCTCTCTCTATATCTATTATATATAGATGCTTCTCCGGATTCATTCATTACTATATATAAAGCTGCAAATCCTACTGATTGACACAAAATCCTGGGCATTTCTAATCGAGCTGGAAGGCTGAAATTTTCAAGAGAGATTTATAATTGACAGTCGAGTTGGGAAAAAATCGAAAATCTACAGATTTTGTCCTAGGTTTGAGACCAGAAAGGATTATATTTTTCAATGTATTTAAACGGGAAAAACGAAAAATGGCCATGCAGAGCAAATTTCTTTCGTTCATAAAAATATGAAAATGTAATCGTAAAGCAGTGGGACTTGGTCTATATTACGTCTAAAGGATCAAAGTTTTCTTTTCTTGCGACCGATTTTAACATTCCGGCAGGAAATTTGCAGAATTTTAGTTTGAACGCCAATTTATTACGTTTTTTTCTCCTCATTTTGAAAATTAAATCTATGGCAACAACCATTGTTTGAATCGAAAACAAGTTTGTTTACGATCCTATTTTCATATGCAATGATAAAGGTTTGATGCATTTTTAATTATTTTAAATCTTTCTTTCGATACATGTTATTACTGAATGCTGAAAAATGTAAATTTCGTTAAAATAGACAGTGGATATCTGCACGGTCAATGAATCAATCGTGAATGCATGCTGTGATAACATAAGTTTATGTAGAGAATACGAGACCATTAACAACGAAGATAATCGTAAAAGTCATGTAAGTAGTGAGATTTTTCTAGAATGAAGTAGATAGATACGAATATAAATTAATAAATAGGGATATTAATGTAAATTAAAAGGTTTAACGACAATCTTTAGGAATAACATAACTGTAAGCATTACGAATCATTAGTTTCGCGAACACTATAATTTATTAATATATTATAATTCATAGCTCACTTAACCAAATACATTTATCATATACTGAACTCTCATCTAAATGAACAACAAGTATCAATCAGGAAATACATGGTATTATTGAACTATGTTAGGATATCGTTGGTTTACGCATATGGTGGATTGCTTTTCGTGTGTGTGAGTTTCTGTTCTTTTAATTTTATTCCTATTATGTTTATTCTTTTCTATTTTAATTACATATAATTATTCTGTCATTCTTTCCAAAGAGAATTTAAAATTAAGTTCTTTTTCCACGTTTCTTTAATTAATACGTAGTACACAATTAGTTCGTAATATATATACATATAACATTCATCAAAATAAAAAAAACAGAAATCTACTCATAAAATACACTGATTTCCTTCAACGACTTTCTGATTACGTTGTTCTACGCTGGATAATTCTTGGTTAGTAAAAACAATCTTTGCATGTATCATTGTATGAATATTATTTTCCCATCTTCTCCAAACGGACTTTAGAATAAAGTTCTTTTTCTACGTACTTTAAAACTATTTACATAATTACGTTGCCTATTGTCTATTTGTTTATTTAATTAGAAACGGAGCTCATTGTCGTAGTAGACAACATTTAATGAATATAGGATTATTTTGCAGAATGTCTTGCACTCAACCACATACTACACAGGTAATCGTCTATTTATTCCGCATTTTTATCTTATGCAGATTTTTATTCTGACTTTACTTTGTTTGGCGTATTTCTTTAATATAATTTTACGAATGCGTATTCATTACAGACTCCCGTATCTCATAAACGCGAAAGGCTTTAGAAATGATTATTTTACTATCATATTATTTGGCGAATCTCGATCTCACTTATTTGAAAATTATGCATACAATAGACAGTGGTATAATTAAAAAAATTTTCTTTCCATATATGTTATGACTGAAAGTTGAAAAATGTAACTTTCATCAAAATGGACAGCGAATATCTGCACGGTCAATGAATTATTCGGGAATACATACTGTGATAACATAAGTTTATGTAGAAAATACGAGACCATTTATAAACGAAGATAATCGGAAAAGTCATGTAAGTAGTGAGATTATTCGAGGATTAAATTTAAAAGTCTACACTGAATCTATATAAGGGGGATAAGAAAGCAATTTCGATGAAAAATACTCATTAATTACTGATGAAGAACGTATTATACCGGATCAAGTCTACCTATGCCTGAGTAAAAGTAAGTACAACTGAAATTTACATCATCCTAAAATATTACTATCAGAATATTAATGTAAATTAATAGTTTCAACGATATTATTTAGAAATAATATAACTGCAAACAATACGAATCATTAGCATCAAAATCGGTATAGTTTAGTATAGTAGTATTTCACTTTATTCTCACTTAACCCAATGCATTTATCGTATATTAAATTATGTCTAAAAACTTCCTTTGCAATGGCCATTTCCGATTCCTACTTTATGGCGTTATAATTAATAACAATATTCATAACATCTCTGATGAAAGCAGGAAGATCCCAATTACCACCATTTCAATAACTAATACTATTAACAAAGACACTCAACCATTCTATAGCCAGAAAAATCTTACTAGCCGGAATTCGTACCTTGGTGTTGGAGTCCTAGCACAGTGACCACTTTCTCACCGCACTCGGTGTGTTTGGTATTTTGCCCTTAGTTTCTCTTAAGATCGACAGATAAGCTCCAGCGTCCTGTCTCGCGTGCCACCTCATAGTGTGAATTCTTTAGATGATGTTCCTTTTAGGAGGGGAAGCTTTAAGTAACGTATGCCTCAATTTCATACTACATACATTGTGATACATTGTAACCAAAAAGCTCATACGGGCAGCCAAACCCGTTGCTGCCCGCCTTTCTTGAAGGACCATATTATAATTGAATATCAAGAAAGTGTAACTTTCATTTAAATGAACAACAAATATCTACACAGGAAATAAAATTATATCCTTGAACGATATTAGGATTATACGTATATGTTGGATTGCCTTTCGTGTGTGAAAATTGTGCTTTTAATTGTATGCCTATTATGTATCGTCTTTTCTATTTTAATAACATATATTTATTCTGTCATCTTATCCATACAGAATTTAAAATTAAGTTAAATTTTCGTTTTTTTAATTAATACGTAGTACCTTACGTAATGATATGGGATACTGCTGGGGAAACGATAAATGTCCATGAAGAACCAAATGTTTTCATTCACATAAGCATGAAAAATGTACGTACAGTGGAGAGTATTTAACTAAATTATACCTCAAAGAGGAATTTTCATTTTTCCTGCATCCAATTTCGCCATGTCGGCAACATCTTAAATTAAATACAAATTAATACTGTTTTTATTTGCACCCTTCCCAAGATAAAAACTTTGGCTACGACCATTATTTACGTGGAATACAAATTTGTTTGCAGTTCAAATAACATACGCCGTGATGAAAGTATGAAGTTTTTGAAATATTTTTCAATATTCTTTTGTTTGTAATATTAATATACATCAAGAACATTTAACTTTCATCAAAATAAACAACAAAAATCTACTCATAAAATACGCTGATTTCCTTGAACGAACTTTGGATTACGTTTTTCTATGTATCAGCTGGATGATTCTTCGTAAGTAAAACAATTTCTGCGATTAAAAATGTATGCTTACTATGTTTACTCTTTTCTATTGTATTCACCTCAAATTATTTTTTCATATTCTGCAAACGGGCTTTAGAATTAAGTTCTTTTTCTACGTTTTTCAAAATTATTTACATAGATACGTTACCTGTAGCATATTTGTTTGTTTATATAATTAGAAACGGAGCTCATTGTCGTGGTAGACGCCATTTAATGAACATAGGATTCAATTTCATTATGTCTGGCACTGAACCGAATACTTCACAGGTAATCGTCTATTTATTTTCCGCATTTTTATCTTATGCAGATTTTTATTCTAACTTTGCTTTGATTGGCGTATTTTCTTAAATTAATTTTACAAATGCACATTCATTAGGAATCAACTCCAAATCTCCCGTATCAAATAAGCGTAGAAGGCCTTTGAAATCCAAAGGGGGACGTCCTAAAACCTTGAACGACCTTTGGATTATGTTGTTCGCTGGATAATTTTTGTAAGTAAAAACAATTTCTGCATTTATCATCGCATGCAAAATATTTTCCCAACATCTCCATATGGGCTTTAAATTCAACTTCTTTTTCTACATTCTTCAAAATTATTCAACTACGTTGCCTAATTTCTATTTGTTTATTTAATTAGAAACGGAGCTCATAGTGCCGCTTTAGACGCCATTTAATGTGCATAGGATTCAATTGAAGTATGCCTTGCACTGAACCGAGTACTACAGGTAACGAATCATCTATCGATTTCTCGCCTTTTTATCTTACGAAGACTTTTATTATTACTTAAATTTGTTTGGCGCATTTCTTTAATTTAATTTTACGTATGCGTATTCTTTAAGGTCTCAACTGCAAAACTCCCGTCTCAATTAAACGTGAAAGGCTTTCGAAATAATTATTATATTATTAGATGAAACTCGATCTCATATTTGAAAATTAGGTATACGATAGACAGTAGTATAATTAAAAAGACACATATCCCTTCATAATTTTCTTTGCTTGCAGTTTGCAAGCACCCATTTACTAGTCTATTATATATAGATGCTTCTCCGGATTCATTCATATATATAGCTATATAGCTATATAGATAGGATACAAATTCACAGGCTAAACCACAAGCGTCATTGACTTGAAATTTTTATGACATATTGGCCACAACGTGAAACCTCCAGGAAAAAAGCGACTTTGATCCTCAGTGTCATAGGTTCGATTCCAGAGGGCCCCAAAGTCCCGATTTTTCCCGTTTAAATGCATTGCCGTGATTTTCGGGAATTTTTAAAAAATACTTTCCGGATAGGTAGAGAAATAAAACTCAAGGAGCCTATATTTATGGTTTTGGACTTTTGAAAACATCAATGACTTTCACAAAAAATATCCTGGGTTCGATGCTAGGACGATGCAAAGATCTGCCCTTTAAATTACATGGAAGCTGTTTTTCATTATTTTTTTTGATGCACTTCTCAAAATAATAGAAAGTTCGTGCTTAGCCGGAAAGTGTAAGGTAACAATTGGTTTAAGAAAAAAATTTTCATAAGACCGTACTATTCCTGGGTTCGATGCCAGAACACATTAACATTTCTCTCATAAGGAATATAAGGGAAAAGTAAGACTTCGATTGTGGCAGTTGCAGCCTATATTTCTGCTTGAATTTTCGCACATAGTTAAAGAATAATATCTTCTATTATGTTGCATAGTAAGTTTCACCAGAAAGACCCGGGTTCGATGCCGGGCGGTAAATATGTCTCCCGTTAAAAATACATAGGGTTAGTATTTCATTATTATTTTGATGCACTTATCAAAATGATAGGAAGTTCATGCTTGGCTGGAAGATGTATGGTTAAAACTGGTTTAAGAAAACAGTTTTCAGAAGACCGTAATATTCCTGGGTTCGATGCCAGACCACATTAACATTTCTCTCATAAGAAATATAAGGGAAAAGTAGGACGTCGTTTGATGCAGTTGCAGTTGATATTTCTGCTTGAATTTTCACAGATAGTTAGAGATGGTGATTTTCTATTGTGCTGCATAGTAACTATCACCAAGAAGACCCGGGTTCGATGCCGGACGAATAAATTGCAGCGAATAATCAGAATATTTTCAATCCATTTTTTTTCTTTTGACGGCATTCCCGATATGATGCCGACATGAAATTAGTGTTGTCCATCTGCTTGCAGTATGCAAGCTACATTTTACTCGTATATATATATAGATAGGTATATAGATAGGATACTAATTCACAGCCTAAACCACAAGCGTCATCGGCTTGAAATTTTTACGACGTATTGGCCATATCATGTAACCACCAGAAAAATTGTGATTTTGAACCTCAGTATCATGGGTTCGATTCCAGAGGGCCCCAAAGTCCCGATTTTTCCCATTTAAATGCATTGCGTTGATTTTCGGGAATTTTTAAAAAATACTTGCCGGATAGGTAGGGACTTAAAACTCAAGGAGCCGATATATATGGTCATGATCTATCGAAAATATAAATGAGTTTTACGGAAAATATCCTGGGTTCGATGCTAGGTCAAGGCAAAAATCGGCCGTTTAAAATACATTGTGGCGATTTTTAAGATTTTTTTTGGACCCCTTCCCGATGACATGGAAACTTGAAATTCGGCATGAAGTTGGAGATCATAAATATATTTCATAATCAAATTTTACATATTCGCTGACGGGCCTTGGTTCGATCCCAGAGAGCCATTTACATTCCTCAATGCATTTCTTATGGAGATAACGGAAAAAGGTTTTAGGTACTTCCCGGCAAGATATCGACTTCAAACTTTGCATAATATAACATGAAGTACTTATAAGTCATAATGTGCATTCCCAGCTAACAATATTTCCTGGGTTCGACACCAGGCGTCTCTACAATCAGTAAATTATCCGATTTTTAGGAATTTTTTTGAACCCCTTCCCAATAATATTAAAACATGAAATTATTTATATAGATAGAGAACATAGATGCATTTCAAAAACATATTTTAGATTTCCTAGATCGTACTTGGTTCGAATCCAGAGAGCCATTTACATTATTAAAAAGTAGGACGTCGTTTGAGGCAGTTGGAGCCAATATTTCTGCTTGAATTTTCACAGATAGTAAGAGATGGTGATTTTCTGTTGTGCCGCATATTACGTTTACCATGAAGGCCTAGGTTCGATGCCAGACGATATAATTGCAGCGCATTTTAAGAACTTTTTCAATCCCTTTTTATTTTCTATTGAGGGCCGTCCCGATATGATTCCGACAAGAAATTAGTGTTGTCGATCTGCTTGCAGTATGCAAGCAACATTTTACTCGTATCTATTATATATAGATGCTTCTCCGGATTCATTCATATAGATAGATAGATAGATAGATAGGATACTAATTCACAGCCTAAACCACAAGCGCCATTGACTTGAAATTTTTACGACGTATTGGCCATAACGTGTAACCACCAGAAAAATTGCGATATTGATCCTCAGTGTCATGGGTTCGATTCCAGAGGGCCCCAAAGTCGCGATTTTCCCCATAAGATTACATGGTGGGGATTTTCGAAAATTTTTTTGAGGCTTTTCCTGGAAAGGTAGAGAGTTGAAATTCGAGGGATCGCTAGAAGCCGTGCAACTCCAACGTAAATCAGAAAGACATCGCCGAATAAGGTCCATGGTTCGAAGCTAGGTCGGGGCAAAAATCGGCCGTTTAAAATGCATTGCGGCAATTTTGAAGATTTTTTTTGGATCCTTTCCCGATAACATGGATACTTGAAACTCAGCACGTCGAAATATATCATAAATATATTTTGTAATTACATTTTACATGTTCTCTGATGGTCCTTGGTTCGATCCCAGAGGACTATTTGCACTTCTCAATGCATTTCTTACGGAGATAACGGAAACAAAATATAGGTATTTCCCGGCATGCTATCGACTTCAAACTTTGCAAGATACAAGAAAAAGTCATTAAAAATCAAACTTTGCATTCACACCTTACAATAACTCCTGGGTTCGACACCAGGTGTCTCTGCAATCAGGAGTTGATCCGATTTTTAGGAATTATTTTGAAACCTTTCCCAATAATATAGAAATTTGAAGTTCGGCATATAGATAGACAACATAAATAACTATCAGAAACATATTTTAGATTTCCAGGATCGTCCTTGGTTCGAATCCAGAGAGCCATTTACATTCGTAAAATTTAGAACGTCTTTTGAGGTAGTTGTAGCCAATATTTCTACTTGAATTTTCACACATGTTTAGAGATGGTGATCTTCTATTGTGCTGCATAGTAAGTTCACCAGTAAGACCTGGGTTTGATGTCAGACGATGAAATTTCAGCGAATTTTAAGAAAAATTTCAATCCTTTTTTTTTTCTTTTGAGGATCGTCCCGATATGATGCCGATATGAAATTAGTATTGCCGATCTGCTTGCAGTATGCAAGCTACATTTTAATCGTATATATATATATATATGAATATATGAATATATATATGATATATGAATGAATCCGGAGAAGCATCTATATATAATAGATGAATATATATATGATATATGAATGAATCCGGAGAAGCATCTATATATAATAGATATACACTGGGGATCAAAAGTCTAACCATTTTCCACAAGTGCCACTGACTTGAAATTTTTAAGACGTTATGGCCATGACGTGTAACCTCCAGGAAAAAGCCGACATTGAACCTCGGTGTCATGGGTTCGATTCCAGAAGGCCCCAAAGTCGCGATTTTCCCCATAAGATTACATGGCGGAGATTTTCGAAAATTTTTTTGCGGCACTTCCCGGTAAAGGAGAGATTTGAAATTAAGAGATCGCTAGATGTCGTGCATATCTATAGTAAACCATAAAGACATCTACGAATATTATCCTTGGTTCGATGCTAGGTCGGGGCAAAAATCGGCCGTTTAAAATGCATTGTGGCAATTTTTAAGATTTTTTTTTCAAACTTTGTATGAATTATGATGAAGACCTAATAAGTCATACTGTGCATTCACAGCTACCAATATTTCCTGGGTTCGACACCAGGCGTCTCTACAATCAGTAAATTACCCGATATTTAAGAATTAATTTAAACCTCTTACCAATAATATTAAAACATTAAATTAGGCATACAGATAAAGAACATTAATACATTTCAAAAAACATGTTTTTTATTTTCTAGATCGTCCTTGGTTCGAATCTAGAGAGCGTTTACATTATTGAAAAGTAGGACGTAGTTTGAGGCAGTTGGAGCCAATATTTCTGCTTGAATTTTCACACATAATAAGATAAGTGATTTTCTGTTGTACTGCATTGTACGGTCACCAGGAAGGCCTAGGTTCGATGCCAGACGATTAAATTGCAGCGAATTTTAAGAGTATTTTCAAATCACCTTTTTTATTTGAGGACATCCCGATATGATGAGGGTATGAAATTAGTATTGCCGATCTGCTTGCAGTATGCAAGCTACATTTTACTCGTTTAATAGATAGACGCTTCTCCGGATATACCTATATATATATAGGGGATCAAAATTCTAACCATTTTCTACAAGTGCCAACGACTTGAAATTTTTACGACGTATTGGCCATAACGTGTAACCTCCAGGAAAAAGCTGACATTGAACCTCGGTGTCATGGGTTCGATTCCAGAAGGCCCCAAAGTCCCGATTTTCACCATAAGGATACATGGTGAAGATTTTCGAAAATTTTTTTGAAGCACTTCCCGGAAAGGTAGAGAGTTGAAATTCTAGGGATCGCTAGATGCCGTGGATATCTAGCGAAAATCAAAAAGACATCTTCGAATATTGTCCATGGTTCGATGCTAGGTCGGGGCAAAAATCGGCCGTTTAAAATACATTGCGGCGATATTTAAGATTTTATTTGGACCATTTTCCGATGACATGGAAACTTGAAATTCGGCATGAGGTTAGATATCATGAATATATTTCATAATTAAATTTTTTATATTCGCTGATGGTCCTTGGTTCGATCCCAGAGGGCCATTTGCACTTCTCAATGCATTTCTTACGGAGATAACGGAAACAAAATTTAGGTACTTCCCGACATGCTATCGACTTCAAACTTGGCATGACACAAGAGCAAATTTATAAAAATCAAACTGTGCATTCACAGCTTACAATATGTCCTGGGTTCGACACCAGGTGTCTCTGCAATCAGAAGTTGATCCGTTTTTAGGAATTATTTTGAAACCATTCCCAATAATATAGAAACTTGAAATTCGGCATATAGATAGAAATCATAAGTAACTTTCAGAAACATGTTTAAGATTTCCAAGATCGTCCTTGGTTCGAGTCCCGAGAGCTATTTACATTCGTGAAAATTAGAACGTCTTTTGAGGCAGTTGTAGCCATTATTTCTGCTTGAATTTTCACACATAGTTATTCACACATATTTTTCATAATCAAATTTTACATGTTCGCTTATGGTCCTTGGTTCGATCCCAGAGGGCCATTTGCACTCCACAATGCATTTCTTATGGGGATAACGGAAATAAATTTTAGGTACTTCCCGGCATGATATCGACTTCAAACTTTCTAAGAAATTAGATCAGGTCTTAGCAAGTCATTTTGTGCATTAACAGCTTCCAATACTTCCAGGGTTCGACACCAGGCGTCTCTACAATCAGTCACTTCCTGGAGGGCCGTACTCCGCCGCGCGGATTGGCCCATGCAGTGTTGTTGAAAATTCGTTATTATTATTGGGGTAGCAAATTGTTGCAAGGTTTTATTTCAGATTCCTCTTCAGAAAGCTTTAAAGAATAACGTGGTATATATATCTTCATGACCCTCGGAGTCCGTCTCAACTATTTTCCTCGCTTTAGGTAAAAAGTTTCTCTAAAACGAGAGTCCACCATTTTGTTGCATAAAATATGAAATTATTCATTTGCAATCATTAAATTATAGGTTGTGAAAGATAAAGTATAGGTTTATAATGTGGCGTTGTTTTTTATCCAATAACTTACTTTTAATGGATTCAGCATCGTTTTGAAGTTGAAGAATTTCTCGAATAATCGAAGACCGGCATTTTTCGCAAAATTTGGTCAACTTTGACCCCCTTTAGAATTGTAACGCGTGGGAATCAAGCAAAATTATTTCGCAGTTATATGCAAAATTTATACAAGAATGACCATGCGAAGTTTCAAAGTCCGCACTCAAAAAAACCACTTTCGTATTTTTGGCCAGCTTTTTTCGATTCTAGCCCACAGTGTGTCGTTTCAAGTAGTTACAGCCAATATCTCTGCTTAATTTTCACACATAGTTAGAAATGGTGATCTTCTATTGTGCTGCATAGGATGTATTGCCAGAAAGACCCGGGTTCGATGCCAGTTGGTAAATATATCTCCCATATAAAACACATTGGGGTAGTTTTTCATGCACTTATCGAAATGATAGGAACTTCTTGCTTTGCAAGAAGATGTATATTAAGACTCGGTTTAAATGATTAATATTATATTATTAAGAGAAAATTAACTGTCACCATTATTTCAAAAACATTACTTTATATTTTATTCTAAAGCCTAGTGATAAGGAAGTGCCTTAAAAAGTATGGGAATTATATAAGGGTATATTTTAGATTGATAAAGATACTATCAAATGGTAGGAAAAATTTGTTCCGAAGTATTTCATCAACAAATTCAAAGGTTAAGTTGAAATGAAAATTTAAAGAACGATTATTAAAATTTAGCTGTTCACGTGGCAAGAAAAATGTAAATTGGAAAGCTGATTATTTCATTCCAAAGCTCTTGGTAAATTACGTAAGTAACTTACTTGTAATTGTATTCAACTATTTCTTTGGAAAGAAATTGACACTGAAATGTAATCAATTATATTTCACTCAAAGTAACTGTATTCGAGCCCAAAAACTTGTGAGTACTTGAGTTTGATAGTCACCCCATTTCTTTCTCTTTTTCCACCAATATGTATTATTCTATATTCTTCGCTCATAAAGTCTCCATTCTCTTGCTTTGGAAATTCCCAGGGTAAAATTTTCGTTTCGGACTGTTCTTTATCTACAACATGGTGGAAGTTTTGTCTAGATATCTTCAGTATCAAGGGAGATATAGAATTAATCTAAAACGATAATTTTACCATGCCCAGAATTCCGATTCCATTCTTTCCATCGTCTTCTTGATTAATAAAATAATGTCGTCAATCCTAACTAGCAGGAATTTCGTACAAACCATCTTAAAAGAAAAACACTCGATACATCGACCACTCGATGTTTTTTAGACGATGTGGCATCCCTTACAGGAGCTCGCTGTAAGATTTTGAGGCGGATTGAAGCAATCAATTAGATATAATAATGTTAACTTCGTGGACGAGATGTGGACTTTGTCACACCCACCACACCAGATATCAGAAATGGTAAGCTATGAGAGTAAACTTGGGAATGAATTTTCTGCTTCGAAAACTTTCATGAGAATATTAATTGGATATTTTCTTTGTAGTCTTTATCTGTTGCTTTGCTCTGACGTTTGCGGGATCGCAGAGAGGCAATGAGCACACCGATAAGAGGAAGTAATAAGGAGAGTGTAAGATGGGGACAACTACCCTACGACTGAATTATGTAAAAGAAATATATCAAAGGCGCTGTATATATGTATTACAACGACATAACCCCCAAAATTTCTAATAAGTCCAGAATTAAGGGTGGCTTGAGTAGAACCAAGCCCGCCATCTTCAGTCAATTATTACAAACGCTTTAAATTTTAAACAAGCCCGCTAAGTGACGTCTTCGGTGACGTAAGTCGGCGGCAGAATTTAAACTATAATAGGTATTAGAAAACGGATGTTAGATGGCTCTTAAACGCACAGTATCGTAAAGCCACTTCTGAGTATTACTTTCGATAAGGATCATGTAGGTAATATATCACAGCAAATTTAGGCGGACTTCATTAATTACTTTAAGGCAAACATTACGAGTTCCTATGAATTCCCTAATTTTATGCCCCTATTCACTTCTCCCTATGGGTGTGCTCACTGCCTCTCTGCCGCTCTCGGAAACTTTGGATAAAGTAAGAGACTTACTTACGAAAGAAAAGAAAATTGTTATTCGGTTAAATCGAAAAGCAAAGTACTACTTACATTGTTCGGTAGGAAATCATGACTGATATTTTATCGAAGACAGTAGTCGTTTTCGTCCATGTGTGGTCATGGTATGGCCCATTGATGAATTCACAGAGGATGATTAACACTTTTACTGCCAGCGGGCCGATATATCGGCCGTAGCTAGATGTGCGGAAACTGCCACGGGTCGATATATCGGCCCAAATTATTTGACTAACTATTTTGTGATTTTGGCCTTTTCACCGGCTGCCGTCTCATTTACACGCGTATGCTTCATTTCTGTTGCTTATTAAGTTGGTTTCACCTTGTCCTTGCAATATATGTTGATTGTAAACTGTTTCTTTGCCTCGTAAGTTCGCCCGTTTTTTTCGTTACCCTCCAGCATCATACTGCACAGTTTCATTTTGCGTGTATAACAGACGTCGCACTGGACTGTTTTCTTAGTGGCTCTTCGTATTTATTTTAGAGTGTTAGTTTCTAGTTAGATAAGCAAATAATCTTTTTTGGCCCGTTTTTTTGCTTTCTTTTACGTTGTCACATACGGTATATTTCTCTAGTCTCGTATGACGGCTCTCGTCTCGTTTATCGGCACGTGCTTTATATCTGTAGGTTACTAAGATGGCTTCATATTATCCTGACAATATATGCTGATTGTTCACTGTATGTTTATATATATGCTGATCTCGCTGGAGACTGGCCTCGCCTGTGTTTTTTCGTTCCTCTCGGGCCAGTAGTGTACCATATTTCTTGCTGGTCAGTGCTCAAGCTGGACTCTGTTTCCTCTGTGGCTCTTTGTAACTTTACTCTTCTGTCAGTGTCCAGAGAGAGTAGCAAATATTCTTCTAATATTGAGTAAGTAATTCTTAACGAATGATATATCTTATAATTTTACATAATGATAAAATACGAGTTTTCCGTGTTTTATTATCTTTCATTACGTTTTCACGAATTTTCCTGCATTTATATCAGTGACCTTGCTGTTTACCGTCTTTTTCAATATTATTTATCTTTTTGACCTTTCATGACGTCTTATTGTACTAAGAATTGGAGAAAAACCTAAGGTCTTCAATTCCTACATAACTGCAACCTTTTGGAAGAATTATTTCGTTTTACGAATTCAAGTAAATTAGTTTTCCTGAACTATGAATCCCCTTTCTTCCATCCCGTTTTGTGTTGGACGAGTAGATACAGTAATTTACGATGTATAATTTTTCATTTTGATACAACTACGAAGATTTATTTTAGGGTTGTCCCTGTGACCAATGTCAAAGTGTATGAAAAGTAAGGATTTTGAAGGTGCGCTCTTCATTGATGATAACACGGATTTGCCATCAGAGACCTCCGATGAAGAGATTTCTTCTTCTAGCAGTGAAGAATCTTTCGTTTACACCTCAGGGTCAGGGATGACTCATATGGGTCCGAACAAGAAGAGGATAGAAATGCTGATCCAGACGAAAGCGAGTGGGTCGAAGTGAGACTGAATGGTTATAACTCCCCAACGATACCCATTGAGTTTCTAGAGACGCCAGGACCAAAACATACTCCTCAAAGTGATGCACCACCAATCCAATACTTTCGTTTATTTTTTACGTATGCTCTATCGAATAAAATTGTTCAGGAAACAAATGCGTACGCTCGACAATTTCTCAGTGGTTATGGACGACTTACTCCTAATGCTCGTGCAAAAAATTGAAAAAAAAAATAACGGTTGCCGAACTAAATGCTTTCATCGCTTGCACCTTGAACATGGGCCTAGTTAGAAGACCAACGATTGAATCTTATTGGTTCACTCGAAAATCACAATACATCAGATGGGTTCATGAGATGTTTCCTAGAAATCTATTCCAATTGATCTTGAAATTCCTTCATTTAGCTGACGCAAAAAACCTACTTCAGCCGGGGGAATCAGGGTATGATTCTTGTGCCAAAATACCGCCTCTAAAATATGGTACTGAATTCTTATATACTATAAAAAAAACTTGATATATGGAAAAATGCTTTTGTCCAGGCAACAATATACTATCAGCATTGAGGAACTAGGCAGCGAATGGCTTCATGAGAAGCAAAACAAAGTTATTCAACCTGGATCATCAATGACAAATGGTCTCAAAAAACTTATAAAATTGCCACATAAAACAGAAAAGGATTGTTGCCTGTGCAATTTAAGAGGTAAAAAGGGAAGAGAACAAAGAAAAAGATCCAGAACTGTGTGCGGAAAACGCTAAAAAGGCCTTCATGGTGAATGTTTCGATAAGCATAAACCTGAAGAGACCGTGAGTGTAGAGTCAGATAAAATATTTTATATCTCTGGCAAAAATAAATTGATCACTAAAAAATTGTACCGAGGGTGAGAAAACTGAATAGCATAAAAAACTAATACTATTTCATTCCATTTAAATAATTTTTTATATATCATAATGTGATATAAACAGAGGATTTTGATTTTTACTTTCTCCATATACGAAGTATAGAGAAAGTATTGTTTTCATGAAAAAATTCGACTTCGAGATTTTAACGGAAATACATGTTTTGGGGTCCCTAGAACACGTTTTGACCATTTTCGGAATGATTTCTGTGTGTATGTGTGTGTGTGTGTGATAATGGGCGCTCTAACGTGACAACTATTAGTCGTATCAACACCAAACTTCATATACAGTACTGTAGTGTATGCTGTCAGAGTTGATTAGTTTTTGGAGTAAATCGGTCGACCGGAAGTCAGGCTTTATTCATTAAAGTTCATTTCCGGTTTTCAAAATATCTCCATAAATATGATATATGCGTATATTGTATTACTTATAAAAGTTTTAGATAATGTTTTTTACTATAACTTTTGTATTTAACATATTTTTGTATCACCGTTTGATTAGGAGTTATTCGTGAAATACTGATAAACCGGAAGAAGATGATTATGTACTTTGTGGGCGCTCTAACATGAAAACTATTAGTCGGATCAACACTAAATCTCATATATAGTACTTTTATTACAGTTTTTAGAGTTGATTAGTTTTTGGAGTAAATCGGTCAACCGGAAGTCGAGCCTCATTCTTCAAAGCTCATTTCCGGTTTTCATAATATCTCCATAAATATGATATTTATGTATATACTATTATTTATAAATGTTTTAGAAAATGTAATTTACTATAACTTTTGTATGAAACATTTTTTTATATCACTGACTATTTAGGAGTTATTCATGAAATACTGATAAACCGGAAGTTGCTCATTATGCACTTTGTGGGCGCTCTGGGCTCTATGGGCGTAAGGCCAATTTCATCGTTTTTCATCGATCATGTCCAGAAAAACATTATTTATAATGTTTTTGACGTCAAAGATGATAATATATAAATTAATCACTCTTCTTCCAAGTTTAGATGGAATATTGAGTTCGAAATTACTGTCGTAGATAAATATTTACATCTTATATATGGAGAAAGTCATGTGCTGGCCACATCAGATTTTTTACATATATAATAATTATAGTTTTATTATTATTCTTTATTAAAGTTAAAGCCAACCCCCATAATCTATCAATGGTTCTAAGCCCCATAAATATATTTATCATTGGGAAAAAATCTAGATATATTAAATAAAATTAAGTAGTTGAAATAATTTAAAATCTGAAATCTTGCAAATTCCGGAAAATAGCCATGGCAGTCTTCGTACATCCCACCCGAAATGGGCTGGCAGCAAAAGGGTTAATAGCGTGTCATGATTTTTATACATTTACGTTGGTATCCCGCGAGCCGCCCTAAAGCGTATGGTAGGGGAAGTAAAACACAAAACTACCTAAATGATTTTCATGTAAGCGCACCTTATACTATTCGGAAAATGAGAACAAAATAGTTCATTTGTTCTCGCAATAATCTCCCGATATTTTTTTTCCGTCCGGCTGCGAAAATCGCAATAAAATACTATATGTCATATTGATATTTTTCCACGAGAAAAGAACAGCAGAATAATGAAAAATGTTCAAAATATAAATAAAAAATTTCAAATAAGCTTACCCGATGCCACAATTTGGCAATAGTTACTTGAAAAGTCCTTTCATTCATTGAAAAAATGACTTTAAAATGGTTTATTTTAATGAAATCGTTTAGCATTGAGTACATCAGTATTCAACCTGATAACAGGAGGCATACTCTTTCATTATAAGAATGCAGTGAATTGTATAAAACCTTTCTCTTCTTGTATTAAAATATACGAACGAAGTAAGGGAGGTTTCCGTAGGAAAATTATGAATTATATTCACTGGCGCGAATTCTGAAACTCTCTTCACTCGAGCGTTAATGTCATGGCATTATTTAACCCTTTCTCTTCACCCCTGGACCACTCTCCGCTATTCATCACGATAGATTGCAGCCGCTGTCCTTTCTTTACCCTTTCGAGCACTTTCCAATTTCCACGAAAAATACATATTCTGATAGAGGACTTGGAAAGCGGCCACCATCTGTAGGATGATGTGTCTAAGTCTGGATGATTTTATATTTAGAGAGAGTTTATTGGTTGAACGTTCAGGGTGGAATTCAATGGAGACAGTTACGGCCTCTATCTTAATCGTTGTCTTTTACTCTTTGGAATAAGATTTCAACAACGTAATCGTCAACTGTTACCACATAAAACTACGTGGTGATTTTTTACTTTTTACACGACAAGTAACTCCCGGCACTGAATGCTGTTCTTTAACGTAGTATATAAAGTAAAGCTTTGACGCCCGTCTTAAGAATAACATAATTGGCCATTAGTGAAACACCCTAATAGTAGTAGTATTACTATTTAATGACCTTTCTCAGTTGAGGTAATTTTCCACACAGACAAAGGAAGACATTCAACCTAACTTCTCATGTTGAAAGCCTCACTTAAATTTTTGGGCTTTTGGCAGGAAATGGTAAATGGGTTGGCCGTTTAAACCGAACTTCCGCCTGAATAAATTACATATAGTGAAGACAAACAACTAACGGAGATTAATTTTTATTCTCTTACACGACAGGAACAAAATTTAACGGGTATGGGAGAACAATAAATCTCAGGAAAATGTTTTGAGGAAAAAACCTGGATTATATAATATTTTTTCAAGAAAACATCTCGCCAAAAGTAATATATTTTTATGAAATTCCTAGGAATAAATCTAGTTTTCAGTGACAAACTATATTATGCGAAAGGTTATCACCAATACTAATCGATCATTTTTTGTTTCGTCCATGATCAATTGCAGTTAACCATGAGCCGCCTCTCACAGTCTGGTTGGTACAGTCCTGGCCAAAATTAACGCAGCACCGGCCGTAAGGATCACTAGGGAGGTGCGCGTTAATTTTGGCCAGGAGTGTACATTAATAATATTTCAACTATCAGTTAATTCTTCACCATAGATTTTGTTTTGCTTGCTTGAGTAAGCTTGAAAATTCAAGCTCATTATATTTTTTTCGACCGAGTGGTTAGCGTGCTCGCACGGTATCGCTCCAACTCCACGGTCCCGGGTTTGAATCCCAGTTAGTCGGATTTTTCCGATTTGGGGAAGGTCTTTTGTGATTGTTATTTTAAATACCTACCAATGTAAGAGTCCAGAATATGGATGTTTGCGGGGTATTTGAAATTAATTTTATAAAAATATCTCCATGCTACCTATAAGTACCTATTGTTATGTATTCAACTTCTATTTAAGGTTAAAAGATGACTATTTTTCTTTTCAGGCTGTATCAGTCATCTCAGTGTTCTTCGTCGTCATCTCCGTTCTTTCGTTTTGCCTCAAGACTCATCCGGACTTCCGCGTCCCCACCCTCCGGAACATAACCTTCGCGTACACCTTCGACGAGCCCATTCCAGACCTCAGCACCGCTTCCGAAGCCCCCTTCACTCCGACAGTCGACCCGTACCAGAAGACGCCCAACGCCACGGGCAAGAGGGTCCCAAGAGCCGCAACGCCTTTCGCTTCCACTGCCGCCGTCACCGAAGGCCTTTCCGTGGTCTCCACCTCGCATTCGACTCAACCCAACCCCTCGACGACCGAAGGGCCTTCGACCACGAGACCGACGGCGCAGACGAGGAACATTCGGTCGCATCCATCGACAGACCCCACGACCGCCTCGCCGTCCACCGCAGGGACTAATGCCTCGACGGTGAGTTGAGTACGCCACGGCATTCGATGAGATACAAAGCCGTCCTCTTAGCTTGCTAGGCTTCCAAGAAAGAAGGTCCAGGGTTCGAGTCCTGGATAACCGGATTTTTCCGGCTAGGGCACGGGTGTTTGTGATCGTCGTGTGTGTACATGTTATATTAAGACGGGTATAATTGGGGGCACCTGTTTCCGTTAAAGAAATATTAATAAAGAGAGGGTTCAACTGCAGTTGAACGCCAACGATTTCCTTTGTTTCTTTATTTAATCACCAATGACGATTCCATTTCATTATCCTGACACGACCTTAATCAAAGGCGGAACTAAATACGGTAATGGAATTGTGCTTTTCATCCGCAAAGTAAACCTTCAGGCAAAACTAGAATGACGATTTGCCTACATACAAGTTTTTAAACATAAATTGACTGAATAAAATAAAAGGGAGAACATTAATGAAAGAGATGAAATGGTGATGACGAAGTCAATAGTTTGGACTCCATACTTAAAACATTATTTGTCAGATCACTGCATTAAGATACAGAGTTCTTCTCACAGTTCATTGCCTAGTTCTATGTCATTTTTACTATAGATTTTGGAATCTGATAGAGGTTTCTAATTGCAACATCTTGATTTCTTAACAGGCCACTCCCACCCCTTCCTCCACTAAGGTCCCAAGCAAGAAGCCGAGACCCAAAGATGAGTTAAGTGGGGACGGAATGGCAGCGGAGTGGGCCGTAGGCCTCGGTGGTTACGCAGGCAAGAGGTCGGGGGACGATGCAGGGGATGAGGTGACACCGGGGAAAAAGAAGAGAAAGAAGGTGGTGCAGAGAGCGTGGACGGTGTGGAAGGAAGGTTCCGAACCACATCCTGCATTCCTCTACCTCGAACTTGCCTGCAACGCGTGGTTCACGGTCGAGCTGTCCATAAGGGCCGCCGTGGCCCCTGACGCTGCAGCCTTTCTCCTCAGATCCCCCGTCAACGCCATCGACCTCTTAGCCACCATCTCCTTCTACGCAGACCTCTTATTCCGGCACCTGTACTATTCCTCGTCAGAGAGCCGGCACACCAACCTCGGAGGCGACGGCGCGGTGGTTGTGGCAACCAGCACGACGACGGTGCCGCCGCCACCCAGGCAGCCATCGTACTACTCGCCGTTCTTCTCGTCTTCCTCGCCTCATTTGGAGAACGCGGACTTGCTGGAGTTCTTCTCCATCATACGGATAATGAGGCTGTTCAAGCTAACGAGACATTCCCCAGGGCTCAAGATACTCATACACACTTTCAAGGTAAGAAACGATTCAGTCACTTTTAAATAGGTCGACTGCTTGATTGCCCAGTGCTCTCCAACATTTTATCATCCAAAGTAAATTAGTGTATTGTACCTTGTAACTTTAAGACATCTTCATTCACGAGGAACTTATTCCTATCTGTCGTAAATGTGACATGGCTAAAGCAATTTAGCTTCGATATCTTATCAATCCATAGTACCCACCTGCAATACGTGAGAATCAAAGGGGTGGCTTATTTCTCAATGCTTGTTACTCAGATGGAATCCGCACGAAAATGATTTGATCTCGTAGCTAAAGCACGTACAACGCGAAGCCACTTGTTTCGTCAAAGGATACAAAGGAGTAATAGCAATGTATGAAAGACGATGGAAACCACAGGCTCTGAATTAATAGTGATGTATTCAATGACATTCGTGAAATTGTGATTCCCGATCTCAGTGGGTGCGATTTTGGATCTCAGACGTCAAAAAGATTTCAGACGCCGAGTCTGGGTAGACGTAAAGCGAATAGCTATTAATAGCCGTATTTCCAGATAGATAATTAGCAACTTCCGTGTTTTTACACTCCCTTCCATACGCCGTTTGGTGGCTAGCAATCTGATTATGCAAATGCAAACTGATATCATATAATGACAAAACTGGTTCAATTGATTCCTATCGAAGTCGCCTGAAGGTGGAACTGTCAATACGCGTATTAGGGGGCGACTCTGGGTATCGGAGTCTTCGAGAGTCTCCAGTGGAAATTAGCCTCTAAATAATATACAAGGGAAATAATAATAATGCCGTCTTTTTATGGGCGAATTTTAGCCTATGAAGGCTATTCCTCCAATTAACCCCTTTTTATAATAGAGGAGCGAGGACCACAGAATCCAAGAAATCATACAATTGGAAGAAAATTCCAAGAATACTTTTGTTAATGGGGCGTAAGAAAATTGATAAGATTAATGAAATAAAAATAACCGACAATTTTGTGTGAACTACAGCTGGAAAAAGAAGCATTTAAATTAAAATGGCTTTACTAATTTACAAAAATATAATCTATTTAAAAAAAATTTAAAATACATTTCTCTGCGTTTAAAAGAAATTTTATTACTACAAACTTGGATAGTTATTAGAAACGATATTTCAAGCTACGTTCCTTACCCTAACCTCTCTCTCAAGGCACTTTGGATGCTAAAGATGACTCAGATCGCTCTACAGGAGATGTCAATGATAAACGTATTCCACCTTAAGTTTTTCGTGAATAAGACCCCGAGATATTCAATGGACGAAGCAACTACGTCTCGAGGAATTTAATTAGAGAGCATTTACTTACATCCATCTGAGCAACACCGAGCATTCAAACACAGCTATAAATACGTGACTGTAACCGTATACGCAAGAGCACATCTGAAAACAAAATCTTGATTATCCTCGGCGCAGTTCCACCTTGATTGTCTCTTCAGCAGATTTCCGTCTTTGGATTGACGTCTCTTATCCTATTCGGTGAATTGGGACAAATAAGGTCAACAGCTTCACTTCATAATCTGTTATTCATTCCGCTTCGATCCGAGTACATATGGAAATTTCCATTCATTAACTTGCAATAGCTCAAACGACTCTTACACCTTATTTTTCGAGGATAATAATGTTTTACTAAGTATAAAATATTAAAAATAATATGCTATTATATCTTTTAATATGGCTCCCGATACTTCTAATTATGTTGGAAATTAAATATAAGAATCTAAATCGCATCGTTGATACAGATCGTACTAGAAACTATCAAATTGTAACACCCAACTCAAATGAAAATCATATTAATGGATTCCGTAGTTTGTCTGTCTCATGGTACATACGTTTGTGAGTTAATCAAAATGAATGGACCATTTTTCTTGAACCATTCAATCTATTTCCACCAAAAATTGCTTACTTGCTCTATGCCACACGGAAAATATGGCTGCGAAAGAAAGTGTGTAGTTCGACTTCAAACCGTTTGGAGTATCTTTCAAAAGAAATGCAAGTTATTTTAAACTCCTTGTCGGTTTATTTACTTTAACAAAAGTAACTTTAAATAATGCTATATATAGGGAAAATTATCAGTAGAAGGGGCATTGAGAACAATCTTATTTTATCTTTATTATGGCAATTGCGATTAAAAATCATGAGAATATCTCTGTAAAAACGATAAGTTTGCATACTTTAAAAATAGAAACAAAATATTCGACGAAATTATCGTTCCTTTGTTTAATATCTCGAGTTTGAAGATTAAGAAATGAACTTTTGGAAAAAATAATGACGCAAATCCGATATTTTGTTTAATTATGAACAAATGTTATTCTGTTTTAAATAGAATTCGTGACTATTAGATGGCATAAGAATGTAGTCATCTGCTGTTTAATTAGAGCTTATTGATAGCAAAGCTTAACAGTTGTGCAGATTTTGACCCACCAGCTCAAAGCTAAACTTAGACAATTAAGCGAGAATAAATACAAATATTTTGCATGCTTAATATACAAGTCTATCGATTAGTGTTTTATTAATAAATTTAACAATGGATATCTATTTTCTTTCCAGGCCAGTGCCAAAGAGCTAACCTTATTGGTGTTCTTCCTTGTGCTGGGAATTGTGATCTTCGCTTCGCTTGTTTATTACGCTGAAAGAATACAAGCGAATCCTAACAACGATTTTAACAGCATCCCTTTAGGTGAGTTCGCAAGTATTTCATTTTCTCACGATTTTCTCACTTATATAAATACCAGAAAATTCAAAACACAAATATATGCTAATTTCATCTATTTTACCTTAGATCACCATCAAAGTATGATTATTAGATTATTTAATTAAAATAACAACTAACTGTACTGAAAGTACGGTAAATAACTCAGGTAGTTAGAGGAAATGGGAAGTCACGCCTAACTTGAACACGGGTCCAGATGTTTCACTGTTTTCCTCCAGTAGTGATGCTATTGAAAGTGGAAGATTTGAATTCAAATCTCAGTCAGCTAATGGTTTTTTTATTTCCTCTTATGTTTGGTATTCCCAAACACAAAACACTGCGAATTTTATTTGAAATCCTTTACCTCTTTGGATATTCAAGTCCTAATGTATCTATTTTCGTTCTTTCAATGCAGCTAATTTGTCCATAATTTAATTTGATGGTTTTCTTCTCAGGCTTTCTCAAAAAGAATCGAATGTCCGAATTTTACGCCAATTGCAGAAATGTTGTGATCCATTTACAAGCTTCAACGTAGCACGTCATTCTAGTTTTCAACATACCAATATTACAGATATGCAACTACATATAACTATATATACAATATTACCGATATGCAACTACATGTAATGCTCAACGTTCGTTTCAGCTCTTTGGTGGGCCTTGGTGACGATGACCACGGTTGGATACGGTGACATGGCTCCGAAGACCTACGTGGGAATGTTCGTGGGCGCCCTCTGCGCTCTCGCTGGAGTCCTCACCATCGCTCTTCCAGTCCCCGTCATCGTCTCCAATTTCTCCATGTTCTACTCTCACACTCAGGTAAATCTAAACCTTCTATCCCATGTTTATGTCAACATCTGCAAACTACATTTCAACTTGAAGAGGGGTCGCATAAAGCGTTATATTTTACAAGGACTAGCAATAGCACCAACTTACCTTCTCCTTTTTATTACGATGAAGATAACATATGTAACACCGTAGAAGATATGATATTTTTCCTCTGAAGAAGTGCAATATCTAAATTCACTGACCAAAGAAGCCGAAGCTCAAATTATATCTCCTTTCAAAATTCAAAAGCTATGACCTTGGAAATAAAGGCATTACCCGTCATATTATCGTAAGTAATATAATAAAAGCTTTAGAATTAGTAAATTTTATGCTTCGGTTTTCTAAAATTAATGTTTGTATGATGTGATGTTTTCCGTATGGAATTATAGTCTTTGTTTTTCGCTTGAATTGCAAAAGTCTTTCAGTTAGAGATGGACAAAATGACCCAAACGTCATTGAGTGACAAAATAATTACGCAAGCCCATTCCGACCCAGTCATAAATTAATCGTACAGTGTTCAGTACATACATGTATACAATTAAACATTTGATAGTAAATCAGGATTTACTTTGAGTAGTTTACTCGGAGAAAACATGAGCAATTACTCTGTATAATATTGAGCATGCTTAGATTATGTGGCAAAAACACAAAAATAATTTTCGTTCAAACTAAGCCAGCTTAAAATTTATAGTATTTTAATTATACTTAAAGAATGTTAGCTATGTCATAAATAACGTGAGTGTTACAGATTATTAATTAAGTATTTCGACTACTTAAGTTTTTAAACATTTTTGACAATTTTAGTTTTAAACTTTTAAAACTAAACTACTTTCGGATACACGATTACAGTAACATGAAATAATCAAAACCATTGGCAGTTTTAAGCCTAAGGATCCAAAAATATACCAATATTTACTAAAGAATAAGCGAAATCACGTAGATTGTGTGATATAATGATATGGTATGTGATGATTAAACGGCAAGGAGCATGTTTACCAAAATGTCATTAATGTATGTCCTCATAGGCCCGCTCTAAGCTTCCGAAGCGACGTCGTCGAGTGCTTCCAGTTGAGCAGCCACGGAGGAACAGAGAGAGAGGACCTGGAGGCGGAGGCCCAGGGGACAACCCCCACCGGAGGGTGAACGCTTTGAGGCACCCGGGACAGCTGCTCCTGCCTCCGCCCCCGACCCCACTCGGAGCACTGCCCTCCTCGGCTCTCTTCAAGGACCCCACGACCTCGGGGAAGCTAGGTGGGAATAAGCTACTTCTTTTCGTCGCATTACGGGGAGAAAATTGGCCGAAGATTCATAAGGAATGGAAAACAGCGGAGGAAAGCTGATTATAAGTAGAAAGGGGTGGAAATTGGATCTCGAAAGTGATTTCTCCTCTTTCTTTTTTCCATTCCATCGGCGGAACTTTTTCTCTGGAATACGTGACGAATCCCCCGTTTAGCCTTCCGTAATTGATTTAAGGGATCGACCTCACCCAAGTATTTGTAGCGCGGATTTCTATTTCCATTAAAGACAACAACGTCAAGGGCTGCGCCGATTCATGCTTAATTGGAAGTCTTCGAGAATTCTGGATTAGGTTCGTTCATTAGGCAGAAAATGGGATGAAGAAGCAATATTTTCATTGCCATCTTTTGAATTGAGGCTAGTTTTCAAAATCATAAATGCTAATCTCGAGCAAAAGTAAATATGTTAAAGAGGCGGAATTATGAATAATATAATAAAAAAATGACAATGAAAACTTATGCCACATAATCACTTTCATTTTACGGATGAATCCTTATGACTGTTGAAAACTGTGTACGATTCAGTGTAATAAGCAAGAATGGTAATAGGGCCCTTATTTGGAAATTGATGTTTCCCAGGATGTAAGGGGACATGCTAAAAGCATACGTTTATTTCCCCCTTAAATGTTTCTAATTGTACAGAAACTATCTTTTTCTTATAAAAGGAAAGAGTAAAGAGGATACAAGATCGAATAGAATGTTATTGACTATAGCAACGTATTATAAAGTGTTTAATCTTTTATTTTAACTACTACGAAAGTTACCTTTATTTATGACTGCAAAGACAGATATTATACTACACATTAAGCGCAGGCTATTCTTCATTTATTTGTGATGCCCAAACTGTAACAGTCCCAAAGCCGCCGTGCTTTCTCTCGCTGTGTATTTCCTTCATTAGCTTCATCCGTGGACTTCTCTTTGAGTCATGCCCTTTAACGTTGACACCATTTCACACATTGCACTCCTTTAAAAGGCACTCAATTCCGCAGGGAACGTCAACGGTATCAACGTGATAGCCGGACTCGCCTTGCAGCCTCCGCAACTGCCTCCTCTGCATTCGCTGGGCCCCCACCCGGCCCTCTGCACGCCGCCCCACGCCTCTGCGGCCTCTCTCTTCTCCGCCCCCGGACTAGGAATATCAGCAGGCGCAATGGGTGAGCATTCTTTATTGTGTCCGCATTGGTACGCGACATTTACTTTAAGAATCTTTTCAGGTGTTACAAAGACTTTAAAGTTGAATCCAATAATAGGTGTTCTTTAAGTCAAGAAGAGAAATGTTACCTTCGAATATAATCGGAGGTTGAGGTGCATTTCTTATTACACTCTAAAACTACTTCAAAGTAGTTTGTCTTATAAGCCGGAATCTGTGCACAAAGCAGAAATTCTGTGTCTTTGTGGGTTTGTCCTAGATTGGAGGCCACATCGTTCGTCAAATTTGCTTCAAATTTTATATAAGTGCCCTCTGCGACCTGGAAGGAATCACTGTCGCCTTTTTATTCGACAATTTTACGGGGTTCGAACCCAGATCGCTCAGATAGTTTTCCATAAAAAATACACGTAAAACTTATTTTTATCGAATGCAGGTTTTATTTCCTTCGCAAAATTAAATTAGAAGGAATAGTTTCACATTAAAAAGAAAAACATCGAAAGAAAGAAAATCAAATGAAAATTCTTATTTTATTAGTGGAATCTTACTTTCGATTAGAATTTGAGAGAATATTGGTGAGATATACAATACTGTTGTGAAAATTCGAGGTTGTAAACAACTCATCCCCCTGACGTCCGATCCCATTGTTGAATCCGAGCTCATGTGTTATTCGGTAAGAAAACTCGAGGACCTTGTTTGGACCCATAAAGCCTAAACAAGAATTTTCCGATACAACGCACCGAGAAGACGGTCCTAGTAGGAACATTTTGTGGAATCGTGTACCACGGTGTATGCACTGAAAGCCGTAAAATGGCTTATGCTAGGAGAATTGGAAGATAAATTACAAATTGTAATTCAATGTTAAACAGAATTCGGAAAGAAGACGGCAAATTATTATTTATTCAAATTCCATCAGAGGTTAAGTTATTTAGAGTGAAGACGCATAGCAAAGAGTGATTTATCTATGATTAACGAGAGAAGTAACTAGAATTGCACAAAATGTAGCATCCCAAAATTATCTATCTCATAATTAATTCTAGTTAAAAGTAATATTCTTGAATGTTTAAATAATTTTCAGCTATCAGCCGTCATTTAACATAAATAATTAATTAACTAATTAAATTAGGGTCAATATGACTCCGGTAGAAGTACTTCTTTGAGTAAAATACTAGCTTTTAAAGATATTTCAATCCCAGTTTGAGTACCGAGAGAGTTTTTCCGCAAATTAATTATAAATGACGTAATTATAATGGATAAAGAAAACTGTCAAGTACCGTCCTTACTAATATTTTCAACATCAATAATAGAGAAATCCTTCCGCAGCTTACAGTCGATGTGTTTATCACTAAATAGTCACCATGGTGATGAAAATAAATAAATTCCCGCCATTCGTAATTTCTCCTCATTAGTGACGAATTGACTCGTGAGAAAAATCGATATCGGACCATTTGTTGGATAATTAGCAACCACGAGTATAAAAACATACAAATCTTTTCACAATTAATATTAATCACTTAAAATGTCATGCCGCACAGAGCTCATATTCGCAGGGAAGCGTCGGCTTGCAACTCCACTGCGCTTTGAGCAGCATTTACCGTAATTAACTTAATTGAAGATAAACAGAGGAATCTCATCGCAGAGGGCACATTAAACGATTGCATTGCGGCAAACGTGGCATTTACATAAACTAATGAACGTGTCAGTTTGTTGCAAATGCGTTTACACTGCTTTGATGGATTTTATTGCCTCCTGAAGAACGTCATTAAAGGACTATCATAGTGGAACTGTGCCGTACTTTGGAGTGGGAACAGTTTTGCATCGTAAAAGCTTAAATTATCCAGTGATCAATCGTTTATATGACAGCTCTATTTCAAAATACTCTAACGGATTAATCATGAATGGGATCTCATTATGAATGGATGAAATCTTATATTTCTGTAGCAAACTTTTATTAAATATATATGGACTCTAAAGTTAATCACTTCTATAATAACAACATGATTTTGATTCTCTCTATTTCTGAATGCTTGGAAAGGTTACGCAGTTTCATTTTTGTTGCGATCAAGAGCGTAATACATTTATAAACGAGGAGATAAAAAGTTTGTTATTGAAATTAAAGAGTTTTCTCATTTCATTCATTTCATTTTCTTCTTTCGTACTCGTTGTATAATTGGGCGAAAATTATTTTAATAACAATCCAATTTGAATCTTACATGTGTAAACTGGGAGAGATGAAGTACTATAATCGCATAACACATGTATTGGTAGCTGTTTTCTATTCTAAATAAATTTCATAACTATGGCTTATGCTATAAAAATGAGTAATTGAGGTAATTTGTTGTATATTCTCTTGGTTACGCTTTTTCGTTTAGGAGTGAGGCATTTGGCCGCCACTTCTTCGCCGCGAGATACATTTTGACATCGCTGTTTTGCCGTCGCCATTTTACGAGGAATAAAATTATAACCAATATTTGGAGAAAATTTCAGAGTTTTTCTTTCAGTAACACAAATTTTTATTGAGATTCTTTATACGTAATCTAGAATCAGATTAACTCCTGATGATAATGTGAATGAATTCAAATCGGATCTATTCATTAGTTGGGTAGGAATAAGATGAGTATTAGTGAAGTATTTCATATGACCAAGAGATGACTAATGTAAATCTGAAATATCTTTCAAAGTTTCAGAATGACGACTCCTGGATTCCAATAGTGGCGTCACTTTTGGATGGCAATACCTGTTTTTTACGTGCCTTCATATTTCATATGTTCATCATCGCCCATAAACGCTATTTGAACTCCCAAAAGGAGCCTTGAACTCCTCCTGATTGCTGTATGAAGCTGCATTCATCGACGAATTATGCATAAGACGCCCAGCAAAAACACGGCGATTATTCACCTTCGTTACGGTTCATCCATAATCTATAATGCGATCATTAATTTAATGGAGGGATTCATTATTGACCATTTGCAGCTACTTTCTCCCTCTCATTTGTGACAATGACCGTTTCAACAATATGGTAATCGGTAGAACGAACTAATGTAGTTTACCGTTCATTTATTCGAATAAATTCAATGAAGTCGTAAATATCCATGTTGCTATGCGGTCAACATCGGTTGCCAAATCAATTATTCCAATACTATAAGTATATTAAAGACTAAAACCAGGGAATTTTAATCAAATAATTTAAGTAAATTGACAACTACTTGAGCGAATAATGTGATAGTGTCGTAATGGTGTTGGTGAAGCAACGTTTGAGCATTACCGGTAAGTGTGACTAGTTTCTTATTTATCTCAATTTAAGTTTGATAAAGTTCAGTCATATATTTTGAGGTATTTGCAATGTAGAACGATGAATAGTTTGTTCTTCTATTTACAGCATTTTTAAGTCCTCTCGTTCGAAAAAGGAGCATTTAATTTTGTTACGTAAAACTTTTCTCATTTCTATACATCGCCAAGTTTTCTTCTCGTGTGTTTCTAGGGGTGTGCAATAAATTTAGTAAATACTTTACTTTAACACGCTAAAAGTTACTGAAGCGTCTGTGAGGGGACATTTTTTTATTTTCCCGCAAGCTAAAATTCATATTCATGAACAAAAGTCATATCCCTATCTGACAGCTCTATGGTTTTCTATGCCAACTTTTTTTCAATAAATATGACAAACAGATGTTCTCCGTTGTTCTCGAGGCTTTAAAAGATAATAAAAATTTAAAATATCGATTACTTCCATAGAAATCTAGATCGATGAAAACGAAGCCAATGAAATTATTATATTCTTCTAGCTATTTGATTTTTTTGGAATAAGGGAATAAAAAATACACTTGTTGTGGATATCGAGTTTCCATAGCGACTGTATGAGAGGATATTCCGCTTCCAAAGTATTCCGATTGCAAAGACAACGTTGCAGAAAATGTGTTCCAATTGTTCTCTAAAGTAGTTTTTTGTGCTCGTAGCTGATCAGGTTGTTGCGGGGGTGGATTTTGTTTTAAAATTTGTTCAAAATATTACACAAATACTGAGTCTAATATTCTTTATTTATAGTCTATTTTTGTAACTTTTTGTAATGGCGAAATTTTGACTTCCTACGATCCAAAATCAAATATTTTGATTCACATCGTTCTCCACTTCAAAGGTATGCACTGTAAATAAATAGTTACTTAAAAGAAAGTCACGTGTTATGAAGGAGATTTCACTAGAGCTTACGTGAAGAGAAACGGGAGTGAAGGTGCTTATTTAGAGAAAGTGCTGTTTGATTCTTACGAATTCACTTACGCATTCTGCTTTTATGGTAATTAGTTTCTGTAAATATATCAATAATTAATTCCAATTCTTTTAAGCAATAAGTTAGTTGAAATTAGCAATATTTCAAAAATGACGACTGGTAAAAAAATTACGCTATCATAGCAGCCCGTGATTTAGACAATATTCTCTCACATCGGTTACTAAGCTTCATTTTAAATGGTTTTCCAATAAAACATTTAGCGTAAGGAGTTATTAAGAATTATTACCTCCCTTTCAGCCCTCAACCAGAAACCTTAGAGAGGCCATGCGACTTCCTAAGTAAGATGAGGAATTCTTGCTTTTGCTATCTTTACTGTGTTAGAATTTTACCAAAGGACATGATCGTGCAGAACAATGACTCATTAAAAAGACTCTTTTCATAGCGTAGAAGAATGTGTGGCGACGATGTTAACGGTTGCATTGCGTATGTCTCAGCAACTTTCATATCGCCAAAGGTACAAGACTAAGACAAAAGCATATATAACATCTTGTCTATCATGTCCATAAATGGAAACGCAGAACCACAAGGAATACCTGCTTCCTTCGGCAGTTGGATAGCAGTTTTAGGCAACTTATCATCCTTCGGACATTTTGATTTCCGATCGAAAATTCCGACGCGATATAGCAAACGCCGCTTCGAAATCACTTTGATTGAAATCCATCGGACGAAATGAAATTCCGACGAATTCCATTTGCCTCGATTTGTAAAAGAAATACATTGCGATCGTAGCGTATGAATATGGAATCCTTTTGCCTGTTGCCATTGTCTCTGTGTGAAAAGGGGGACAGACTGTCGGGAATTCCATTGAAAGGGAGATTTTTATCGGCCCTGAACTTGCTCCACTTCTTGTCGCTTACGAATAAATCCTTGAAGTTCGTCCAGGTTTGACGTCCCTGTTCTCGTAAAGGGAATGGCTTTCTTGGCTTTGTAAAGGATGTACCGAAATACTCCTGGGATCACCAACCAGAACATTGGGAGGTGATTCGATAGTCCTTTTTTGTCTGCAAGTAGTGGTACGTGACACCATTACTGTAATTGATAAAAACAATGGAAACAGAAAGAATTACATTAGGTGTAGTTTCAGTGTCAAACTAAAATAAACAAATGCCCATAGGCTTTTATGTCCACTCTGCTTCGCTTTTATACAGTGGATGCGAAACTGTTTCTTTAGAATGAGTCCAAAGATGCCACGCTAGATCGAGCATTACACCTTTTAAATAAGTCATCGCTGTCGTATCATTAGTATGAATACTAATGAATTATTATGATAAATTACATAAAAAAGACTCAAAAAGAAACATAATGCTACAAAACATTGTAAATTTGTCTAAGATGACACGCTGTTAAAGAAGACATTACAAAAATTATCGCAGATTAGTGATAATATCTCCTATACCAGCGCCAATGTTTAGTACATAAATATGTTCAATGAAAACTGTTCGTAAATAAAGCTTCCACATTTCTGCTGCTTAATTTTCCGTGAAATTTTCTAGCTAATATCCTTTCTATATTTTCCGATTCATCTCCTTGTAACATAGTTTTACTTTCTATCTTCCTTTGTCTATTTCCTTGGATACTGCCTTAATTTATTTTCTTGATTTTTCCCTCTCCATCTAAAGATTTATGCTCGCAGTATTTTAATCTCCCATTTCCTCTATCGTTTGTATATTGCATTGATTGAAACCATCTCTCGTCACACCATTTCCAGAACTCTTTGTTTTCCTATGAATACAATTTAATTTTTCCGATTTTAATTTTTTTAATCTTTCGTCAAATAGCATCTTGTACAAACACTGTTGTCCCGACAAAAAATGCAACTGCTAAAGTTGAATGAGTTTCTTTTGTAGTTATTCAGGTAAATGATTTACCATATAATCAATTGAGTTAGCAATCACTTTGTGGAACTCCGTAAAGGAAGGAGAAGAAATGACTTACGTTAGTCACAGTTCCATAAGAAGAAAATTTATTAAGAAACGATCAGTTTCTAAGGTCTAGTCTAGCCTACTGAGACTAAGTATTTTCTTCTCCTTCCAAATGGTTTACCATTAATTTATCATATTCCTGTACAGAAGAGCGAGATAATTCTAGTGTCTGAATAAAGACATATCGGTGTAGTTAATATTAGCATCTATCAACAAACTCCAAAAGACAATTTCCGTTCCTCATCAAGTCTCATGGGTTCTCCAAATGTATTTCACGTGAATTATAGCCTTAAGAGTGGACAGCAGTGTACAAGGTTTTAAACTAGACGTCATCAAAACGAGCATTTTATAACTAGATACATTTAAAACAATATGGAAGACGTAAAGGAGCTTGTTATTCGTAGAGTGTCGGAGTTTACCGATATGAAGAATTCTAAATTCATTAAATACAAATTTCGATTATAGAGGTGAATATTACTGTCGTTATCAAATTTTTTGACCATTTCCATATTTCCTATGGAAGGGAGCAGAGCAGACTGGGGTCCTTGCTCTTCTGGAGTGAACCCGAGCTTCCCGTTGCTTCCTGTTCCCCATTTGCCCCCTCTGCAGCCGAGACCTGCCACTGTTGGCGCTGGTGATCATCTACTGCTCCCCATTCAAGTAAGTGCTTTCCTATTTTTCATTATATTTATTATTTCATCGCATACGTCAGAAAATAAAATCATACAGTACGCGGACTTAATGAGTAATTCAATCTTCAATGCAAATTGCAAAATAACTCTTACACTTATTTGTATGATATTCTGTTCTACGAGCTAGATAAAGAAGAGCTGCCCCTTTCCCGACTCTCGATTTTGGGATGGCATGGCATTTTAATTTTCTGGTCGAATACAATACATTGATCTTCTATAGTTTGATCAACAGGATATATTTGATTTTTCTATTCCTATTTCATGAAAAAATGTTTCGTTGAATTTTATCACAAAATTCCTGTTCCTGGCAGTCATTATCCGCACGTTAATTCTTTTAATTTTGATATGTAAGTTAAATTTCAAAAGGTGTTAAAGGGGAAATTAGGAGCTAGGAAGTATTACGCCATTATGCACCTTTTGCGTCTTAGAAAGACATGGAAATTGCATTAGAGTGTACATTTTGTTGGCCTCTAATTCGGTTCCATGAAAAGAGATGGACCTATGGAATCACGTGCAGCACTAGCGTGGAACTGTTACCTTGATTTCAACTGACTCGATAAGGATAAGTAGGCAAACTGCCTCATTCCTCATCTTGTCTAGTAAGCCTCATTCCTTCCCCAAAGTCAGTATTGGTGAGTATGAGTTTGCAATCAGTTTTTGGGATAATTCATATGGCGTAATAAAACTAATACGTTTACGCTAAATCAGAAGTATTTCTGTGATTTAAATGTTATATAGTATTATCAGTAGTTATTTATACATTCTTTATTATTATGCAACAAATATTAAAGCTCAGAAATGACATGTTTGCCATGAAATAAATTACCAATTGATGCCCATTACAATAGTCTTTCATCCGTTGCTACGACACAGCGTTGATACAAAAGATAGAGGCACTATTTTAAATTTAAGAGTTGAATTTTTTTATCGGAAATGACTCAGAAAGATAGAGGTTATGTGTAGTGTCAGTTAAGCGAAGCCCCTATTCCTCCTTGTATCTTGCCGTGCTGCAGAATCGGGTGAGAGCATTTTGTGAATTATCACGACCTGGATCAACCGCTTTAAAGCTTTTGGCCCCGGAATCTGTAATAAATTTATCGGACCTCTCTCTGCGCCAGCTTATCCTTCTGCTGTCATTTTTGCCCCACTATCGCAATACGTTCAAAAATTCATGATAGTGCGATACAGAAAAGGGTCATAATTCTCTTATTTCCCAGCGGAAATGACGTGAAAGGGTCTAGCATTTCACGAAGAATGCAATGCCTCGAGGGATTATTTATATATTTAATTTCAAAAGTTTTAAGTAATGCTATTAATTGAATTCTTCAGAGGACTAAGGTTTATGGAAGAGCCACATTCCCTTTAATTATTTGAAAGTTTTTCTTTAGTTTATTTATAACTCAACAATATTCACACGCTTTAATTCTTTCATGATTTATCGATTTAAATTATTAGCATATAATTGTTAGAAGGATATAGATGAAGCAATGTCCCGTCATCATTAAATTTCTTTACCATAATTTTTTTAAATGTGAATAATAATACTATATAAATGACAAACAAACCATTTTAAGGGTGAATGCAAACTTTTATAATTAGCACAATTTGGCGTGACTCTTCAAGACATTGGAGAAACGTGTATCTGTGAAGTGAAAATTTTAATTTATCTTTGTCCTTTGATGCTTTATTCTGTTGCTAACGCTTTCGACCCAGACATCAGTTATAAGTACGCTGACCATTTCCCATATGGTTTTATTCCAAATTATCAAAACAGGACGAATTATTCTCCACAATTTTTTCAAGAATATTATCTAACTTCGGTACAAATTATATTCGAAAGAACTAACGGTCATTTATTCAATTTTCTAGAAAAACGTTTAATGCTGCAGCCTCAACAGTTTTTTACTAAATCTAAACAACCTTATCGTGAATAAAATATGCTGTGAAAATTTTTGAGTCATCATTACATTTCAACAGTTCTGTATAATTGCATTCGTTCTTTTATTCTGTGATCTAAATGATTTTTGTATTGAATATTATATAGTTTTTTGTGATCAATCATTTTTTTGGGAAACGCTTTATCGGAGCAAAGTGCATTTTTAAAGTTATGGAGTGTTGAGAATTAGTAATTTCTCAGCGAAAACGGAACGAATATTCAGCCTCATCTATCATTGCTATTATTTAAGAATGTATTCCAAATTTATATTAATTACTCCTTTCAACAAAACTCGCCATTGAGATTTATATTCTAAAAGGTGTATATTTCATGAGCGGGATCCCATATATTGATCACAAATTCTAGTTAAGTTGTGGTATGAGTATCATACTATTCCTTTCACGCTCTTTGTGGAAACAACAAAAAAGATAGCTGGAAATCTCTTGCGTTATCTGTAAATGTACGGCATTCAGCTAATTATTATCTCCGTAAAATTACTTCATTCATCACGAGCCCACCTATGGGAATTTGCTATGAAAAATAAATAGTCAAAACATATCTTCCATATGTGATGTAGTCTGTTTTCTTCATATATAATGCCTGGAAGCAAAATTGATGATTCAATCCAAATACAAAGGCTTTGTTCCTGTTGTAAATTTAGATATAGGTCATCAAGTGGCCATGGTGGCAATCAGGGATCTAAATATTTAGAGGACAACAAAGGGTATTGCTGAGAGAAAGAGACCGAGATGTAAGATTGGCATAAATATAATTAAGAAAACAATAGATTCAACAAAACAGTTCCTACAGTTTTTTATTGTTTTTCATTAATTGAAGTTTTAATTCACTAACGTGTTTCAATAACAGATTTACTAAACTCCAGATTTCTACGATTATTAATGATTTCCTACAATAGATTGTAGAGAAAGATGTACAAGCGTTATCTTTTTTCTTCACATTTATTGCATCATCTGCAAATTGTCTCTCAGCATTTCCCTGCTATCACGTTCGCACAATATCTCCCCATTAAATAATGGCTGCAATTCACTTCCTCCCACCACAAAAGTAAACTTTTCCCTCAGTCGACATGGAACTCCTTCTCCGACTTGATCCCTGTAACCCCTTCGTCGCTTTAAGTAATCTCCTCTCTAATATTTGCTTTAACATTCTCATCTCTGATATTCCATTTCTTCCCTTTTCTCATACATAATCTCGCTCCATTCCTTGCTTTTTAAGTGCCTCTCGACACTGACTTATCAACGCTCTTTCTGCATTGAAATCCGCCATTACCTTTTCTCACCTTTCTTCGCTAAACTTGAGAGAATGTTGCGTAGGAGAAGTTCAAACTTAGAATAGATATTCAGAGGGGAATCTTTGATAATGAGAGAGGAGGGGAGAGTAAATATGTATATTTATGCTAAGCCAAGATTTGCTTTTAATGTCACCTTCTGTGAAACTTAATGTGCTCTATTTACTGTTACCCTATTGATGAAAATGTTGACGAACGAAAGGATTATTGGGTTACATTTATGGACTTAATTCTTCCTTGTTTTCTTAGCATTGATAACCATGCCATTTGCATTACTGCACTGATATCTTTGAATTATCTCGAAGAATACTATAATTTTTCCGATAAATTATATGGCAAAACTTCAGTTTCTGCACAAAAATTTCTAATAACATTTTTCAAAAGAACCGCAAAAATAAATAAAAATGTAAATGAACTTCTCATTGTAAGTAGTAGTATACGTAAGTAGATTCATAAATATGCTCAAAGCCCGCTTTTTACAATAGGCTGTTTGAGGATCGATAAGTATGGCCATTCACAGGAATTCTAACTTTTTTATTTTCCCTTAACCGAGAGTAATTGTTTTCTCAGAGAATTTTTATCAATGAACGGAATCCTTTATTGTTACTCCATTGAAATTCCATTAAGCGCATAATTGTTGAATACGCGAGCACTTGAGGCGTGCTTATCTCAGTCGAGAGAGGAAAATTGAAAAACTCGACCGTGCGCATTTTGAACGAGTTTGTGCGGGAGAAAAGTTTCGGATCGTTTTTTCCTCGTGAACTTCCTCGTCGACGGGTTTCATCAACCCGCACTGTGAATCGCTTAAAGATTAATCATTTTTTAAGGAAATTTCCACACCTCGCGAAGATCAAATGCGGCAATTCCATCTCGGAGGTAAAACAATAGTTCGAGGAGTGTGATTTAAGCAGCCCTTTTGACCCGGTTTCCCTTTAAAGCGCTTCGAACAAAGGGCAGTAAATAAGTAGTCGAGGGGCTCTTTTTAATAAAGAATGGAAATGACCTTTGACTCGCTTCAATTTCGGTGCCCACACAAAAACTCCACTACTCGCGTCTTCGCGAGTTCGTTTGAATATTTTAGCGGCGAAGTGGGATGCGCTGCTCTGATCTATTCCCTCTTCCAAACGTAACTTCAGGCATTTTTGTTCGGCGCAAAAAATGTGTTGTGTACGCTGAAATTAATTTCAATTGGACTGAAATGTCACGTCGATATAAATGTTGTTGTTAGTCTTTTCGACCAAACTTCCGCTTTCCAAACGAGAGTTACTCTTAGACTCATTATAAAATACGAATGAATTTCTTCTTCTTTCATTGCGTGACGGTTAAATCTTCAAATTTCCAAAAATCTTCTCTTCCATTACTTTGCAAGACTGAATTATAAATGATTTTAGGACAGTTCCGAAAAGAGAAAATCAAGAAAGATAATTGTTTGCACTCGAACACAAACCCTTAAATATCAATGGACATAAAACTCGCGAATTCACACACAAGCGATATCGCATAATATTTGAGCATTGAAAAAAGTCAAACCTATCTTAGCGGTGTATCATTACCAAGAAGTTGAGAATTATTTATTGTTGTGTTAGTATTCCCACACATCCTATTCATCCTATAAATGCCTTTAATATGCTGTATTCTCTATAAAATCAATTTATTCCCAATGAGTCACATTTTATCACACTGATGTAAGCACTAAACAATCGTAGAAAGAAATTTATCTACATAATTACATATTTTATAATAAAAAGTTATACATCGGATGATATTTGATATCTCTGTAATATCTAATCACAACAATAAATAAATAACAATAAAATAGCAATTTTTTCATTCACAAATTTTTTTAATATCACCCCCTCGCGAAGTTTAATGTTCTGGTGTAATCCCAACGAAAAACGGACTTGAAAAAAGTCTGACAGGGCCGGAAATCGAACCCGGGACCTTCCTCTATCCGGGAGGCTGACTTAACCATCTAGGCTACCCGGCCAGAACCGCAAGGTCACAAAGTCCCCCAAAAACGGCTTGATAAAATGTTCTGGCCGGGTAGCCTAGATGGATTTTCCTGTGTGCACGCCCTTATGTGCAAAGTACCTTTAACCCTTTCCTTTTTCTGGTGCACTTAAATCTGAAATAATTGTTGGATGGGAAATTTTTAAACATAATAACAGTTACCAATGTCTATCAGGTCATCAGGACTGCAGATGGAAAAGGAATTAAGGTGGAATGTCGGTCATGTAGCCCTGAGGATGTTTATCAATTTGCTAAGAAAAATAGAATAACTTTTTCTACAGAGCAGAAATCAAAAACATTCTTTAAAAAAGCAGTGTATTGACTCGTATAGATTTTTTAAGTGAATAATCCGAACGATATTTCATATGTTTCAAGACTCGTAGTCGAATTTCCTTTAAGAAAATCTTCTCCTTTCGTAAACTTCTTTAAACTCAGCCTACGTCTTCCTAAGGCTTTTATCTGACGTTCCCAAGCAAAGAGATTGACGAGACGCAAACTGTATCTACGAAAGAAACATCTTTCAAAATTCAAGTTTTATTCTTCGCTTTTCGAACAGGCGCGAGATGGGAGTTCAGGAGGTTCGGAGGAGGCATCAGAGATGCATTTTTTGTTTCTTTTCAAAACAAATTTTACATCCCCAACCAAAATAAACTTTGAATGCCCTCCAGCGGTTCAAGTTTCTCTTCGTCTTAGCAGTTTGAGGAATGATTGTTACTCGAGAATGCTATGAGTCAAGTTCTCGAATCTCATATTAAGACCTTCGAAGTACTTTTTTAATAATGAGACTAAATTTTGACCAAATATCTTGAAATAAATCTCCATAAAAGAATTGCGCATTTTTCAACAAGCAAAGAAGCCAAGCTTGTCGGCCATATTTTGGAAGCTGAAGAAAATCATGTTTTTATCAATATCAAATATGGAAAATTGTTTCTAAAATAATAATTGATTGAATAAAAACGTAAAACCAGAACTGTGTACTAAGCTCGAGAACCAACCTGAAGTTTCAAGCAAGAAATTAAAATTCACTCCTTTAAACTCTAATTGGACTTATTGATTAATTTCTAACACAAAATGTAACCAACGCAATGGTCACTATGGTTGCACTCGTTCAAATCTTCTTTTACAGTTAAGAAAATTTTCTGCAATATCTAGATGACTTATGTTTATGCCGAAATTAAAGATAAATGCAAAGTTAATTAAGACCGTATTTGGGTTCAATTGGTGAGGTAGGAACCTTAAAGGAGTTTATTTCTTACAGGAGGTATTTTTTCTACTATTACAATTAGATATATTTTTAAGAGGCGTGGACTCTAAGGCCAAATTTATGGTGTAAAATATTTCGTCCGCATTCCAATTATTTTTCTCTTCAATAGCGCGCTTTACCTGCGTTTTAGTCATATTTATAGCAGTTTAATCATAATTATTACATAATTTTTTAAACATAGGATTAGTTTTTTCCACTTTCTTATACTGTTGCCAGTGAACAGATATTTAGAAGAAATCAATATTATAGATCGAGAAAACTCATGAGTAGAGGCGAATGTAGAGTTTAAAAGGGCACAGCGATGGGATTAGGAAAAGGGCAAACTTGGAAGCTTCCCTCATTACGGATGACGCGGCCTCCTGCTGATCCTTCCGAATCGCAGGATCCAGTTTCAACTTCGGCGTAAGACATATTTCGGAATGTCTCAGGAATAAGCAAAGGAAAAGTCATTCCATCTCTAAATGAGGAATAGAGTATAAGCATTGAATTCAAGAAGAACACCTTTTGCGGAGATGCATAGATGCTCTTTCATAACGATGGATTATTATGAATTTACGATTTTTGAAACATAAAATGTTAAGAACATATAATCTAATAATTTAAAGTATTATCTTAAATATCATCTTCGTTTATTTAAATTTATTTTTTGACTATGTCACTTACAGAAAATATGAATCAGTGTGACAATGTAAAAGATGTAACAAGAAAAATAAAAACATAAAATGTGTATAAAAAAATCGACAGAGATGAAAAGAAAAGTGTATGGTCGTAATAAATTAGAAAAAGTTAAAGCAAATTTTGTAAATGTATCTTTATTTAGGATCAAAGGATAAACTATAAAAAGACAGCGAAGAAGGAAGGCAAAATCAATGGGAACGCTTGATAAGAGACAGTCTAGGTAATGAAGCAGAATTGTCAAATGGGATAAGAAGAAGATTTAAAGTAATTTAGAAGAGAAATTAGGCCAGAAAGAATATTCTCCTATTTAATAATTAATGATATTTATTAGTTAGGAACAATGAAAAGGGCCAGTAATGACCCGTTAATTTGGGAGGAAGTAGTCCTATCGTAGAGTATTTCAATTGGAAGTACAGAGAAGAGAGTTAACAATGGCTTTTAACAATTTTGGGAAAAAGGCTAAATTGTGCATTGTCTGAAATAGCGATATTTTGGAAGACGACAGGTTAATTATATTCATGATTCTATTCTATGACTGAAAACTTTGTATTTATTTGTGTGTCTCTAGCATTATAAATATATGAATAATTTCAATAGTAATAACTTAAAATAATAATTATTATTACTTCACCTAAAATATCCGAGATGGAATTGGCTACAATGCCATGTGGTGGTAATATAGTGATTATTTGAGGAGCTGTAGGAAATGGAATTCGTTATTGACATACTTATTCCGTATTATTTGCAGTTAGAGGAAGTTTAAAGAGGGTTGACCTCCGTTTGCTGATATCGATTTCATATGAGTTACACATAATTCTTTTGCATTTTCTTTATTATTTATATCTAATTGCTGTGTTTTTCCTACGTCCCTATTAATTGGACAAAATCTTTAAATTTTCGAGAGTTAAAGGTGAGTCGCGTAACTTGAAATCAGCAGACGAAAAACAGCAGCGACCTGCACCTTGTTCCGCGAGAAAAATATGGGGCGTGACATCCTTCTGGTCCAGTTTCAGCACCTAAGTGTATTTTAATGTTTCATTTGGTATCCGCAGATTCGACCTACGGTACTGGCGATGACGTCACTGGGAGGAGTGAACAGGGGAGTGGAAGGGGGAGGCGGGGGGAGGAGGAGGAGTCTGTGGGGCGGAGGGGATGAGAAGAAGGGCCTCAAGGTGGAGAAGAGGAGGGGGAAATCGGAAGGGGAAAACGGGTACACAGGATACCTGGGAGAAAGGAGGAACAGCACCAGAGTGGCGGAGAACGGCGACGGAGGCGCCTCGGAGCGGGAAACGAAGGAAGCTCAGATATCCGAAGGCGTGGAAAAGATGAGCGAAGAAGAAGGGGGAGAGGGAAAATCGGAGGAAGGGAAGGAAATTGAGGAAAAGGAAGAGAAAGGTAATGAGGGGGGAGAGGTGTTCTAACAATCCGGAATCGAATCATCGGAGATTCGAACGAATGAAAAAATCCAGAACCGCAAGGAGAAAGGTTCCTCGAAAAAATAAACAGCTTGAAAATAAAATGAGAGGGGATCGTGATTTTCGAGAAAATGCCCCACGAGAGGGAAAGATGTCGAGAATATTCCAACGGTTTTCTTTTTTATATCTTTCTATATCTGTTTGTTGGATGAAGGTTTTCATATGGAGTAGGAAGTAAACCCCAATTTGAATTCACATACGGAGATTCTCGCTAATTGCAAGCACCGTTAAAGTATAAGGATGTTAATATAAACAAAAACTAGGCCAAAAATATCCACACGAGTCTTAGAAATCCAAAAAGTTGCAAACATATATTAACGATAAATTTATTGAGATATCACGAGAGTTACGTTTGACATCTGATGTTACAATGCGGTGCTCGTTTTATTCCACACATGCATTAACGCCACGAATTGCTACATTAGTGATCTCGGTTACGGTATCCAAGGAGATTGAGTACATTTGTTTTCGATTTCTTCCTTTACTTCCCCCAATGTAGGTTTTCTTCTATGATAAAGTTTCTGAAGGTAACTTGAATTAACCTCTTGATGTCTGATTAATTTGGTATTCAAATATCTGCATAAAGTACACGAGTCACTCAGTCAATGCGCTGTATATAAACTTTTTTGTGAGATCTGTGAGTATACACACGAAAAGGCCAAGTCACAAAAGCATATATCTGCAGATACATATGCACAAATAAGCGTGTGTATATATCGAAGCTTCTTAGCGAGTGCTCCAGATTAAATTGCTTTGAAGTGTCGATTGATTGCTTTTATTCAGGAGACAAACTTAGCAACAAAAAGAGAAGCTACTCGGATATTTTACCGACAGGGTGAATATGTATCGTTACATTAGGTATTCCGTCATTGAAACTATATAGTAATAATTTGTGCCAGCTTTTAATAAATAGTCCAGGACTATTTGCCGCCGTCACTTCCACCGCCTAATATTTATTATAATTTCAATTATGTATGTACTTCTATATGAATTTAAGGGGAATTTAAGCCACTTTCTTCCTTCTAAGAATGATCTTTTTCCAAGGCAACCAAGCTACGTGTTTGGTATGACTCGTGTTCTAACTCTTCAAAAATTAGTGGCGGCGTCCCTCTTAAGGAAGTACATAAAATCACTATTTTCCCTAATTCAGATATTCTAATTGTAAAAGGCAGACATGCTTTGGGATTGAAAAAAGCTTTAACTGGGAGTTATCCTGTACTTCATTCTTTTATCACGATTAGAAAACAAGTGACTGTTAATAAAAGACGTCGAAGGAGCAGCTCCTGTAATTATGAACCAATTGCAGTTCACTGCCTTTTCATTTACTCGCATTTTTTCCGCTTTTCTAAGCGTAATAGGCTATAGTTTAATGTTGAGTTTTGCCATCGCAAGTTATCTCTTTTGAGATATTTATGAGGGAAAGCGTTAAAAGATAACTTTATTGATATACTTGCTTTTGAACCTGTGAACTTGTGTAAGTACAACTGTGCACCGTGCGAATGTGAACACTGGAACGCTTAGACAATCATAAACGCTCATGTAAATCAATGCATTCCGATCTAGTATTTATCAAGATTATAGGGTAAGGCAACAACAAAAATCCTGAATTGAAGCGAAGCATTAATTCTCAGACAAATTTAAATTTTCTTAGTTAGTATGCTTATTTCTGAGGAGACATCTTCCTTCTTTGCTACCGAACTTCCAATGAAAATCTTTGCCTATGACCTTGAGTAAGTGCACTTTTTTAAAAGAAAGGTCAGGCCATCGTCCTCTATAAATTAAACATTCCCTCACGATTTCACATTGTAACTGCGTACCTGCAGACTATGAAATTTTAAAATTTAAGGATTGTTTTACAGGCGAGGCCTTAATTTTCCATAATTATTTATTTTGCAACCGAAAAATTACAAAAAAATTCCAAATAGTAACCCAAATTTAATTTCAATACATTTCAAAGTTGGTTTAACGAGAGATTTGGCGAAATTCTGTACAAATACTATCAAAATAAATCACAAAGCCCTTCATTAGTCAGGCAACGTCTCCTGTTTTTCATTTAAAATGCAGTTAATTTGTCTATTACAATTCGTTTACAAAATTAATTCAGGAGATGATAGAGGGCTGTGTTTCCGGAATAGATCATACGAACCCAGACAAGTCCACTCGCTCCTTTTACGCTAACTAGCATGTTTTTAAATCTCTTTCGAAGTTAGTGATTATTTTTAAGTTGATTTAATGAGAAATAAATTATAACTCCACTTCGTATTGTTCAAACTATTCCAATGCCCGCCTTGCTTAGACCTCATAGAAAACTAAATCTAACGATGGCTGGAGGTCCAAAACTGGCCAAACATTGAAATATCGACGAATATACGAATACGAGTTTATTTTTATTTATTAAATAGTCTCGCAGTCAAGTGGATTGGCGTTCATTACATGATTTTATTAGTATTAAATGGACATTTGATTCATTGTTTGTTTACTTACGGGCTGATTCCGGTGTATTATTTGCAAGATTTCGTTAAATTTCTAAAGGTCAAAAATTCATCGAAAACGTACGTACGTCAGAATATAAATTAAAAATATTATTATTTAAATGATTTTGAAGAATATTTTTGGAAAATAATTATACCACATTTTCATGCGCGGCCACCATTTCACATGCAGTCATGCCCATGAACAACCTTTCAAATTTAGAGATACAGGGTAACTGTTGCACAACTCCAAGGAATATTCTCAGAGGATGAATGCGATAGTATGGATCTCTCAGTCCAATTTCAGCATCTTCGGGGAACATGTTAGAAAAAGCTTAAAATCTAGCCAAGTGTCGATCCATAGTAAACGGAGAAAAATTTGGGACTTCTGCTATTAAAATAGAGATTTGAGTCACTCCTTCAGAGAGTGGGAGAATACCTGCCTTGCCCCTGAAGATGATAGTTTGGCTATTTAAAAATGTATCGAATTCTTCCCAAAATGAAGGGGCCTCGAAAAAAAAGAAGGGGTTTTCCTTAGTTCATACTTAATGTTGTTAACTCGTACTTGCTATTGATACTCTTGCTCATTACGTACCCCCGAATCCGTTCAAATAGGAGAATTACTTTTTCACGAACAAAAAATCACCTCTTCCGATGACACGAAAATGGTTTTCAGAATCTCCCGTTTATTTTGAAACACTCCGAAAACAGTTTTCAATACAATTTATCCAATTAAGGCATTTCTTATAACTGTTTATTGTTAACGTCTAATCTTATACGATGGGATAAAACAGGACTATTGGTTGATGGAAGTCATTTAGAATAATCTTGTATTTCCAGTTAAGTCCCGAAATTTTTGTCTTAACCCATTTGAAAATCCCGTTTAGCACTATATTTCTCTGAAAATCTTGGACGAACAATGATTTGAACTTCCTGAAATTTTTCACGTCAGACATCTGCTCGGATTTCCACCGCAACCGAACCGTAACTGCAGACCACTTATCCCCTTCCGTGAATGATTGTGAACCATTCGACCCACAGGAGCAAATCATCGACCCAATTATGCGGATCCTCGTGGTTCGGGTCGGATAAAGTGCGGGTTTGCGGATCTCTGTTTGGCATCATCAGTGAATGTCACTCAAAGATATGAAGAAGACGGAGAAAGAACTCTCAATCGACTCAATATTCCAGCAGCCTGTATAACGAGGTACCACTGCAATTGCATCAACCCCAACGCGGTTCGAATAATTAGCGAGAATGCTACCCCTAATTGCTCACGATAGCTCGCATAACTTGTCTTTTTCTCGTAGTTTTTCTACAATTCAATCTCTCGTGATTCCTGGCGGAAAAATTAAATGTTATCAAACTTTCCATCGTGGAGTTCGGCGTCTGAAAGGGAAGATGAGATTAATATTTTCAGAGATGCGAATTAATTAAAAAAACATTGAAAAAGTTGTGATTCGGAGTGAGTTAGTCTCTCGTACCTTGAAAGAAAAATATCAAAGCCCGTCTTCGGCGTCGAATGAAAATAATATTTAGATACTTTATTATTAAAGATCCAATCTTGTACAAGTTGATTATCTAGGTGTAAATTTATATCTCATTCATCTAGATGACTGTTCTTTATTGGACAACTTTGTTCCTTGTTATGAAAAAAAAAGATATTTTGCTATTACCGTCGTAAAAAGTGTTTGTTTCTTCGTCAATCGTCCGAGGAATAAAATTGGAAAGGAAAATGTGGAAAAAGTGTTAAGCTGTAGCACAAAAAGGGATTCTGATATTGTATTTCTTCGAAGCCAAAAAATAACAAAGTTTAACACCTTTTATTCCGCCTTATTCATTTCTCAGAATTTATTTACTTTTCAGAGCCTGGATAACGTTCATGGAAATGCTCCGTTGCGGTGAAAAAGAGAAATGTTATCTGAAAAAATTCAGGACTAACAGTTTTTGCAGCAGTCGGGATGTAGAGACCGACATTCTTTCGAGACAAAAAAGAACTGCAGAAAGATCAAAAGGAATCGTTGCAGAAAAAAAAACAGTTAGTGAATTAACCACAGAGAATGTTGAGGAAATAAGAAAGAACATCTCGGTTGCTTTCCACTTGCCATGGAATGAAAGCATTGAAGAATGCAAAGAAAGACTTTTATTACTGAAATTGAAAACTAACGTTTTTACGTTGTATTTGGCAACTACGATTCATGATTAAGTAGTAATTATGGAAATGAAAGAAACATACATGTATGTTGAGGCCAAATTATAGTATTATATGGTACCTGTGAGCTAACTAATTCAATGGTAAATGACTCTATGGATTGAATCAAATAATAATATATATCAACAGAGATAAGCATGGTTATAACATGTATAGCCGATTTAAAATTTATTTTTTTAAACGTTTCAGTATATGGTTAAGCAATAATTAATTAAAGAAAAATACAGAAATCCAATCTTCAGAACGTGTCAGAGGTTTCTCATATGGTAATGCAATTCTTACAACCAAAACGATTAATGTGCAATACAAAAATTATTTACTAACAAAAAAGTGATAGGATCATTGGAGACTATATTGATGGCACATTCTAATCTTCCGTTTTTAATGTCATTTCTCATGTTAGAATTTAAGGTGGCTCATAGAATTTCAATAATTTATGATAATTTGTTACGGCAAGTTTTATGTTGCCTAAATAATATTAGCTTAAGTTAAAATATAGAAATATATTACGCTTGAAGAATTATATCATATGGTTTACAATTAAGGAAAACAACTTTAATTCGTTCTCTAGCCTTGTAAGATGCCACTTGCTTCTTAAAGATATTGAACATCTAAAATATTTTATATGCCGCTATTCTAAATATTTTAATATTGTAAAAAGACGGATTAAATTATGTTTGGATATATATTCAAACGAAGAAAATGAAACGATGTTTCAGCAGATATTTTAGATCTTCCGATAAATTCCTTCGTTAGACGCGAAACGGTGCGGATATTCACCCACCGACGCCTCACAGACGCTGAGTTGGAGCACAAAAGGTAAGTGCTAATATTTTTTATCTTTCCGGGGACCGCTCTTGGCTTGAACCTGCCATGGCCATGCATAAAAATGCTCATAAATTTTTAATAAAATGCCAAAAGTGCCGCCTCTATGATAACATGCTCGATATAACAATTCACCGTAAATGTAACACCTTTGCGTTAGTGCAGTTTTTGCATAACATACACTACAATGCGAGTGATACTTTGGTGCACACCTGGTGAGTTCATATATTTTTATGCTATGAAGAAAAAATATATAATACATTAAAATAACGTCGACATGAATGGTGGTAAGCTTATCCGAATAGGGAACCTTAAACTTTTTTATTGAACCTCCTTTACGGTCACGAAGCGGATATCAATTTTGTTGTTAAAGACAAGATTAAATTATATTTTTATTACAACTGAGATACGAAATTATTTCAGCTTGTAATAACCACAATAAACGAAAAGTTTACGTATCCGCTACCTCATTATTCGATGAAATGCAGACTGATTTACTAATTTCGCTATCTTCTTGGAAAATGAGGGAGACAAAAACTGTCTACTGTTCTACTGTTAACTAGTTAACTAGTCTACTGTTCAAAATTTTGATAAGAATGTAATGCTTCGTGACAAGAAGCTAATGCCTATGGAATATCCTGACTTTGTTTAATTGAGTGTGAGTATGATTTTTGCATTTTGAAGTATCAATGATTTTTTAGTATTTGAAAATATACCTTTTCCCTGTGAAGCTTTTTAAGGGATGCTAATGATTAGTAGTAACTTTATCAATAATTCTCCCTCTGTTTTTTTTAGGCAATTCATGATCAATTATTTATTTTCAGGTCATAAATTTGATATTTAAATACTTTATTAATGTGTACCGGAAGCTCAAATCAGTCAATTTTGTAACTTTTTGTGTTTACGTATCCTAACCTATATTAATATACGACTTCATCATCAACCGTGAATTATAGACACAAGTTAGCATTGAATGCACCGTGTGCAAGTCTTTTTCTATTTATATGAATCATTTGACAATAAGAGTGGAATATCGTCACCAAATAAACGTATAGGTATTTAGCGAGATTTTGGAGAGTTTCCGGAATTATAAGATTTTTTCTTTAATTAAAATCTATATTTGGGAACATAGCTATATTTTCATCACTACCTGTTTAATCTATGGTTCAAGTATTTCTCTTGCGGCTAAAGAAGTAAAATATCTTATTCATACGATTATTTTACATATTTTCAAATGTCATTATTCTGTCAGTTAGAAAATATCGGCAAATGTAAGAAGATAACAAGTGGCTACAATAACTTATCGAGAGAAGTTCTATGAGATTGCTTAATTGTAATGAGCACCAGAAAGTGATTCAAGATGGAGACTTAGTCCCCGAAAAAGGTATTTAGTGCTGTCGTCTTGTCTGCGTGTTTTATTCCTACGTTGGACGGCATCAGAGGAATCTTGCAAAAGCTAAGTCCTCGTGTTAACTTTTACAGCCTTGGAGTTTCTTTTCCTTCGTGATATTGTTCTAACAGCCGTGACTCTACTTTTGCCTCCTACTGGAAGAACTGTAGTCGGATTTTCGGTATACACAGACTGTATTTGGGACATTATGTCCGTTTATCCGTTAGGAAATCTATCATATAAGATTTACACATCTCGATAGCTAAGGAGGAGATCGTCAGTGTTGCAACCGATTAAGCGACAGATGTAAATAAATTACAATTGCGTAAGTTTTGCCCTGTTGTTGCAGCAACTACATTTTATTGAAAGCAGCGTAAATATGTACCTAGTAAATTTGACTAAAATCGATATTTTTCATCGAAAATCTTGCGATTTTGAATAGAAACAGCATGTTATGATTACAAAAAGGTTCTCTACATTTTATTTCTCTCTGTGAGTCTCTGTGACCTTGTACGACCATAACTTCTAATTAGATTATATAAAAGAAAAAATGAGAGACTCCAGTTTAACTTCGTGGTATTCACTTCCTTCACGACGTTTAGCATGATTTGTGTTTCTTTTGCAGTTTAGCAAATGCTTCTCTCATAAAGCGGTTCTCATAAAAGAAATGGTCTCCAACGAACCAGATAATCGGGTTGACATTTATTATTAAGGTTATTGATATCATATAGCTGAATATATAAATATATACACATGACGGTGTTAAACGAAACGAGTAATTTCACGGAAATGAAATTTAATGATTGACGAATCCAATAATAAAGTTCCGTCTTTGAAATTCATCTTAACAAACGTTTTGGGTATTCTCAAGAAATACGGAATCCTGCCTTCGATTCCTCAAGGTTCCGAAGTTTCGTTGAAAATGGAAACAAAAAAATATATTTGCTGCTTATGGGTTAACGAGGGTCGGTGGATGCTGGAGAGAAAGCAAATGAGATCAAAGGCGAAGGGCGCGATGAGTTAGGAGAAGAAGGGTTTTCAGAGTTCCATTTGAATATTCTGGATCAAATGCCGGAAAAGAGAGTTAATGCTCGGGAGTGGAGACAAAGGTTTTTTTTGCTTGAAGTTTTCCAAACGCATACTTCTGAATTTACCTCATTTCTCATTTTGCTAATGGAGTGCTCCAGTTTTTATAATAATGATGGATTAAATGGGGTTAAATTTTTCTTTTCCTCCATACTGCTAAGATATTACATTTTATCTCTATGCGTTTTTCCTAGACATGACGAGTGAAGTACACTATAGTTTTCAGAAAGGAAAGAAAATTTGGTGGTGTAACACGGCTGTTAAAGAATTTAAGAGTTTAAAAATCTCCAATAGCCGTCTTTGATCCTCGTCTCATCCACCGGTGTTCGAAGAGAACAAGAGAGGAGTGTCATTTAAGTGCGGTCCTAACACCAGTGGAAGAGACGAGTATCGCCGACAAAGACGGCTATTGGAGATTTTTAAACTCTAATGTAGTTTTCAAGTATTAAACTGATAGCTAAAACTGGAACGCAGTATAATAAGCCATACCGTTGGCCTCTATGCTTTCGAGGGCCAGTGATTCGGGTAGTGGTTCTACCGGGCTTAGATGGGAATACTTAACAGACATACCTGAAATTGGGATTCAATAAAAATTCTTGATTATTGACTTCAGGAGAGAGAATAAAATGTTAGCAAAATCTAGCAGCATATTTGTGCATAGGAAATAGTTACGTCACAGCGAATTGAAAAGGAAAAGCAGGGGCCACAAACAAAGGAAATGGAAGAGAGAAATGATTTGGAGGAGAGAGAGAAGAATATGGAAGGGACGGAGAGGAATGCTTGAGATGAGGAAGTTTAAAATTGGAGAGAGGGAATGCGGATGCCAAAGGAAAGAGCGGCCACAGAATTAAAGGGAGATGTGGCGAAGGAAGGCTTCGAATCTAACAGGTTCACATGATTTCTTCAACGTTACTTCAGCTAATCAGTATAGCTCACGGACCAATAGAAAGGCATGAAATGGAAGACGCGAGCATTACAGAAAAGTCGTACAGTTAAATCTCTTTAATCTGGACCGTAGTCACAGGAAAAGGGAGCTACAGTTTTTTTTTTTAATGGGAAGCTCTTCTTTTATCTTTAAGCCATTTAAATGAGTCCCCACCGGTAAGCTGCGGCTTACTGAAGTATATCATAACACTCTAAGAACTCAATGTAAATTTTTAAATCGTTACGTTTATTGCGATACCGGTTTTACCCTTGGATTCTTTTACAAAAATGTTCATCTCTTAAGTTACCAAACGGTACTAAGTTTACAAAGAAGTTTATTTGTGTGCCAGTACGCCTTAGAAAACATAAGGCTCGGAAGCAAAGGTCAAAAATATAGAAAACTATAGTATGTATTCGTATGGCTCTGAGCGAGATTACGTAAGCTAAAGCCACCGGCGAAGGGTTAATTGGGAATGGAACGGCTTGTCTCATATCAACAGGAAATTACTTCTAGGCGAAAAAGTTTTTCACGGTTCTAGCTATTAAAAATTCTCTAAGTATTGTTTATTATAGGGGTCGGTTCTAATTAGACTTCTAAAAAGTCTTTGCATAAATATTCGCTACAACTTATTTACAGAATAAAAAGTAATATTGTTTTTGGCTGAATGAAATATGTGACTAAAGGGAGCAACTTTCAGCTGCCAGCACAGATAACTTCCATCATGTAGGGAAAACTCCCACAAACTAAACACTTTTTAAATTTTAAAATTAAAAGGAATATTTTCTCTTCCTAGTGACTTTGTAACCATGTTCTACGTAGTCACTTATGGAACAAAATAGTTCTTGGTATTTAATTCTGCTTCATCTCCGGCAATTTCTTTAGATGAAATAATATCGCCGTTCTTTGCCGTCTTCGAAGAAAATTGTGAGAGTTTTTGGAAAAACCTTCCTTGAAAAATTAGTCTCCTGTTATTTTGCCTCATACTTGCGAAAGAAAAATCTTCCAACGAGAGTTTCTGGAAAACTTTTGAAACTTACTTCTGCGTAAAATCTTTCAAAATTAATAGAGACATCTTAAAACGAATTAATATAAAGTTAATTCCGCCTAGATACACCCAGCAAAAATCTCAGTGGCTGAAATACTAAAATGTAGTCAATGCATCTTTTTTTAACCATTTGTAAATATATGTTTTTATCTTCTGCCGTTGGCGAAAAAAACCGATTCGTTGGAAAAAAGCTTACTCGAGGTTAGTTATTTGTAACATATGCAGGAACAAATTCCCCAGACCATGACAGTCATCAATACACCAACGATTGTAAACTCGACTCGTTTATACTGTTAATTTATCCTAAGCCCTCGGATGTTCAATAATTTATCTAACTCTTACGCTTCCTAACTTTATCATGCATTTGAAGGACTTCCTCTTTCAAATAAATAGATAGCATCACGAATGATTTGACCAAAAGATTTCAATTAATTATAAAATAATCGACTGCTTCAGCCATAACGTTTTGGAACCTAGCTAATCCGTCCGTTGTGAATAAAATCAATCGGAGTATTTTAGTTTCCAGATTTTATTTACAATGTTTTAGAAGCATAAACGCCATCGTCAAGTCTGATTATGCAAACAAAAAACAACATCTCTGAAATGTTTTCGCATGATGTTGTGTCCAATTAACTCGTTCAAATTTTATAAATATACGATTGCGTCAATTTTCTCATGTAAAAAATCGAGTGCAGAAGATATTCAGCGGAAATGAATTCATTTTTTTGCGGAAACAAATTATTATCAAGTGTGGGTGTTTCCGGTGTGAATTATCAGACTTAGCGAAGAAGGGCCTCGAAAATGTTAGCAAATAAGAGAAAGAGCAATTCGAAATACTCTGGTCGATTCTTTTAACGATTCCGGAGAATGGATTGCTGAGCGAGACTTAAAAAGTGAGATATAACTACGTCTTAGAGAACGACGTTTAAGTTAACGCACCGAATGGAATGGCTCTTGTAAATCTATGAAGGAGAGAATACTTAGACATGGCTCTAGCTATCATTTTCGTTAGTTAACTAAAAAAGTAACGAATTATGTGAAAGAGAAAGTATAAGCATTAGAACGTTTAACATCCCTTCGACCTTTGAACCAACGGCGTTGCTTTTCTGTCAACGAACGTTGGGCATTTAGTTGGCATTACTCTTTATATTACATATTTCGCCATCGCAATTCCGGAATTCATGATAGAAGGTTGTTTTTTGCAATTTGCATCTTTCGGAAGCCATTATTTAGATGAATTTACAATACTTTTTGCTTTACGAAGGCCTCCCACACTCAAACAGCTTCTGAAAAAGGCGGTATTTATTTATTAAAATTCAAATTACGCTGCGATTAGGCCATCAGGTCTGGTGACAGCGAAGAGTAATCGGATACTTTCATTCTTAATAAGGAGAAATTGAAATCTATAAATCCGTCTTTGTCGTTAAAATTGTCAGCGTACAATAATCATCAGAGTGCAATAGTATAAAAATGTTTATTTCGTATTATTAATTCGTAAAGGAGATTTTGCAATTTACGAAATGTTTCATCCATTAAAAAGACTTTTGAACGTTTAAAGTCACCTCCGAGGCTTATGGGAAATTTTCAAGAAAGTGATTTTTCTCTTTCCTTCTCATTCGGTATTCCTCTTTGTTCCTTTGTCTGCGGTGGGGAAAAGAAGCAGAATGAGAAAAGAGCGTAAGAGACTTGAATAGGCAGAGCGAAGAAAGACAAAAAAGAACGGGGATAAAATAAACCCTCTTGCGGAAGGGGGTGGAACTAAAGATTGCAAAAAGGAGCAGCCTGTGCATTTCCATCAAAATGCCGTGATGTTCTCGAAAAGAAAGTAATTGAATCTGAAATTAGCAGAGCGTGAAAACGATTACTCCATAGGTGGGGTTGGTGAATGCGCTCGCGAGATATCAAAAAGAGACCATTTTATCCTCTTTAATTTCGTGAATAAAGGGAGTCACTCGAAAAAATAATTGGATTTTAAAGAGAGATTTCTATAATGGAATGCGAGGTGACTCGTTAGAGATTAAGCTATTTTGATTCGAATGCCTAACCTTTTCGGCATTAAAACGTGCATACACATTAAACATCAATTATTCACGTCATCATAGTTCCTTTACTAAAAGACTCGTAATCAATCTGTGACCGTTGAGAATTTGTAAAACATATTTTTACTGAGTAACGACTGCATGAATTTAGATAGTTTTAATAAATAATGTAATACATTATTACTAAATAATGTATTACATACATTAATTAACGGTTTAATTGGCACGAAATACTATCCAATGACGATTGGCAGGGAAATTTTCGTCGTAATAAACATAATAAAAATTACAGAATATGGGAATAAACAATAGAGATCATACACATATAACGGTTGTTTTTTGTTTAACATATAGTGTGACAAAATACCATTATAAGTTTCATATCCTGAAGAAGACACCTTAAAACATAAATGAATTAAAGCAGACATCAAATTCTCGCATTCTATATAATAACTAAGACACATTAAGCTGTAAAGATAAAGGTTGTCGTTATCCTTTACAAAGAAATGCATACGTAATTAGAGACAACTTGAAAAGGAAAACCACAGTGACTGTAAATAATCACCTTTGAGTCTGACAGCAAAGATTATTCAATACAAAGGCATTGACTGGCTCAAGGTTATGTTCGTTATAAAATGGACATATTTACCACAATCTGACTAAAACACAACAAGAAGCTTAAAAAATTATTAAAATCAATATTTCAAATTAGCTCCACTACTAGGCTTGAAGAAAGTATAATGATATATAAATCATTTGCTTCAATGTTGGAACATTTGATTAAACTGGGCAAAAAGCTACGAGTGCTTGCGTTAGAATTACTTTCAAATGAAATAGAATTAAACATTCTTACAATATTATCCTAATATCATTAAAAATATTGCCCCATTTATAGAGATTAGAGCCAATGTAAACTTTTAAAATCCGCGCGTAAAATATTACAGTTGCACATTCACTGCGCTGTTATAATTCAATCCAGTTTCCATGGCTATGAAATTAGTTCATTACGACTTGGAGACGACACAATGGTCGTTTTGGTATTCTCTATTCGTGTTCGCAGAGAGAGAGATAAATAATGTCGCCATGGAAACACCTATATTCACCTACGATTTATTCTCCCCGCCACCTTGGTGTGGTTCTTCTATTTGGGCACTAATTCATCTGTTTAAGTACTCTCGGTAATAACCGTATGAATAAGTAAACGAGGCAATTATTTTTAATGACTGAATCTTCTGGGGCAGTCGTTCCTGAACTGTGATGATATTGAACGCTTTCTAAATCTCCTCAGAAGATCCATAAAGATCGTTCCGCCGGAAACAACTTTTATACGAACATCCATTCCGCTCAAATCGTTAACCTCTGGTTTCAAAGTGTTCAGAGAATAATGGATTCAAATTCAGGGTAAACCTCGTTGTAATTTAGTGATTGACTTGGTGTTCTTCTAGGATCGACTGAGGTTCCGTTGAAAATAAGGAGGCGAATATTTGAATGGCGACCTAAAATCTTTAGAGCAGACACAATAACGTCAGGATTGGAGTATTTTTATTGCTGACGAGAAAAGTAAGATGTTTTTATAGTAATGTCAACCGGGAGCGAAAAGCGACACGCTCAAACGCCTTCCTGTGACATTTTCAAAATTTCAATCTGCCGAAAAGCTGCGCAAAACGTTTCGAGCTTTTTTTTACACATTTCCATGAAATTTTATACGTGACTGAATAAATTGCTAAAAATCCAGAAAAATCATGATTTTTCCGTCGGAGGCAAAATTTTCGGTTGATTTTGAAAACGCCGTTGGGTCAGAAAATCTGGTCTGGTCGATTTTAAAAATAATGTTACCATGAAAAAGCCTCATGAAATCGTTTGTTGATTAGTTTCTACAGGAAAGCAAAGCAAATATATTTATTCAATTGAGTAACAGCAATGACGAAAGTAGTTCTCTGATTTTTACTTTTTAAAATACACATTCATCATGTAAATAGATATAAAATATAATATTGAAAGTAGATAAAGAGTAAAAAAACCGCAAATTGCAATATTATGCTTTCCATTGGGTGAAAAATCTGTGTCCAGCTAAAACTTCAGCTAGAAGTTTTTTCGTACAAATTACAGGGAAAAGAGAGCATTGAAGTTGTGTCGCCAGTCATCCAATTCATGCTAGGTTTTTGTGTTGTTTAGTTGCATGAGGATAAGGTAATCGATACTCGGATTTATGAATTGCCAGAAAACATAAAAATAAATGCACAATACTTTTGTTTAGCAAAGTTGCAATAGCAGGAGACAGAATAGCTTTGTAGCACCCTTCATTATTATGCAGTAATTTTTACCAGTGTGTTCTTGTCTTAGGTTTCCTGTGTATGATGATTCAAAATGACATTATGACACAAATTATCAGTAATCCAGTATATTTTTTAAGAGGATGAATCTGAAATCGTTAGTGAACAGTTTTAAAATATAAATCAGCATTACTTGCCGTTACAGCTGGGAATAGGACATGTCGACGCCACCGTTTCGTCTGAACGATTTGCTGGGAATTGAAATATTACTAGTAATTGTAGAATTATTGTAATATTTGTTATTTTATTCTAAATTATTTGGCCTGACTTTGTGGGAAGACATACTAAGGGAATAGATAAACTCTTAACAAACTTTGTCCATTCCTTTTGTCATATTTTCTTTCATCCACATATAAATATAATATATTGGAAGAATAACAGAGTGACCAAAGATACCGTGAATTCGGTGTTTGTTTCAAAACAGAAGAGTGAATGCAAGATTTAGGTTGGGTTAGAGTAAGGCTATTAATTCCCAAGGACAAACGGTCTTGAAGAAAGTATGATGAGGCCATGGGCGTAGACGATGCCGCTCAGTCCGACGAAACTACACTTGCCCTTGCACACAAAGTCCGCAGAAATGGCTTGTTAAATGTTCTGGATGGGTAGCATAGACGATTAAAGCAGCTTTCCGGAAATAGGAAGATCACGGGTTCGATTCCCGGCCCCGTCAGTCTTTTATAAAGTCCGTTTTTCCTTCCTTGGGAATTTTCCTGGGTGCACGCCCTTATGTGCAAAGTAACCTCAACTCTTTCCTTGTATAAGGCAATTAAGCTAAGTAGGCCAAAAGTCGCTTATAATTCCTTATAAATTCTAAATAGGACTCGAATCATCAATAAAACGAAGATACGCAATACATGCGGCGAAGCGGTGTCTTTGAAACTGCGGCGGCGAATAATCCTAGAAGTTAATAAGTATATATAAACTCTGTTGACGTATTAAATAAAAAACAGAAATGGATTTAATTATCGTGCTTTCGTTCATTGAAAGCCTTATCATATTTGATATCATGTTGTGATTGAATGTGAATTGTAAGAGTAAATATTGAAATCACCGATGAGAACATTTTAATGGATACAACTAACCGAAACTGGTGTAAGAATATTGATGAGTTAAAACATTGTGAGAGAAATTAAATATTAGCGTCTAGAATTCTATTTATGAATATATCCATCGATATAACGTGTAGTACCGGTGACTGACGCGAGGACCCCTTTTACGAAAATGTTACCGTGCTGAGCAAACGGAAGTAATAGTAAATTCTTCGCTACGGTACAATATATATATAAGATATATTGCTTATTTTTTTCGCTGATATAGACTTTTTGTTTAAGTTGAGTGGAATATCTGACACATATTTTGTTCCGCAATACGTACGTTAATGACAGATTATTTTCAATAAATCCTAATCATAAATGAATCTTATCAGGCTTTGGATAATTAACAGGCCAATAAATCTGACAGATTACTTTATAAAACAGAAGTAATCTTAATTAACTATGTAATTAAGTTGTAATACTTAGTTTATTTAACACATTCGTGCGAAAATTATTAGTCATTAGTATTTAATTAAATATTTACCATTAAGGAAATAGATTTAATTTCGATTAATTTGAATTATATCATAAAATAAATATGTTTGATTTGATTCCATTGTAAGTTTGGCAACATCGAATCTCCCTCAAAGCTCAATATCGTCCTATTTAAGAGGAACGCAAAGAGCATCTTAATATAATCCATACATTAGCTTACATTAACGGATCGTAAAACCGATTTTGCTCATTTAGCAGAGTGGTGTTCGACACCTTTATTATGCTTTCTTTCCGCTGTTTAACTGAAAATAAATGGACTTATTTATCACCTTCCAATGAGGATTTCAAAACGGGCCACTGTGTAGCTTTTATGGTTATTCCGATTCGAAAATTCCTCTTTCGCCCTGACTGGGGGATAACGAAGAAAGAATTGAAAGCCAGACCACAGCTCCCCCATTAGAAATTCCCATCTCGAGCTCCCGTTCGACGTTCAAATCCCTTTCTCGTTTTTTTCCTGCCCGTTGGAACATTGGCCGTAGAAGAGCTGCCTGTTCATCTGAATAATCACATTTTCATAAAAGTCATTCCTGATAATTTTTCGACTTCTGGCTCCTGCGTTGGTTTTCCATTAAGGTTTTCAACTTGCATCGTTGACGGATCCTGAATCCCTTTTGACTTTCTAGCATTTTGCATAGGAAATGAACGGGAGCGTTGAGTAAGAACTTAGAGGTAGAGTTTGTGCAGTAGCATTTATCGTAATAAATGGGCCTTTAATATCTCTCTGGTTGTGAATTAGCCTTGGAGATAATCCTTAACTTATATGTACAGCTTTATGAGATACGTACATTTTAATGATGGACACAATTTAGACAAGAAAGTTCAATCTACTGTTGACCTACTTTTAGTATCTAATACAAACAACGTATAATGCCATAAAATTTCAAAGAGGAATATAAACTGTAATAGATTCAAATTTTATAACAAGGAATGGGAGAACTAGGAAGAAATAACGAATAAAATAGCTTAAAAAAGAAAAACTTACATATTTTCCTCCGTAGAAAAATGTATTCCACTGCAGGAAAATACCCACCAACAGAAGGGGCGAGTGAAAAACCTGCAAAAAGAGTAGACAAGAATGAAAAGAAGATGATGATATATTAATGGAAAAATAAAAATTACTAGTGTTATTAGCATACTAAATATACATCATAAGTATTCTTTGCCTACTAGTCCAGAAATATTGGTTAATTAATGAAAAAATAAATATTACTGTGAGAAATGCACGTTGGGAGCTAAACAATAAGTATAGCTATAGGGGTCACATTATGAAATTTTCAACACAATATTAATTCCTAAATTTAGTGATTATATGAACATTACAATCAGAGTCTAATGCATTTTGCGATATTGGCATAAAAAATGAATAAAATGTAAAATTACAATTATGGCTGTCCTTTTTTATAAAATAATTATCCTACGAAATAAATATTACATACAAAAAAGCAAACTTCTGAAAGTAAAAGTCAAAAATATAAAGACAGTAAAGAAAATATAAAGACCTCAAACGTACGGGTCAATGGAGAAGATGGTTGTGGAATATATGATATGAATTTTTTGCCACAAAGTCGTAGGTACCACCACACAACTTTGGAAATTCGTTAGATCCATAACCGACTACCATCTAAGAAATATTACTTTCATGGTAAAGAGTAGGGAATGATAATAGTCTTTATCTTTTTCGATACTTAAACATTATAATAATTATGAAAAAGTTCCAATCATTTCGAAAGGTTTTCCCTTAACATCCCAAGTCGTTATTACATAAGGGGGAAGTATACTAATTATATTTATAAAGGAATGTATTTATTAGGAAACACTCGTGTGGAAATGAAATGAAGGAAATCAGCGGAATTAAAGAGGGAATAGTTTCGAATCTTCATTTTAAATGAAAAGATTATTTAAATTTCAATTTCTAAATTATAATATTTTCAATCATTAATGTACTGGTTGTTGCGTGTGTTAATTGCTCCATGTTGTGAGTTGTGTTTTGTGGACTTTTCTTGGGATGAAACGGAAATAAAAGTCTGTAAATAAAGTATTATTTACTTTCCCTGGATTCTCGCGAATAGAACCTTTCCTATTTTTAATTTATGATTGCTCATATCGATTAAATAACCGACTAATTAAAACAACTGTCACTGTTGGAAAAGTTTTCAATACACATTCTCGAAATTTCCCAGGTTCACACAACGAAGACGGTTTGAATATTTCATTCATCACGCCGAGTTCTCTTCAAAGTAATACTCTATGGGATTTTAAGATTGATCTTACTTCGATATTCTATGGATGTTCTATATTTGTTACCGCCTACTTCATTTATTTCTCTGGATGAGATATCATATAATTTGAACCTTATATCAGTTGCGTAACTCTGTAAGTAAATTGATCACATCTGATCTTAGTAGAGACAAGTCAGAGGGACGATTCGAAAAACCTAAAGAGCGAATAAGACTTAGTAGGGAAGATGAGAATTGAAGTAATTCATCCTTGTTTCTCTCATTGAGCAAGAACTGCAAAAAAGGTGAAATAATTCACGTTTGTGGACTATTTCACCTTTTTCACAATGCCTCCAAGGATGGCAATATCCCAGCATTCAATAAGAAGTTACGAATGGTATTATAAAGCGATACCTCAATGTACTTCATATTACTACAGACTCAAACGGCACAAAGATAGATGCAAATGGAAGATGCATTGTTAAGTAGCAGGTATAAAAAATAAAAGAATCCGTTCAGTAAGATCCAAAACACTCACTTTAACATGTAAATAAAATTTTATTTCGTAGAATATTAACCCAGTAATTCTCAATCTTTACCCCATTACGTTGAAAGAAATTAGATATAAATGGATTCTATATTTAATTTCATATTGATCCCAAGGCTTCCATCTCGTCCACGCACGTCATCTTTAAAGTTCCCTTCCCTATGAGCGCTGCTGCGTATCCTTTGTTCGAATTAGCTGTGTGGGCTTCAGCTGATATTTTTCAAGCGTTTATCGGAGAGAGACGTAGTTGTTCCCCACGTGAAAACACTCAATTGCTATGTAAATATTGGTGGAAAAATTCGGTCGTGAACTGCGGGTAAGGGCTTAAATTACTGATTTCGAACTCCTTCTAAAAATACTATTTAATTCAAAAATATTTGGGCCTAGGAAAAGCATTGAAATCGTGTAAAAGTAACTACATCAGCGCAAACGCCACAAATTTGATATTGCTAATTGCATTTACTAACGAAAAGGTTTCCTATAATAAATATTATTGCTCTTTATTTATATGTCAACTTAATAGTAATAAAACTCGAATCAGTTTCTAGTGTTCATCTTTGTTTCCTGATCACCCGAGGGACCCTTTCAAACTAATTCAAGGACAAAGATGTAAGTAAGGTCATTGATCTCATCTATGTATCTGTGATGAAGTGTCGTATCAATATCATTCCATCAAACGGCCGCTTTCCTTCTCTGTTCTGTTTCATTTCCCTCGCACCGAGTTTCTCTGGATCATTCAGGTCTTCACGTCAGTGATGTAGATTTGGAGAATGCATCCTGCAGATTAGGCAAGCCAAAATTCACTAAAGCGTTTGCAGGTTGCTTATATTGCGTGTTGCCCCAGGATGCTTCCTCTCTTTGAAGTTCCTCAATAATCTCCATTTGAATAATAAATGATACTACAGTTTAGTTATCCTTTAAAGAATGCAAATTGCAATTTTATGATGAGCTTGCCCTTATGCGCCATTATTTATGTTGCATTTGTTCAGGGTACTGATTCAAGTATCATAACAAAGTAAAAGCTGTTAAGTCGGCAAGTAAAAAGAGGCAAGGAGTAAATAATGTTCGTGATTACTATTTCTCTAGAGCGTAATAACACTGACTGTAATTCTGGAAGTCTTGTTGAAGGTAATTATTCACTCTTAGGCACTGATGTGAAGTAGATGTACAGCTGGGTCTTCTAAATTATGTAAAATATTATCTTCTAAGAGACGATGTCGGTTAAACATGAAATAAATTCCGTTATGTACGAATCGAGAGAAGAAGAATCTTCAAGACTGCATTTGTGCATATATTATGTAAGGCAGGATCTCTTTATGGCCAAACACTACCTCAAATAAACTCTTTCTCTTGCGCAGTGAAAGTGAAAGTAATTTCACACATAAAATAGAGAGGAGTCGTTATCCCCAACCGCAGAAATGCGTGCGACAACAGCTGGTAAAATGTTCCATTTTATGAGTTCGCTTAAAATAATTTTCACTCAAAAAAACTTTCACTTTTATGGTGAGAAGGCCACTCGTGATCTAACATCTGGGAAGAAATCGCGGGGCGTTTGCCTTTGGTGAAAGCGGTCCCGGGTTCGAATCCCGGTGGGAGCCAATGTGCGAAATGACCTAAGCTGTCGAAGCACTTTTAACAATACTAATACTACAGAAATCGCGGGTGTGGAATAGAGGGGTGTGTTTTTTCTACACAAACCACTTTTAATTTATATTTCATTCTATCTGCAGCCGAATTCTGATATATCTCTAATGCCGTGGGTAAAATGCAGATGTTTGAGAGGTTTCCCTAACGTTAAATGACTTGGAATAGTCGTTTCAAAAAGGTTTATGGATGAGGACGATCAGCAATATTTTTCTGGCTTTCGAACCATAAAAAATCGATAAAATACTTAACCTTTTGACTCGCATTTCACTTTCACGATCAATGTGAGTTTTAAATAAATTTAACGCTCGATATTTTGTCTGGTTTAGCTGTTACTAAATATGTTCTTCGTAAAATGGCATCTGAGCTCAATGACAATATTATGTCCATTTTAAGTCCGACTGTTCGAATCCAGGATTTTTCGTAAAAGGAGTTTTAATTTACTCCAAAATTTTATGACAATTTGATGAAATCTTTCTAGATACGCTCAAAGTGATTTAAAATAGACAATAATCATTTAAACGCAAAATTTCATACATGATTACGTGACATGAATGACACATACATGCTAAGTCAACACAAGCTGTAATTCCGAAGGAAAAACGGACATAAAAAAAGTCTGACAATATAGGGATTCGATTCCTGGTCTTGTATTTTTTCATGTCCGTTCGGAATATTCCTAGGTGCATGACCTGATCGTGCAAAGTCACTTTTCACCTTTACAAGCTTTACTGTTTAAAATGACTACACTGTTGGTCTTATTCAGGGGTAATATTATTATAACTCTTGATCATTAAACTTCACTGAATAAGGCGTGGTGTTGTGGTACTCCATATGGCAAAGAATCTAAGAAGGATTTGTACTTGTACCACAAATTTATTTTTACAAATACAAAATTTATATAAATACAAATCGTCTCAGATCAACCGTAATATGTTTAATCCCGGTCATCGTTCCAGTTAAATACAGGTAAAATCACCAAATTCGGTTCCATTCCAAATGCACATTTCCTATTAACCTGTTTTATCCGCTTCACTCATCGAAATGTAATATCTATAAGAATGTTAATTTATTTTGGGATTTTTTTTAAACTTTCAATTAGATAAAATTGAATTTTAGATTAAACTTTGTGATATCAGCAGAGGATTCGTTGAAATGTTAGATCAGAGAATTGTAAACGTAAAGCTTAAATTTATGTTATATACTCTTATTTAGAAGAGCTCCTCCGAAGAGGCTCAATGTAAGCGGTATTGTTATGAAGACAGAAAATATAAAATATCGTTTTCCCGATTCGTCACAAGTAATACCAGCGGTTTGTGGTTTTCGGTTCTGGTTTGATGCGCAGTTCACGATCATTCACGTGATTAGTGAAACACTCAGAGAATCTCTCAAACGCATTTATCAATCGAGTATCATCCCATCCAGTCAGTTCTTTTTCCACAATCCATTGGATCAAAAATGAAAAATATATTACTCTCAGAGGAAACGAAACATCGGAGGAAAAGATATAGTTTGGTTCTCGTAGAACGCGGTGAAAAGCATTGTAGTCGTGTGGCATTTCCCCGCAGAAGTTTCACCATCCGTCATTTTCCACGTCTCTCGCTGCGGAGGACCGAGGCTGACAGCTCAAAATAACGCCTTAAGGGCAAATATTGGAAAAGGCGGAGGAAGATATCTGCGGAGAAGAACGAAAGTGGTCTGAGAAAGTGAGTCGAGGGCGTAATTGAAAAGATTGAAAGGTCGGGATTGCGGGCGACCAACGGAGTGGAAATCGGGAGTCGGAAAATGTGCGACGCGAAACTTCGGAAATCCAATTCGGCAGTCCGCTGCCATGATTTAGAAAGTTCGTTCCCACGTTAGAAATGTATATGAATCAGATGTCACTTCGGCTGTTACGAGCGACGCTCTATGGGTTGTCACCCGTCGTAATCCAGGGATGTTCGAACATAAGGACGACTAATTTATGCCTTCGTTTAATCAAAAGATTAGATTGTGTTTTAACAAGAGACAGATTGCCTTTCTATCAACATTATCTTGATATAATATTTTAAATTCTTTGCGAAGTTTTGAAAAGACTATAAACATTTTCTCAGCATAAACTTCTTCCACCTCACCAAAGGTATGTGGGGTTTCAAAAATGACTGACTTCCTTCGAATATATCTTCTTCTTCCGTACTTATATGTTCCTAAATGCAAGCAATTTGCAGAGGGAAGCTGTGATTTCCTCTATATTATACTACAACATATCAATGTATATTATTTCGATTAAATAAAACTTTACGACCTAAATTTGCCTTTAATCTTGCTTTCTGAAGATGAGGGAATTTGGTTGTCGTTTCGATTTAGATTAATCTCTGTTTTGCAGACATTATATCACAAATTTCAACGCTGATGAAAAGCACAAACGTATAAAATAATTTTTGAAATATGATTTTTTAAAGTTATCTTTAACATATTAAATCAACACATTGATGAAGGTAAATGATGAATAATTCTTTTGTAATTGTTTTTCTTTGATCGAGCTGCCATTTCTGATACTTAATCATCTCTATATCTCACTAAGACAGCCACTGGTCTGGCCGGCTGTATAAATGTTAGTAATTAGTTTACATTACATCATAAAAGAATACCTTCGCAGAATTTTGGAAGTTGCCAAGTCTTTCCGTTTCTAAAACATATACGCTTTTTCCAGCATGTTGAGCGCATGAATTTTAAGCAAACAACATGAATTCTGCATCGCATATTCCCAAATAATGTACGAGATACCGGAAAATTTCCAATCAATGTTCGGTAAATATATTGACGAAAGATTTCGAGCAAATATATTGGATTTTCTCTTCAAACACGTCGCGTGTCAATCAATCATGATTAACTAACGGAGACATAATCTTTTACGGAGTTGAAAATTTTAAAATTCAGTAATTAACCAAAACATTTTCTCTTTCCACCGAAACCAATAGAAATTCAGGGACAAGGGCATGTGGAACTTGGACTTGAAGTTATTAAATACCACAACATATGTTATATCAGCGACTATTTTTGACCAGGAAAATTCGAGGTAAAGAATGGGAGGGGTTGGGTTGAGGAACTCGCGGTGCGATTAGCAAGAAATGGGAAGACAGGCCTTCAGAACTATGGCTGGCAGGTGATTCCTGGGTTCTACTCCAGATGACTAGAAGATACTCCTCTATGAATTGCTCCTCCTTATCCTAACAAGGACTCATTTCTTTTGCTGCTATAAATTAGAAACAAAGTCCAAATAAATTGCAAAATGAAAGAAAAGATAAAAATATTGAATAAGGATTCTAATTTTGTCGTGGAGTTTCGTTTTAATTACTAAATGTTTGATAAATACGGAGATATACTAAATTATGTAAAATGTTGCGGTTATTAACGACATGTACTCTCGAAGAGCGAGGCAATTGCTAAAAATATGCACATACGTTTGCACAAAAGGATTTTTGAAAATCTTGGCCCATATGCAAGCAGTATCGGGAATATAATACGCCGTGACAACTTGAAGCCGCGTACAAGTGTTTTTAAATCTTATTGTTTCTGCTCATGGCAACAATCAGAAGCTGCATTATCACGATTATTAAAGTTATGAAAGACCAATATTATTATCAGTTTATGGAAATAAGATGGGAATATTTTTGGAGAAAGGGTTTATGGAAGATTTAAAAAAAGTTTTTTTTAACATCCACACTCTTTTCATAGCATTTGAAGAAATTCTACTCATATCCCGTTAATAGCAAAAGTCGTAAATTATTGAAATATATATTACTAACATAACAGGAGAGTTTACTGTGTTTTTTAACTATCCCATTTTATATATTACGTACGATATCCCGCTTTCTAATCAAGGGAATTAGTCCTTTGCCATAGCCAATGCTTCACCTCTTCTACAGTCAAAGGAATGCCCGCCGAGGCCACATCTCCGAAAGAACGCTTTTGGTCGATAGCCGACGAAAGCTTTGCTGCAAAAGATGTGGGTCCGTGGGCGCTTTACTCGGAGACATTCGCCGAGTCTTACAGCAGGAAAACGAACACTCTCAGGAAAAATAAAGGAGATTCACAGCGATCGCTAACCACTTCAAAACAGTTCTTTTATTTTAGCTCTCGTTCTTTAAAGATAAGTTCAAAAAGGTTCATTCATCATAAGATTAATTTATCATTGGTAATTTTGCTCTAATACGAAAATACACGCATCAAGATATCAAAATTCTGATCAATATGATAAGTATGTAATTCAATAGCTAATGCCTTTTTAGATCTTTCCCGGATTTATCTGTCCCTTCATTTCTATCTCTTCCTCCGAAAGCATGATGACGACATTAAAGTTGGTATAATTTGGAATTTGGTAGTTAAGGAAGGGTACTATATCTATACCATAGACTCTATCCTGATTGCTCCAAGTGTTATCAGATTGAATCAGCAGAGGCGATCTTGGCAGGCTCAGAGAAAGCGAGGAGCCGCATGAATAAAAGCTAAACTGATCGAATTTGATGAATTCTTAGCTAAAGATTTTTAAAGTTAATAAGGAGCTTGAATATCAATTTTATAAAACTTTAATTATATTGAATCCCCATTAAAGTGCTCCGATATAAGAAATTTTTCCGCTTAATTTGCTGTTTCCTCATCATTTCGGCCCAAACCACGCTAAACACACAAAAGAAATGCCATTTGTGATGCCCAGCTGACCCCTTATACGAGATCGTAGATGCAAAGCAACCTACTTTAACAAACATTCCACCTGATTTGATTTACTTATTATTTTTTACATTATCTGTATGATCATTTTATTGTTGTCCATCATTAATACCTACCTACTATTTAGCTTTAAATTTATTGATATTTCTCATTTCGTACACAGAGGAAATGGAATGTGGAATATTTAAGCATCAGCAATTGCTACGGTTCATTAAATGAATCTGAAATGCTTTACTTTCAGCTCTTACGTTTTAAATGCCTTTTCCAAAAAAAAGAGCAGAAAACATCCGTATCGCCAAGCAACGTGCACGACATTAAGTGTTGACAAATCCCAGTTAGGACGCCACTCTGCTTAAATGCGATATTTAGTCCGTCCCTTGAAAAGCTGGAAAAGAAAACAAATCATATTTCAAAGAGCGCATTAAATTTTCCGAGAAAGAGTTTCCCTACTTCGAGCAAACTTCTATAAGGCAAAATTTCAGTTATCTTTGTGAGCGTGCGTCGGAGAAAAATGGAGAAAAGCACCGCCCTAATCATCGAAAGAAGTGTTGAATGCAGCGCGAATATTCTTCACACGGATCATTCCTTCCAGTTAATTAGTCGGTAATGATCCTCCTATTATTCTCCTCAGGTACATCGGAGAGAATGACTCAGAAGGTTTCTCTTTGTTTCCTCTTTGGACTCATCTCCTTTAAATTTCGAGCGTAGTTTTTTATTCCCCTGCGTAATCTCTTATGAGATACGGCTGCCAAGCGACCGTTTAATCCTCAGAAGAGCCCTGGAGTTTATTTTCCTCTTGCTGAATTAAGTTTTTTCTTGATCGGATTATTAAATCAGCGAAGATCTTTTCGACTCACGTAGTTAATCAGTTTTCGGATATTCCGTTTGATTTGCAGTTAATTTTCCTCGTTTCTCTACATACAATTAATCAAATTACGCCGTTCCTGTTGTAAAATTTAAATAACATATACCCTCATTTAAAGTAAATGTACGTTAATTAGTTATGAATAACTTTCAGCATTAAAGTATTGATTACTGGCAAGGTTTTAGTATTGTAATAGTATTAGTAGCTTAGAGATGTATGAAATACAACACTGTGTTGTGGTAGTCCGCATATCTCTGTATTTTAATAGTACATACCTGTAGCTATAAAATATCCGTATTTTAATGGTGTATTATTAATTTAGTGAGATATAAAATATAACAGTGACATTTCAACCAGATTATATTGTTTTGTAATTAATCATAATTCAACTATGCGTTATAATTTATTTACAAATAATTCAAATGAATGATCTATTCAAAACTAATATATGGTTGCATTTAGTTGTAGATAAGTAAAAAAATATATATACTTATGTAACCTATATGATACAACCTTTTTACAAATTCAGAATCTCTAACTAAAATGCCTAACTTTTAAGTTTTTAGTTTAATAAAGGTCTTTCCTAAACAGATAGTAGACAACATATTATCCATATAACGGAATCGGGTTCTAAATCAGATGAATCAAACCGGTTAAATTAAAAATTGAACAAAAAGTTCTAAAGCCCGTATCTCTGTCACAAAGGTCACGGCCCAAGCTGTCGATTTTACTACAAGAGAGGATTTCAAGAAAAGCTTAAAATTTATTCTTAACGACGGATTTCATATTTAAACTATTAATATACAGACAGATGCATAAATTTCTCGTTTATACTATTATGCATTTTGTAAATAAATTACTTTCACTCTTACATCAGTTTTCAAATAAAATTTTAATGCAAAACATTATTATTAATGCCTACTTGCTCTCACCAAACAAATAAAGATAAATGTCCTCAGTGTTGTGTTCCTCAGAAAAAGAGTATAAATTAACGGTAGGACTGACGGAACACAAACAAGTGAGGGCTATGGTTTCATGTACTTCTTTAATGCCCTTATTTTAATTTTGAGCTGTATGTTTTGTTTAAACACTTTAATATACACAAATATTCGCAGATCTCACTGTATATAATTATAAATCTCAATTGGAAATAAAATGCCTCATCTTAAAATATATAGTAAATGATCATTTAATGGAGTTTAAGGATCCTATTCAAATTAACAAAACCTTTCTGTGAAGCTACACTTCTTTTATACATTGAATAGAAAGTAATTTAAAAGAGTACACGCCTGACACATTAGAACCTTCAGCGAGCAAAAAGGAAATTAATTTCATCAATTTAATAATAAAAAATCTGATGTGGCCAGCACATGACTTTCTCCATGTATAACACGTAAATATTTATCTACGGCAGTATTTTCGAACTCAATATTCAGTCTAAACTTGGAAGATAAGAGATTAATTTATATCATATTATCTTTTACGTCAAAAGCATTAAAAATAATGTTTTCGGTACATGCTCGATGAAAAACGATGAAATGGCCTTTCGCCCCATCGCACAGTGGTCCAAAATCGAAAAAAGCCGGACAAAAGTCCAAAATTGCTTTTTTTGAGATACAAATTTGAAACTTTGTATATATACAGCCAAATAATTGCTGATTATGGAACAGTAAGTCGTTTTCCATAAATCGTATGCGTTACTTAGATACGAAGGGTCAAACATGACTAAACTTTCAAAAACAAGCCCGATTCTATTTTTCGTCGAAAATCTTATAAGTTAAGCTAATAGTGGACTTGTGGAAGGAATTTAGTGGAATAAAAAACGTTATATTCGATCAGAATGGTACTTTATCTATACTATCCATCAGTTTCAAGGATATTGGTCAATATTTGTGTAGTGTTCCATCACAAAATGGCGGACGCTTTTTTCAGACAAATTTTGACATAAAGTAGTCGATATCTTCTGTTTAAAAAATATGTGCAGCGGGAAATTACACCAGAGTATTGGGTGAAGACAGTTTAAGAATATCCAGCATAGATCTTATATGAACGTTACCGACCACGAAAATAAACGCGATTTTTCGATCGCGCTGCACGATCCGGGTCCGAGCTGCTGGGTCTGGAAGCACGGCGGCTTCGTTGGATTGTTTTAGTTTTTAGGACCTTAACTCTTTAAAATCGCCGTTTTTAAGCTATGTATGCTGTCACTATCACTGTCACTGTTCAGAAATTCCATATCAAAGATATGGAGAGGATATTTGATCGTGCGAATGAGTCAATGGATGCGGTACTCTGGTAAATACGATAAGTTTAGGATACTTTACGGATTCTTGCCGCGAGTTAGAAATATCCTTCTACTTTTGAGACACTTAGTAAGTTCGAATGTACGGTAACGGGTTCATGCATTGCAGAAAGGGCACCATCTGATTGTTTTTCTACCACTTACCCTTTCCACCCTCGCTGACGAGAGCCACGCGAAAAGGGGCTTTTGTGACACCGCGCAGCACTTAACGGTACTTACTGGGTATTTCCACGGATGCATTTCATCGAAAATTCTTAATCTTCAGAAAACTTTTGGCCGACTCTACTGTCTGATTCCAATCCCTCACCGTCTTCTAAAATCAGCAGTTCTCTCAATTCTTTCGGCATCTTTCGGTATCGCTTAGGAATCAGAGTCATTTTGGAGGAAAGAAATGGATTAGAAGTGATCAAGAACCTTTTAAATAAATCATCGTTGGTGGACATCCTGGAGTGTTTTCTGCTGAATCGTTGACGGAATTTTCTAGCGTCCTTATTGCGAGCTTCCATCGCCTCTTCGGAGAGCTGCCCTAAGAGAAGAATCGCCTCCTTCGAAATTTCACTTCCATGCATAAGGACCTTATGTACCGTGGTTGGCATATAATACCAGGGATACAAGTCTACATATAATTCGGCAGTTTTCTGGCAGTATTGTGAAAATCCCTCATTATTTATCGATTGTCCGCTTGATATTGCCTTAAGGATGATGGAAAATTTTTTAACGAGGTCGTAATTAATCCCTGTAATGAAAATAGGAAAAAATTTACATTAAACTGAATGGTATTTCTAAAATATCTATCAAAGGGAGTAGTTACTGAGGTATTTAAAGTTGCTGTATGGTATAATGTATGCATTTTATCTATGCATGGCTATTACTGAGAAGCTAAGTCTACACACATAATTACCTGTCAATTCAGCTGCCAGTTTTGGAGAATCGAAGAAACGTCTTGCAGTATTTCTATCGTTAGTATTTCCTGATCCCGGCTTTGGTAAGTCCTCAATTAACCCCATCCTTTCTTTAAATAATTTCTGTATATTTTCCTTTTTCTTAGAAAGCTGTATTTTAAGATTACCACGTGCCTAGAAAAGAGTCTCATTATCATTTAGAGATTTATTTAACCAAATAACAAAAATTAAAGCCAGAATTTCGATGCTTATTCACCTGCCACTGTTTAAACTCCAGTCGATACGTTATGTGTAAAAGACACTCAAAAATACGAATGTAACCATGTAGCGTTGATAAACCAAAAGCATAATTGTCCACATCTACTGGTCGATCCTTCATTGCCCTTCATTGCCCTCCATTCATTTCTGAAATTTTAGCTCCGCAGATGTAACATTTCATGCTAACACTCTCGGTCAATGCATTTCATACCTAAAATAAATGTTTCTATTAGATCGATAAACATTAACAACTGCCATTTGGAAAGAACTCTTCTTGCTCTACTTGGGGTGGTCGTAGTTACTTCGGTAATAAGTTGAGCGGCTGCAATATCGCCTTCCTCCCTTAAACTGAGAGAGGTTGCCAAGGCGAGCTCAGAAGCAGAAGAAGAAGTTTTAATATTTTGAACCTTTCTTCTTTTGGATCTCTCAGAGGAAGAACTAAATTCTTTTTGTGGTCGTCCTAATGTACCTGATATGGTAATAATTTTAATAAACAAATCTCACGTGAAAAACAATACGGCTGAATGATTGCTATAGAATTTAAACAGCAAATACATACCAGTAGCTGTAGACATACCTGGTAGGTACTGACGGATAGTTTCGGGGAAAATGATTGACTCTGTGAGCCATGCCTTGTGACGAACAAAAAATCGCTAATTATTCCAAGAACATCCTTTCCGCCTTTTTTGATAGGGCACCATGAATTTTACCCTAATAAATTTACGGAAACAATCTAGGGCCTCTTCATGAGCCTCTAAATTTAAACTCCGCGATATAAAATTAGTCAAATATACTATTTTATCACTTAATGCTTTCTCCTTCATCTCAATTATTCGTTTGTGGAGCTCAAGACGCGTGATCTGGCATGAAAACATTTCAGCGCAGAAAAATGGACCAAAAACCTGCACGAAAATCCGGCTAGTTAAAAAGAATTTAAGGAAAGTTTGATGATATTCGCACTTTCCTATTAAAGTTAGCAGAAAACAATGGCAGTAAAACATTGCAGAGTAAAAAAACACATACGATCATGTAGGTAGAATGTGATGAATAAACACGGTTGAGTTAAACAGGAAATAGTACTCACCTTAAGAAAAGGGATGAACTGTTGAATAATCAAAAACACCACTATCCAACACAGCTACCAGAACTATTGCGATGATTCACGAGAAAAATCACCAGACACCCACAGATTTTAGCAGTACGTCAGAGCACAACAAGAGCAACACTACTTCACTGATGCCAAACTAGAACTGCATGTTAAGATTCATTTCTTAAAGGGAAAGGAAATGAATTTGTGGAAAAACCCGGTAAATGCCGTTAAAGGCTGCGCGGTGTCACAAAAGCCCCTTTTCGCGTGGCTCTCGTCAGCGAGGGTGGAAAGGGTAAGTGGTAGAAAAACAATCAGATGGTGCCCTTTCTGCAATGCATGAACCCGTTACCGTACATTCGAACTTACTAAGTGTCTCAAAAGTAGAAGGATATTTCTAACTCGCGGCAAGAATCCATAAAGTATCCAAAACTTATCGTATTTACCAGAGTACCGCATCCATTGACTCATTCGCACGATCAAATATCCTCTCCATATCTTTGATATGGAATTTCTGAACAGTGACAGTGATAGTGACAGCATACATAGCTTAAAAACGGCGATTTTAAAGAGTTAAGGTCCTAAAAACTAAAACAATCCAACGAAGCCGCCGTGCTTCCAGACCCAGCAGCTCGGACCCGGATCGTGCAGCGCGATCGAAAAATCGCGTTTATTTTCGTGGTCGGTAACGTTCATATAAGATCTATGCTGGATATTCTTAAACTGTCTTCACCCAATACTCTGGTGTAATTTCCCGCTGCACATATTTTTTAAACAGAAGATATCGACTACTTTATGTCAAAATTTGTCTGAAAAAAGCGTCCGCCATTTTGTGATGGAACACTACACAAATATTGACCAATATCCTTGAAACTGATGGATAGTATAGATAAAGTACCATTCTGATCGAATATAACGTTTTTTATTCCACTAAATTCCTTCCACAAGTCCACTATTAGCTTAACTTATAAGATTTTCGACGAAAAATAGAATCGGGCGTGTTTTTGAAAGTTTAGTCATGTTTGACCCTTCGTATCTAAGTAACGCATACGATTTATGGAAAACGACTTACTGTTCCATAATCAGCAATCATTTGGCTGTATATATGCAAAGTTTCAAATTTGTATCTCAAAAAAAGCAATTTTGGACTTTTGTCCGGCTTTTTTCGATTTTGGACCACAGTGCATCGCCCAGAGCCCACAACGTACATAATCAGCAACTTCCGGTTTATCAGTATTTCACAAATAACTCCTACACAATCAGTGATAAAAAAATATGTTTCATACAAAAGTTATAGTAAATTACATTTTCTAAAACTTTTATAAGTTATAGTTTATACCTATATTTAATATTTATGGAGATATTTTGAAAACCGGAAATGAGCTTTGAAGACTGATGCTCGACTTCCGGTGTACCGATTTACTCCAAAAACTAATCAACTCTAACGACACCAACTAATATAATATATATGAAATTTGGTGTTGATCCGACAAATACTTTTCATGTTAGAGCGCCCACAAAGTACATAATAAGCTACTTCCGGTTTATCAGTATTTCACGAATAACTCCTAATCAACCGGTGATACAAAAATATATTAAATACAAAAGTTATAGTAAAACACATTATCTAAAACTTTTATAAGGTATACAATATACCTATATATCATATTTATGGAGATATTTTGAAAACCGGAAATGAGCTTTGAAGACTGAAGCTCGACTTCCGGTTTACCGATTTACTGGAAAAACTAATCAACTCTGACAGCACACACCGCAGTACTATATATGAATTTTGGTATTGATACGACTAATAGGTTTTACGTTAGAGCGCCCACTGTCACACTCACACATACACACACACACACACACACACACACACACACACATACACACAGACATCATTCCGAAAATGGTTAAAACGTATTCTAGGGACCCCAAAACATGTATTTCCGTTGAAATCTCGAAGTCGATTTTTTTCATGAAAACAATACTTTCTCTATACTTCGTATATGGAGAAAGTAAAATTGAATAACAATATCTCAACCAGTTAAATTCTCTTCAAAAAAGGTTAACGAGTATTCCCAAATCCAGCGAGCTCCTACAAATATTTTATAGTGAGCTGACTGTAAAATTTCCAGTGAAGGTGATGAACTCTTTTGGGGCTCACCTTTTCCTTTCTGGCAATTTCCCGAAATATTCCTTTTGTCTTCATAAACAAAAAGCACTTCTGTGAATGTCAAAGGAATGATTTGGCAAATTCGTCCTCTTTCACTAGGATGGTAATGACGATACCCTCGAAGTCCAATAATGGAGGCTTTCAAATTTAGACATACCTCTACTTTCCAAATGTTTCGTTCCCATGACAATAAGCTATACTGTTCTGTATTCTGATGAACATATAACTATTAAGCTGACTTATTCACTTCGAGATTCAAATCTGGTTTTAATGATTTACAATCTTTCATAAAGAATGCCTTGAAAGCATGGGAAACGTACTCTGGGGTATTAATAACAGAATATAGCATGAACTGAATTATTGAGCTATCATACAATACTCCGTTAACACAATGCTTGTTTTGACGAAAACTTAGTTACAAGTAAGTAATTAGTCAACATCATTTTGATATATATATATATATATATATATATACAGAGAGAGAGAGAGAGAGAGAGACAGAAAGAGAGAGAACGATTGTCTAATACAAAAGGTCCTCAAAGATATACATGTATGTTTTGCATAAAAGATATGCTATATTCACAGTATTAAAAACTATTAATTTAGATAAAAATGGTTGTTTTATTAAGATTAGATGGAAGAAGAGACGTTTCAGTCTCTATCTCTCGTATACTTCAAGGATTAGCTACGCTTTATTTTAGCAATATGTATAGTGATTTTTCTGCTTCAACTGGAGTGGATTCGTTCTTAAACATATAACAATCACCAGGAAATGTCCCAAGAGACCAAGTGAACCAGTAAATAGAACAACTTCATTATTCTTCGCCATGTTGTAAAAGCATCGACCCTCAGTATTCATGCTGCGGCATTCTGGGAAATGCAATTACCACCTTCCAGAAATTGGAAATTGGTTATGAAGTGTGATTGGCACCTCAGATTACTCGTGATTTACATCAAACTGTTTTTACTTTCTCCATATACGAAGTATAGAGAAAGTATTGTTTTCATGAAAAAATTCGACTTCGAGATTTCAACGGAAATACACGTTTTGGGGTCCCCAGAACACGTTTTGACCATTTTCTGAATGATGTCTGTGTGTATGTGTGTGTGTGTGTGTGTGTGTGAGTGTGTGTGTGTGTATGTGTGTGTGTGATAATGGGCGTTCTAACTCGAAAACTAAAAGTCGTATCAATACCAAACTTCATATATAGTACTGTTGTGTGTGCTGTCAGAGTTGATTAGTTTTTGGAGTAAATCCGTTAACCGGAAGTTGAGCTTTATTCATTAAAGCTCATTTCCAGTTTTCAAAATATCTCCATAAATATGATATATACGTCTATTGTATTACTTATAAAAGTTTTATATAGTATAATTTACTATAACTTTTGTATTTAACATATTTTTGTATCACCGGTTCATTAGGAGTTATTCGTGAAATACTGATAAACCGGAAGAAGATGATTATGTACTTTGTGGGCGCTCTAACATGAAAACTATTTGTCGGATCAACACCAAATTTCATACATAGTTCTTTTATTACAGTCGTTAGAGTTGATTAGTTTTTGGAGTAAATCGGCTGACCGGAAGTCGAGCTTCATTCTTCAAAGCTCATTTCCGGTTTTCAATATATCTCCATTAATATGATATTTAGGTATATACTATTATCTATAAATGTTGTAGAAAATTTATTTTACTATAACTTTTGTATGAAACATATTTTTGCATCACTGATTGTTTAGGAGTTATCCATGAAATACTGATAAACCGGAAGTTGCTGATTATGTACGTTGTGTAAAGCTCATTTCTGGTTTTCAAAATATATCCATAAATATGATATATTGGTATATTGTATTCCTTATAAAAGTTTTAGATAATATAATTTACTATAACTTTTGTATTTAATATATTTTTGTATCACCGGTTGATTAAGAGTTATTCGTGCAATACCGATAACCCGGGAAGTAGCTGTTATGTCTTTTGTGGGCGCTCTAACATGAAAACCATTCCTTGTATCAACTTTAAATTCCACATGTAGTGTTTTTGTTGGTGTCGTTAGAGTTGATTAGTTTTTGGAGTAAATCGGTTGAGCGGAAGTCGAGCTTTATTCTACAAAGCTCATTTCCGGTTTTCAAAATATCTCCATAAATATGATATTTAGGTATATACTATTAATTATAAATGTTTTAGAAAATTTGTCTTACTATAAATTTTTAATGAAACATACTTTTATATCACCGATTGTTTAGGAGTTATTCATGAAATACCGATAAACCGGAATTTGCTTAGTATGTACTTTGTGGGCGCTCTCACATGAAAACTATTTGTCGTTTCAACACCAAATTTCATGTATATTACTTTGGTTGTTGTGATTAGAGTTTATTATTTTTTAGAGTATATCATTGAACCGGAAGTTGAGCCTTACTCTTCGAAGCTTATTTCCGATTTTGCAAAATACCTCTATAAATATGATATTTAGGTATATACTATTATTTTTAAGAGTTTTAGAAAAATTACTCTACTACACCTTTTGTATTAAACATATTTTTGTATCACTGATTGTTTAGGAGTTATTCGTGAAATACCGATAAACCGGAAGTTGCTGATTATTTACTTTGTGGGCGCTCTTACCTGAAAACTATTTGTCGTATCAACACCAAATTTCGTACATTTTATTTTGGTTGGTGTCATCAGAGTTGATTAGGTTTTGGAGGATATCGGTTTACCAGAAGTCGATCTTTATTTTTGGAAGCTCATTTCCGTTTTTGAAACATTTCACCATTAATCCTTAAGTAGTCTCGTGGGGTCAATGTGACATCAGGCGCTATATTACCGTCAGGATCACAGAAACTAATGAAGATATTTCAACCAAATTTTCGTTTTGTAAAAATGTTGTCCATGTTATGATTATCTGAGGATTTTCTTAATGTCAAGTTATAAGAAGTATGCAATTTTAGCAGTGCTACCAAATTTACTGAAATAAATTTTAATAATTATCTAAACATTATTTCAACAATTTTTAAGCACCTATACATAAAATAATTCATAGGTAAGTACCAAAAAAATAATGAACACCATATCATGCATATAAACTGACGAAAATTAATATCCAAAACATAAGGTTTCGGGATATTATAAAGATTTACTGAATATTTTAGGAATGAATCTATAATGTTTAAAATGCTATTACAGTTCACAGAATACCTTACTAATGCTCACTGAGTATATATGTGTTGATATAGTTTCAATATAGTAACATAGAGCTACGCATTAATTTGTTTTTTTACTTTCTCCATATACGAAGTATAGAGAAAGTATTGTTTTCATGAAAAAAATCGACTTCGAGATTTCAACGGAAATACATGTTTTGGGGACCCTAGAACACGTTTTGACCATTTTCGGAATGATGTCTGTGTGTATGTGTGTGTGTGTGTGTGTGTGTGTGTGTGTGTGTGTGTGTGTGTGTGTGTATGTGTGTGTGTGTGACAGTGGGCGCTCTAACGTGTAAACTATTAGTCGTATCAATACCAAAATTCATATATAGTACTGTGGTGTGTGCTGTCAGAGTTGATCAGCTTTTCAAGTAAATCGGTAAACCGGAAGTCGAGCTTCATACTTCAAAGCTCATTTCCGGTTTTCAAAATATCTCCATAAATATGATATTTAGGTATATACTATTACTTATAAAACTTTTATAAAATATTATATACTATGACTTTTGCATGAAATATATTTTTCTATCACTGATTGTGTAGATGTGATTCGTGAAATACTGATAAACCGGAAGTTGCTAATTATGTACAGTGGGGGAAACAATTATCGCAACACCAGTTGGCGTCAGAGCGCGGATTACGTGGAAACTAACTGAAATCACTCTAACTCCGACAATTCGGCAACTCTGTATAGAGGCAGTAAAACCGGGAATATTCAAAGTCCATACGAATGGAAAATAGACTTTTAGTTTCGTTTTTATATGCAGAAATTTAAGACTCACCTTCGCGAGATTTCTAAGTAGTGCCTTTGCCTCATTGTCTTCATTTTTTGCCATTTATTATTCAAAGTCAGTTGTGATAAAAATAGTTATGTAGAATGTCAATATAATACACTGGGAGATAGTAACAAACAAGATTGTTTGATAGCGAAATATCAGACGTTAAAATGAACATTTTGAGGTATTATTTCGAGAATTAAAGGTCTAAATACTAGAATTGTGATGGAATTGAATTCTTGCAAAGAGAATTCAACCCTTAAAAATTCGAATTTAGAAACCACTAAGATGCGTCCTATTCTTACCTTTCTATTTTCTCTCGAGCAGTGTAGTTTTCCACTGCTTAAGGTATTAAAAATATCCCTTCGATGAATCCAATCTAATCCGTGTGTTGAAGGAGTTCAACTTTTCCAAGAGCTTTTTAGCAATTAACGTTTTGACAGGAATTGTCATCACTATTATTAACTTTTAAATAGTGGAATCGGTAATAAACAACTTTCAGCTCTATCAGGCTATATGTAATAGGGAGTAATATTTGTGTAATAACAAATGGTGTTTCTCATGAGACATCAATGCACTTTAACCATACTGACTGAAAAAATATAATAAATTGCAACGGTACCACATCTCTATTGATGTTACAGTCATTCATCACACCACTAATACGATTTTCCTCTTCAGTGAGTGTATTACTCTACAACAGTTAATTTCAATTTAATTTATCCAGAGCTGTAATATATTTGATTAATGAGCTAGAATGCAATCGAAATTATACCAACAATTGGAATCCTTAATGCAAATAAAAAATGATGATTCGAATGTCCGATAATCAATCATTAGATGTTCCGTACTCGCCTCGTAGTGTAAACATAATCACACACTTTCGACGAATTACAGGTGCCCCACAGATTTTACACTGTAGAACGGGCCACACTTACGAAAATACTTGTGGCAGCATAATCTAAACTTGTATTAAGTTTCCAAGAGGCCGGTATTCACTTCTCTACTTTCTCCGTAGCGATGAATAAAATTTTCCGCTTCCAATTTGATCATCTTGATTTCCGTATGTTAAAATACTTCTCAAGGTTACTTAGATCCATATATTAGACACCATACTCAGCTATTGTTCGCTGATTTTACTAAAATTTGTGTGCACTTTACGGACTCTTCCGAATCACTCCCAACCCCTCTCCCTCCATGAAGACCGTAGTTTAAATGTCGTTTACTAAGTTGTTTTGCGGTTTAGATGCGAATAGAATAGAGAATAGAGCGAATATACGCAGACAAAGTTATTCTTTAATTTAGCAGTAGAAATAGTTACTAACGCCCACTTAAATAGGCAAAAGGGTGGGAATGAGCTTAGCCCCAAATTATAGAAAAATTGCAATGGTGAAAAAGAAAAATTCACTTAAAAAAAGATAAAGGTTATTCGAAAAAGAAAACCGTGTTTTAATGTGCGAACTGAGAGATCTAAAAATAATAATAGTAAATTGCAAGAGCTTACGTAATAAACAGGTGGAAATCTTTAACATTACGATGAGAACTTGCGCGGATATCATACTAGAAAGATTTGGTTACGCGAGGATATTACTCAAAGTGAGATATTTCCCCCGATTATATGATATACTGAAAATATGACTATGTAGATCTAGCGGTAGAGGTTTTATAGCAGTATGGACTCATTTAATTAGTAAGCGCGATGAATTCGTAGAAAATAGCAGGAGCGAAATCATTTGGTGCTCGATTCAAAGACAAAACGGAAGTATGATTAATGTTTGTTCTTTGTGTCGTCCTCCCGATGAAAAAATAGGTTGTATTGTTGATTTATCCGAGGCCTTACATAAAAATTTCGAGAAAATAAAAGATCCAATCATCGCCGTAGGAAGAGATTTTTACCTAACCAATATTCATTGGGATAATCTAAAATTCTCCAGCACTAGCAGTGGGAAAAAAAATTCACGAAATACATCTTACTTTTTCGTTGCATGCTTTAGATAAGGTAAATATGACTAAAACTCGAACGAATCGTGCGAGGCAAGGTATCAATTTAGATTTACTAGCCACTTCCCAACCACAAATAATAACCAGCCTCGCTGTAGTTGACGGTACAGTCAGACTATGATGTCATAATGGCAGGGATGAAAGTAGTAGCGGTTAGATCTCTTAAGCCGGTGAGGCAAGTGTATGTAATTCGCAAAGTAATTATTTCTGAGTTTAAGGTTTTATTTGAACGAAGGCTTGGATAATTTTTTACGCTTTTCGGGTGAAAATACAGTAAATGATAGTTTGGTAGAGTTTCTACGGATAATCAAAGTAGATTTAGTTAAATATGTTCCGTCTAAACAGTAGGTGAGACGAGGAAGAAGTTTGAATCGTTGCATAGGAGTCATTCACTCGCGATTGAGAATACTTAAACCGTGCGGTGAGATCCATGAGCTTGGTGATCAAAATTATAGAGAAGTGCAAAAGCTATTTGAGGAAGGATCACGAAAAGAATACCAGGAATATAGATCTTGAACCCTGTTAAAATCACTAGTTGGCGATTAGAAAGAATTTTGGTCATAAGTGTGAGAGACTCAGTGGTCAGTTTTCTATGTCTAGCTTTATCAGCGAAGAGGGAATTGCCTTAAATAAATCGGCAGAAATAGCTAACTTACTTAATCCGTTCTTCCAGAAATGTTTCTCATAAGATGATGGTCGAGTTAACGATTTTACTTCGCGCATTGATTCGGAGATGATTTCCATAGAGATATAAGTTGATGCTAGTGGAAATTCACTGCAACAGATTGATAGGAAATTCTATCAGAAATCAATTAATGAGGGTACTGTCTCAATGTCGTAGAAGAAATTAAACGTCACTCCGGGGCCTAAGAATGATCAGATTATTACGGGTAATTTTCGTTAACTTCCAATTTCTGCAAAATAATGGAGCATATTATAGCAAGCTCTATTATTCAGTTTCTTACCATAAAGATAGGAATCATTCGGATCCAACACGGATTCCATAAAGATAAATCTTGTAAGACGCACTTAGAGTTTTTTGTGAATGATGTATATAAAGTGTAAGGATGTTAGATATCATCCAAAAACGTTATTTCCACGCAGCAACAAATTTCGCGACAACCCTTAGTGTTAGTGTGCCACACAAAATATCTAAGTGTCACGTTTAGCTGTAGTTTATCTTTGAAAGAACATATTGGAGATGCGATAGGAAAAGTGAATAGAATGCAAAGATTAACTAGTAGATCGTTGAGGGGATGCTCATCGTGTTTCAAAGAAAAAAACTCATATTCCTCTTATTCAACCTAGCCAAACGAGAAAATACTGTTTCGCGATTACACTGATTATAACTTTTGTATTACAGTTCGTGTACGGCATTTGTTTGATTGGTTGTACACGATACGATTTGTACAGAATTGCCATGATAAAACGGTGAGTGTTACTCAGATGTTGCAGTACGCGGGATGGTAATCATTAAGAGATTAAGACTAATTCAAAGGATAAATTTACTAAGTAAATTCAGAAAAATTAGGTTCTCAAATGATGCAATCGGTATAATACGACCTTCCTGTTGATGTGGGCCGCTCTGATACTGCGAGGAAGATTAGAGAAATAAATGCTAGAAGGAATCGTATCAAGAATTCATTTTTTCCGCGCATGATACGCAAAAGAAATTGATTAGGAAAATAGAGTTAAGATGCCTGTACCCCCTGCCACACGCCGAAAGGCGGATTGAAGGGGTCTTACATAGACATATTTTTATGGTGTTTCTGTGCTGTCGACATTTTAACTCAATAATCAGAATATATCGTATTTATAAAACAACATATAATTTAAGAGGAAAAATTCATCCGTCTCCGCTACGATTGGTCTTCGGTTTCCATCAAAGTAACTGGGTTGTCCAAATTGTAGTGCTACCTCCAAAATACTTACGTTTCAATATCATCTCCTAAATCACTACTACTAATTTATTTCTTCTCACATTCAATAACAGTTAAAGGAATTTTTAATTAACCTTCCTTTGATTTCAAAAAAACACTCAAAGGCACCCGAAATTAATATTTACAATGATAAAAACCTTACACCTTGAGAAATAATGATAATGTAAGAGAAATTGGCCCTATCAAAACTGAAAATCCAAATATCATTGAGGATTATTATTCACCATTATTATTCAATTATTCATTTTACAAACTAAAATCTCAAAAAGGTTTTAATTTTGCCACATAACCGTGAATATATCCTAGTTTTCTATGCATTTTAGTTTTTTTAAGAATTTAACATATCTTCTATCATGTAGCGTGCATGAATATGACCCTGAAATGTAGAAATGTTTTCGCTCTTTCTACTGTCTATAACCCTCTCCCTCATAAACAAATCCTGGCTGCGCCCCTGCGGCAAAGCAATCATTAATTATCATCTGTATATTCATGTCCACATTCGATAGAATCCGTAGATTCTTACACATGGATGATTATAAAAAAATGTCAGCTCCGTCATAGACTTCCATCCCCGTAATGTTACTCAATTTCCATGTTTTTAAGAGAAGGAGACTATTTAACATAATTTAGAGCCAGTGTAAAATATTTATATGTATTCGTATTTCTCTCAGACTCGGTAACAGTGTGCGCATATGCACTATTAATAATCGAGAATTACATTGGAATCAAGAAAAATATAGGATGATTAATAATATATCCATTCTCCTCTATATGATTCAGCCTCATACACATAGAGTTAACCACTTCTTTATTGGAATTCGCTCCAGGTGAGAAGATCTAATAACCGACGGAAGCTCTTCGAAAGCTTTATCGGTTCAGAACCTAAAGACGAAGTAAATGAAATTTTAGTGCAACTAAAGAAGTAATCGCGATCTCCGAGAAGCATCGAAAAAACTTTACAGGGAGGTAATCACAAAACATTATTACTTTTGGTCGCTTTTTTCCCCGGACAATTAGAGAGGCTGATAGAGTAGATTACGTGATGATGGTGTTATTACAACCTCTACCATACCCATCTGGCGGCTCGCGGGGTATATATCTCAATCTAAATCTATATAATTGGTTTGGAACTACCGCCGAGAAAATTGGAAACTGTGAACCAGCGAATTGTCCTGGTTGTAGACGAACAATGAATAATAATATGCATAAGAATGTCAATAGTTCTCAAGGCTTTTTTTTAAGCGTAAAAATGAAAAAGATTCGCTTGCGCGGTCTGCTGGTTGTCCGTCTATCGACGTGAAGACCTAAATGAAGAAATAGTCGCCAATAAGTCTAAGTAAGCCTGAGCTCCTTGCCTTACGACCGGTTTGTTGTTGCGAGTGACGCATAGGCTTTCGAAAATCCTCTGCACTGAAAGCCGAAGGTTCATCGTGCTTCGGGAAATCAGAAGGCCCTGTCAAATACCTCTAATTGTGGAAAATGAGTCAAAGAATTGTCTTTCAGCGAACGACCTCGAATCCTTGGTAGAAGAGGAATTTTCACTGACACACGAAACATTTTCTTGACCGACAATTGGTGATGAATCGGTTCCGTATCTTTCATGTCCAATGGTTATTTTTCCATAATGAATTGCATCTCTCTGGCAAATATGTATATTCATCACAGGGGCGTATAAATATATGTGGAAATCATATCTTACATTCGTTCATTTCCCGAGCAAGAGAAGTTTAAGATAAAAAACTCATTTAACTTAAGCGGAATTCGAGCTCGTGCCCTTCCTATGCCAATAACATGTGTCAGACAGCTGCAAAATCACCTCTTAATTAGCAACTAGTTATATTTATGACACTTCCCAACAAACTGAGAAGTCCATTTTAGCAGCTTATTAATAATTTTATTATGGCAGCATAATCCTGGTTAATTAACTTTATAAAGTCAGACGTTCATAAAATACGTATCAGTACTAAAAACTTGGGTTGTTTATTAGGAAGTCTTTGTTTACTAAAATACGCTAATATAATAATATTATTTGGGAATATTTTTACAAGTGCAATAACATCTAATTTCCTTAGCACCATGGTGAGGAAGGAGCTTTGAATTAGCCAGAGGATTGTTTCTACTGGGCGACTGTAAAATGAGGGTCCTGAGTCTAGCTGATATAGGCTTGAAAAGGAAAAATATACCTTGCACCTGCAATACTTGCTTTGAAAGTGCTCGACATATGGTTAAAGCTTTTCCGCGCGAGGTAATGCATTTCAACGTTTGTTTTGTATTGGAGCCTGCAATACTTTGAAGGGATCAACTTGTGGTTAAAGATTTTCCTCGCGAATTATCAAAGCCTTAATGTATTTCTACGTGAATTTCTCCGCGCGAAGGCAACACAATTGACTAATGACCAAGGTCACCGAGCTCCCTGTTACAAAATGTAAGACAAGTCCGATATATGCGCAGAAATTGTTCGGTTTTTATGAAATCATGATTGTTTTAACTTTGGAATTGGTATTTTTCCTTTTAACTCCGGACGGACAATGATTTCATGTATTCTAGGTGACAAATGGTGTATATAAATTTATATTACGAATTTCCTTCGTCTGCATGATTAAGTTGGGGAAAAATTATGTTCCGTAGACAAAATACAAATTTTACATTGTGTCATAGTTAGTAACTCAGTAATCGCTCTAACGACTTCTCGAATTCTAATTGCTGAATTGAAAACATAAGACTTGTAATCAAAAATCCTCCTCGGAATGTTTATCACAAATAATGAATATCCTATGTTTGAACTGGACGTTTGAAGAATCACATTTACATTAATATCCAGCAGGCAGCCGTAAGACGTATGTTGGAGTGAGAAACCAAACTACCAAAATAACGCCTTATTAGCGCACAAATTATCCAGGAAAAGAGACCATTATAGGCCATCTGTTCTCGCTATAATCTCGCAAAACATCATTTTCCTCTAGACTCCAAAATTCTCGTTCTCTAAAGGTGAGAATCACCACATCGCGTATTCCTACTCCAATCCCACTTATTCCTTATTGCTACGCATTATTAAAACCGAATAGCATTCTTCACATTATTAATAATTAAGTTTCAATTATTGTCTATGTATTTTATTGCATTTAAGATTGAAATTGGAATAAATATATATTCAACTTATCGTTCTATAAATACGATAACTATCTGTGAAAGAGAAACGCCGAAATAAACACGACGAACTCGGGGAGAGTTCTCGCGAAGGCTCTAAGAAGAGTTCGAAAGAGAGGAAATTTGTGTAAGTTCTAGGCTCCGACTCAAATATTACCGCTTTTCGAGGCTTTCCTCGGTGTTGCCAGTCAGTCACAGAAAGCAGAATTCCAAATAGTTTCTGTGAAAGCCACTGGTGCGCGCGCAAAGTGTTGCGATAATTTTTTCCCCCACTGTACGTTGTGGTCGCTCTGGGCGCTGGGGCGAAAGGCCACTTCATCGTTTTTGATCGAAAAGGTCCCGAAAAGCATTATTTATAATGATTGGGACGTAAAAGATAATAATATATAAATTAATCACTCATCTTCAAAGTTTATATTGAATATAGAGTTCGAAATTACTGTCGTAGATAAATATTTACATCTTATATATATGGAGAAAGTCATGTGCTGGCCACATCAGATTTTTTCGTAAGGCTTTTGCCGTCACATGCGTGAGTGTTCAACCTTTAGGTAGTTCATGCGCACCAAATTTTAAATTAAAATGTGCATCAAAATGTTAATTAAAAAATCCCTGTTCAACGCCATCTCCTTTACTTTTCGATAGTTTACCGCACCCTTTTTAGTTGTCCAGCATTGGCTTCCCTCTCAATAACCCTCAACTACTTTCTTTAGCAGCCTCTTTTCCCTCAATATCTGTCCCTTTCATTTCCTCTGTCGATGCTTAAAGCACATCGCATGAGATTGCTGAGTCTCTCAAATAAAAAAGGAATGCAGTTTGGATACATATTTTGATGAAATGATCGACCGAAATTAAACAATATCTTCGATGAGTGCCTACATTCCATATTATAATTTATTTTGTGTGTTCGCGCGCGCACTTTTGTGCTTAATAATAAGATACTGTTCAACCTCCAAACTCAACCATCCATAAATAAGTAAAAGTTGACCCCCCGCAGGTAAAAGGCTACATTTTTGCTTCTTTCCCCTGTTCAATCACCGAAGAGTCAAAGTGTCCCCTTATAAAAATGCTTTTAAAGGATATTTTCATACATTGCGAGCATTTTTTTATTTCGTAAAATTAAACGAGAGAAAAAGCAATCAAATGAATTCCAGACAAGCAGAAAAAGAAGAAAGAATTTGATTTTTGATTTCATATTTTGGTCATGGAAAATGTTTTTCGCATCAATATTTCATAAATTTAAGAAAATAAATTATTTTTGTCACAAGCAAACCGTTCCCTTGACGACATAGACAAGTTTTGTTTCTGAACTCAAACGTTTTCCTAAATTAGAATACATAGGAAATCAGGGCCTATTTGAAAGTAATGGTAACTTTAAGCGAATGACCATGTGAATCGAATATTAATTTCTGATATTTAGAGTTCGCAGTTACGCTGACAAATTACTGGGTCAAGCTTAGAACCAGGGATTAGTGTACCTAATCGGCGTCAATTTATCCTTAAGTTATGAGTTGCTTAATCACAATCAAGAAGGCGACAAAGTATGATACTAATAGATTCAGGGACAAATTACGAAAAGCTTTTTGAAGACGTAAGGAGTTTTTTAGCAAAAATAAGGCGGACAAATAATGTCATATTTCAGCAATTTTGTTTTGCTCACCGTATTATGGGTTTACATCTGTATTCTTTTGCCAGATCTATTTTTGCGTTTTAGTTTTTTTCTCTACTAATTAAAATTCTTCCTTTCCTTGTTCCATATGGAAATTGAGGCATCGCAGACACTACATACACTTCTCGTTAAGTAAATGGATACTCCTCTGTCTCCATGGTTATACTGTCTACCTATTGTTTTTCCAAAAAGAGAGAGAAATGAATAAAGTTAGACAGGACCGACAGCCGCATCTATCTATAATGCTATCAGTTGCTCAACCCGTTGAGCTGTCTTGCCTGTTGACTAAAGTCACCTTTAGATCAATGTGTTCTAGCTTTACTTGGTGGAACGCCATAATGAAATAAAATGATGACTTGGTAATTTCCACGTGAAAGTTTTTACTTCACGACCGGTTTCAACTCTCGCTAGTTATCTTCATATGCCTTAACGTGCAAATTACCAATTCTTCATTTTATTTCACCTTTAAATGTATAATGTAAATATTAAAACAAGATAAACAAAGTCCATCGAATGTTTTCTTTAAGTTCAGTATGTTTTAATTAATATCATATCCAGCCAATTCCTCTTTCCGTTGGCAGCCAACGCTTAGTTTAGCCAGGATTAAATAAATTCACGCATTTCGGACACCCACGTCTCAGTTGGGCTTAGCAAAGTGATGACTTTTGAATCCTTTTGGATCGAAATATTCATCAAGGCCCGTGACACGATTGGGAGGCGGTCGTCATCTCGGGTAAATATGTCAATCGATCAAAGTGTGTATCTCCGGCCGCTATCCCTTCATCGCCATCCATTATCATCCCATTAGGGTCCAGATCAGCCTCCAAACGCCTCTTCCAGCCCCGAAATTCGGGTTGATCTCACGTCAAAACCTTCGTTCTCTCTTCCTCCTCAAATATCCCTCGTTCATTTCCATCTATTCGAATTCACTGAATAAGAGAAACGAATTACTTCGAAAATGCTGGTGATGACGTCGTCTTCCTCCGTGACGTCATTCGTTGGAAATGACGCAACTCTTTGAATCTCATCCTCCGGAAATATGGAAACGGCTTATTCTCACCTTTAATGCGCCTGCCTGTTAATAAGGCAGTCAAAGGGGGAATTCGATCCTTCCACCATAAGCTATCAGAAGCCTAAGAAATTAGTAAACGTTATTTAAAACTCAGACTTCATTTATTTTACAAAACTATGGTAGACAAATTGGTAGTAGGAAATCAAAATAAATGTCATAAGAAGCGAAAGTGTATATATATTCATATTTCAAGTCATCAAGTATCATTTACGATTCAAAAGTACGCATTAAGAAAAAATAGACGAGAATTTTCATTATTCAATTTGCATTAATCATGCTAAATGTATCTCATCCTGAGTACCTGGGAAGTTAGCGAATCAAGTCGACTTGTAGGACTCCAGCCTAGAAGCTTCTATAACTATACATTAATTGTATTGACAACCCAAACATATATACTTATAGAAACAGTAGCATAGTTTTAAGGCTGGAGTAATCGCCGTTTAGGAAAGTCAGTGTCTTAGTTTTTTCCTCGAGATTTTAGATCTCTGGTCATCCCTTAAATGGGCATGCTTTAGGAGTTACACATGAGGCACCAGACTGACAAAGTCGTGGAAATATTGATGTCGATATTTCCAAATCCATCCCTTTAGGATAACTCAAGGAAAACGGTGTTAACTGAAAACTTAGACGTAAAGACACACTCCTAGAAAACTTCGACATAAGCAGTGAATAATTGAGTTCAAAGATTCAAGAGTATTTGCATACATTTCTATGTGACTTCATTTGTAAATGAATTTTGAAAAATTTATTAACATGTCAGAGAAGCAAACAAGTTGGACAATAAACCATGGTATTTTTTCAGAACGTAGAGTAGTTAAATTTAAAGTCGGAAAGTATTTGGGATGCTGTTAGTTTAACGCAATTTGTTATCTATAAAATCGATAATTAACATATGCAAAAAATTCTTGAAATTAGCTAATGTATTTGTATGAATGCATTTGTTGCTATATATGTTGCCGTAAATATATCTTGAGGGAAGATTTTCCAACACTTACTAGCTTGATTCTAAATTTATGATAAAAAAGACTTTTCTTGCACTATAATTTCGGTAAATATAAACAAGTGATGGCGTACACCCTATCATGAATTCAGAGCTCATCTTCATGCACGACGAAAGTTAATTATCCTGAAAATTCATTGAATTACATGCATAATCCGCTCGTGTGCCTGTATCGTCATTAATAAAAATTGAATTCTAGTAAGAACCAATTAATCTCTTAATCCGCCACAAAAGAGATACAATTCGAACCTTTGTGCCTCAATTCAGGATTTCCGGATCATTCTTCCGGAAATAAAGGAGCAAAGATTAATAAGATCGAAATCGCAAAGGCTTTGTGAACATATGCGAATATTCTCTGGGAAGAGGATGCAATTGTATGCGGGTCCTCAAGTCCATAGCCATTGATGCTAATTCGAACTGGTCATGAATATTCCCGCATCTCGATGGGAAGGCCATTTTCTGTTTGCTTCAGTCACAATGGAAGGATAGAGTGTTGACCGAATAGGAGTTTACGTGAGGAAAACGAAAAGTGGTATTCCATGACGTTTATTCAACGATTTCGTCGATTTCAATGCAGTGTTGAGCTGTGAAGCCTCATCACACCACATTCCGATTTTTTCAGCCTAAGAGTGCCCAATAGGTGGAAAGGTGAAAACCCCATTTTCACGAAAGAAGAGGTGACAAAAGGTACACAGCAAAAGAGTGAAAACGCGATGGACAAAGTCCCGAGGTTGGCTGTTTCCAATGCGAATTTCTAATTTCAGCTTAGGTATCTGCAGACAGAACTTTCTGCCACGAATCCGATAAACATGATTTTCGTTAATCGTCGTTTGTGTTTTCGTGAACCATAGTACGCGTTTTACGGGTTGAATCGAGCAACTCAATCGTCTCAACAACGCTTTGAACTATTAAATCTACAGCTACGACGTGTGCAGTTGCAATATCTGAATGCTCGAGCTTAATATCCTTAAATTATAATAAAAATCTTAGTCATAGTGGTGAAGCCATTATTTTCAATAAAAAATTATTTCTTCTTCCTTTCCTTTTATTCAACAACATAGCCGCAAGAACGCACGGCAGGGCATTGGATTTAATGTGTGTTTTCTCGATGAATCTATGGTCGCTAGAGTACCTTATTTACTTCCCTATTCATTTCATACGTTACTAAGCCACAGCGAAGCATGGCCGAGTTCAGCTAGTCATAGGTAAATTGATAACTCGCGGTAGAACAGAGCTTGTAAAACGGTGGCGGCAAATTTTCCTAGAGAGTGCTAAAAATATAAACCTCGTCGCTGTGTTTATTTAGGAAATGATAAAACCATCCTGGTTTCGTTCCTTCAAATCCATGGTACGTTGGACAACAGAATATTTACTCTAAGAGTAAATAGTGTAATCACCTTTGAGAAGACGAGTTCCACGATTAAACGGATGAAAACCTATTTTTTCCATTCCCGTGGACGATGAATAGCATTACAAAACTTACATGTTATCTATTTTAGGCGTGTAATTGAATCTAATGCCTGTCACAGATATGTAATATTTTCGATAACAGATTATTAATTGTAGGAGTAAATAAAGAAATCGCCGTAAAACACGTATACAAACCAACACGAATGCGAGTGAAAGGAAGGGCCAAGCGAAGATAAACGAGAGAAGCGAATAAAATGCACGCGGGGATACACGGGGTGTGACGGCGTTAATTAACCCTCGCCGTCGACTTTGACGCATCGAAAAACAGGCCCTCAATCGACTGCATCGGCGTCATTTCAAAAGCGCCGCCGGTTATTCCGGCAAAACGCTCCGAAAGAAGTTGCCTTGAATTTTAACCAGTTTCTGCATCGAGGACTTCATCCCGACAATTTTCAAGTCCTGCCTTTTGCGAAGCTACCACCGATTTTTGCATATCATTTTTTGTTTATTTTATTACGGCGCGGCGGAATTGAGTTTTAATGAATGTTTTGCGGCATATGGAAGTTCCCTCAAGAAATTATCCGAGCAAATGAAATTGAAATTTTGGTAATTCCATATCTTCAGAGCGCTAATGATTTCATATTATAGTGTGACGTAGTTGGAAGCCTCCGTCAGGAAACAGCGAGAAAGTTGAAATTTCGATCCTGATCATGATGGGATCGATCACAAAAGTACCAAAACCTCCCTAAATAACCTTAGGTTCGTTCCTTGGTCGGGGAAAATTTCTTCTAAAGTAAATAGAGCCGAGTTTTCTTTGTTTCTAAGCAGTCTCTGAAGAGGCTCGGTATGTTGATAGAAGGCCTGATTCGGCTTTGCATAGGCTCTCAACCGTTTCCACTTGACTGATCCTGGGTTCGATGCTAGGATGGCTTAAATATACTTCCGCAATAAATGTATGGAAATCTACTCCATACAAAATACATTTATTTTAGTGATTTTCAATATTATTTGAAGAATTTTCCGAAAGGACGAATGTTCCCGCCTGGGATGAGGATATCAGACGTAGTTCAGTTATTTGAACGTGTTCCACATTTCCCAATTTGGTGCTTGGTTCGATGCCATGGGCACCATAAGTATATTTTCATGAGAAATGCATGGAACATAAAGGAATGTATGTTCCCGCGTTGAAGTCTATTCCTGCAAATTTGAGGCATTTATGTTCGAGACATTTATGTTTCGATGAATAATTTATTTTTACCTAGTTGCATTAATACAATTCTTCCATATGCAACCAACTTCTATTCTATAAACAAACTTTTGCATGTAATAAATATACTGTGAGCTTAACAAAGAATGTCATTGGCTTGGTATTTAAATACTAAATAGGCTGCAGCGGGAAACCTCTAGCAATGGTAGTAAATAGATCTTAACTTCATAATTACTCCATTTCCAGTATCCCTACATTTCGCATGAATATGTATAGGGTGAATTTTAGCAATTTCTCATAGAACTGCCGTAAATTATTTGAATTGAATGGCAAGATATCGTTAGATAAGGTGGTTTTCTACTTATATTAAAGAGATAGTTATAGAAAAGAAGCTGAGTTGGAGCACAGTTCGAGTCATCGTGTACATGCGTTACTCATTTTTTTTATGAAAATACCGAGATAATTTCGCAACTTGAGATAAAATACATTATTAAGCGGAAGCAGAAGAGAATGAAAAAACAACTAGATGAAGCATTACTACAGCCCGTCTTCAATGACTTTTATGGACGATGCATCGATATGTTTAACACGATACGATTAATATAAGGACATTTTGTGGTACGAAAAGAAAATACCCCACAAGTATTCAGATAATACTAAAAGGAATTCAAGGTGCGAATCCTTCAACATAAATACTTTCATTCTGTATTTTCAATTGTATTTAAATTCTGTTCATAAATTATGAATTGGCTTCATAAGGAAGCGATTATTCCTTAAAATGTTTGAGATTGCTGTTGAAAGGCTTGTGAATCAACAGATGATGATTTTCAACACTCGGAATGAAACATACTCCTCTCTATGGGACTTACGAGTAAACCTAAAGTTACGACTCGTAAACCTAAGGTTTAGATTGTATCACAGCATTTCTTACTGGCGATTACTTCTGTACACGAATTCCATGCAATTAAATGATTCTGTGTAAGTGTTTATACTTCCTTTCACCATCATGCAATGCGGTTTGTGATCTGTCGAGCTTTTATTAAGTAAATTATCTGCAGAACTCATTAGATTATCTGGGATGTACAAATCATAAAACTCAGAAGAGGGCTGGGATGAACTACGTGGCAGATTTGAAATTCCAAATTATGTGGGACGCGGCAATCACAGTTTTAAAATTTAGGAACGTGAGCAGAAAACAGACGTAGCAATATACTCTTTCACTAATGGGGGTATTAGGGAATGGAACGCTTTACCTAGTGAAATTCTCATGAAAATGCCTAAAAATGTGAAAATTTTCAAAAATAAGATTAGGTTAAACTCTATGTAATTTATTATAGTTTAGTTCACAGCTAACTCCTCTGCATTATTATCCCGAGATGTATTTGTTATATTCATTCAACCTATTTCTATGAATATGACTATATGGATAGCATTACCATGTAATGTATTATTTTAGTTAAATGATAGATCATATATATATTTTATGTATGATAGATTTTATATCTTATGTACCTACTGTACAATATATATAGTGCTTACAATTTAATTGTACAGCCTACGAGAGGTTTTTGGATGGATTTCTCTTCTGTCTTTAGGCAAATGCAAAACTTAAATTCATTTTTATGCTCCCATTAAAACATTATTACCTGGCCAGAAGGCCAACTTGAAATGAAATCCAATTTAAATGAATAAACAAAATTTCTCGACAACTGTCGCTTACATTGCATAGATTTTCATCAGTTATCGCATAATGAATATTGCGCACATATCTGAGAAAGCAGAGGGATTATATTTAGAGAAATATATTTTCAGAAAGACGAATCTGGACCTACCACAAGAACAGAGAGAAATGGTGTTGCGGTTTCCCCAGCAGATTTATCGCTCTTTCATTGTATGGATTTTTTCTATTTCCTCTACAAACAGGGAGGGGAGATGGAATGGACCGTGAGAGATTGGAGGCTGACTTTTTCTATTGAATTCGAGGAACCGAAGGATGTGATAGTGGGCGTGTAGGATTAGGATCTCCGAGGGAAAAAGGAGAGAAGGAAAACGGGATGGAGGAGGGCTCGGAAGGAAAGTAGAAAAGAGAGAATCGAAGGACGTGAAAATTGTGAAATCGTCGCATACTAAACATTATTCTGTGCATTAATTCATTTAAAACTGCTAAATGATAAACTTTATGTGGCAGTTTTACTCACTTCCACATCTAATCTCAAAAATTAGAAAATGGTTACACATCACAAATAGTAATTCTTTCAACTCCTTTGTTTCCGATAAGACCCGATTAACCTCATTCGGTAACAGATTCCATTATATGGTCTCTCAGTTTAGAAATAAGTATTTCGCTGGTTCAGTCCTTTTTTACTTTCTCCATATACGAAGTATAGAGAAAGTATTGTTTTCATGAAAAAATTCGACTTCGAGATTTCAACGGAAATACACGTTTTGGGGTCCCCAGAACACGTTTTGACCATTTTCTGAATGATGTCTGTGTGTATGTGTGTGTGTGTGTGTGTGTGTGAGTGTGTGTGTGTGTATGTGTGTGTGTGATAATGGGCGTTCTAACTCGAAAACTAAAAGTCGTATCAATACCAAACTTCATATATAGTACTGTTGTGTGTGCTGTCAGAGTTGATTAGTTTTTGGAGTAAATCCGTTAACCGGAAGTTGAGCTTTATTCATTAAAGCTCATTTCCAGTTTTCAAAATATCTCCATAAATATGATATATACGTCTATTGTATTACTTATAAAAGTTTTATATAGTATAATTTACTATAACTTTTGTATTTAACATATTTTTGTATCACCGGTTCATTAGGAGTTATTCGTGAAATACTGATAAACCGGAAGAAGATGATTATGTACTTTGTGGGCGCTCTAACATGAAAACTATTTGTCGGATCAACACCAAATTTCATACATAGTTCTTTTATTACAGTCGTTAGAGTTGATTAGTTTTTGGAGTAAATCGGCTGACCGGAAGTCGAGCTTCATTCTTCAAAGCTCATTTCCGGTTTTCAATATATCTCCATTAATATGATATTTAGGTATATACTATTATCTATAAATGTTGTAGAAAATTTATTTTACTATAACTTTTGTATGAAACATATTTTTGCATCACTGATTGTTTAGGAGTTATCCATGAAATACTGATAAACCGGAAGTTGCTGATTATGTACGTTGTGTAAAGCTCATTTCTGGTTTTCAAAATATATCCATAAATATGATATATTGGTATATTGTATTCCTTATAAAAGTTTTAGATAATATAATTTACTATAACTTTTGTATTTAATATATTTTTGTATCACCGGTTGATTAAGAGTTATTCGTGCAATACCGATAACCCGGGAAGTAGCTGTTATGTCTTTTGTGGGCGCTCTAACATGAAAACCATTCCTTGTATCAACTTTAAATTCCACATGTAGTGTTTTTGTTGGTGTCGTTAGAGTTGATTAGTTTTTGGAGTAAATCGGTTGAGCGGAAGTCGAGCTTTATTCTACAAAGCTCATTTCCGGTTTTCAAAATATCTCCATAAATATGATATTTAGGTATATACTATTAATTATAAATGTTTTAGAAAATTTGTCTTACTATAAATTTTTAATGAAACATACTTTTATATCACCGATTGTTTAGGAGTTATTCATGAAATACCGATAAACCGGAATTTGCTTAGTATGTACTTTGTGGGCGCTCTCACATGAAAACTATTTGTCGTTTCAACACCAAATTTCATGTATATTACTTTGGTTGTTGTGATTAGAGTTTATTATTTTTTAGAGTATATCATTGAACCGGAAGTTGAGCCTTACTCTTCGAAGCTTATTTCCGATTTTGCAAAATACCTCTATAAATATGATATTTAGGTATATACTATTATTTTTAAGAGTTTTAGAAAAATTACTCTACTACACCTTTTGTATTAAACATATTTTTGTATCACTGATTGTTTAGGAGTTATTCGTGAAATACCGATAAACCGGAAGTTGCTGATTATTTACTTTGTGGGCGCTCTTACCTGAAAACTATTTGTCGTATCAACACCAAATTTCGTACATTTTATTTTGGTTGGTGTCATCAGAGTTGATTAGGTTTTGGAGGATATCGGTTTACCAGAAGTCGATCTTTATTTTTGGAAGCTCATTTCCGTTTTTGAAACATTTCACCATTAATCCTTAAGTAGTCTCGTGGGGTCAATGTGACATCAGGCGCTATATTACCGTCAGGATCACAGAAACTAATGAAGATATTTCAACCAAATTTTCGTTTTGTAAAAATGTTGTCCATGTTATGATTATCTGAGGATTTTCTTAATGTCAAGTTATAAGAAGTATGCAATTTTAGCAGTGCTACCAAATTTACTGAAATAAATTTTAATAATTATCTAAACATTATTTCAACAATTTTTAAGCACCTATACATAAAATAATTCATAGGTAAGTACCAAAAAAATAATGAACACCATATCATGCATATAAACTGACGAAAATTAATATCCAAAACATAAGGTTTCGGGATATTATAAAGATTTACTGAATATTTTAGGAATGAATCTATAATGTTTAAAATGCTATTACAGTTCACAGAATACCTTACTAATGCTCACTGAGTATATATGTGTTGATATAGTTTCAATATAGTAACATAGAGCTACGCATTAATTTGTTTTTTTACTTTCTCCATATACGAAGTATAGAGAAAGTATTGTTTTCATGAAAAAAATCGACTTCGAGATTTCAACGGAAATACATGTTTTGGGGACCCTAGAACACGTTTTGACCATTTTCGGAATGATGTCTGTGTGTATGTGTGTGTGTGTGTGTGTGTGTGTGTGTGTGTGTGTGTGTGTGTGTGTATGTGTGTGTGTGTGACAGTGGGCGCTCTAACGTGTAAACTATTAGTCGTATCAATACCAAAATTCATATATAGTACTGTGGTGTGTGCTGTCAGAGTTGATCAGCTTTTCAAGTAAATCGGTAAACCGGAAGTCGAGCTTCATACTTCAAAGCTCATTTCCGGTTTTCAAAATATCTCCATAAATATGATATTTAGGTATATACTATTACTTATAAAACTTTTATAAAATATTATATACTATGACTTTTGCATGAAATATATTTTTCTATCACTGATTGTGTAGATGTGATTCGTGAAATACTGATAAACCGGAAGTTGCTAATTATGTACGTTGTGGTCGCTCTGGGCGCTGGGGCGAAAGGCCACTTCATCGTTTTTGATCGAAAAGGTCCCGAAAAGCATTATTTATAATGATTGGGACGTAAAAGATAATAATATATAAATTAATCACTCATCTTCAAAGTTTATATTGAATATAGAGTTCGAAATTACTGTCGTAGATAAATATTTACATCTTATATATATGGAGAAAGTCATGTGCTGGCCACATCAGATTTTTTACCTTAACTTCAACTTCTCTTTGAGATACCCATATGCAAAACAGTACGAATTTAATGGAACGTGGACTTCTTTATGATTAATTCCTTCTATTTAAAAATTTTGCTATACATTCCTAATAAACCTTTTTATCTAATTATTGCCAGCTATTACTTAATTTCTTACATTTTCGTTATGGTACATTCCCTTTTTTTGTTTTTTGAAGTATTTCTTGAATCTGTTTAAGTTGTACAAGAGATAGTTAGAAAACGCATTGCAAAAATTCATTGCAAAGAATTTGAATCCACGGATTAATTGGAATAATCTATTAGCAAAAAGATGAAAAGCAAGATAAAAATATTGTTGAACCCTTTGCTTATTCGTAAAAAAAAATGAGTCTTAAAATTCGAATCAATATTTTTGCTAAATTATTTATGTTAATTGATTTAAGAATCACATCTTAAGTGAAATTTCGCAACCTTAATCTGCAAATGGCAGAAATTTAATGAAGATATTGATATAATTTATGATAGAATCAAGGATTGATCAATAAATGAGGTCCATCTTCACACGGAAGAAATTTTTTAAGTCAAAAGGTTTCTTTATTGGAATTTTACATAGAATTTAGGAGAAACTCACTTTAAAATATCTTCACCACCATAAAATTTGTATCTTACATTCCCTACCTAAGAATTACCAATTCCTTCACCTAAGAATTGGTTTCTAAAATGTACCGAATTGAAATACTCCTTGGGTCGATGCAGTAGATTATGAAGAGGCTGTAAAATTGAGTTTAACAAAAGTATGTACATTTGTGTACTATACAAAAGGTTACCATTGTACAGTGATGATTCGATAATTTGACGAAACTTCTATTTTGTAGAATTCCTTCTCTGCCAGTAATACTCGTACATCTCTGTAGTTTTGGTGAACGTGATTCAATCAATCACAATAACTTAATTCACAAACATTCACAGAATAAGAAGAAGGGAGAAAGATAAAAAATACCTACTCAACGCAGCCGCAAAAAATACAAAATTCCAAAAAATTCCAAAATTCGGATATTTTTTGCACAACGAGCGAGAAAAAAGAATGGCTAACACGGCTGTAATCAGGCATTCTCATTGAGACTTGTGCCCAACTTTGAGAGCGCTGATGCATATTGTGGATGCTCCCCATTGTTTTGATATCCATCAAAGAGATCCCGAAAATGTGAGAAATTGTAATTATTTTCGTCACGAAAATAAGCGCAGAGATCAGAAAAAGGGAACGGGCCTTCTCGTCACTTCCAAAATCAAAGACACGCGTACAAATAATTTTGTTTCCTATTCATTACATCAAGTGATAAGATTAAATGAAAATAGTCTAACTAGGTTTACTTAAATACTACATTCTTTAAGTGAATTACAGTTTCGATGTTAAATTATTGCACCAGTAAACTTTCGAATCAGCCATGATGGAAAATAATTTAACATACTATAGAAATAAGTACCTTATTGTGTAAAGTACATATCTTTAGCCACAATGCTTGAATATTAGTCGCAGAATAATATAATGTGTTTAAATTCCTTATGATTAACAATGAGATTGGGAACTTTCTAAACAGACAAATTTGAAGGACATGCGTAAGATATTTTCAAGTTAAATATTTCAAAAATGTAAGAAAAAACTTTGAACGATATTTTTCGGTCCTAGTTATCCGAAGGTTAGCATTTTGATATAGTCTAAAATGATGTGATAGAAGTTGAATCACTGGATTTACAGTTGCTCATAGTAATGCAAATAGCGTCGACTTGTTCGTGATATACGTAAAGATTGAAAATTGTTTAAAGAATTTGGGATATGGACCCACACACGTGATCGGCCTTTTCGAATGCACATTACTGTATCGAAACTGAATCATTTTCCCCTTATGTCATATTAATGCTGCGTAAAAAGAAACATGGGTTCCATCATCGTGAAAAAAGGAATGTAATAAATGAAAAGTACGAAGGAACGTAAAGCAAGATATAAAAACCCACTACAGTCAAAGCGCTATTCGTTTCAAGAAGGAAACGTGAGGGTCTGACAGCTGCCTTGCAACTTTTCTATTTTTTCCATAAACTTCCATCATGAACAGTTACGCTTTATCTCCGTTACTAAGGCGATGAAACGTTTTTCTTCGTAGTTCCACATCAGAAAACTAAGGCTTTTGATCCGAAATACCGCAAAAAAGAGACGAAATGACTCTAAAAACCCTCTCCTTTTATCTCGCAAAGCCTTCTTTAAAATCCCTCGTAAAATTTTGCCTTCATTCCGACGTCCCGTTGGAAAAATATTATGTTACATTGATATTCCGGTTTATCCTCTGAATTTCCCCAGTGAAAGGTCAAAGATCACAAAACATCCTACCCAAACTCTCTTCAATCATTCAACAACATACTATGACTCAATAACGTTTTCGATATTATTAGCAATGGATGTTTAGCAGAAAGAGTTGCTTATGCTGGGACTTGATGACAAATATTTTTAATTTTCTGTTCCCACATTGCAAATAAGCATTATAGATACACCAAATTTAACTCGCGTTCAACAATCTCCTTGGTAGTCAAAGGTTCGGGTTGCTCAAAACCACAGTTTTTTATTTCGTCAAACATCTAGCAATTTCGCATTAAAAACTGTCAACCCCTTCAAAAAATATCGTTGTCGACAGCAACTTCAACCTTAAAGGCAGCGGTTAAATACGTTTGCTTCCAAAAACAAACTATTTCACCTTAAAATGTGTGAAATTCTTTGCTTTATAGGTACTTTTCTTGCAGGAATTGGAAGTAATTTATTTCTGCGTAAGATCAAATTTCCATCTATTAGAATTTATTATTACATTCATCGCTTAAGAATAATTTTAATCACGAGTAACAGTTGCTTGCATCCTGCGAGCATATTGCTGATACAAATTGCAAATCGATACCATATCGGGGAGGTCCTCAAAAGAAAAAAAAGGGATTGAAATATTCTTATAAGTCAACGCAATTTCCTTTAAATAGGAGAAATTTACACCCACCTGGCATCCAACTCACGCACATTTGGTGACAGTTTGATAAATATAAATAAAAAAGAGCGCCTTTTCTGGGATCTCTATGATTTTTAATTCCCTATTCTACCGGGAAGTAGCTTAAAATATTTTCGAAATAGTATCATAAATAATTTGAAATTCCCAGCATACGTTTTAAATAACAGAGCTGGCTGGTGTCGAACCCAGGATCTTTTGGAAGATGTGAATACATGCAATGCCCTGGTAGAAATAAAAATTATTTAATTCAAGTTTTGAAGTCGATATCTAACCGGGAAGGTGTTAAAATAAGACTCCGTTATCCCCATTTGAAACGCGTAATGTAAATAGCTCTCTGGGATCGAACCAAGGACCATCAAGGAAACATCAAAAAACGTGTATAAAATGTATTTATGATCTCTATTCACATGTCGAGTTTTAAGTTTATATGTTATCGGAAACGGGCTCAAAAAAAATCTAAAAAATCGCAGCAATTTCTAAATTTATAGACGCCTAGTGTCGAACCCAGGAACTATTGGCAGATGTGAATACATAATATAACTTGGTATTACTGGAACTTATTTAATGCAAAGTTTGAAGTCAAAATTATAGAGGGAAGAACCTAAATAAGGATTATGTTATCCCCATTAGAAATACAATGAGGAATGCAAATCACTCTCTGGGATCGAATCAAGGACCATCATCGAAACGTTAAAAAATGTATGTATAAATATATTTACTATCTCTATCAACATGCCGAGTCTCACGTTTCCATCTTATCGGGAAGGGATTTTTAAAAAATCTAAAAAATCATCGCATTGCATTTTAAATAGGAGAATGTTTGCCCTGACCTAACGTCGATCCAAGGATAATCTTCGAAGATATCTTTAAGGTTTCCGTCGGATATGCACGATTCATAGCGATCCCTCGAATTTTAATTCTCTAATTTGCCAGAAAGTGCCTCAAAAATTTTTCGAGAATCCCCTCAATGCTTCCTTATAGAAAAAATCGGGACTTCGGAGCCTTATGGCATCGAACTCATGACACTGAGGTTCAAAATCGCTTCTTTCTGGCCGTTATAGTTAGTACGTCGTAATGATTTAAAGTCAGTGACGCCTGCGGAACACGGTTAGAATTTTGATCCCCAGTGAATGTCTATATCCGGAGAAACGTCTATTAACAAATCGAGATATTTAGATATTTCTCGTAGATATTTACTTAAATTCCCCAGACATCGATCGAAAAAATTGACACGATTCATCCTGTTTTACCAGTGGGAACTGCTACTTTTTCAACTAGATCGAATATGATCAGCCTGACCATACTTTTCATTCCTCTAACAGAACTTTATTCAGTATCCTCATATGTTTCTCAGCCTATTTGCGGAGCATAAAAATACCCAACTTTATTGGTAGGATTCGACGGCTTCTTCGACCCAAGCAAATCTCAAGGGCCATGAGTGAAAATGTGCAGAGAATGGGGAACGAAGATAACGGGCGAATGGTCAGGAAAAGCGAAGAAGAGGAGGAAAGTGTTTGGTAATAATGGATGAGGAATGGGAGAGAAAACAGATTAAGGAAAGAGAAAGGTGTCGAAGGCTCCGGATGGCCCCCAGAGGACATCGAGGGGGGTATATATAGAACATAGGTGGGAATGCAAGAAAGGATTCCAACGTTCCCTTTTTTCCTCTCTGTTGACCCTCCTTTTGTGCCCCTCCAAGGTTAGATTTTATAGGGTCTGCGGGAGGGAACTTAAATGTCTCCCAAACGGTTTGATCGAAGGGTGCGTCCGGAGACCCTCACGTTCCTCCTTTATCCTGATAAATCTCTCCCAACCAAGTTCGCTGCCGAGGGGATTTCAAGATGCCCGTGTGTTTACCTTACCATGTACTCGCCGAGTCCAGCTGCATGTAGATTGATTAGATGGTTATGTCGGTCTACTGTTGACAGTACGGCAAAGGGAGGGGAGACTCCTGTTTTCACACATCTGGGCAGAACGGCAGTACATACAGATCAAGGGAGTCTGTTCTGAGGTAGATAAGGCTAGTAAACTTGAAGATGCTTTCGGATTGAAAAGATACGTGGATTTGTTTAGTCAGTTATTTCAAGAAATATCTAACTGCATGGATGAGGAATCCTCGTCGAATCTCTTCTATTAGTCGAAGTTATTAAACCTACAACGATAGTATATAATTAAATTATTCTTATTTTCATCCTTTCGGAATAATAATCCTGAATGCTGTTGTTAACATAATAATAAGGTCACGAAATATGAGGTCCTTTAAGGTCTTTATTAAGGCGAAATTGAGACTGAAAAGATTCTCTTCAATCTAACCTTTCGTCAATGATGTTATAAACATGAAAAGATTTGTGTAGGTGAATAGAAATAGAAAGGAAAACTTAAGAAAGAGTGGGTGCAAATAAAACCTAAGATGACATCTCAGGAAAAAAAAATCCACTGCAGGAAAACACTCACAAAGAAGGGGGTGTGAAAAACCTACGCACAAATATCGGTTAGTACTAACTATACCCCAGCTGTTTCATTTCCCATATATTTATATTTATTCTTTCGACGCGAAACAGTCCACAGTAAAAACAACAGTTAATACAAAAACATTTGATCGGCCGCAGAGAAAATATTCCCACAAAATGCATCGAATAACTCGAGATGGTGTTTGTAATGACATTTCAATTAACATAAAAACCATTATCTTTGAATCGTCCATTGCGTTTAAATGTTTTCTGTAAAAACAATTGTCACAGTTATTTTTTAAACACTTGAGTTTACTTATTTTTAGAGTTAAATGATACAAATGTATTAATTTAAGAAATGTAATCCCTGGATGCTTTTTGATATAATAGACGATAAGTACTTTCCAATTAATGGAGCTCCAAGCTGCGTGTTCCTTTCATTTCGTGCAAACCGATTTTTAACTAACATTCTTGGCTTAATTACTGTAAATTTTGGCATGGACCAAACAGTGCTGCTCTCAACTAATCCCATTGCTTTACTTAAACACCTATATCCTACATATAGTAAGTATCTCCTTCTCCCTTTTGATAAGGCGGGTAATAAACTCAAGGTGTTCTATAGGTTCCTTCATCTAACTATAATATTCTCAATATGAATTTTTCAATTCATTTCAATTCTAATTTAAATCGATATGAATTTGAAAAAAATATGATACATTAACTCAGAGACACACTCCGTTAGTTTTGCGCTTTCTCATTATTTGGGTAGAGATCTGAAAGTAAAACCTAAGAGATTTACTCTCTATTTTAAGAATAACATAAGTTTTACAATACTGTCCGATAAAATTAAAATCGATTTTAACGACAAAAAAGCTAGAATACAGCAATAGAAAATTGAAGTTGCTCTGTTTAAATATCTATAATATTGTGGCGATATAACATAAAGGTTCCTTTGATTCGAAGCGGGAATTGGTAACCGCAGCACATGGCGTGTACATGAACATGAATAAATGTCGTGACCTCTTCCCACCGAATCAGCGCATTTTAATTCAGGTGAATTACATGCAACGCATTAACCTTTGACATAAATTTTATTTGATGTGTGCATCTGAGCATGATTTATTATGAATACCATTTGCATGCAAATTAAGCCATTCGGCTGTGTGTAACTTCATTTGTGATGGCAATTTAAATGCGTAGGAGACAAATTTAACATTCACGTGCGCTGATGCGTCAAACGTTGAAATTGTCTTCGCTTACGACTCGTTTGAAAAATGTCATCAAATAAATAACAACATTTCCAGATCTTTCACAGAGAATCCATACGTTTCGTTTCAAAACAATTCTGTAACTCTCCACACTTGATTTCAATTAATCTCAGTAGTCCTGATGATAATCAAGAAATATTAATATATTTATCAGTTGTATGTATATTTAATATATAATACCTACAGTAGCGATTTCAATAACTAATTTACTTCTCGAAATGATAGAGGTATGAAATTATAAGATTCATTCGAGGGCGTAAATGATCATTAAAATTTGTCGTTAGTTTTGCCCAATTATCATAGGTTCAACGAGACGGGCCAAACAAACTTCAAATAGAAATGTACGAAATATTCTTCGATTCTCGAGAAACGTTAGAAATATTCTTATTTATAGTTTGTGTGCCTTTTTTCTTTCAAAATTTTAAGCCAGAAATAGGGTTTTATGAAATCAGAAAAAGTACCAAAAAGGGACAATTGAGTTAAGACACACTTTGGATCGTGAAATATCGTTCTGAATTCGTAATTACGGGATATATTATGGAATAAACTGGAACTTCGGCGATTCTTTTGGCTTTGATTCGGCCGAAGAAGGTAATTCAAACCGACCATTTACATTTATCGAAAATGGTATTTTGGGAATTCTGAATCATTTGAGAGAAACGTTAGAAAGATATGTCCTTTATAAAAAGTAGACAGTATGCTGTGATTCGGGCGTTTCAATTTATGGTAAATATTCGCAGTTATAAAATCACGGCGATATAGAATTGTTTTATAATCGCAATACCTTAGCCCATAGTCGATTCTGATTTACATAAGATAATATATATTGAGTTTTCACAATCAAGAGAGTTGATAATGATCGATTTATTGGCAGTTTAGGAAGAGGAATCTCATCCAGGAGACAGTCTAGAAGATGACACTTTTAGAGGTACAACTGTTCCTAAATAAACAAGCCAAGCTAAGTGCCTACAGCAGCACTAAGAGTTTTTGCATTTATTCAAGTACTGAGAGTATGCAAAGGAGATTACCCAAGACTATTACTACTACTGCAGTTCTATTACCATTGATTACTTTCAATTAGAAGGGAGTAAGGAACTTAAAACTGAATTCATTTCCTAACGCGAAACTTGTTCAAATAATAAGAGAAGGTGATTTGAAAGACGAAGAAACTTCACCGTAAAATTCGCAGAGAAACGAGAGCGACCTTGACTTAGGTTTTATTCCGAGAAATATCTGCTCAGAGATTCGATCAAACGAAATTGGAAGAGTGGGATAAAAGAAGATTGGTAAGGATTTCAGAGGAGATGAAGAAGGGTGTAGAGGATTTTCAGGGTTGGCAAATGCCTTCAAGTGACACTTTTGCTAGCGACTGACTCTGCAAACGGAAATGGAAGATTTCTTTGCTGATATCTGGACTTGTCCTATGACTACGGGCGAAGAATCTTTGGTTGCTAACGAGTGCACGAGGAAATCGAAATTATAAAAGCAAAATGATTACTGTCCATCCTTGCTTCCTAGAAAAAGAAATGGGTGGCATTTGAAGTCTCATAAGAATACTCGATAAAAATAAACCAATATAGAATGAAACGGGGGAAGACTGCGGCGGCATTACGCCATTAAAAATCGAATTCTGTAAAGTAAGTTCTTATTTTTCGTTCCTTTAATTTTTCATTCCCATTATATTTTGATTTAATAAATGTTATGATGGGACAAGTTACCACCTGATGCTTCGTGACTAATGAATATTATAATAATGCTTTCAATATGTTGAAATGCTAACTTCCTTTTGAATTTTTATTTGTTTATTTCATATCCACATCAACCGAAAGTTTATATATTAATCGAAGATATAAAGTAATAATCCTTATATAAGTAATGAGACATGGTAAGACCAAAGCGAGCCGATTTGGGAGCCTGGACCGCCTGTAGCTGCCAGTGGGCATAAACCCTCTTAAATATATAACTTCAATTATTCCAATATTTGGATCCCCTGTCTAGAGCATAGAATATCTTTCCTGTTCCATATAAAATACCCCAACATTTACTCGCGTACTCAATGAATAGAAACGAGTCTCATGTTTACAGTGCGGTGCTTTCGGAGGATATCCCAAAATCGAGTGGAACAGCGTTATCTCAAATCGCCCCTTCTATAAAAAGGCATCCTTGGCCTTGTATACCGGCTATCCCTGTCTATTTTTATGACAATTGCCCTTTTTCCGTCCACGAGATGATGCTCCTGGGCCTCTGGGCCTTGTTGACCGGCGAGGTCCACCTTCTACAGATTTTTTTCCTCTCCCTCAGATTCTGTCCACATTCGGTCCTAGTAAACATGACTTCGCTTGGATGACAGCCACCCACTAAGAGTAGTTAGGTATATTAACATGGAAAGATGATGAAAAATATTCTATATTTAGTATTACAATTGTTATAAATAGACAGAAGCCATTTGGTCTGTATTTCAACATTACTTAGGATAAGACATATTTTTAATATTAAACTTGTTATTTAGCGTACTTGACGCTGTATATTGGTAACTAAATTAAGGATTCAGATCATTACCCTAAAAATGAAAAACGATCCGGATGAGCAAATACATGAAGGTACCATATACACTAAATAAGCAGCAAATGATAGTTAACAAAATACATCCAGAATGCATGTTACTACACACAGCCATAGATAAATATTTTGAATTTAAGAGCAGCGAACAATAATAATAATAATAATAATAATTCGTCTTTATTTGGGCGAGATTGAGACTTAAAAGTCTCTTCTTCCATCTAACCCATCGTCATTAAGTATAAAATAAGAAGTCGAAAAAATTAGAAGAATTAAGGAGGTAAAAAACCTAAGAGATTCTTAGGAAAAATAATCCATTGCAGGAAAACACCCACAAGGAAGGGGGGTGTGAAAAACCTGCGAAAACCTACCAATAGTAATAGCAGAAAGATAAGAAAAGAGAAAAACATTCAAAAATAAATAAATACACTACCAATAAGTACTTGCATGCGATACATAAATCAGTTCACATTTAAAAAGAGATAGCAATATACAAAGTAACATAAAAAAAAAAACAAAATAGAAAAAAAAACGTACATTATCAGAGAAAAAATAATAAGAGCAATAATGTAAAACCAAAGTGAATAAAATTTAGGAAGGTCCAATTATCTGTTTAAGTTACACTTTATAACATTATTTTCAAATTTTGAGAAAGTTAGATTCACAGGAAAACTATGAAGTTTTCCTTTGTTAACTATTGTTTATCCTCAGGAAAAAATCACCAAAAGATTAGTGATTGATTTTCGCTAAAAGGAGCTGCAAAATGCTTCTCATCCTGTTCTTCTCACACCTCTAATAGAACCATAATGTGGATCAACACCTTTGTTGGTCAAGTACATTGACCTCCCTGTTGTAAAAAAATATTTTATAACTACTACTTTTTATTCTGTCTATTTCTTAAAAATAATAATACGTCAGATATTGAAATATTTTAATTATAAACACATTTTATAGTAATTGAGTAAAAAATGTTTTACGTAGTTGGAAGCAATAATTCTTTTTTTTGTTTTCTTATTTTCAGAGTTATTATTTTTAATCTAGTTACCTATAAGAATAGTCCGAACGTTTCGAAATAGAGGTGGTCTCCTACTATCCGACTATTAGTATTTATAATGTACTGTTTGTTAAACGAGCTGTTCAACGCTTAAGCTTCGATAAATATTCATAGTATGTATTACATACACACAGAGGTATAGAATCAATAGATTTATTAACTTTTTATTTAACACTCGTCCTTGAGCTGATTAGTTATTTCGCTCAAAATTTGAGAATTACAGTTACTTAGAAAATGTAAGGTTAACTTAAAGTGCGAGTTTTAGTTGATAAACCATTAGTTAAATACATAAAATTTCCTTGATTAAGTCCTCTCTTTTGCCTTCATCAGTAAATTGTTATCTTCATGCTAAAAAGGATAATTTACAATTGATGAGTAATTTTAAACACCTGCATTTATCACTTGCTAATTATGTTGCGAAAAAAATTAATTTTTCAATTCTCATTTGTTAACGTATTACAAAAATTTAATATCCTTTGCGATCTTGTGTGAAAGCTTTCCGCTGTGGAAGTTAGTTAGAATTTTATGCTTCCAATCAAATATCTTTCAAGCGCAGACAGGTCGAGTGTATCCGCAGAATCTCCGAAGGCATCATTTTTCTTCTTCGCGAAATTTTCGCCTCGACCAGCACGTCATCGCAAATTATTTTCATCGTAATTCTTTCATTTTCATGTCTTCATTCATCGTTAATTCCCATAAACTTCCTTCGCTGCAACCTCTTAAATGAAGATGGATGACCAAATTTAGCCAAAGTGACATAATCAGCAGAGCATAGCAATAATTTACATTCTCAGCAGATATTATAAGTAATTATTTGTAAATGTGCAGTATAATTTACAATAATAATCTACGTCCGATTGAAATTTTCAGATGTATTTAGGTATCATTTTTTTAATGGACCTACATCCCCGTAAGGCAGAAGTATGAGGTAACAAGAGGGCTTCAATAACAACTGTAACTCAAGCATCCTGGGTTTAAATAAAATATATTTTCAACGGATTTACTTTTTTGCAAAATCAAATAATTAATAATGGTCCCATTCTAGGCTAAATGTCCGATTTCCAAAAGAAGGGAAATCGAATAAGTTAGAACGTGGAATTCAAAACGCCGAGTGATTTAATAAACTAGATGGTAAATTTGTAGAACCCTTTGACCTATAACGACTACTATAACGACTGAGGCGGTGGTATTTGGTTTCATTTTATGGAAATTTGCTGTGAGTCAAACATTTGATTGTATGAAAAAATCCTAAGGGCAAATTAGCTACTAGCGATTTTCAACAACAGACCGACATTTTGAAGTTATATATTTTGCTTCAAGGAAGTAATAAATGAATAAAATATACATAAAGTAAAAGATATACAGTAAATCCTCGATAACGCGTACTCGTTTAACATGAATCTCTCGATAAACAGTAACAGTATCACGGTCCTAGCAGGAATGTATAATGTCTTACGTCGGTTATGACGAATTTCGAACAGCTTCCTCTATCATATGTATCAAATAGTTTGCTTAAGGTGAACTTCCTGGCAGAAGAAGAAGAACCATGGATTGCCTATACCAAAAGGAACGTTTTAAATACAGGTAAAGAGCAAAGGGGGTCAAGTCGTTCCCTTTGCAATGTGAGTTCCAACCCTTATTTCGTATACCAGCATATTTGTTTTCTTTTTACCGTTTGCTTTCGAGTGCTTCCCTTCATCACTTAATCCTGCAGGGATTGTGTGGGATGTGCTCCAACGGCAAATGTTTCCAGAACTTAGATCGCATTGCGTTTGAAAATATGAACCATTTGCGCTCTTCGGCAAAAGAATTTGCACGATATTCTTAAGCCCAATAAACAGCTAAAATTGGCTTCTAGTGAAAATTAATAACGAAAATTTCTGACTTTGAAGACTCTGGTCATTTTTTTATTTACCGTGATGTAAAGTAAAACTGTTTTACCAATTTTTTTTTGTAAGTCTATCGCTTAAATTAAATGCTGGAATATTTTTACCTACCAAGTGGTAAAGAAAGTCTTAATAGAGATTTTTGTGATCGTTACTTATACGTAAACATCATACTAGACCTCAGTATAACATAAAGTACATTCGCACTTTTTTGCCACGCTACAGATAACACGAATTTTTCTTAACGCGCGAACTCTTTGACTGATCCCTTGAGATTCGTGTTAACGAGGGTTTACTATATATCAGATCTTGAGGGATACGAGCTGATTTAATGTTAAATTTCAAGGCAAAAAGAAGTTTTTATGCTTCATATCTGACAATTCCACACACGCTATTTCCAATAAAAATTATAATGCTATTTTGTAGACATTATCATTAAAATTTTATCATTAAATAATATTACGAATAATAATTATGAAAATATCCACCGCAATTAAATTGTGAACTTAATTATTATAGGCAAAACGATGAGTTAAATTTTAGGTTCGTCGATCATAACGAGAGAGTTAAGTATTAGCATCACGAGGTCACAGATTTATATCAGAGATATATCTCTAAGAGAAAGAAGGATGCCGTGCTTTTAGCGAAATTTATTAGGTTTCGGCGGAGGTTCGCCACCTCCCGATCGATACTGACACAATCTGAGGCAGAAAAATGGATCTCTGTCCATTCCTTGGATGAAATGGATCTCAATACACTAAACTTTTTACGTATAATGTGCAATTAATATTACGGAAATGACTATATACATCATAGTGGAGAAATTCAAGGACAAAAATATCGAAATAATCACACGATGATGTAAAACAATGGATAACATAACATAGTTTCTCATTATGATAAACTTTATTTGTTTTATATTTCATTGTTGATCATTTAATTCTATGAACAGTCGTGTTCCAATTGTCATTCAGTAAACTAAAATAAGTATTTGTAATATACATAGAAAAAGAGAAAACGTAATAGGGAGAAAATATTCAAACACATCAAACCCATTCTCAATAAAGGATGAAATACATCTGAAAAAACAGAGCATATGTAATTCGGAGTAAAAAGTTAGTCACTCGCAAACTACGCTGCACACCGAGAGATTAGTTACGGCACACTAATGTGATCAGAATAAAATGTTGGGAATAACACAAAAGTTAAGAAGGAATATTAAAACAGGCCGATGAAGAACTGATGAAAGCAGAGGAACAAAATGAAGTTCAGATTTTTGAGTTATTATATCACAAGGAAATGAATCCTTTCTCCTTCTTATACAGGAAAGTACATCTTTCTTTGATTATTCTCACAGTCTTATTCTTGGTTGTGATAGCTGAAAGAGCAACCCAGAAGTTTTCTTTTATCATTTATTAAATTTAGCTATAAATGCTTTTATTTCCTGAAGAATTAGCTTCAAAATTAATCTTTTAGTTCCTTCGGTGCAAAAACATCCTGAAAAGCGTACTTACGTGAAAGATAGCTTTGAAATGATGACGTACTACGCAGGCGCGTTTGTTGGGGAAAGAGCAGGGAAACATTCGGATAAAATTTCGGAAATGAATTTGAAAATAATAAACTGGGGAAAGTGGGTGTGAGGATGGGATTACAGAGTAAACAAATCCCAAAACAGGTGGGCAGACTCATTATCTTTCGCCGGATGAGTTGATGAGAAAAGCTTCGTTGTTCTTAACGAGCAATTTAATTGGAATTGAAGGAAATGTAATCAATTTTGAGTAAAAATCAATTGAAATTTTTGATGCCGTGGAAATAAATTAAACCGTTGCCAAATAAGAGGACAACTATTGATGACAATTTCGCATTTGATCTACAACAGAAATTGTACTCTCTCTTTTTAAAAACGGAAGTTAAGAGAGTGGGTACTATTTTATGGAAGTACTATGTTTACTACCATGTGTCACTTCTCACTACGCTAAATCGAAAACATGTATCCTCGGAGATAAAATATACGAAAAAATAAGTAAATAGAGGGTGAATAAGTAAAAAGAATTATGACTTTAACTAACACCCAAAGGAAGTTCTGTGAGATTGACATTTACTCAACGGAATGTTGCTTTTTTAAATTTCTATTTCTCTTTTATTAGAGTTCCCGGACGACCTGATTTCCGGGATTTTCCCAAAATTTGGTATTCTTTCCGGAAAAACCTAGACTAAATACGTTATGCATTAATTAAACCAAAAGAAAATCTACCGAAGCCTTCAGTGATGTCCATCTACTAAATAACATATCTCCCAGAATTAGAAATTCAGAGGGGGTTAGTCCTACCTAAAATATTTCCCAAGATATTTGTGGATTTAGTTTGCTGAAGATTTCGTAAACTAATACACAATATGAATTATTGAAGTGAATAAGGTTGATTTAGCCGTATGCTTATGATGGATGACATTAGAACGTAGTCAATAAAGAATAAAGGGCTTTAAAGGTGTATAGAAGGGAGGGATTAGATATTGAAGACAAAAATGATGCGTTAGAATAAATATTTTATCTGACCTCTTGCATAAATATCGGTATGTTTTCAGGCAGAAAAATTCATCAGGGCAGAACCTTATAGACATCAATTGCTAATTTGATCATCGTCATTTGATTTGATCATCCAGATATAGATTAATTTATTTGGTGCGTTTGCATATCAAGGTATTCACCCAAATGCGAAAGACTCAAGAATGCATCTTCCAAAATTATTCCTTATATTTCATTATCTCTATTATATTCATTATCTATAACTTATTATTCCTTCAATTATACACATGATTATTTAGTATTAAAATCATGTTTCCCTAAGAATAAACTCGACGAACGGCGATTTACTAGTAAGTACCCCATGACAGGTGTTGAATAAAAGCAACTACTTTTCAAGAAGAAATTGGTGTTAATTATTCCAATTCACTTTGCGCAACACTACAAAATACACTCAACTTCAAATACACGACAAGTATCGACGCATCAGCGTCATTATCGAGTGTGAATAGGAAATCACAGCCAGCAAAAGGAGAATAAAATGGGAAGGTGAAAGGGTAAATTCTAGGAAGAAATGAGATGGGAAAACCGGAAGTAGGGGGAGTGAGAGGAAGGACGAGGGAGTGTAGCTGCAAGTAAAGGACAGGAGTGCGTAAAGAGTATTTCATTTGCAACTTGGAAGTTCTTGTCATTATTCCTTTCAATAATTTCTATTTTTACTAACATACTCATTTTTGTTCTATCCTGTGCCAAAAGACAATTTAAAAAAAAAATTCCATTCATCAAGGTTTAGCAGCAGGATATTTATATAGGTATATATGAATTAGCATGTGAAATATCTTTTCATCTCGTGTGAGGATAATCCATTGAAATATTCCTCTAAAATTTTTAAATTATTCCAAAATGTGCTTAATTTCTATTTGTTATGAAAATCAGCGCACGTCTATGACCTCGCGGAGAACGTCCGCCACAATTTACATCAAACAGACATCGGCTCCCAAACGCAGCGGTAATTTATGAGGAAAAGGGGAATTCGGAGAATCGAAATTGGAGAAGAGTTAAAGCGAAGGTTATTTGCGATGTTTACAGACTCGAAGAACAAAGATAAATAAGTCCAGCGATGACGTCATTCGTGTATGATTTAAATGTTTCTGCATTCGTAATCCACTTGGAAAGGGTGGGATTATTTGAGAAAGAGATGATGACCGGATTAACGCAGGAAACACGTGCGACTCGTTGGAATAACAATTTACGGGATTATTAGTTCCTGAATAACTCTACTCGCTCCGGAGTTAATGTCTTTATTTAATTGGCTTGATGAAGATTAATAAGTTTCTCTGGATGCCTCAGTCAAACACAACCAAAAATAAGAGAAAGAAATATCTTTTTTATTGCAAAAGGGCATCCTAAATATCCTTAAGTCCTTGGGAATAAAAATGGGAATTAGATATTAACGTAGGTAAATGCTCCGTAGTTAATTTCTTTGAAAAGAAAAAATTGCGTCGAAATCACCCGTACAAAATTAATGGAATTAATATCAAATTAGTAGATTCAGTTGAATATCTCGAGATCAAAATTACTATAAGAGCCGGTGAGTCTTGAGCTCTGCCCCGCCCATGAGGTATTTCTGGGGGATGAGGACAGTAGCCAATGGTAAGTCCGGATTTCGGGCGGGAAGCCTCAAAATCCGTACAGCGTTGCATTTACACATGTCAGTTAATCCTCCGTGTTGGTCGTGACTGCTTCGGTGCTCATTTCGCTGCAATTCTCGCTTCCGTATATTGGTAAATTCTTCGTTTTAAAGTATAGGTCGGTCCTTAATTTTAAATTCCTTTTCTTTTTGGTTATCTTTATTGGTTATTTAAGTAATTACGTCTTTGTTGTGTGAAGTGATTTATTTTGTATTTTAAGTTTTCTTACTTTGATGCTTTATATTGTCTCACTTTTAGTAGATTTTTGTCATTCTTTTAAGGCCTGTACACACCGGCGCGGGATGCGAATGCGGGACGTAGGAGCGAAATTCGCGCGGGAAACGCCAGGAGAGCGAACTTTCGTTAACACAGACCAACGCGAAACATTCGCAGGAGCAGTAGTGCGTGGGTATTGTCTGTACACTAGGGTGGATCGAAAAAACTTTTTTCCAAAATCCGTCAACGGCTAATGCTTAAAGTTTGTGGTTGGTGGTCCCTAAAACATATAAAAAATTTCAACTCGATCGGATTATGTCCTGAGGATGCGAGTTTTAGTCAAAATTTTAAATTTTTGTGAAAAATGTCAAATTTTAGCATTTTTCCTGATAGTTATCAATGTTTCCGAAGTGATTTAATGGCAAATAAGTACATATATTGCTTGGTTGTTGCTTAATATGAAAAATTTAGAATGATTGAAACAAGGAAAATGGATTCTCAGTTTGCCAAAATTCGTCAAAATACGCAAAATATACAGAAATTTTACGGACGTTGGTTAGACAGTAGGGTGGGTCGTTTAGTCTGTTTTTCTCATAGAAATGAAACACCCAGCAATAGTGGAACATCCACATTGCAGATATATAGTTTTCTTTTCTAATCAAATACTATCTTTTGTGAGAATTTTTACCTCGAAGTTTCGTAACTTCACCAAGAAACATTAAAATTGCAAAAAATTCTATTTCGATTCAAAAGAATATTTTTTAGATAGGGATATGTCCTTTGGGACGAAAACTGTCACTAAAGCCTCAATATGCCACCTACATGCTTCTGTATGGGGCAGAGATGCCTCCTATGGGGCCAGAATAGGAAGCAAATTAATTTAGAATTAATTAAATAGAAGTTTCTTTCCGTTCTCGTCTATTCCTTTACCAGATGGCTTGTAGCGGTAGCAAAGCAGTGCTGTCACGTACCTATTCATTACATTTAATATTCTGTTTGTCGTACGAATGGTATTACTATATTTTTGAGTAAATCCTGGCCCACTTTAAAGTTGATGAGATAAATGTTCTTGGGAGTAAATGAAGAAACATCAATACTGGTTGGAAAAATGATAATCTTTGAATAATCGAAGAATTAACTAGAAACCTTTGAATTGTCTGTTTATCTTTTACTTGACAATGAAGTTATATTCCATTCCATTGTTTTTTAGATAATTCCTCGAAAATTCGAAGAATGTCATCCTTCCAACAAGTATCGGGGTTCTTTCCTTCACTATCAAGAACAACAATCTCATCATCCTTAAGTTGGGTCATACGTTACTCGAAAATATAATAATAATATTTATAAAACGTATAAGCTATTAAATGTAATAAATAGGTGCCATGAGGAGAAGGAATAGACGAGGATGGAAGGAGTTACAAAAAGTTTTATTTTAAATGAATTCGCCTCCTATTCTGGTCCCATAGGAGTCATAAATAGGAGTAATAAATACTTTGTCTTGAAACTTAGTCCTCGCTGACAGCAAATCAGCAGACAGGGGATCCGTTCTTCACAAAGCTTCTTTTTCTTTATTCTTTTTATCTTTCTCTACAAACGCCAGCCATCATTCCAACTGATCGAAAATCAACAAAAAATAAGTGTTAGAGGATATTTTATTTCTGTGCGACTCACAAAATTATCTAGGATATTATTATTAGGAATGATGTGAAATAATCGCAAGATGATCCATATTCGGCTCCAATTTTATTCCATATCTTGACTTTTTTACTGCTTGTTTTTATAATAAGGATTCTTTAGGCTAAAGACCGTAAAATACTACTTAAATACTTCATGGGCTACCTCGTGGTCGGCATTTCTCAACGTTTTCAGATTGCGGACCAGAGTCGCGGGACGCGGGATTTCGTGCATGCAGCGAACCGAGAAACATTCGCTGCAGTCCCGCGTTCCGCCGTGCGGGATTCGCATCGGTGCGCGCGCTACGGTTTCCCGCCACGCAAACAAAATCCCGCGCGAATTTCGCTCCCGCGTCCCGCTTCGCGTTTCGCGCCGGTGTGTGCAGGTCTTTAGTCCTACTATAGATTAATTTTTCTATAATACTTATATTTAGCTTCGATATTATTCTAATTTTGCTTTATTCATATTAGATTTAAATATTTGGTGGATAATTTAGATTCGGTAACTTATATTAACAATTTCAATTTAATAATAAATTTTTCTATAGTAATTATATTTAGCTTCGATATTATTATAGTTTTTCTTTATTCATATTAGATTTAAATATTTGGTGGATACTTTAAATTCGGTAACTCATTACGTTGAAATGAGCGATAGGAAGAGCGAACCCTATCATGCAACCCCCCTGCTACCTCGGTCGATCCGATAATGACCGTAAGTTAAGAGAAATAGATGCTAGGACGAATCGTTCTAAAAATTCATCCTTTCCGTGAACGATACGCGACAATACCCGAATAAGGAAGTAGTTTAGATTCAACTGGTATTTACATCCCCTGCCACACGTCGAAAGGCGGCTTGTAGGGTATTAATGTAGATGTAGATGTTAAGTCCTAAGGGATTTGAAATTATAACCTTGTTTATGTTATGAAATTTAATCATCTTCGAAAATATTGGGCTCAAGACATTTATGTAGCAATGAAAACCTTACTCATTACGTTCATTGGCATGTTTTTAAAACGTGAAGTTTGTCAAACAGGATTGTTTTGTAAAATCATACGCTTTTCACAAAGAATTCCTTTCCTATTATTACAGCCGTCATTGTTTCAGATATCATTTTTGGTATCACGGCTATGAAACGATATGAAAATTAGGTATAAAGAAATTTAAATCGTGTGATAGTTGACTATTACAAAATTCTGCCATTTTTTACGTTTCTATTTCTATTTCAAGTTCAATTATATTATTAAGTATATTCAAGTTTTTGCGTTCATTTCAGTTCATACTGCAATCTCACTCAGGTATTTACAGTAAAAAATAACAGATATATATTATCCGGAAAGAGCGTTCTTTTTCCTCATATTGCGTCAGAAATATCCTCATTTTGGTATTTCTGTATTTTATAATATACTAAAACCGATTTTTCAGAGGAAATTTTACCATTCTCTTTAGACGTTCATCATTGTATTGGATTTAAACAAAGAGATCGTTCGACGATGGATTATAAAGCAATTATTGGTAATACTTATGCTTGAAACGATTCAATGATGTTTATTTCAGCTGCAATTGGGTATGTGAAGAAAAGTCTTGGCTATTTTTGGAAAATGACATAAAAGTTTATTTAAGATATTCACGTTTTTTTTAGCCTTTCTATATTTTAACTTGATTTCCTCACCATTCTTTGTTTATATTCCAATCCTCGAAGTATTTTGATAGAAAATTTATTTGTGATAAACGAGTAAATAAAAATTCGTATCGTATATGTCGAAAAAAAAGTCAACTTTGAATTAAAGAGTTGGAAATCCCTGTAAAAGATTTCATTTTTGGGTACGCCTAGTTTTAACGTCTTATTTGTTAAGATTTTAAAATCGTGCATCATTTTTTTGTAAAATAAAATGAATATTTTTATAAAGTATGGATCTCTCTGATGTATGTAAGACTTAGGAAGCTTTGTGAATAAACGAGGTATGTTTATCATGCTAGGGAAAATATATGTATTTATGGTTGATCACGATTGACCTTTAAAAAGAGCCTGCAGCAATCTTCTATATCTAGGATCTATCCATCCGTCTATATAATTATCTATTTCTGTATCCAGGATACGGTTGTAAAGGTCTCTACTCTCTTGCATCAATTGCAAGAATTTAAATCGATACCGTGAGATTCAATCATCATATAATATGAAAATGTATTCATTCAATTCTTTGCAGCATTCCCTCAACTCTGTGCTCCAGACTTCCTTTACTATTCGCCGCGTGGACTCCTGAGGGTGCACTTCACCTCTTTTTGCATCTCCCCCTCAATCCTCCCCCTAATCAGCTGAGATCAAAGAGCCCCCCTTTGTGTACAGAACAACAGTGATTACGTGTCAAACGAGGCATTCGGTAATTATCGCGGGGTAATTATCTTTCTTCCTTTCCTCTCATTACGGAGTTATGCAGATTATCGAGCATCTCTGAACATCTGTTTAGACCAGAGATGACGAAAACACAGCTCTTTTTCTCTTAAATACGGTTCCCTAGCATCAACAAAAAGTACTCACTAATTACTAACTTCAGTCATGAATATGGTAAAGTTTAACATAACCGATAGTTCAAACAATAATATCAAAGAGATATTCATATAAAATTAAAATAAAACTGTTCTTTAAAATACTCCATTTGATTAGGAAATGATTAATTTACGATTAAATTAATTATTGAACTATGGTATATAGAATAATATCAGGCATGTGAAAAGAAGGTAAGTAAAGAGAAAGAAGAAAAAATAACAACAAATATTTAAAAAATAAATTTTCATATACATTAGCACAAAATGGAAAAAACCGTGCGCTCGAGAAAATTCAATAAAAATAGATGAACGACGGGAAAATATGGCATTTGTCAGTCAAATTAGGAAGGAGTTAACCTGGAGCGGTCTTTGAAACGTGAGAAGAAACAAAAGGGCGTTGACTTTATGTACGCGGGTTAAATTTCTTCCTGAATTTATGGCGAAGCTATCCAGTTACATAATCTTGGTCTTAAATCTGTCTTTCTCAGATTTATTCGTATGGATTTGCCTACTCTACTTTCAAACACACGACTACAAACCTCAGGGAGTACGATTGGTTATAACTGGCAAATTCCTCGACCAAATCCTCTCGGCGAAGGCCACAGCTCGGATTTAATGAAGTCCCCAAAGTTTGCTTGCGGCGGCAAAACTATTTCTGGAGCAGATTGAACTCTGAATTAACCGGAAGACTTGGAAACTTTTTTATCCGAAAGCGAATCCTGGCTCTAATGACAAGGATTGCATTCTTTCTGCGGTCGAATGTTCCATCTCCATGCACGTGAGATATTGATGGGGAGATAAATCTTTAATTCAGAGGGGAGGGTTACAACAGTGACATCTTTAAAAGTTTAGACTCGATTCAAGTTACTAAATTCTTGTTCAAGCCTGAATACAATATTTTATATTTCATAGATGTTTATTCGTTCTTTCATAGAAATGTAATGGAATCGATCGTTATTATTTTAATAATTAAATTACATGATCAATTAATATAACTATCGTTTAACGATTTAGAATAAATTGATTTGTTTCATGGACATGTAGAAAGATTTGAAGTTCGGCATTAACTACTATCTTATTAGGGAAGATGCAAAGATGAGGTTCGTAAAAGAAGGCCAACGAAGTACTCATGAAGACCTTGATAAAGGATTCAGAAAAATATTGGGTAAATCCTTGGTTTGGAGTGTCTTGCTATATGGATATAAAACGTGGACCTTAAGAAAAGAGGAGAAAAACGTTTGGAGAATTCCGAGATGAGAGTTAGACGTAGAATTTAAAAAGTAAGTTGGGTGGATAGGAAAACAAACACGGGGGTGCTATAAATTGTTTGGGAGAAGAGGGCTTTAATACGAGGGTCGTTCAATAAGTCCTTAGAAAAAGATGGAAAAACACTTTTTTTTGGGGTAATTATTTTTTATTTCTCAACATAATCTCCTTTCAGCTCTATACATTTTTCTAAACGTTTTTGAAAATTTTTTATACCGTCCAAAAATAGGATTGATGTGAACAACTTTTGTTTGTTTATAACAATGGAGAAAAATGAATTTCGGGCTGTGATTAAACATTAGTATTTGAAAGGTTTAACGCCGAAAGAAATCAAAGCTGAGTTGGATGCAGTTCATGGCACATCTGGTCCTGTGTTTGCAACTGTTTACAAATGGATGAATGAGTTTAAACGTAGCCGTTCATCCACAAAAGATGAATATCGTTCGGGACGCCCAGAGGAAGTGACTACTTCCAAAACGATCGACAAAATCCACGATATGATTTTGAGTGATCGATGGATTAAAGTGCACGAAATAGTTGAGGCCACAGGCATATTGCAAGATATAGTCGCTTCAATTTTGCATGAAAAACTGTCTGTGAAAAAAATTGTGCAAGATGGGTGCCGCGTTTACTCACAGAGTAGAATAAGCACAATCGTGTGGTCGACTCTGAGGTTATTTTGGCGCTCTTCCGTCGCAATCCTGCCGATTTTCTTCGTCGACACATAACTGTGGATGAAACCTGGATTCATTACTACACTCCAGAAACAAAGATACAGTCACAACAGTGGATTTTTAAGGGTGAACGGGCTCCGAAGAAGACGAAAACGGTGGCATCGGCCGGCAAGGTGATGGCCACGGTCTTTTGGAATGCACACGGCATCATCTTTATTAATTACTTGGAAAAAGGAAAAACGATAACAGGGACGTATTATGCGTCATTATTGAACCGGTTGAGCGATGAAAACGAAGAAAAAAGTCCACATTTGAAGAGGAAAAAAATCCTCTTGCATCAGGACAATGTGCGTTTGCACACCTGTGCTGTTTCGATGGCCAAAATTTTGGAATTAAAAATGGAATTGTTGCAAAATCCACCTTATTCACCAGATTTTGCCCCAAGTGACTATTTCCTGTTACCGAATTAGAAAAAATGGCTTAGCGGATGACAGTTTACTTCCAACGAGGAGATCATTAAGCAAACGAATGAGTATTTTGAAGAACTTCCAAAATCCTATTTTTCGGACGGCATAAAAATTTTTCAAAAACGTTTAGAAAAATGTATAGAGCTGAAAGGAGATTATGTTGAGAAATAAAAAAAATTTACCCCAAAAAAAGTGTTTTTCCATCTTTTTCTAAGGACTTATTGAACGACCCTCGTAGAAGTGATTAAGAATCGATAGAGAACATGGGTGTGTTAAATACTGAGAGGAGAGGGGCTACTGAAGAATTCAATTGAAGGTAGAATTCAAGCGAAGATACAGAGGTCTAAAAATAAAGCCAAAAAATATTGGAGAAATTTAAGGGTGAGCTAAGTTAGAAGGGAAGATTTGTTGGCGCTGAATAGGTATTTTTGAATTGAAATTTTAGTTTACATAAATGAACCTACTAAAAGGTAGAAGACTCATGAATATAATAACAGATCAAAATATAAAACATATAAAAATTATCATCTATTACATTCTCGGTCGGTTAGGGGCCGTACACAAATTACGTAACGCAATTTGGGGGAGGGGGGTCCGGCCAGGCGTTACGTGGATTGGGATCGAATATTGGAGAATTTTCGTCACGTAATTTGTGTACGACCCCTTATGAAGGAAGTAGAATTTTCTCAGAAAACCTCAGAAAAATTTAAACAAAGGATAGATTAGATAACAAAATTTGGAGTTTTAATATAGCATATGAAATCGTCATCTCTAAAATCATTTTAAAGCGCATTACTTATTTTAAGGAAATCACGCCTTAATTGCATTCGATGAATCATCATAGTTTCCCTATTGTTTGTCAAGACTACTAAATATTGTACTTTCAAGCACATGGAATAATCCTATGATTATTTATTTAATACTGATTACTTTATTTACTAAATAATTTTCTCAATAACAGTAACTCAATAACACTTCCTTATAGGCTTTTCTACAAATAGGACGAATAATTGCTATATATGTACGTTTTACCACCTTCCTTCGAAACCAACTAACTTATCAAATTAGCAATCCAGTAAAATTCATGGAGGTAGGTGTTGTTTTTTGGAATTCAATCACTAGAAAATAAATGGAGTGAGTACTATTTACACAGTTAATTTTAAACGACTGGTCTTAACGAATCATCTAAACGAGCATTTTTCCTTCCCGCTGATCAATTCTCTCCTTCCCTCTAACGACCAGTGCTAATTCACCGAGGATTCTTCCTTACCTACGCCCCGCCTTAAACCCTTTTTCCCCTCCGCTGCCTCTACGCCCATATTAATATGCTTCCAATTGTGTTACCCCCGCCTGTAGACGACGAAAATTCGTTGAAACCGGTCGTTTAAAAAAAACTTTGGAAATAGTACTTACTCCATTTATTTTCTTAGCTCTAGTCTAAAATTTTGATTTATACAACGTACTGTTTATTTACTTTTGGATTTATTTCCGTTTGTTTTCGGGAATGGATTTCATCAGTAACTGTACACCCAGGGCTGCCGTAGCGTGCTTATTTTTAAGAATCGTGCTTGTTTTAAAGGAGAAAATCTTAGAAAATGAAATCGTGCTTACTTCTAAGAAATGTGCTTATTACACATAGTGCATGCTTATTTTCCGAAAGTGCTTATAATTGGGTCCCCATCAATGGTAGCCCTGTGTATACCTCTTGCCCACGCCCCTGAAGCTCCCCTATGCTGACTGTGCAATCGGCTGACGCCCTTAATGTCCGCAGCCGCGAGATGGCAGCACTGAAGCTCACCCTTTGAAACCATAATCTCATATGGAGTGAATAGAATAAACAGCACGATTATGATACTTTTTCCCTGTTTTTCTTTGCGGGAGTAGTATATACGAAAGATGGAATTCAGAGTTAGTGATTTATACATTTATAAGTACTCAAAACAATTGAATAAAATGGGCAAATTAGTAAATCCGAAGAATAAGTGCAGGTTGCCTTCAGGGCACACCACAAGTAACTTCGTCGCTGTGAAAAGATTATTCATAGATCAGCGAAGTGTTCTGCTTGGATACACAGAAAATAATTAATCCTTAATAAATCACCAACGTTACATCTACTTTCAACTAGGCCTTTTCAAAATAGAATCGCAGGATGTATATACGAGGGTGGTCAGAAAAGTTTCCGACATTTCAATATTTCTTGACATGTTTTCTGAAAATTTCTGAAAATTTTCTGAAGAAGTCTGAAAAATCTGGGGTCGGAAACTTATCAGACCACCCTCGTATATACATTTCCTGAAAAGAATCGAAGTTCCCAGAAATAGTCTCCAGGAAATGAGTAAACGGTCAAATATTGTTGAAACACATAAATACAAAAGTATCAAATTTTAATGACTGGCGTGGACTGCATTTTATCTTGCGGAGGCTGAAATGTGAAGTTAGGTTATACAATATACAAACATAAAGGATAGAGTGGTAAAAAAAATTTATTGACCAAACATTAAGATTTAGACAGTTTCGCAATTTTCCTTTTCGAGGCATTTTTTTTAATTTATAAACTTTGCATGCTCTCTAATCCTCATAGTTACATAATATTTTATTATATATGCTATGATTTCACTTCCGTGCTCAAAGCATGGGAAAGTTAACTCCTCATCACCTTCAAGTAACTCTGTAATTATGCACTCAAGCACAACATTTGTCTCACAGTGCTTTACAAATTGTTCCTCCACTTTGAGGATGAAAGTACGAAGGTTTACATTAGGATGAACCAAAACTCCCATACTTTTCAGATTTGTTAACTTTGCTACTGGATGGCAAGAGAATGACCCGGATGAATTAATACTGCCTGGCAAACAGCACACTTGCTGTGTTTTTATCTGGTGCAATACAACCAGTGGCGGCGCGTGACTAAAAAAACAGGGGGTTCACTTCAAAATTCGTATATTTTTAAGTGGCCGCGATTATGGTTAAATATTCTGGCTCATACTAGAATATTGCCTCTGTTTACATGGACGCAGTATAATTCACAACAACCGCGGATAAAAGCAGTAGAAATATGAAAATTAATATTTCGGGTTGAATCAATATATGCCTTTGTTGTAAAAAATCCCTATATTCTCGAAAATTGAGTTTTTATTTAAATTCTCGATTCATATATCTCCGTATATATTTTTAAAGACCAAAATACATATTAATATTCAAGTTGTATTTATTTTTCGAAATATCAAATATAATCATAAGAAACTAAATCAATTACCTTATATTGTTTTATTCAGGGTTAAAGTATTTGGCAGGACTGTCATCGAAAATTTTTTTGAGATTAATGCCCCAAATCAAATACACCTATTTTTGCCCAGGTCACGTCCTTGTCTTTCGCAAAGAGCAAACAAGGGAAACAGTATAGCCCATTGGAAGCGTCGCAGCCACAAATCCAACTATTTCTCTCATATATCTATGGCTTAAACACTCGGAAGTATTGCCTACCTTTGCTTCTCTGACTCTGAGATAGGTTCAGCAAAGGAATAAGACTTCCTACGTCTTTTATTGCACGTTTTTCTTAAACAGAAATAGAGAAAAAATTAATCCCTTTCAGAAATTGGACACTATTCATCATGAAGAGCGAGAAAAACTGTTCACAAACAAGTAACGCAGTTGGTTTACATACTGAATACGCCACTAGCAACCACAACACCGGTAACTGAATAAGTACACTGGATACGAAAAAATTCCGTAAATTCACAATATTGCAGCGCATTATGGGTAGCCATTACATAGCTGCAGACACCAGTGCATAAAATAACATGCAAAGTAGGCGACACGAATAGCTAGTGCCAAGTTTTGTCTCCCAGAGACAGTATTAGGCGCCGGCAAATAAGGAAAAAACTCAAGTTCTACGCGTGTTAAGCTAAAGTCAGGAAGCGTTAAATGCTAGAGTTTGGATAAAATGTTTCTTTTCAGGAATAGAGTTCGGGAAAGTGGCGGGCCCTATGTTCCTCCTCCTCCAGCCATGACTTCGTCAATAGCTAGGCTTTACCATTACTGGAAGGTATCACAACATCCATTCAATTTTCAACAAATTAATTCTGGCTGATCTTACTTTAACTTCTCATAGTGCTGGCACGGAGAGAGCTGTGTCAATCCATACCTCACTTAAATCCAACAAACAGTCAAGCCTTTCTAGAGAAGCTATAAATTCTAGGATATACACATCGCAATTAACAGTGTTGGAACTGCATATTATGACCAAGGACCTGCTGTTGCCCGTTTTTTAGAGATTAAAGAAAGAGGAAGAAAGCTTACAGATGCAGAAACTTATGAAACTCATGAATTTGTTAAAAAGTATTTTGCCAAGTACAACGTAATTATTTCTTTAAAGAAACAATTAAAAATGAAAATGTTTTATAAATTCTTATTTAAATTAACTATCCATATATATATATACGAGTAAAAGTTGCTTGCATACTGAAGGAATATTGATGATACTAATTTCAAGTCGATATCACATCGGGAAATTCCTCAAACGTAATTCTACAATCCACCTTTGAAATATATGGTAGAATACAGATGGTGCCCCAGCGTCGAACCAATGATCATAAGGTAAAAGATAAATTGTAAATTTGAAAGGTTCATTTCTTCTGTTTACATGAATGGCCATATAATTTTCAATTTCTCGGTAAATGAATCATAAAGAAAATTGAAATTCCCACCATACATTTCAAATAGTAGATCCGCCTGGTCTCGAATCCAGGACATTTCTGTAGTTATGAATACATATAACGACCTGGTAGATATAAAACTTATTTAATCCAAAGTTTTATGTTGATATCGTACTGGGATGATCTTAAAATACGATTCCATTATCCCCATTCGCAATGCATAAAGGAACGTTAATGGCGCTCTGGAATCGAACCAAGAATAATCATGGAAACGTTAAACAGCGAATAAAAAATTTATTTATGATCTCTATTCATATGCCGGGTTTTAAGTTTCCATGTCATCGGGAAGACATTTAAAAAAAATCTGAAAAATCGCAACAATACGTTTTAAATTGGAGAATATTTGCCCTGACCTAACGTCGAACATGGGATAATCTTCGAAGATGTCTTTATAGTTTTCGTTGAACATGCACGGCTTCCAGCGATTTCTCGAATTTCAACTCTCTAATTTGCCGGAAAGTGCCTAAAACAAATTTCCGAAAATTCTATGAAGCCATTCTCGTCGGCTGTCACTGCAACGTAGTGCAGCGAACAGCCCATATTTAAAGGCCGTATGCCCCTCTTTCCCCTTACCGCTCTTCACCTATAACGCGACGTCTGAAGGGGTTCACTTCGGGGAGTGAACCTCGCGCGAAGTCAAGCTAGTTGGAACCAAAAGCGGCAGGAGTCGCGACTCAACGAAGGAAAAGTTAGGTCCAGTAATTGGTGTTATGGTTATTTGGGTTATGGTAAGAACATTGGTATAAATGAAAATAGTACAGTAGTTTTCTTAGTGAACCAGTGAACCCAATGGACCCGCCGCCACTGAATACAACGATGACAAGGCATTTTTAAGATTAAGGATACCTTAAGGATATCTTAAAATATATCAAAAGTCTTCAAGCGCAGTAACGACAATGAAGATCTCCAACTCACACTACGTGGTCGCACTTTCCAACTTACATCAACGTTACCGTAGAAAGGGGTGACTTCGGCCACGGGTGCACTGCTCCGCAAATTGTAAATTTTTAGTACAATAAATTATGCAGTACTAAAATTTCACGAAGTAGCTATTTTTTCCTGCCCATTAAAATTTAGATTGTCTTGTCATATCGTCAGCAAATTCGTCTTGCTCCTTGCAACATTGACAGTACAATTGTCATAGGGAACTAAATTGAAAATCGTCCATTCTCGAGACAAGTCTACGAAACCTCAGTCTGATAACTTCCCTCAGTAACACTCAGCAAGATGGGAAACATTTGAAGACAATTGGAGGCCAAACAGTGCTTCTTCGTGAAAAAGAGATTAAATTAGTGGAAGTGCTGTTAAATTCTTTATGAGTATTCGTGATATCCAAATTTTAGTACAAACGTATTTGAACAGTAAAAAGTAAATGTTCAGTGCTTTGACAAAAATTCCAGAAATTGTTTGGTTCCGAGATTCATTAGTAGAAACAAAACACTGACTCTAAGGCTTGAAAAAAATTTAAAAGGGTATGAGTGACAGTTAGTAGAGGTTTTCTACAAGAATTTTTCATTCTTTTTGTTTTTGGAGGAAAAAAATTAAAATAAAAAAATCATTTTTCTTTTGAAAATGTAGGTATAAATAAAATGGAAAAACGTTATTATGTGTCAATAACTTCTTATCTCAGTACCTATTAAACAAAGATTAAATATAATAATAATTTAAAGATCTTAAAATATATTAATGGTCGTAATATTAGACATACAGTTAATTTTATAGGCGATATTTAGGAAACATATTTAGTGGCTGAAGTCGCCCCATCGGTTGGGGTGCCTAAGGCCGCTATTCTTTATTTTTTAAACAAATTCCGTTGTTTACGAAAATGTTTTAGATACTTTTTGCATGAATAAGAATTACCTTCATGTAATTTAAATTGTCTGAGCATAGAGAATGTAATTGAATACAGAAATATTTTTTTAAAATCTAAAAAACGGCCAAAGTCACCCCATTCTTCGGTACTGTTCGTCGCCTTTCAGTGATTTACGGAGAATGTTTTTACGGCAACAAAGTTACCTGCACTATTCTCACATTATTTTCATCACACTCACTATGTTTATTTGACCTCTTCGCTGTTACACCTAATCAAAGTTACCTGTGTTTTGCACGTAAGGCACCTATTCTTCGGATTTGCTAATTATTCCGCCTTATTCAAATGTTTTGTATTCAATTCAAAAGTACCTATTGATGGATAAAACAATTACTCTTAATTCCATCTTTGGTAAATATTACTCTTTATTACATATGTATCATAATCGTGCTTTTTCACCGTTTACTCCATATAAGATTATGGTTTCAAAGGGCGAACTTCAGTGCTGCCATCTCGCGGATGCGGACATTAAGGGAGCCAAAAAAATTCAGCAGTTTCCAGTCCTATACTTTCTAAGTTCGTGCTCTTGCCTCACGGCGAAAGAGAGCTTACAGAGTACTAATTTCGACGTAGTTATATCCTGATTGAGATAATAAAAGCAAACTCCACTTGGAAAGTCACAGATTGTACTATTACTAAATTTCTGTATCATTTCGCCAAGATAAGCGATGATAAATTTTCAACCATGACAATCCTAGACCGATCATATTTCTCTATAAATTCCCTTTGATACGATAGCATGAATGAAATTATTAAACTTCATCTATGCTGTCGATGATTGTAGTTCTACCTTGACGATTAAAGTATCAATTAGTAGGTCTCTAATGTAGAAAAATAAAGTAATCGAAATTGTTTTTCAATTATTTTTATCTATTTATTTAAGAATGCTTTAACTCATATAATAAATTTAACTCGCTTATTAGGGCTTTGATGGACCAATACTGTGATAGTATCAGAATTGACGCGTCGTTCGATCCCTCTCTCACTGGAAAAAGTTTCTTTTTGATTCAGATGAAGGATGTTTTAATCGCGCTCGACCACTCTCACTGGGGTTCGAAGGCTCTTAGTAGATATTGTTACTACTCCTCCGTGTATTGCCACGAAACTTTATCCTACGATGAGCTTTATGATTAGGAGAGAGGCAATTTCTATAATAAATGTCATTTGTAGTTCCTCATCAAATATCGTACACCTATATCAGTGTCCCATTATTTCTCATATTTGAGGAGGATAGGAAAGGTCAAAAATGAAGAAATTGCTTCGCTCTTATAATATTTATAAACATTTAAAAATTATAATAACTTTATTATTTCTGTAATCGTTTATATTTATTAAATTGACTTAGTTGGTGGAACTTTTATATTGATGATACCAAACAAGAATTTGTATAATATGTACAAATATCTTTTAAATCTTTTATATAAATTATCATTAAATTATTATGGATTGAATTAAAATGTTGATAAATTCGATGATTCACTTCGAAGAAAGATATCTTTAAAATTGTAACTCGGCAAGGGAGAATTTGACCATCGGAAAATCTGATTAACTGCTCTAATTAGGCTCGCGATTAAGTCTTCCTACTCCATTATGAATGGCCCTAGGACATTTGCCTTGGAAACATCTCCTACAAGGGTAATTTAAGGCATTTAAATATGATTGATGGACCCATTAAATAGCTAGATGACCTCAATCCTTTACTTCCTTACGGGCAAGCTAAAAGCCTCGGTAAATTTTTAGCTAGCGGTCATTCGTTAATCTAAGAGGAGCTCCGTAATAATGTAGTGCCTAATTAAGCGCTGCTAAATCCCCTCCAAGGTTTATGTCCTACTCACTTTCAATTTGCTTTCTCTTCTTCCTTTCTCGCCATGTTTTTAGGTTAAAACTCTCGTATTTCAGCTCCCAGTGAATATGTGGAATCACGATGCCTTCATATGGTTCTTTAAGAATTATGTAATTTTGTGAATACTCGTAATAACCAAATTAATCAAATCGAAAACTATTTCTGCAAAGATGTTTTCTAGAAGTAGTTGCCGTTAAAGATTTATAGTTTTTTATAGGATGGAAACAATGCATATGTCATCCACCTGTGCCTCATTCCTGCTCATGGCTATTATGATATGAAATCAACTGAGGCATGAGGATTTTTTTAGAAAATGACTCAATCCCCCACGGGGCAATTAATAAGTAAGGAAAATGATCAAATAATCCTTAAAGGTTAATTATGTGATACATTTTTCTTTAAATCAAATTTTATTACAGTAAAGGTTTCATTTGATATTTGTAGTCATGATTCGGACGGAAAAATAATCTACGAAGAAAGAGATTTAAATAAGCAAATATATTTCGGATGAAAAACTAGTGACATATGAATGCTCAGCTTTGAGTTTTAGGAAATACAAAAATGCTCACACTTTTATATCCCATACATACTGGTGGTTGATTGAGTTGCAAAGATCAATTACAGGCAATACGTAGGGAATATGAATGATCCATTATGAAATATGTACTCGCGATTTGAAAATTTACATGGGTCTTTCATTTAGTGCGTAAAATTCTCATCATAAAATGAAGTAATCATTTGCCTCTATCAATATTTAGATGCTGCTGCACATTAATATTCCCTGCTAAAACCTGGCGATCTATAATAATGTTGGAAATGAAAATAATCTCAGCATAGGAAAGCGTGCGAATTGACCTAAGGTTTAGTATTCACTATTTTTCATTTCTTGTACTAACTATGGTAATGTTCCTTATCTCTGCATGTGTAAGGAATAAAGTCTTCAAATACTGTCAATATTATTTATATTTGGGCGTACTATACTTGTTATTCTTCGCAGAATAACTTCTTATAATTTAAATATAGCAAATTTGCTACAAAAGAGGGACTGAGTTGTCCGATTTAGCCAAATGTCCGAAAAGGTGTTGTCTGGTGCGGTGGGCTGTAGAGAGATATTCTGCGAGTCATCCTTCGACCCTTTTTCGAGCCCTCTCTATAATTCATCCCTTCAGAGAAAGATAATCGCGGGATAAAAATGAGAGACGCTTTATCATAGGCGCATGTTGGCCAATGGGTACAGGCCGATGCTAGCGCCACGGGGCAATTAATAAGTAAGGAAAGGGAAGGGAGATCTTTGGAGCCCAAGGGGCACGATAAAAGGAGGAATATTATAGGAGTTAAAGGGATCAAGATGTCTGAATAATCCAGATGAGGGCGCTATGGTTGGAATCCAGTTATAAGGAAATTTTCGGAGCTTAAGCCGATATCCCGCATTTGATGCTGTGGAATTAGAGCTCCATCTCCTGAGATGGAATTCTGTGTCTGACACCGGATTCTTCCCAAGAAACTTCGTGAAGGAATTTAAAGAGATATTTATGGGGGTATAGCGCTGGTTTTTCCTTTGGCTGTCACGATAATTTAAGTTGTCGTTCGTAATCAGGGTATTTGATCGCAAAATGTTCACTCTTCTCCACAGCGTTCTTTGAGCCTTAGGAAAGACAGCCATTTCAATCAACACCTTGCAAAAAAGGGAAATAATTCACAAAATTGATACCAATTAGAGGTAATTTCTAAAAAAATGTTTGCTAAACGGATCAACACAACCAAATATTACAAGCAATAATAAAGGTTTGAGAGTAACTGCATAGAATTAGTTCAGATGGCACCACTTATTTTTCGATAAGCAAATCCAACGAGCACTGATCTGATCATTCTGATCATGTTTACTGTACAGCATAGGCCACTATTGTGATTTCAACGAGGTATACGGTTCTTAGTACCGTGAATTGTTTGTGGTTGCCTCGGAAATTAGCTCAAGAATGTAGCACTCTTCTTTTGTTACTAAAAATCAATTACAATATGGTGTGTGGAATGGATGCATGCTGGAAAAGTAATCCAGTAATTACTTATTTTACTAAAGATATATAATTAATTACTATTAAATTGTATTAAAGATATTTTATACGCTGGAATGAATACCGTTTGTGAATCGATTTTAATATTTAGCTCTGATATCCGTTTGAATTTAAGCAAGTGCAATCTACCAATGATTCCGCATCCTTACATTGGGACAGTAAAATCCGGAATGGTTTCATCCACCTTCCTCGTAAATTCTTTCAAAGCCCATTTTATTACTTCAGTAGCAATATCCTCCTCGAGAGAATTCGCCAGATCAACTTTCTTTTTTCTATTTTATTACCATCAATTTCATTTTACCCATAATCCTGCTTTTTACGCCACCATTTCCTTTCCAACCGCTCAAGATCTGCCATAACCAGAATGCTACGCTTCTCATCTCAATCCAACCCTTTCCTTGAAATGCTCCAAATTCACCTCGTATATCCTCGAATTTTGGTTTTGATCCGTTCATTGGATTTCCAATCACGTTCGCAAATTGCGAGCAGTGTTTTCCTATGATCGACGCTCTTGTAATTACAGTGCGGTAAAACTATGAGCGAATACGCAGTCATTCCGTGAGGCAAAATATTTTAATTTCCCTAAAATTAATATGTCACACACATCGACGTTGGATCGTTAAGTTTATTTTCCACTGACTGTTTGCTATGTGATCAAAAGAAGAAATCGACTCTAATTGAAAACGGAGACAAAAAAATGGCCCATGTGGAGGGAGGAACCGGTTGACTCTGGATTAATCAAAATATTTATCAACAACAAGTTAAAAACAACAGATTGCAATCACGGCTTTTCTGTGATGGAGTTAAATCAGTGCAATTAACTTTCAGAAATTGTATTTTAAAACAAATTACATTTGCTGCCTGAATAAAAAAAGAGTAAAAACTGAATTAATTTAATGAAATCAATCAAAGAAGCTTTTACTTTTTTGAACTCCATCCTAGTAAATGGGTGGGAATAACTGTGCAAAAATTCCACGTGTTTGCACAGTTATTCTCACCCATTTACTGAATTAATTTATCTTAACTTTTCAATGTAATGAATGTTACTGAATGCAATGTAACTGAATAAATTATATCTATAAAATAAGTACACTCCTGGCCAAAATTAACACAGCACCGGCCGTAAGGATCGCTAGGGAGTTGCTGCGTTAATTTTGGCCAGGAGTGTACATGAGTTGAGATTGCTGTTGATTTGGATAATATTATCTCCAGAAGAATCTGAGTAGAATGTTATCAAAAGTCTATAATGAGAAGCGGATTGGAAAAGTAATTTCTTTTCTACTTTAGTATTGCTTTGCTTTTTATTTTAACAGTAAATTTTCAGTATCAGGTAATAGGAAATATTTCGCTGAAAATATAACTGAAAGTTGAGAAGAAAGACCGTAAATGAATGCATGCTCGTTAGCTGTTGGAAGAGGGGATCGAGTGGTTGATTGAGGTTAACCGGAAGAATTTGAGGAAGAATGGCTCGTTAAAGTTGAGAGCTAGCAACTTCACGTTGGAATATAAATGTTCAACTATTCCCTTTTTTCTAAGGAAGCTTAATCATTCCTTGAAATCTTTGGTTGCGTTTTTTGAAAAACGAAATACAAACATAAAATTGTCATTCGAGTTATCCCTTCCGCGAGTTACTCTCTTTTGCGGTGGATCATACACAAGTGATGTTTCGCGGTAGTGCAATGCGCTACTTCGTGGTTAAATATTATCGCGAAAGAGCTCCTGTTTTTTATAACTACACAGAGATGGACTGATTGCGGCAAATTAAAACTTAATATTTACATGCTTCTTCCGGCAAACTTAGAAACTAAGTAAACGGAGGAATGTAAGTCATTAGAAATAAATATAAGCAGACTCAATAAGACCTTACAATGGCACAGTAAAACATTGAGAACGAAAAAAGAAACAAACATGCTATTAAGTCTATAAATCCGCTTCAAATCAATATTCACATTCATATCTGTTCAACAAAATATTTCTTCAATAAAGAAAACATTCGTTCATCGAAGCAAACCAATTCCACTCAATTGCAACGGAGATGAAATATCTTCGAACCTTCACCTTTGTGAAATCTCATTTTCCCTACTTGCATTGATATTTCATCGATAAACATTCAAATTTTATTTTATATCATCGTTTTAAAAGGCTGATTTTTGCGGTATAAACGAGAGAAGCCCATTCAAGTTAGACAACCTTCGCTCATCTTTTTGATTCTCTTACGAAGCTATGATACAATTTTCTTTTACTCTTTTTCTTGTGATATATTTTATCAGACCTTCCGCCCAGTAATTAATTGTCCGTCTTCTTTCTTTTTTTCGCTCTCACAAATGTAAAAGGAAATTCATCTTGGTCAAATACAATAAGTGGACTAGTAGACTAGAGCCTTGAAACAAATCCTTGAATTTCTTACAACCCGAACTACTTCGCTTTTACAATTCTGGCTTTCGGAGAATGCTCATCAACATAGCCTCCAAAAAATATTCCTTCATGTAATATTTTATAACAGATAAAAATATCATTGTTTTCACTATCGTGGTAATTAATTAATCGATAAATATAGCAAATTTTAGGACTTAAATTGGAAACAGCGAAGCAAAATAACTCTTATTCATACCTTAGATAGCTTTATGTGCTTGTCTTTCTGATTCCGAATACTTTCAGGCAGTGGCAATCATCATGATCAGAGAATAAGTCACTATGCTACTTCCACATATACTTAAATTACACGATCCGAGTTCCGTTGCCTTGCAACATCATCAAGTGATAATTAGCATGCAAATGATGAGCATCCATGAAACCTGGGTCATGTAATTAAAGTATATGTGGAAGTAACACAGTGACTTTTATTCCCTGATCATGAAGAACTTCTACAAAATAACACCAGAAACTATTAAGCAATCATCATTTTGTCTGTTTTTATTATGAGATTTTGTAAACTACTTGACTGCGGCATTGTATGAATCGAACCTAAATACGTGCCTTAGGTAGCGTGGAGTGAAACAATGAAAATAGAGGAATTACTTCGCAATATGCGACATTCTGAGACATAGAGTGTACAAAAACTGAAGATCTCCAAACACGAGCCAAAAGAAAAGAGCACCGATGTAGTAGGTAAAGAAAGGTAACCCTGGCCTAATTTTCTTCTCTAAAAGTACCGTTCGGCACACGGGAGTGGCAAGAGTAATGATTTTCCCCAAAGGTCTTACAGAACGAAGTTCAAAAAAGGCCCTCAAAATTTCCCGCATTCGCAGAAATTAGAGCAGACCTACACGGACGCAATTAGATACTTCGGAACAAAAGTTAGCACCCGGCAAGTCGTAACAAGTCTTCAGAATTTCCGCTGAAAATGTTTTTCTCAATTTCCTACGGAGTGCGGGCAATTAGAATCGAGGAAAGTCGCCGACCCCAGAGGCTCTGACGTCACGGAGCGGTGGCTTGAAAAGAGCCACAGCTTACTTCGACGCTCTGTAGAGTGCGCGCAGAGATTATCTATATGTAATAAAACTGTAGAAGGCGGTCGTGTCTGCACATAGATGCGATTTAAAAAAAATTGTATTTCTGGATACTAGGGTTGTTCCCATGTCCAAAACACCTTTTATTAATTTTCATGTCTGTCTGTCTGTTACAGCATCACGAAAAAACTATCCAATCGTTTTGATGAAATTTGGCATGATGGTCATTTGTAATTCGAATAAAGGCTCCTTTTTGTACACCTAGATTTCCCCAGTTTGATTCCAGACGAGGTCAAAATTCTATTTCACGCTATAACTCTAAAGCTAACATTTCATAATCCGTACAACATTAAAAGTCTCCCCTGCGCAGATGATAGGCTATTTTTTACTAACTTAACTGTATTCGGTTCGACTCCGGACGGTCAAAGACTTTCCGAAACAAATATATGGGTAGCAAAATTTTATTGCCTGCAGGGTATTTTTCTTTGCCAAAATTAAATTAGAAAGAATGGTCGTTCGAAACTGTAACTAACACCAAAAGAAAGGAATTTTCTTATTTTGGTCGTTGAATATTGCTTTCTTTTCTCATTTGGGAGAATTTGTAAGTGAAATACGAAACATTTGTGAAAATCTGAGATTGTAAACAACCCTCGACGGCCAAGCTAATTTTTTAATCAAAGTTCGTTAGAGTTAGCAGTTCCGTAGCAACCAATGTTTGTTTATATCAACACCAATGTTTATGGATCTTTACGCGAAATTAAGTGTATCGTTGTATTTAGTGAATTTTCTTATCCCAAATCAATAGGATATGTCTACTTAGCTTGGTAAGTTGATAACTTTTTCATTCTTATTTTCCGAGCAATAAATAATTTATCATGAAGATAATAGCAAAATTTTTACTTTTTCCACAGTATTTATTATAAATAATAAATGGAAACTAGTCCTGTTTGTTTCCATTTATTGCTTATAATAAATACTGTGGAAAAAGTACAAATTTTGTTATTTTCATCAATTCAATTGTATGGAAAGATAATGACGAAGATTAAACGGAGAATATTTAAACGGCTTTGCATATGATGAATATTACTCTTGGATTGAGTGCAGCATTTAATCCGTTTGATCTCTACCTCTCGAGTTCAATCCAATCAAATATACTCGCCAATTGACAACATGAATGCTGAAGATTATGTTTGACGAGGATTAAGTAATTAAGCGACTATCGATTGTGCGTTTGACATTTACAATTTCTCCATCGTCGACAAACTCTCGGATAGATTACATTCCAGTTCTCCTTTCCGAGGACCACTAATTGAGTGAGGGCTCTTCCAAAACCAGAATCCCCGTCATTTCGCGCCTCGATACAGCTTCCGCAATAATCCAAACTTCCCAAAGAGATGACGCAATTCCTAGGATTCCATTTCCTCCTTCTAAAGGGGTTTAAAAGAGCTCTCTAGTTCGAAACAGATAACGCGGAGTACGGTCAAAAAAGGTCTTAGAAGAACATCCAAAGAGATAGCAGTCGAAATGAACTACAGCAGATAGACGTTGTCAATGAACTATCAAGTTGTCAAGGATTGCATTGATTAGTAAAACTATCAAATGTTTGAACTGGCTTAGCAATAGTAGAATTACGTCAATTTGAAAAGTATTAATTTCGAAGTGGTTCTGTGGATGTTAGTATAAGTATTGGAATTATAATGCTACGACTGTTAAGGTCCTTGTGCACCTTTTACTTAGCGTGGTCTGTTATTATATATTTTAGTAATAAATAAGTTAAATTAGAGAATCTATTAAAATACTTTTCCGTGGAAATTACGAAGTGCATTTATTTTCATTTCTCAAGTTAAATTAGATTAATTAAAATTGAATAAATGTAATTATAGATAAATTTTAAAAAGATACCAACATCTTTGTACAAAAGAGAAGGATGCCTTTCTCTCTTTATCTGAAAGCTTTCTGAAAACCCCAGTTATTTTTAAAAAGTATGAAACATTGGAAAATGTCTCTTCGTTATCTTCTAGGATATTAGTTAAGTTTCCAATGATCTTTAACATGCCTTAAAGAAGTTATTTACTTTTTTTAAGAAGTAAGAAGCAGAGGGCGAGCCACTCAAGATACTCACCGTTTGTTGTTCCGTGGAATGGTGCCAAGCTCGAAGATGCACTGCTTTGATTGCACTGGGTATTGGGACTCCGTTTCCCTCGGCGCACTGTGGAATGTATTACGTGACGAAGGAAATGGATATTAGAACCCGCAGTGACACCAAAAAGTAAAACAATTTCAACGACCACGCAGGGGCCAGAACCTAAGTCAAAGAGCTCATAAGAGCCAAAGTAAAACCACGGTTGAATCGAAGAAGCTCGTGTGTAAGTGTGAGCGTGTTTAAAATAAAAACATGTGGGCGCCCTAAAGTAAAAGATGACGTATTCGCTAAAAAAGAACTTGCGTACTTTTCCCTGATTCGACCTCTACTTGAGTATTGCTGTGCGATTTGGGATCCTCACGAAGTAGGATTAATATCCGATATTGAGATAGCTCAACATAGAGCAGCAAGGCTCGTCAAGGGAGATTTCAGATTCGACAGCAGTGTTTCGGCTATGATAGAATCCCTCGGGTGGAACTCTCTTAGTGAAAACTTGAATATCGACGGAAACTTTTTGATAAATTTATCACTGCTGATTTCTGGGAAGAGATAACTTATTTTGTAACACCAGTTATATATTTTCACGATCTTGAGAGAAAACAAAAAAGCAATACAGGGAAGCAGTTTCCAGGACAGATGGGTCGTTTTTCCCGCGAAATATTAGAGAAACTAATAGCTCTCCAGGTTAGATAGGGATGTCGGTGTTTTACACCCCCTGCCACGCGCCACTGGCAGATTGCAGGATTTAAATGTAAATGTAAACGCGACCGATCGGCTAACAGATGGCTGTTGATTCCCGTCACACATCGCAATGAGCGGAGAGTCGAGAGGCATTGGCTGTCGTGGTTGGGTTTACCCACGGACAAGGTCATTCGCCTCGTGGGCTACTCCTTCGCAAGACGACCCCTCTGCTCGTATTTTGAATCAAATGCAGCGGTTGCCGCATCTTAGGGAACGGCACTCACTCGTGTCCACGTGGCTTGGATCAAGTGCAACGTTCTCAACTCACGGTCATGTCCATGGAATCTCCCCCTTCTTACACAGAAAATGCTTTATGACGTCGTTGAATAAGTAAGAAAAGGCTCTCAGTAAGAGGGCTTAAAAATTTTCCTAAATCATTCTCATGCGAAAAGCAATCACATGGAGATTTTAATTAGAGGCCTTAATGGGCGGAGTAATTAAAAAATACCATTTATTTCCTAAAAAATCGAAAAATTGTGGAAACACTTACTTTTACAATTTCCTAAATAGGTACTGCCTATTGTAAATAGATTGTTTTTCTTTTTGGGAACTGATTAGCCTCCGAACTCAATACATGGAAAACACACAAAAGGAATACAGGAAGGTATTTACAGGCAAAAGTGGTTTCAGAAAACCGCTACGATAACAATAACAATCGTCATTATTTGGGCGAGATTGAGACGAAAAGCTCTTCTTCCATCAATCCCATATACACTATAGAGTGTCAGAATAGAAATATAAATTGAAAAGAAACAACCCTTCCGCTAAAATAGCGTCCGGGGTAAAGAGAGAGCTCTGATGACAGTCATTGTGCCAGGCTTCGTCCTTCGCAGTCCTTAAAACCCCACGGAAGAGAATCAATGAACTCCTTATTGAGGAGTGGTTAGACCCAAGTTGACCATTCAAATTTCAACATATTAGATGTTGAAATAAGAATACAATACAAGAAAAACACAGAAAGACGGGTTAGTGGGAAACAATCTTCTGAATTGAAGGTCGAACAGGACAAATACACCGCTGAGAGAGAAAATCCTACAAGATAAGGTAAGAAAAACCCGCGAAAACACTTACAAAAGTAGTATAGAAAAATATTGCCTAATTAAAATATTTAAAATCAAAATAAAAGATAATTAAGTATGTATAAGCTAAATAAAAACCAGTAGCTTAATTTTGAGTTACAATAAATACAGGGTATGCAATTCTGATATAAATATATTTTATATTTGTAATTAAAATGATCGATAGCAGTAATGATACCAGCCATCATGCAAATGCTGAATTTTAACTGTACGCGCATCACGATGAATAAAAAGAGAAGAGTTCTCGCTGGGAAAGGATAAAATTATCCTTCAAAAAGAGCAGTAGTTAAAGCGATAGGAAATGCAATGTTTTCCTCCGATTCTAGCGGAGATAGGCCAAGATAATCTTTTCTTTATTTTGGTCGGATTAATTAGGGAAAGATAGAATAAATAAATCTATGGAAAATAAATCGGTTGAGATAAATCTCCGAACTATACATAAATAAAATAAGCAACGGTTAATCGTAGGTACTAATGTCATTTACATCGCAAAATTTGGCAATAAAACTGATATGAGATATGATACCAAACAGATCGATGAAAATTTTAAATAAATTAGTATAAAAATATTTTGATCTTAAGATTAATCGTTGAAATATGTAGTTGTGATCTATAACAGCGAAAGACTAATATGGATTGTCGCAAATTAGATCTTTATTTGCAAGTGGTAAAACGTGAATGAAGGCAAAACGCGAAATATGGGTGCATTGTGATTTGTGCGTAAGGAGTGAGTTATGTAAGCATGTATAAACATATATATGCATTTATATATCGAGTGTTATAGTTAGTGTCGGAAACTTTCTAACAGAATAAGTTCAGAGGAAATTAAATGAAGAAATCCCATCTTGAAAACTAGGCAATCCTTTAGGTATGAAATTAATATAAATCATATATTTTATCTTGTTAAATGTATCGTTTAAAGATGAAAATCGATCAAACTCTTACACATGTGCTATGGATATCGAAATGAAGAATATGGGAATACATTTGGTAAAAAATGCCAGTAAAGATTAGTATAGAAAAGCAATGGTAATAAAAGGTGTCATGCTGGTTCAAATTGAGAAAGTAAACTGCTGTATTGCAATGTTTTCTTTAAAGTGTTAATAATGAAATGTTTTAGCTTGTAAACTAATTGTTTTTATTTATTACAAATATTCATCCTTTATTCCTATCAAACATTTCTATTTGATGAATCTATGTGATTGTGTATCATTCTTGGGTTTGCTTGTATTTCAGATCTCACTTTAACGGTTTGCTCTTTGAAATTCAATAAACTATCAATTGGATTTGGGGTTCTTTTCAGGTCCGTTCTTGCGTGGGTTTTCTTGTAGCGTTGTGTTTATTCCTAAATTTAAACTTCGCTTTCAAAACCAAGTGATTGCTTTTCTTCAGTGAACTATTTTCTCATGACCCTTTCAATTAATTTTTATAAAAGGAAACTTTAGATGTAGGAAGAGACAGATAAGTCTATATCTCTCTAATAAAGTCGTTTTATTATTACCATCTAAAGATTGTCACGTTCAATGAAAGAGAGGGTGGACGAGTAATCACTCACTCAAAGGGAAAAACAGCTTCGAAAAATAGGGAGGACGAGTATAAAGAGAGAAGAGGGTTTGCGCAGTTAAGCATCCTACTCCTATGGGACGACGCAATCGGAATAAATGGGGACGAATTGCTCCTCTGGACTTATTCTCACTGATGTGTCACAACGTCAACTTTGCTCACTCGGAACATCACGTGCAGCCGAATCTGTGACGCTAACATAAACAGAGCTCTAAAACTTAATACTCAACGCAAAAAAATCCATATTTAGAATCAGCCAAAAACTTTAGCACGCACAAATTCTGATCGCAGTTCAGGAGCGAAAATCTTGAATAAGTCCCTGTTATCCGCCAATTTACAAATCCACGGAATGGTTTTATATTCCATCGCCGCAGATCAGTGTATCAACAAATTTCCATGAATGATTCTTGAACAATTTTATATTTTCTGGGCGCAATAAACCCCTCGGTTTTAATGAAGCATGCAGAAATAATGGTATATGCATCCAATTTTAAATTGAAGTGAGCTGTGACCTAGAAATACAGTTCCCTTTCAGAAATTACAAAGTTTGTTTTATCATTTCTAATGTCGTTCCACGAAGTACGGTCAGAGAACTTAGATTTCAGTTCCCTTTTCTTTATATTTGGCTTGGCTTTATCCCTGAATTTATTTTAATTAATAAAATATTCTTAAAATTCAAATAGAATTATTATCTAACGACACTAGTATGAATATTAGTCCAAATGCATAAACTACCCGTAATGCATACTTCATACCGATATTAAGGATCAATTCCTGCATATACGCTCGTAAGGCGAACATAGAATATCCAAGAACTAAGTACTTGTAAAGTTTTTACAAAATGAGTGTATACAAAATTATTCCATGATTGTGAGTAATGTTTCCCAAATTATGTTATATCCAACCAATAACACTGTTTTTAGGCATTTTTAGTGCCACTGAACTTACTGCATGCCCACTGCTTCACTAGCTGTATCCACCAGCCGAGTGGATTAAAATGCAAATCTCTTTCGTTATTCTTTTGTTACTCACCATTATTTAGGCGAGGTGAGGCTTCACCTTAGCTGTTACGCCGGTTTTAGTTAAACTACAGACAGAGTTCTGGGCGCATTTTTATGGCACTTTAATTTCTATGTTTGCAAATTGCGGAGGGAAAAACTTCGGCGGATTAGCGCCCCAATCTTGTCTGCGTCCGGGTGTAAATAGTCGCAAGCTGTGAGTTTTACATCCATAATTCCTACAAAGTTAACAAGAAATGAAAGAAAAACATGGAGTTTGCGGTAAAAAGCTTTTGTAAGTGAAGGCTTATGGAGAATACACATGGCGAAGAAACAGTTCCCACGAGAAGGGGAGAGAAAATTCAATGAGAATACATGGGGAAAACATCTCTTTTCTGTTCCAACTATGCTTCATCTGACAATACAGCATATTTAAATATCGCAATTAGGAACGAACTTTTACACTATTATACTGATAAAAATGAGTGCTCTCTGCCGGTGATGTCAAAATCGAAGCCACAAGAAAGCAATTTCCATTGTCAGGAATATAAAAGAACACACCATTGAGTTATTGATGAGTTTCCCTAAGATACAACAACACAATTGTCAATTTTCAAAGAGCAATTATTTGCTCTTTCAATTATTAAGAACCTAAAATGGTAGTGGATTTCCATTGTACTCGGATTACTCGACGGCTGAAACTGAAATACATCTTCTCTCTGAGAATTATTCATGTTTTACGGTTAAAAATGTGATTAACTCATTTATTTTATTATTATTATTTCATAAACTACCAGTAGGCTGTAAGCCAGGCGGCAGTTTTTCTACATCCAGGCAGTTATTCTACATAATCATATACAATAAATACTAAATACAGTGGAACCTCGGTTTACGACCAGCTTTGGCGACCAAATTTTGACTCGGTTGGCGTACGACAACTCGGTTCACGACCAAGGCAGTTCAGTAGGCAACCCCGACATAACGCAGCATCGTTTCAGTTGCAGACAGGTTGATCAGTGAACACAGTTTGTGAGTAATTTGCGGATTACTTTATCAGTGAAACAGGACAAATTCCATGCAATATAATAACATTTAGCTATCTTAAATTCAAACTACTGTATTTTATATTTATTTCGAATTTTATTTTATCCCATATGGGTCTTCTTCCGCATACGCAAGCTATTAACTGATCGCAGTCAATGACGCTCATAAAGACGAATTAAGGAAAAAATAAAAAATTGTATTCACGTAAAGCATTAAAATTTAATTTTTTATTTATTCTTTATAACTTATTTTACATGTAACTAACGTGCATTTTAAACAAAAATGCACTAAAAAAATACAAAGTTTCGGAGTCCGGAACGGATTAATTGTACTTACATTAATTTCAACGGGAGAAATTGTCTCGGTTCACGAATAGGGTCCAGGAACAGATTAAATTCGCGAACCGAGGTTCCACTGTACATACATATGACATATAAATTGTTAATTCTGGATTTTTCGGGGTTCACGACGGGCCTTCTCGGCTACCGTGGCGGTCCCAGGGTAAAACCCCACCGCACATCACCCTGCCAAGTGATCCTGTACTTCCTCTAGAAATTTCACGTAACTAAAATCCCCTTATATTCTACCCTTATCTGCTACAATACATTCAAAAATTTATTTTTAAAAGATTTTGTATTTTTAGACAAGGGGCTTAAGAGCGTAAAGTAATAAAGAGTAAATCCAAGTAACTTATTCCATTCTGAAATGCCTCTGTTAAGAAAGAATATTTCGCGACGTCCGTTCTTTGCCGCCGTGGCTTAATTTTATAATCATGGTTATCTTTCTCACGGAATTCTGGTTCCTCCATAACATTTTTAAAAGCTTCCCAACCATGTTCACCTGAAATTATGTTGTAAATACAACCTAGTCTGTTTATTTTTCTCCTTTTCTCTAACGTTTCCCACCCAAGAGTCTTTAACATTTCAGTGACGCTGTCCTTCTTTTCCAAATCTCCCCTTTACATATCGAGCTGCTTTCGCCTTTTGCCATTTTCTTTGATCGACAACATTGATATGGACCCCACACGGTTGTCGAGAATCGGTCTTACAAGCGATGTTAATGTTGACTCCAATTCAAGGTAAGTAAATTAAAATCGTTGGATCAAAACTGCTGTAGTTACTAAAATTACATTGATAGCAATTTAGTATTTACTAAATTCGCTCATTACTTTCACGAAATATGTATATAAATTTCCTCATAATTTTCGCGTTATCAAATCGAATAAAACTAGTTACTATGAAAGTGTGAATCTTTTAAATGTTCTTCCTTATGGACCATCTCCAGACTTCATACATCTGCTACGAATGCAAAATGAAAAATCAAATTTACTCTTGCAGTAAGACATCGGATATGTAAATGTACAACTTCATGGCAATAATTACTACGGTAGATTCTTAAAAACGCTATTTAAGTTAGGAAAATATATATTCTCTAATATGATTTTAAATTCACTTGTTATTCTTTCATACATTTTGGATATCTTTCCTCTATCCGTCCGTCTGTTACCTCTCCCTCGTAATATCTTTCTTCATCTCTAAGATCTCATTCCCTGTCTCCTCCCGAAGGAGCACTCCCTCGCTAAACCTCATTTCTTCTCAACAACACATTTTCCCTGAGGCAAGCCTTCCCTTCTCTTCCCCTTTCTTCATAAAGGACAAGATCTTCTGGAAGTCCGCATCTAACAGTTTCCACATAAATCTTTTTCATATCTTTTCCGATTTTAGTTTAAACTAGTATTCGAGGTTATAGATACTTGCCCACATCGCTTGCCAATCTTTTTATGGTCTCCCAAATGAGTTTTAGCATATTTGATATCGATATTGTAATAAAGACATCGCAATGGCCCTGCGGCAGATTATTACAAATATTGGATTGTTTTTTAAATCGTAATCATTCGCAATAAGACACAATAGGTGATAAATAATTAGGCCTTTCCCATGAAGGGACCTACGTTAAAAGAGATAATGTACTTTCCATGTATTAGTTTTCAAATGTACAAATTAACCCATTGCTAAAAAATGTAATTTAGGGTTAAAAAGAAGGAAAAAACAGAGGGGAAGACAAAGACAGAAGATACTGGGAGACATAAAGGGTGTGGTAAGCTACCAAGAATTGAAAGAAATTACGTTGAATAGGAATTATTAATTCACAGGAACCTACCGAAAGGTATAAAACAAACATTGATGATAGTTTCTCAATGGATGATGATTTTTAAAAGGAAATATATATATTTCCTTTGCTAAGCGAATGTCATGAAAAAACATCTTTCTTTACAAAAAATGAGTTTACTGGTTGTTCTCAACTTTCAGTTCCAACCCTTTCTGGATTTGTGAATATAACTAAACGCAATTTATCGAGTTACTTTTAAATAGAAACGTCTGTAGCAGGGGGCATAAAATGACATGCACATAACTGCCTACACTCTGGCGTGTTTTTGATATCCTTGGTTGAGAACATACTTCAATCAAAAACATTTGTTTTCTTTTTCTTAATGCAGTCAATAGATTTGTCAGTATTCATGTAACTTGTTCATTTCAACTTCTTGTATTTTTTTATGAAATTCTTATACGCACTTAAATTAAATTTTCAGTGAAATGCATTTCTACTTATCATGTAGAAGAGGCGTATTAGTTTCTACTTACGACAATCCAATAATTTAAAATGGGGAACCGCAAATTTCTTACGCTTTTGGCTCTTAATAATATGAATCCGCACAATAATATGAATAGAAGGATCATTATATGCAAATAAGGTTGTGATGACATGGAAGTTACTAAGTTATGATTGCGCTAACACTAATTAAGGTTGAGGAAAGCAAGGGTGAGCTATCTAACTCCTCGCCATGCATAGTCAGTCTCTTTCCCCCTACTAGATCTTGGTAGTAAATGTTAAAGGGAGTGAGAGAGCATCCAGCCCTCGGACTAAATGCATTACAAACATATGAAATCGCAGAGTGAATAAATAATACGGATGGTGGTTGAGAAAAGTAATGTGCTACAAGACAAATGGTATCTACCCTCAACGCCATACTATCCAATAAAAGGGAGACCTTTAAGGGTTATCTTTGCATAAACTTTCGTTACGTATTCTTCTTAATAGTGTAAATCGAGTCCACATTTCCCATTTTAATTGTTTTCTCGCATTAATCGTCTTTTTCCCTCGTTCCCTTCAAAAACGATAGATCGAGGTTCTACTTTAATCGATCTTACATCGCAATAACTGAGTTCTGCTTTGTTACACTTATCAGTATTTTTCCCCTTCAAGGAGAAGCCACTTTATTGTTGGACGGAACTGGTACGTATACATCAATTAATCCAACTCGTGATATACCCGTTTTTAATTATTTCTATCTATGATATCGCGGGTTTTTTTCGCTCCCCTTCTTGTGAGCATTTTAGCACACAGAGGGTTTCTCTTTGAAAGCCTTCAGCCGAGGAGTTTTCCCCATTCTTTTATTAACATTTTCTGTGTTTACACTTTGCATTTTTTTCAATCTATTTTTCCATCGTATGATTTTAATATCAAATGTGACCTCAGAGATTAGGTGCAAGATAGGTCGGAATGGGCTTAGCATCGCCAAATAAAGAGTATTATAATAATAAATGATGTCATGGAATTTTGGAATTTCTGATATCCATGTCACAAAGGCGTATGGAGCTTCATACTCTATGTGGTTGTCACATATTCTCTGCTCCTTCCTGCTTTATATATCCAACGTCACTTAGGGACAGCCGATAAAGCGGCTATCCGGCCGTGGAGCGGCATGAATACGCTCAAGGTCCCAGTTCGTTCGAATCCCTGCTAACCGGATTTTTCTGGTTAGCCGGGATGTCTTCGTCTACTGTTATACCTTCACTGTGAATTGGCATCTTGCTGTATGTGCAGGAAAATATCACAGGAACTGATGGTTGAAAGGGTGCCAGATATTTCAAAGTGTAAGTCGTTGCATTTCAATTGAAATAAGACAATTAAAAATTGAAGTCTAGACAAAGTGGGAAATATATTCTATGGATAAATAGCCGAGAATAGTTAGTACCTGAGAAAATGGATAATACTTAGCAAATTATGTAAATGGCAGAAAAAATATTTAGAGAATCATGTCATTGAATATTGAACATAATGCACCGTTTGTTGTCAAACGTTATACAGTATTAGTAGATATGGAAAAAAATAATTTCGTACTCTCTCATAGAATTTATTGGTGTGACGTGCTTAGCTAGCAGAGTATACAAAGTAATTCTTTTCCATAATAAGGCCTTCCACGAGGTGATACCTTCGCATATATGTTTAGTACTATATATGGTTATAGATAGCGTAAATATGGTTTAATATGACTTTGGCCCTTTTAACATACTTTTTATGAAATAATCGCTTTAAAATAGATAAATTATCTTTTTGATATTTTATCTTTGTATTTTTTTAGATACACCGTCAGAAATTTGCAGTAGATTCACATATCTCCTTGCTGCTCATAACGCTTCGTTTCAGATTCTGTGAAGTATACGAGCGTTTGTATTCATTTAGACTCTATTCTCTCCCCTCCGAATATATTTCTCCATGGCGCACAGTAGGCTAGAATCTACAAATCTGGCCAAAAATGAGAGTGTTTTTTTTTAGTGCGGACTTTGAAACTTCGCATAGTCATTGTTGAATAAATTCTGTATATAACTGCGAAATTATTTGCGTTAGTGCACGCGCATTACAATTCTACAGGGGATCAAAGATGACCAAATTTTACGTAAAGTGTCGGTCTTATTTTCTTATCTTATTTTACGGCAAATTTTCACCTAAAGTAAGGAAAATAGTAGTGATGTACAAAAATGTACAAGATCTAACGTATACCACAATATTCTTTAAAGGTTTCTTAAGAATACATGAAATAAATCCTGCAACAACTAGAGACGCCGATAAATAAATCGACTTCTCGATGGTGATACAAGAGAAATATCCGCGCTGCGGAGCGCCACTTGCTGATACGACCTCAGATTATTATTATTATTTTAAAATTATCAAATAATTATGATATTATAATAATTATATTATATTTATCGACTTTACATGACCATACCCTACCAGACCCCCACCCTCTCCCAGGAACTACTCCCCGAAACCTCTCCCCGTACCCCTAGTCTGAACCCTATCCCCAGACCCCCTCACTAGACCCACTCCGAGGACCCTGTCCCTGGACCCTCTCCCAGGATCCACTCCCCGAAACCTCTCCCCGTACCCCTAACCTGAACTCTATCCCCGGACCCCCTCACTAGACCCACTCCCAGGACCCTCTACTCGGACCCTATCCCCGGATTGACTCAATGGACCCTTTCCCCGCGCCTCTACCCTGGACACTCTCTCCTGACCCACTCCCCAGACCTACTTCCCAGACCCACTCCCCGGACCAATTCCCCGGACCCACTCAGCGGAACCTCTCCCCGTACCCCGGACCCCCTCTAAGACCTTCTACCCGGATCCCTTAAACGGACCCATCCCGGACTCTTTCCCTCCTCTGGGTACCTACCACTCCACGGACCTCCTAGGCCAACGACCACCGCATCCCTGAACTCATTCCCCTCCCCGGAAGCCCTCACCCTCGAAAGAGGACCTCATCATCCTCTACAGACACCCTCCCAAAACGACCCCCCCAGATGTCGTCTCCCCCAACGCCCTCCCTATCCCCGGATGAGCTCCACGTTCTAAGTCCCACGACTTTACTCTTATTTATTTATGTCGGGGTTAGGTGAGGACTTTTGTCGCCTTCTTTTGCTTACAGATATTTCACAAGTACAAGTACAAAATTAAGAAAACCGTACATAAATAATTACATTAAATAACAGAATGATTGAATACACAATTTAAGATATTTTAGAATTTCAAAAAAACCAAATAAATAATTGACGTAGAAAAAACGCATACCATGTAAAAATATGAAGGATAAATATACAAAAATGTTATCTTTAAATATGGAATAAACACTGAATAGGTAGATTAAAATAATAAAAATATTAAATAGTTATCGTGCATCACCATTAGCCACATGACAGATTAAAAGTTAAAATTGTTTAACATAGTATGAATTATTAAAGATACACTGAATTGTTCAATTGATGATTCAATAAACAGTTAAGAATAAACGTAAATTATTAGGATGTCAACTTCACGGATAAATTTCACTTCACTTCGTACGACAAGGATTTGTTTAAATAAATAATTACACTTATAAATAATTACAGTACTTAACAGTAATATAAATAGATAAAATAAATAAAAATTAATAAAAATCTTAGAGATAAGTAAGAGAGAAAAATCATACACACATTACATAAAAATATGCATATATACATGAATATATATTATTTAAAAGATGGAATAAACACTGAATGCATAGAAGAAATATAAAAATTGAATAAATAGAGTTTGAACGTGCATCACCACATGGAAGAATAAAAGTTCAAGAAGGTAAAAATAGTCTAAATAGATGAAGGTGCACAGAATTGTTGAATAGATGATTCAGTAAAGAGAGTTCTCCAATAGAATAAATAAAATTACAGAATTTAAATGTTCACATCACAGTTTAACTTCACTTCACTATATATGTCACGGATTGTTTCGTAAGGAAGTGCTTATTTATTTCTTCTCGGCTAATGTTAACGCCATCCCCAGACGTAGTCACCCGATGTTGTCTCCCGACGCCGAACTCCGAGGCCATCCTACGAGGAAGATAATATGCATTTTATTCACCAAAAACAAAACTTAGACAATCACACACATTCTTAAATCCTGAATCGCATAAGGAGTCTCCGCAAAGCACAACAGTGTGTTATAACGCAATATTATTTATATACTGAAAAAGTAAAATCTGGATGCGTCGTAAATTCGAGAATCACCGTGCTTCGCTATTTTATGTCTACTGCTGCGCCCGATTTTATAAATAAGAATCTTTACTAAATACTCTCAATAATTGCATATCTATTGAGCCAAATTTAGGAAGATCATTATATAAAATCTATATAATTTTATAATAAGCGTGTTATAGAGAAAATAATTAAAGCTACATGAATTACCTGTGGAAGAAAATGATGTAACATACGTGAATAAGTGACCAAAGCAGATTTCACTTCAACAAATACTTATTCATGTCTGTTAATTTATCAGCTTAATTTCACCAAAATTATTACAACAGTTTAAAAAAGGAACGTTTAACAAACTATTGACGGTGGCAGGACGGTCGATGACAAGTAATACAAGATTAAAAGTTTGTACCAGGGATTTATTTAGCATGACGGAAAATGAAAAAATTCAGAAAATAGCTACTCCTATGGCGTGCCGTTGAAACTAAGTAACCATTAAAATCGCCTGAATTCACTTGACAAAACGTTCCCTCTCTGAATTAACGAACGGTTGTTCGTTAAGATTAAAACGTTCTTTCTAATCATGAAATTTAAATATGTTTTCAATAGTTACTGAGATTCCTAAAACATCAACCAGAAAATAAAATTTTACGACCAAAAAAATGTGTCGAAATCACACTTCTCATCTTTTAATGCTCTCTCAAATTTGCGTGTACTTGCGTACTTAATAATTCATTTTTCAAATTAAAATAAAACCTTGAAGAGCCCAACTGTTCTTAAATATTTTTTTAAAAGTGTCGCCATCACTCTGATTGAAAGGAAAACCATTGTGAAAATAAAATTATCCTATTCTTTGAATAGTAAGATCATAAGTAATCTTTTCAGCCCGAAGTTTTGCCTCTTCCATTTTATAGAACACTTATACTATGCTAATTATGTGATATAGATTTTCTTTGACGTTTATGAAGCAATTCTAATGAACGTTTACCATAGGCTAAACTAAGTGTTGGTTTCAACAATAGCTGCTCTGGCACTTTTTATTTACTGAATATATGCACTACACCTATAACATAAGTATTTACGGAGAAAAATAAGAATTAATCGAAAAATTGTTGACTAAAGAAGTATTCCAAGCGTTAGCAAATGTGAAATATTGGTGCCATCTCAGCCAAAAACCGAGTCATTATTTCAAAAATAAGACTAATATAAATTGAAAGTAAATCAATTGTGAAGGACGAATAAAGTTAACGAATAGAGTAAATCGAAAAAAGGGGAATATGTTTGAGAACAATACGGAATATCCATCATGAAAATATGGGAATTATAAAAAATGTCAGTTGTACTCTCTCCTCAGCATCTACATGCTCCTACTCTTGCTCTTCAATGATGGAAAAAGGTTCCAAGCGTATTTCTTAATCTTATCTATTATATATAGATGCTTCTCCGGATTCATTCATGTATCTATTATATATAGATGCTTCTCCGGATTCATTCATATATCATATATATATATATACAAGTAAAATGTAGCTTGCATACTACAAGCAGATCGACAACACTTATTTCATGTCCGCATCATATCGGGAAGGCCGTCAAAGGAAAAAAAAATGGATTGAAAATATTCTGATTAACCGCTGCAATTTCTTCTTCCGGCATCGAACCCGGGTCTTCCTAGTGATACTTACTATGCAGCACAATAGAAGATCACCATCTCTAACTATCTGTAAAAATTCAAGCAGAAATATTATCTGAAACTGCATCAAACGACGTCCTACTTTTCCCTTATATTTCTTATTAGAGAAATGTTAATGTGGTCTGGCATCGAACCCAGGAATGTTACGGTCTTCTGAAAACTGTTTTCTTAAACCAGTTTTAACCACACATCTTCCAGCCAAGCACAAACTTCGTATCATTTCGATAAGTGCATCAAAAAAATAATGAAATGCAAACCGTATGTATTTTAAACGGGAGACATATTTACCGCCCGGCATCGAACCCGGGACTTTCTGGTGTAACTTCCTATGCAAGATAATGGAAGATATTATTTTTTAACTATTTGCTAAAATTCAAGCAGAAATATTGGCTGCAACTGCCTCAATCGAAGTCTTACTTTTCCCTTATATTCCTTATGAGAGAAATTTTAATGTGCCCTGGCATCGAACCCAGGAATAGTACGGTCTTATGAAAATTTTTTTCTTAAACTAATTCTTACCTTACACTTTCCGGCTAAGCACGAACTTCCTATTATTTCGAGAAGTGCGTCAAAAAAAATAATGAAAAACAGCTCCCATGTATTTTAAAGGGCAGATCTTTGCATCGTCCTAGCATCGAACCCAAGATATTTTTTGTGAAAGTCATTGATGTTTTCGAAAGTCAAGGACCATAAATATAGGCACCTTGAGTTTTATTTCTCTACCTTTCCGGAAACTATTTTTTTTTAATTCCCGAAAATCACGGCAATGCATTTAAACGGGAAAAATCGGGACTTTGGGGCCCTCTGGGATCGAACCTATGACACTGAGGATCAAAGTTGCTTTTTTCCTGGGGGTTATACGTTATGGCCAATATGTCATAAAAACTTCAAGGCAATGACCCTTGTAGTTTAGCCTGTGAATTTGTATCCTATCTATATAGCTATATAGCTATCTATTACGAGTAAAATGTAGCTTGCATACTGCAAGCAGATCGACAACACTAATTTCATATCGGCATCATATCGGGACGGACATCAAAAGAAAAAAAAAATTCAAAATATTCGTAGAATTCGCTGCAATTTAATCACCTGGCAGCGAACCCCGGTCTTCCTGGTGTACTTACTATGCAGCAAAATAGAAAATTACCATATCAAACTATGTGTGAAAATTCAAGCAAAACTATTAGGTGCAACTACCTCAAACGACGTCCTACTATTCACATACACTCCTTATTTGAGAAATTATAATGTGCTCTGGCATCGAGCCCAGGAACAGCATGGTCTTATCTATTTTTTACTTTCTCCATATACGAAGTATAGAGAAAGTATTGTTTTCATGAAAAAATTCGACTTCGAGATTTCAACGGAAATACATGTTTTGGGGTCCCTAGAACACGTTTTGACCATTTTCGGAATGATGTCTGTGTGTATGTGTGTGTGTGTGTGTGTGTGTGTGTGTGTGTGTGTATGTGTGTGTGTGATAGTGGGCGCTCTAACGTGAAAACTATTAGTCGTATCAATACCAAACTTCATATATAGTAGTGGTGTGTGTGCTGTCAGAGTTGATTAGTTTTTGGAGTAAATCGGTCAACCGGAAGTCGAGCTTTATTCATTAAAGCTCATTTCCGGTTTTCAAAATATCTCCATAAATATGATATATACGTATATTGTATTACTTATGAAAGTTTTAGATAATGTAATATACTATAACTTTTGTATTTAATATATTTTTGTATCACCGCTTGATTAGGAGTTATTCGTGAAATACCGATAAACCGGAAGTAGCTGATTATGTACTTTGTGGGCGCTCTAACATGAAAATTATTTGTCGGATCAACACCAAATTTTATATATAGTATTTTGGTTTGTGTGTTTAGAGTTGATTAGTTTTTGGAGTAAATCGGTTAACCGGAAGTCGAGCTTTATTCATCAAAGCTCATTTCCGGTTTTCAAAATATCTCCATAAATATGATATTTAGGTATATAGTATTATAGATAAAAGTTTTAGAAAATGTAATTTACTATGACTTTTGTATGAAACATATTTTTGTATCACGGATTGTGTAGGAGTTATTTGTGAAATACTGATAAACCGGAAGTTGCTGATTATGTACGTTGTGGGCGCTCTGGGCGCTGGGGCGAAAGGCCACTTCATCGTTTTTTATCGAACATGTCCTGAAAAACATTATTTATAATGTTTGTGACGTAAAAGCTAATAATATATATAAATTAATCACTCATCTTCAAAGTTTAGATGGAATATAGAGTTCGAAATTACTGTCGTAGATAAATATTTACATCTTATGTATGGAGAAAGTCATGTGCTGGCCACATCAGATTTTTTTCTTAAACAAAGTGTTAATATACATCTTCCATCTAAGCAAGAGCTCCCTTACATATCGATAAATGCATAAAAAAATTATGAAAAGATACCCCATAGTATTATATATGGGTCATATTTTTACCGCCCGGCATCGAACCCGGGTCTTTCAGGCAATACTTTCTATGCAGCACAAAAGAAAAACACCATCTCTAACCGCGTATGCAAATTCAAGCAGAAATATTGGTTACAACTGCCTCAAATGACGTCCTACTTTTCCTTTATATTCCTTATGAGAGAAACGTTATTGTGCTCTGGCTTCGAACCCAGGAACAGTACGGTCTTATAAAAATTTTTTTCTAAAACTTATTCGTACCATACATCTTCCAGCCAAGCACGAACATCCTATCATTTCGATAAGTGCATCTAAAAAAATAATGAAAAACGGCTCCCGTGTATTTTAAAGGGCAGATCTTTGCATCGTCCTAGCATCGAACCCAGGATAACTTTTGTAAAAGTCATTGATGTTTTCGAAAGTCCAAGACCATAAATATAGGCACCTTGAGTTTTACTTCTCTACCTATCCGGAAAGTATTTTTTTTTAATTCCCGAAAATCACGGCAATGCATTCAAACGGGAAAAATCGGGACTTTGGGGCCCTCTGGAATCGAACCTATGACACTGAGGATCAAAGTCTCTTTTTTCCTGGGGGTTTCACGTTATGGCCAATATGTCATAAAAATTTCAGATCAATGACGCTTGTAGTTTAGGCTGTGAATTTGTATCCTATCTATCTATATAGGTATATATATGAATGAATCCGGAGAAGCATCTATATATCTATTACGAGTAAAATGTAGCTTGCATACTGCAAGCAGATCGACAACAATAATTTCATGTCGGCATCATATCGGGACGGCCCTCAAAAGAAAAAAAAAGGTATTGAAAATATTCTTAATATTCGCTTCACTTTAATTGTCTGGCATCGAACCCGGGTCTTCCTGGTAAGCTTACTATGTAGCACAACAGAAATTCACCATCTCTTACTATATGTGAAAATTCAAGCAGAAATATTGGCTACAACTGCCTCAAACGACGTTCTACTTTTCAGGAATGTAAATGGCGCTCTGGATTCGAACCAAGGACGATCTTGGAAATCTAAAACATGTTCATGAAAGTTATTTATGATCTCTATCTATTTGCCGAATTTCAAGTTTCTATATTATTGGGATAGGGCTCAAAATAATTATTAAAAATCGGATCAACTACTGATATAAGAGACGCCTGGTGTCGAACCCAGGAAATATATTAACGTTGTGAATGCACAGTATGATTTTAAAGGACTTGATCTTATTTTGTGCAAAGTTTGAAATCGATATCATGCCGGGAAGTACCTAAAATTTGTCTCCGTTATCTCCATAAGAAATGCATTGAGGAATGTAAATGGCCCTCTGGGATCGAACCACGGACCATCAGCGAATACAAAAAATTTGATTATGAAATAAATTTATGATCTCCAACCTCATGCCGAATTTCAAGTATCCATGCCATCGGGAAAGGGTCCAAAAAAAATCATAAAAATCGCCACAATGCTTTTTAAACGGCCGATTTTGCCTCGACCTAGCATCGAACTTAGGACATTTTCCGTAAAACTCATTTATGATTTCGATAGATCATTACCATATATATAGGCTCCTTGAGTTTTATTTCTCTACCTATCCGGAAAGTATTTTTTTTTATTCCCGAAAATCACGGTAATGCATTTAAACGGGAAAAATCGGGACTTTGGGCCCCTCTGGAATCGAACCTATGACACTGAGGATCAAAGTCGCTTTTTTCCTGGGGGTTTCACGTTATGGCCAATACGTGGTAAAAATTTCGAGTCAATGACGCCAGTAGTTTAGCCTGTGAATTAGTATCCTATCTGGGTATCTGGGTATCTGGGTATCTGGGTATATCATGAATGAATCCGGAGAAGCATCTATATATCTATTATATACGAGTAAAATGTTGCTTGCATACTGCAAGCAGATCGACAACAACAATTTAATGTCGGCAACCTTTCGGGACGGTCTTAAAAAGAAAAAACAATTTAAAATAATCTTAAAATTTGCTGCAATTTTAATCGTCTGGCATCGAACCCGGGTCTTCCTGGCTAACCTATTAAGCAGCACAACAGATGATCACCATCATTAACTATGTGTGAAAATTCAAGCAGAAATATTGGCTGAAACTCTCTCAAACGACGTTCTACTTTTTACGAAAGTAAATGCCTCTCGGGACTCGAACCAAGGACGATCGTGGAAATCAAAAACATGTTTCTGAAAGGTATTTATGATCTATATCTATATGCCGAATTTCAAGTTTCTATATAATTGGGAAAGGTTTCAAAATAATTCCTAAAAATCGGATAACTTTTGATTGTAGAGACGCCTGGTGGCGAAACCAGGAAACATTGGTAGCTGTGAATTCACAGTTTGATTAGTTATGACTTGATCTTATTTTATGCAAAGTTTCAAGTAGATATAATATCGGGAAGCACCTAAAATGTGTTTCCGTAATCTCCATAAGAAATACATTGAGGAATGTAAATGGACCTCTGGGATCGAACCAAGGACCATCAGCGAATATGTAAAATTTGATTATGAAATATATTTATGATCTCCAATTCCATGCCGAATTTCAAGTTTCCATGCCATCGGGAAGGGGTCAAAAAAATCTTAAAAATCGCCACAATGCATTTTAAGCGGCCGATTTTTGTCTCGACCTAGCATCGAACCCAGGATATTTTCCGTAGAACTCATTTACGTTTTCGATAGATTATGACCATATATATAGGCTCCTTGAGTTTTGATTCTCTACCTATCCGGCAAGTATTTTTTTAAAATTCCCGAAAATCAAAGCAATGCATTTATACGGGAAAAATCGGGATTTTGAAGCCCTCTGGAATCGAACCCATGACACTGATGTTCAAAATCGCAATTTTTCTGGAGGTTACACGTGATGGCCAATACGCCCTAAAAATTTCAGCTCAATCACTCTTGTGGTTTAGGCTGTGAGTTTGTATCCTCTCTCTATATATATCTATTATATATAGATGCTTCTCCGGATTCATTCATATATATAGCTATATAGATAGGATACAAATTCACAGGCTAAACTACAAGCGTCATTGCCTTGAAATTTTTATGACGTATTGGCCATAACGTGAAACCCTCAGGAAAAAAGCGAATTTGATCCTCAGTGTCATAGGTTCGATTCCAGAGGGCCCCAAAATCCCGATTTTTCCCGTTTAAATGCATTGCTTAGATTTTCGGGAATTTTAAAAAAATACTTCCCGGATAGGTAGAGAATCGAAACTCTAGGATCCTTTATATATGGTCATGAATTATCGAAAACATAAATGAGTTTTACAGAAAATATCCTGGGTTCGATGCTAGGTCGAGGAAAAAATCGGCAGTTTAAAATGTATTGTGGCGATTTTTAAGATTTTTTTTGGACCCCTTCCCGATGGCATGGAAACTTGAAATTCGGCATGGAGTTGGAGATTATAAATATATTTCATAATCAAATTTTTCGTATTCGCTGATGGTCCTTGGTTCGATCCCAGGGCGCCATTTACATTTCTCAATGCATTTCTTACGGAGATAACGGAAACAAATGTTAGGTTCTTCCCGGCATGCTATCGACTTAAAACTCAGCGTGATAGAAGAACCAGTCTTAACAAATCAAACTATGCATTCATAGCTATCAATGTGTCCTGGGTTCGACACCAGGTGTCTCTGCAATCAGAAGTTGATCCGATTTTTAGGAATTATTTTGAAACCTTTCCCAATAATATAGAAACTTGAAATTTGGCATACGGATTGAGATCATTAATAACTTTCAGAAACATGTTTTTAATTACCACGATCGTCCTTGGTTCGAGTCCCGAGAGCCATTTACATTCGTGAACATTAGAGCGTCTTTTGAGGCAGCTGCGCCCAATATTTTTGCTTTAATTTTCACACATAATTAGAGATGGAGAAATTCTATTGTGCTGCATAGTGTGTATCACCAAAAGGACCCGGGTTCGATGCCGGACGAATAACTTGCAGCGAATTTAAAGAATATTTCCAATCCCCTTTTTTTTCTTTTGAGGACCGTCCCGATATGATGCCGAGATGAAATTAGTGTTGTCGATCTGCTTGCAGTATGCAAGCTACATTTTACTCGTTATATATAGATGCTTCTCCGGATTCATTCATATATATAGCTGTATAGGTATATAGATAGGATACAAATTCACAGGCTAAACCACAAGCGACATTGCCTTGAAATTTTTACCACGTATTGGCCATAACGTGAAACCCCCTGGAAAAAAGCGACCTTGATCCTCAGTGTCATAGGTTCGATTCCAGAGGGCCCCAAAATCCCGATTTTTCCCGTTTAAATGCATTGCCGTGATTTTCGGGAATTTTTAAAAAATACTCTCCGGATAGGTAGAGAAATAAAACTCAAGGGGCCTATACTTATGGTCTTGGACTTTCGAAAACATCAATGACTTTCACAAAAAATATCCTGGGTTCGATGCTAGGACGATTCAAATATCTGCCCTTTAAAATACATGGGAGCTGTTTTTTATTATTTTTTTAATGCACTTCTCGAAGTGATAGGAAGTTCGTGCTTAGCCGGAAAGTGTAAGGTAAGAATCGGTTTAAGAAAAAAAAATTAATAAGACCGTACTATTCCTGGGTTCGATGCCAGAGCACATTAACATTTCTCTCATAAGGAATAAAAGGGAAAAGTAAGACTTCGATTGAGGCAGTTGCAGCCAATATTTCTGCTTGAATTTTCGCACATAGTTAAAGATTATTATTTTCTATTATGTTGCATAGGAAGTTTTACCAGAAAGACCCGGGTTCGATGCCGGGCGGTAAATATGGCTCCCGTTTAAAATACATATGGTTAGTATTTCATTATTTTTTTGATGCACTCATCGAAATGATAGGAAGTTCGTGCTTGGCTAGAAGATGTATGGTCAAAACTGGTTTAAGAAAACAGTTTTCAGAAGACCGAACTATTCCTGGGTTCGATGCCAGAGCACATTAATATTTCTCTCATAAGAAATATAAGGGAAAAGTAGGACGTCGTTTGAGGCAGTTGCAGATAATATTTCTGTATGAATTTTCACAGATAGTTAGAGATGGTGAACTTATATTGTGCTGCATAGTAAGTATCACCAGGAAGACCCGGGTTCGATGCCGGACGAATAAATTGCAGCGAATAATCAGAATATTTTCAATCCATTTATTTTTCTTTTGACGGCCTTCCCGATATGATGCCGACATGAAATTAGTGTTGTCGATCTGCTTGCAGTATGCAAGCTACATTTTACTCGTATATATATATGGATACATGAATGAATCCGGAGAAGCATCTATATATCTATTATCTATTATATATAGATGCTTCTCCGGATTCATTCATATATATAGCTATATAGCTATATAGGTATATAGATAGGATACAAATTCACAGGCTAAACCACAAGCGTCATTGACTTGAAATTTTTATGACATATTGGCCATAATGTGAAACCCCCAGATAAAAAGCGACTTTGATCCTCAGTGTCATAGGTTCGACTCCAGAGGGCCCCAAAGTCCCGATTTTTCCCGTTTAAATGCATTGCCGTGATTTTTGGGAATTAAAAAAAAATACTTCCCGGATAGGTAGAGAATCAAAACTCAAGGAGCCTATATATATGATCATGGTCTATCAAAATCATTTATGACTTATACGGATAATATCCTGGGTTCGATGCTAGGACGTTGCAAAAATTGGCCGTTTAAAATACATTGACGTAGTTTTTCATTATTTTTTTTCATGCACTTATCGAAATGATAGGAAATTCTTGCTTTTATTGAAGATGTATATTAAGCATGGGTTTTAGAAAAAAATTTACATAAGACCGTACTGTTCCTGGGTTCGATGCCAGAGCACATTACATTTTCTCTCATAAGGAATATATGGGAAAAGTAGGACGTAGTTTGAAGCAGTTGCAGCAAATATTTCTGCCTGAATTTTCATACATAGTTAGAGATGGTGATACTCTGCTGTGCTGCATAGGAAGTATTACCAGAAAGACCCGGGTTCGATGCCAGGTGGTAATATATCTGCCATATAAAACACATTGGATAGGATTTCATTATTTCTTACATGCACTAATCGAAATACCAGGGAGTTCTTGCTTAGATAGTAGATGTGCATTAAGACTCGGTTTAAGTCAAAAAAATAAGATAAGACCATGCTAATCCTGGGTTCGATGCCAGAGCATATTAAAATTTCTCTCATAAGGAATATATGGGAAAAGTAGGACGTCGTTTGAGGCAGTTGAAGCCAATATTTCTGCCTGAATTTTCACACATAGTAAGAGAGGGTGATCTCCTGTTGTGATGAATAGAAAATTTTGCCGTGAAGACCCGGGTTCGATGCCAAACCATTAAAATGCAGCGAATTTTAAAAATATTTTCAATTTTTTTTTTTTTTGAGGACCGTCCCGAAATGATGCCGATATGAAATTAGTGTTGTCGATCTGCTTGCAGTATGCAAGCTACATTTTACTCGTATATCTATTAAATATAGATGCTTCTCCGGATTCATTCAAGGATATAGATAGATAGATAGATAGATAGATAGATAGATAGATAGATAGATAGATAGGATACTAATTCACAGCCTAAACTAGAAGCGTCATCGACTTGAAATTTTTACGACGTATTGGCCATAACGTATAACCACCAGAAAAATTGCGATCTAGAACCTCAGTGTCATGGGTTCGATTCCAGAGAGCCCCAAAGTCGCGATTTTCCCCATAAGAATACATGGCGGGGATTTTCGAAAATTTTTTTGAGGCACTTCCCGGAAAAAGAGAGATTTGAAATTCAAGGAATCGCTAGATGCCGTGCATATCTAAAGGAAACCATAAAGACATCTACGAATATTATCCTTGGTTCGATGCTAGGTCGGGGCAAAAATCGGCCGTTTAAAATGCATTGTGGCGATTTTTAAGATTTTTTTTGGGCCCTTTTCCGATGGCATAGAAACTTGAAATTCGGTATGATGTTAGATACCATAAAAATATATCATAATCGAATTTTACATATTCGCTGATGGTCCATGGTTCGATCCCAGAGGGCCATTTGCAAGTCTCAATGCATTTCTTACGGAGATAACGGAAACAATATTTAGGTACTTCCCGACGTGCTATCGACTTCGAACTTTGTATGATACAAGACCAAGTTCTTACAAATCAAACTGTGCATTGACAGCGTACATGATGTCCTGGGTTCGACACCAGGTGTCTCTGCAATCAGAACTTGATCCGATTTTTAGGAATTATTTTGATACCTTTCCCAATAATATAGAAACTTGAAATTTGGCATATAGATTGAGATAATGAATAACTTTCAGAAAAATCTTTTAAATTTCCAAGATCGTCCTTGGTTCGAGTCCCGAGAGCCATTTACATTCGTGAACATTAGAGCGTCTTTTGAGGCAGTTGTAGCCAATATTTCTGCTTGAATTTTCACACATAGTTTTAGATGGTGATCTTCTATTGTGTTACTTAGTAGTTTTACCAGTAAGACCCGGGTTCAATGCCAGACGATGAATTTTCAGCGAATTTTAAGAAAAAATTATATCCTTTTTTTTCTTATGAGGACTGTCCCGATGTGATGCCGATATGAAATTAGTATTGCCGATCTGCTTGCAGTATGCAAGCTGCATTTTACTCGTTATATATAGATGCTTCTCCGGATTCATTCATATAGATAGATAGATAGATAGATAGATAGGATACTAATTCACAGCCTAAACCACAAGCGTCATTGACTTGAAATTTTTACGACGTATTGGCCCTAACGTGAAACCCCCAGAAAAAATGCGATTTTAAACCTCAGTGTCACGGGTTCGATTCCAGAGGGCCCCAAAATCCCGATTTTTCCCGTTTAAATGCATTGCTTTGATTTTCGGGAATAAAAAAAAAATACTTCCCGGATAGGTAGAGAATCAAAACTCAAGGAGCCTATACATATGGTTATGATCTATCGAAAACATAAATGAGTTTTATGGAAAATATCCTGGGTTCGATGCTAGGTCGGGGCAAAAATCGGCCGTTTAAAATGCATTGTGGCGATTTTTAAGATTTTTTTTGGAACCCTTTTCCGAATGCTTGGAAACTTGAAATTTGGCATGGGGTTAGAAATCATAAATATATTTCATAATCAAATTTTACGTATTCGCTGATGGTCCTTGGTTCGATCCCAGAGGGCCATTTGCACTCCACAATGCATTTCTTATGGGGATAACGGAAACACATTTTAGGTACTTCCCGGTATGATATCGACTTCAAACTTTGTATGAAATTAGATCAAGTCCTAGCAAGTCATTTTGTATATTAACAGCTTCCAATACGTTTAGGGGTCGACACCAGGCGTCTCTAAAATCAGTCACTGATCCGATTTTTAAGAATTATTTTGAACCCATTCCCAATAATATTAAAACTTGAATTCGGCATTTATATAGAACTTATAGATACATTAACGAAACATATTTTATGTTTCCTAGATCGTCCTTGGTTCGAATCCAGAGAGCTATTAACATTCGTGCAAAGTAGGTCTTCGTTTGAGGCAGTTGCAGCCAATATTTCTGCTTGAATTTTCACACGTATTTAGAGAAGATGATCTCCTGATGTGCTGCATAGAAATTTCACCAAAAAGACCCGGGCTCGATACCAGACGATTAAATTTCAGCGAATTTTAAGAATATTTTCAATACTTTTTTTTCCTTTCCTGGACCGTCCCGATATAATGCCGTTATGAAATTAGTGTTGTCGATCTGCTTGCAGTATGCAAGCTACATTTTACTCGTATAATAGATAGATGCTTCTCCGGATTCATTCATGTATCTATTATATATAGATGCTTCTCCGGATTCATTCATGTATCCATATATATATATAGCGAGGATACAAATTCACAGGCTAAACCACAATCGTCATTGACCTGAAATTTTAACGACACATTGGCCATAACGTGTAACCTCCAGAAAAATTGCGATTTTGAACCTCAGTGTCATTGGTTCGATTCCAGAGGGCCCCAAAGTCCCGATTTTTTCCGTTTAAATGCATTGCCGTGATTTTCGGGAATTTTTAAAAAATACTTCCCGGATAGGTAGAGAATCAAAACTCATAGAGCCTATATATATGGTCATGATCTATCGAAAACATAAATGAGTTTTACGGAAAATATCCTGGGTTCGATGCTAGGTCGAGGAAAAAATCGGCCGTTTAAAAAGCATTGTGGCGATTTTTAAGATTTTTTTTGGACCCTTTCCCGATGGCAAGGAAACTTGAAATTCGGCATGAGGTTGGAGATTATACATATATTTCATAATCAAATTTTACATATTCGCTGATGGTCATTGGTTCGATCCCAGAGGGCCATTTACATTCCTCAATGCATTTCTTATGGAGATAACGGAAACAAGTTTAAGGTACTTCCCGGCATGCTATAGACTTAAAACTTAGCATGATAGAAGAACCAGTCTTAACAAATCAAACTATGCATTCATAGCTATCAATGTGTCCAGGGTTCGACACCAGGTGTCTCTGCAATCAGAAGTTGATCCGATTTTTAGGAATTATTTTGAAACCTTTTCCAATAATATAGAAACTTGAAATTTGGCAAATAGATTGAGATCAATAATAACTTTCAGAAACATTTTTTAAATTTCCAAGATCGTCCTTGGTTCGAGTCCCGAGAGCCATTTACATTCGTGAACATTAGCGCGTCTTTTGAGGCAGTTGTAGCAAATATTTCTGCTTGAATTTTCACACATAGTTAGAGATGGTGATCTTCTATTGTGTTTCATAGTAGGTTTTCCAGTAAGACCCGGGTTCGATTCCAGACGATGAAATTTCAGCGAATTTTAAGAAAAAATTAAATCCATTTTTTTCTTATGAGGACCGTCCCGATGTGATGCCGATATGAAATTAGTATTGCCGATCTGCTTGCAGTATGCAAGCTACATTTTACTCGTATACCTATATAGATAGATAGATAGATAGGATACTAATTCACAGCCTAAACCACCAGCGTGATTGACTTGAAATTTTTACGACGTATTGGCCATAACGTGTAACCGCCAGAAAAATTGCGATTTTGATCCTCAGGGTCATGGGTTCGATTCCAGAGGGCCCCAAAGTCGCGATTTTCTCCATAAGAATACATGGCGGGGATTTTCGAAAAATTTTTTGAGGTACTTCCCGGGGAGAGAAAGAGTTGAAACTCGAGGGATCGCTAGAAGCCGTGCGTATCCAACGAAAATCAGAAAAACATCTTGGAATATAGTCCATGGTTCGATGCTTGGTCGGGGCAAAAATCGGCCGTTTAAAATGCATTACGGCGATTTTGAAGATTTTTTTTGGATCCTTTCCCAATAACATGGATATTCGAAACTCGGCACGTGGATAGATATCATGAATATACTTCATAATCAAATTTTACATGTTCGCTGATGGTCCTTGGTTCGATCCCAGAGGGCCATTTGCACTTCTCAATGCATTTCTTACGGAAACAACGGAAACAAAATTTAGGTACTTTCCGACATGCTATCAACTTCAAACTTTGCTTGATACAAGAGAAAGTCTTCACAAATCAAACTCTGCATTCACAGCCTGCAATACGTCCTGGGTTCGACACCAGGTGTCTCTGAAATCAGAATTTGATCCGATTTTTAGGAATTATTTTGAAACCTTTCCCACTAAAATAGAAACTTGAAATTCGGCATATAGATAGAGATCATAAATATCTATCAGAAACATATTTTAGAATTCCGCGATCGTCCTTGGTTCGAGTCCCGAGAGGCATTAACATTCGTGAAAATTAGAACGTTTTTTGAGGCAGTTATAGCCAATATTTCTGCTTGAATTTTCACACATAGTTAGAGATGGTGATCTTCTATTTTGTTTCATACTAGGTTTACCAGCAAGACCCGGGTTCGATGCCAGACGATGAAATTTCAGCGAATTTTAAGAAAAAATTAAATCCTTTTTTTTTTCTTTTAAAGACCGTCCCGATATGATGCCGATAAGAAATTAGTATTGCCGATCTGCTTGCAGTATGCAAGCTACATTTTACTCGTATCTATAATAGATATCCGGAGAAGCGTCTATATATAATAGATATACCCAGATAGGATACAAATTCACAGGCTAAACCAAAAGCGTCATTGACTTGAAATTTTTACGACGTATTGGCCATAACGTGTAACCACCAGAAAAAATGTGATTTTGAACCTGAGTGTCATGGGTTCGATTCCAGAAGGCCCCAAAGTCGCGATTTTCCCCATATGATTACATGGCGGGGATTTTCGAAAATTTATTTGAGGCACTTCCCGGAAAAGCAGAGAGTTGAAACTCAAGGGACCGCTAGATGCCGTGCATAGCCAACGAAAATCGGAAAGACATCTTCGAATATTGTCCTTGGTTCGATGCTAGGCCGGGGCAAAAATCTGCCGTTTAAAATGCATTGCGGCGATTTTGAAGATTTTTTTTGGATCTTTTCCCGATAACATACATACTTGAAACTCAGCACGACGATAGATATCATGAATATATTTCATTATCAAATTTTACATATTAGCTTATGGTCCTTGGTTCGATCCCAGAGGGCCATTTGCACTTCTCAATGCATTTCTTACGGAGATAACGGAAACAAAATTTAGGTACTTCCCTGCATGCTATTGACTTCAAACTTTGCATGATAGAAGAGCAAGTCTTTACACATCTAACTTTGCATTCACAGCTTCCACTATTTCCTGGATTCGACACCAGGTGTCTCTGCAATCAGAAGTTGATCCGATTTTTAGGAATTATTTTGAAACCTTTCCCAATAATATAGAAACTTCAAATTTGGCATATAGATAGAGATCATAAATAACTTTCAGAAACATTTTTTAGATTTCCATGATCGTCCTTGGTTCGAATCCAGAGAGGCATTTAAATTCGTGAAAATTAGAACGTCTTTTGAGGCAGTTGTAGCCCATATTTCTGCTTGAATTTTCACAAATAGTTAGAGATGGCGATGTTCTATTGTGCTGCATAGTAAGTTCAACAGTAAAGACCCGGGTTCGATGCCAGACGATGGAATTTCAGCGAATTTTAAGAAATATTTCAATCCATTTTTTTCTTTTGATGGCCGTCCGGATATGATGCCGACATGAAAATAGTGTTTTCGATCTGCTTGCAGTATGCAAGCAACATTTTACTCGTAATAGATATATAGATGCTTCTCCGGATTCATTCATGTATATACCTATATAGATAGATAGATAGGATACTAATTCACAGCCTAAACCACCAGCGTGATTGACTTGAAATTTTTACGACGTATTGGCCATAACGTGTAACCGCCAGAAAAATTGATCCTCTATCCTCAATTTTGATCCTCAGGGTCATGGGTTCGATTCCAGAGGGCCCCAAAGTCGCGATTTTCTCCATAAGAATACATGGCGGGGATTTTCGAAAATTTTTTTGAGGTACTTCCCGGGGAGAGAAAGAGTTGAAACTCGAGGGATCGCTAGAAGCCGTGCGTATCCAACGAAAATCAGAAAAACATCTTAGAATGTAGTCCATGGTTCGATGCTTGGTCGGGGCAAAAATCGGCCGTTTAAAATGCATTACGGCGATTTTGAAGATTTTTTTTGGATCCTTTCCCGATAACATGGATATTCGAAACTCGGCACGTATATAGATATCATGAATATACTTCATAATCAAATTTTACATGTTCGCTGATGGTCCTTGGTTCGATCCCAGAGGGCCATTTGCACTTCTCAATGCATTTCTTACGGAGACAACGGAAACAAAATTTAGGTACTTTCCGACATGCTATCAACTTCAAACTTTGCTTGATACAAGAGTAAGTCTTTAAAAATCAAACTCTGCATTCACAGCTTGCAATACGTCCTGGGTTCGACACCAGGTGTCTCTGAAATCAGAATTTGATCCGATTTTTAGGAATTATTTTGAAACCTTTCCCACTAAAATAGAAACTTGAAATTCGGCATATAGATAGAGATCATAAATATCTATCAGAAACATATTTTAGAATTCCACGATCGTCCTTGGTTCGAGTCCCGAGAGGCATTAACATTCGTGAAAATTAGAACGTTTTTTGAGGCAGTTATAGCCAATATTTCTGCTTGAATTTTCACACATAGTTAGAGATGGTGATCTTCTATTGTGTTTCATACTAGGTTTACCAGTAAGACCCGGGTTCGATGCCAGACGATGAAATTTCAGCGAATTTTAAGAAAAAATTAAATCCTTTTTTTTTCTTTTAAAGACCGTCCCGATATGATGCCGATATGAAATTAGTATTGCCGATCTGCTTGCAGTATGCAAGCTACATTTTACTCGTAATAGATATATAGATGCTTCTCCGGATTCATTCATATATCATATATTCATATATATATATATAGAGAGGATACAAAGTCACAGGCTAAACCACTAACATCAATGGCTTGAAATTTTTACGACATATTGGCCATAACGTATAACCTCCAGAAAAATTGCGATTTTGAACCTCAGTGTCATGGGTTCGATTCCAGAGGGCCCCAAAGTCCCATTTTTTCCCGTTTAAATGCATTGCTTTGATTTTCGGGAATTAAAAAAAAATACTTCCCGGATAGGTAGAGAATTAAAACTCAAGGAGCCTATATATATGGTCATAATCTATCGAAAACATAAATGAGTTTTACGGAAAATATCCTGGATTCGATGCTAGGTCGATGCAAAAATCTGCCGTTTAAAATGCATTGTGGCGATTTTTAAGATTTTTTTTGGACCCCTTTCCAATGGCATGGAAACTTGAAATTCGGTATGAGGTTAGATACCATAAAATTATATCATAATATAATTTTACATATTCGCTGATGGTCCTTGGTTCGATCCCAGACGACATTTATATTCTTCAATGCATTTCTTACGGAGCTAACGGAAACAAATTTTAGATACTTCCCGGCATGCTATCGACTTAAAACTTAGCGTGTTAGAAGAACCAGTCTTAACAAATCAAATTATGCATTCATAGCTATCAATGTGTCCTGGGTTCGACACCAGGTGTCTCTGCATTCAGAAGTTGATCCGATTTTTAGGAATTATTTTGAAACCTTTCCCAATAATATAGAAACTTGAAATTTGGCATATAGATTGAGATCATTAATAAATTTCAGAAACATTTTTTTAGATTTCCAAGTTCGTCCATGGTTCGAGTCCCAAGAGCCATTTACATTCGTGAACATTAGAGCGTCTTTTGAGGCAGTTATAGCCAATATTTCTGCTTGAATTTTCACACATAGTTAGAGATGGTGATCTTCTATTGTGTTACATAGTAAGTTCACCAGTAAGATCCGGGTTCGATGCCAGACGATGAGATTTCAGCGAATTTTAAGAAAAATTTCAATCCTTTTTTTTTTCTTTTGAGGACATTCCCGATATGATACCGATATGAAATTAGTATTGCCGATCTGCTTGCAGTATGCAAGCTACATTTTACTCGTATATATGAATGAATCCGGAGAAGCATCTATATATAATAGATATAGAGAGGATACAAATTCACAGCCTAAACCACAAGCGTCATTAACTTGAAAATTTTACGACATATTGGCCATAACGTGTAACCGCCAGAAAAATTGCGATTTTGAACTTCAGTGTCATGGGTTCGATTCCAGTGGGCCCCAAAGTCCCGATTTTTCCCGTTTAAATGCATTGGTTTGATTTTCGAGAATTTTTTAAAAATACTTGCCGGATAGGTAGGGACTTAAAACTCAAGGAGCCGATATATATGGTCATGATCTATCGAAAACATAAATGAGTTTTACTGAAAATATGCTGAGTTCGATGCTAGGTCGAGACAAAAATCGGCCGTTTAAAATGCATTGTGGCGATTTTTAAGATTTTTTTTGAACCCTTTCCCGATAGCATGGAACCTTGAAATTCGGCATGGGTTTAGATATCATAAATATATTTAATAATCAAATTTTACACATTCGCTGATGGTCCTTGGTTCGATCCCAGAGAGCAATTTACATTCCTCAATGCATTTCATATGGAGATATCAGAAAACGGTTTTAGGTACTTCCCGGCATGATATCGACTTCAAACTTTGTATGATATAAGATGAAGTCCTAATAAATCATACTGTCCATTCACAGCTACCATTATGTCCTGGGTTCGACACCAGGCGTCTCTACAATCAGTAAAATATCCGATATTTAAGAATTAATTTAAACCCCTTCCCAATAATATTAAAACATGTAATTAGGCATATAGATAGAAAACATAGAGACATTTTAAAAACATGTTTTAGATTTCATAGATCGTCCTTGGTTCGAATCCAGAGAGCCATTTACATTATTGAAAAGAAGGACGTCGTTTGAGGCAGTTGGAGCCAATATTTCTGCTTGAATTTTCACACATAGTAAGAGATGGTGATTTTCTGTTGTGCTGCATAGTAGGTTCACCAGGAAGTCCTTAATTCGATGCCAGACGATTAATTTGCAGCGAATTTTAAGAATATTTTCAATCCCTTTTTTTTTCTTTGAGGGCCGTCCCGATATGATGCCGACATGAAATTAGTGTTGTCGATCTGCTTGCAGTATGCAAGCAACATTTTACTCGTACCTATATATATATAAGTTATATATAGGGGATCAAAATTCTAACCATGTTCCACAAGTGCCACTGCCTTGAAATTTTTAGGACACATTGGCCTTAACGTGTAACCTCCAGGAAAAAGCCGACATTGAACCGCAGTGTCATGGGTTCGATTCCAGATGGCCCCAAATTCCCGATTTTCTCCATAAGGATACATGGCGGGGATTTTCGAAAATTTTTTAGCTACACTTCCCGGAAAAGTAGAGAGTTGAAATTCGAGGGATCGCTAGATGCCGTGCATATCTAAAGGAAACCATAAAGACATCTACGAATATTTTCCTTGGTTCGATGCTAGGTCGGGGCAAAAATCGGCCGTTTAAAATGCATTGTGTCGTTTTTTAAGATTTTTTTTGGACCCTTTTCCGATGGCATAGAAACTTGAAATTCGGTATGAGGTTAGATACCATAAAAATATATCATAATTGAATTTTACATATGCGCTGATGGTCCTTGGTTCGATCCCAGAGGGACATTTAAATTCCTCAATGCATTTCTTACGGAGATAACGGAAACAAAATTTAGGTACTTCCTGGAATGCTATCGACTTCAAACTTTGCATGATAGAAGAGCAAGTCCATAAAAATCAAACTATGCATTCACAGCTATCAATGTGTCCTGGGTTCGACACCAGGTGTCTCTGCAATCAGAAATTGATCCGATATTTAGGAATTATTTTGAAACCTTTCTCAATAATATAGAAATTTAAAATTCGGCATATAGATAGAGATCATTAATAACTTTCAGAAACATTTTTTAGATTTCTAAGATCGTCCTTGGTTCGAATCCAGAGAGCCATTTACATTCGTGAAAATTGGAACGTTTTTTGAGGCAGTTGTAGCCAATATTTCTGCTTGAATTTTCACACATAGTTAGAGATGGTGATCTTCTATTGTGTTTATAGTAGGTTTACCAGTAAGACCCGGGTTCGATGCCAGTCGATGAAATTTCAGCGAATTTTAAGAAAAAATTAAATCCTATTTTTTTTTTCTTTTGAGGACCGTCCCGATATGATGCCGATATGAAGTTAGTATTGCCGATCTGCTTGCAGTATGCAAGCTACATTTTACTCGTATAGATAGATAGATAGAGAGGATACAAATTCACAGGCTAAACTACAAGCGTCATTAACATGAAATTTTTACGAAGTATTGGCCATTACGTGTAACCGCCAGAAAAATTGCGAATTTGAACCTAAGTGTCATGGGTTCGATTCCAGAGGGCCCCAAAGTCCCGATTTTTCCCGTTTAAATACATTGCGTTGATTTTCGGGAATTAAAAAAATATACTTACCGGATAGGTAGAAAATCGAAACTCAGGGAGCCTTTATATATATGGTCATTATCTATCGAAAACATAAATGAGTTTTACGGAAAATATCCTGGGTTCGATGCTAGGTCGAGGCAAAAATCGGCCGTTTAAAATGCATGGGGATAGTTTTTCATTAATTTTTTTGATGCACTTATCGGTATGTAAGGAACTTTTCGCTCACCTAGAAGATATATATTAAGAATTTGTTTAAGAAAAAAAAAATTTCATGAGCCAGTTATATTCCTGGGTTCTATGCCAGAGCACATTAACATTTCTCTCATAAGGAATATAAGGGAAAAGTAAGTCGTCGTTTGAGGCAGTTGCAGCCAATATTTCTGCTTGAATTTTCGCATATGGTTAAAGAATGTGACCTTCTTTAGTGCTGCATAGAAAGTATTACCAGAAAGACCCGGGTTCTATGCCGGGCGGCAAATATGTCTCCCGTTTAAAATACATTGGGTTAGTATTTCATTATTTTTTGATGCACTTATCAAAATGATAGGAAGTTCGTGCTCGGCTGGAAGATGTACAAAAAAAAAATTGGTTTTAGAAAAAAAATTTCATAAGCCCGTACAATTCCTTGGTTTGATGCCAGAGCACATTAAATTTTCTCTCATAAGGAATACATGGGAAAAGTAGGACGTCGTTTGAGGCAGTTGCACCCAATATTTCTGCTTGAAACTTCACATATAGTTAGAGGTGTTGATCTTCTGTTGTGCTGCATATAAAATATTACCAGAAAGACCCGGGTTCGAAGCCAGGCGGTAAATATATCCCCCATTTAAAATGCATTGTAGAGGTTTCATTATTTATTTTGATGCACTTATCGAAATGATAGGAGGTTCATGCTTAGATAGAAGATGTTTATTTAGACTTGGTTTAAGAAAAAAAAATAGATAAGACCATGCTGTTCCTGGGTTCGTTGCCCGAGCACATTACAATTCCTCACATAAGGTATGTGTATGAAAAGTAGGACGTCATTTGAGGCAGTTGCAGTCAATATTTCTGCTTGAATTTTCACACATAGTTAGAGATGGTGATCTTCTGTAGTACTGCATAGTAAGTTCACCAGGAAGGCTTGGGTTCGATGCCAGACGATTGAATTGCAGTGAATTTTAAGAATATTTTCAATGCTTTTTTTTTCTTTTGAGAACTGTCCCGATATGATGCCGATATGAAGGTGGTGTTGAAATGAATTTGGTGTTCCCTTGACGATATAAATTTTTAAAAATTCGAATTTTGTTGACGAGTATGTAGCAACCAAGTTTTATTTACATCAACGTAATTGTTTACCGTCTTTTTCGTATAATGAAATGAGTTTTATATCATTGGTTTACTGAAAATGGATTTCTATCGATCAATTCAACTGATTGCGTATAAATATCCTGGTACGTTGCGTAAGTTTTGAAGTATATTTTTCTGAATTAAGTATTAAATCTAATCTATTTGCATTGATGTATATATAGCAATTTATGGAAATGGAGTTTGCGAAGGACGAAAAGAATTCCCAGATTCGTAGTTTGTTATCCTTGATGAGTTGAACGGCAAGTTGTTAAGTTGTAGCAAATCTCTAACATCATATACCAGACCAAAAAGGTAAGGCAATTTTATTTTGTTAAATGCAGGATGCAAAAATTGATATTAACGTTGTTTTTAAGTGCTTCCACTCCATATTCATTTACTGTCCTTCTTTTATTGGTGTTTAATTTTTGTTTCTATTTTGACATTGCGATTACTTTTGTGTTTCGTGTTTATATTACACATTTTAAGATTGAGATACGAGTCAGCTCCATACTACATTTACTTTCCGTATAGAATAATCATATTTGGTTATTTGAGTGAAATTTATTTTATTTCTGTCATTTACGTTTAATGCTTGATTCATATGTCCCCTTGAATCTGTATGAAAATGTGACTTTAAACGTGGTACTGCTTATCCTTATGTAATCTTAGAATATATTTATATATAAATATATTTCAAAACAAGGGAAATAGATAAAGATTCTTATTTTGGCTGAGAAATGTCGTATGCGATTTGAAATTGCGAGAATTTTGATAAAATATACGAAAATTTAGTCTAAATTTTCATGTTCTAAACAAACCCATTCCCTTGACGATCAAGGCAATTGTTGATTCCGAACTCATGTGTAATTCTATAAGTAGACATGGCGGATCAATGGTCAGTTAAAATAAATTTCGAAAATAAGGGTTGAAGATTTTTGATGAAGAAAAAATTGAATGGCATTTTAAAATTTGTTGTGACAAACAATATCCTGTGAAGAAACGCACCTTGAAAGGTACAAACATTTTTTCATTGATTTTTTCAATTTTCTTTAAGCGTCTGTGAAAACCGAGTTTTGTTTATGGTAACGTAATTGTTAACTGAATTTTCAATGAAATAAAACGATTTTGAAATTCGTACGTTGATAGAATTTGCATTCTCGCTGTCAATTCCACTGATTTAAAATAATAACGTGGTAAGTTGTGGACCTCTCTCATATTATTTTTGAGTTTTGACGGAAATTACGGACGTCCTTATTTCTTATGTTTAATCGGTCTTTGTTTTCTTTTAAGTTTTGAGCGGCGAGTGGTCAGGAGCGAATAAGTAGCATTTCAAAGCCTAAAAAGGTAAAGCGATTTCAGTTATCTGTAGACCTCAAAAAATCTAAGATATTGTAGTAGAGTGGGTAATCCCTTAGTTCAATCGAAATCCAAACTACTGCCCGCGGGCCGCATCTGCTGTTTGATAGTTAATAAAGCTGAAAAGTTTGGAGACCCCTACTTGAAACGCAGTATATTGTGGATATCATAAACACAAGTATAATAGTTTTTGAAATCATTTCTCAGTTTTTCAATCACAAATGAATCAAGTCTATTCTACTGCACTATAATACTATGCTATTTTGTGTTGAAATATTCTTACTGCAACAGGTGTAAAAACGTTTCAAAAACTTATGTAACATTAATGGTCGGTATTTTAATGTATATTTTGCGTTGTTTATAACTTTAATCTTCATATAAATGGCTTTGTCTTTTCATCATATTGTTTATCAGTTTCAATATTATGAAATTGCATGATTTTATGCATTTTTAATTGTTTAAAGTGAAAAATTCTGTATTTTTTCGAAACAGTATAGAAATATCTAATGCTGCGTAAATAATGCACTTATCATATAATGAATTTCGTCTTACGAGCATAGCTCCACAGACTGATTTCGGTAAAGTTGTCGCTCTATTGTCATGGCTTTTATCGTTCCATCCTAATATGGCGTTGTGTCTTGCACTTAATCATTCCCAAGATCTACGACTACTTTCCTGGGCATTAATTAACATACCACTACATTTTATACTAGTCACGAATTCTCACTAACAACCTCATGTTATAAGTATAGCCAAGATAAAACAATGAAACATACCTTCTGGTTCCATGATACACCATTTCTCCACCAGGTCCACGGTTCGAACCCAGACGGGTCAAAACGTTTCCATAAGAAATACACGTAGAGGTCAGTTTTCTGTAGCAGGATTCATTTCTTCTTCAAAATTAAATTAGAAATAATGGTCCTAGAAAGCCGAATCTAGCACTAAAAGAAGGAGAATAGAATAAAAATCCTTTTTTGGTCGTGGAATATGGTTTTCGATTCGAAATTGTGCACAATTAGATAAAGTACGTCAACATTTTATCGAAATTTTGAGGTCGTAAGCAACCCATCCCCCTGACGATCAAGGCGATTGTTGATTTCAAGCTCATGCGTAATTCCATAAGAAGACACGGAAAATGAATGCCCAGATACAATTAATGCTGTAAGATATCTATTATATATAATACCCTCTCCGGATTCATTCATATCTATCTATTGTATACGAGTAAAATGTAGCTTGCATACTGCAAGCAGATCGGCAATACTAATTTCATAACGGCATCATATCGGGACGGTCCTCAAAAGAAAAAATAAAGGATTGAATTTTTTCTTAAAATTCGCTGACATTTCATCGTATGGCATCGAACCCGGGTCTTAACTGTCAACTTACTATGCAGCACAGTAGAAGATCACCATCTCTAACTATGTGTGAAAATTTAAGCAGAAATATTGGCTACAACTGCCTCAAAAGACGTTCTAATTTTCACGAATGTAAATGGCTCTCTGGACTCGAACGAAGGACGGTCTTGGAAATCTAAAAAATATTTCTGAAAGTTATTTATGATTTCTATTTATATGCCGAATTTCAAGTTTCTATATTATTGGCAAAGGTTTCAAAATAATTCCTTAAAATCGGATCAACTTCTGATTACAGAGACACCTGGTGTCGAACCCAGGAAATATTGTATGCTGTGAATGCAAAGTTTGATTTGTAAGGACAGGCTCTTCTATCATGCAAAGTTTGAAGTCGATAGCATGCCGGGAAGTACCTTAATTTTGTTTCCGTTATCTCCGTAAGAAATGCATTGAGGAATTTAAATGTCCCTCTGGGATCGAACCAAGGACCATCAGCGAACATGTAAAATTTGATTATGAAATATATTCATGACATCTACCCACGTGCTGAGTTTCGAGTATCCATGTTATCGGGAAAGGATCCAAAAAAATCTTCAAAATCGCCGCAATGCATTTTAAACGGCCGATTTTTGCCCCGACCTAGCATCGAACCAAGGATAATATTCGTAGATATATTTATGGTTTTCTTTAGATATCTTTGGCATCTAGCGATCCCTCGAATTTCAACTCTCTACTTTCCCGGGAAGTGCACCAAAAAAATTTCGAAAATCCCCGCCATGTATCCTTATGGAGAAAATCGCGACTTTGGGGCCTTCTGGAATCGAACCCATGACACTGAGGTTCAAAGTCGGCCAATACGTCGTAAAAATTTCAAGTCGGTGGCACTTGTAAAACATGGTTAGAATTTTGATCCCCAGTGAGTGTATATCTAGGTATATCCGGAGAAGCGTCTATTTATCTATTATATATAGTAATAGATATAGACGTTTCTCCGGATATACCTATATATAGGGGATCGAAATTCTACCCATGTTCCCCAAGTACCACTGACTTGAAATATTTGTGACGTGGTGATCATAACGTGTACCCTCCAGAAAGAGGGCGACTTTGAACCTCAGTGTCATGGGTTCGATTCCAGAAGGCCCCAAAGTCATGATTTTCTCCATAAAGATACATGGCGGGGATTTTCGAAATTTTTTGAGGCACTTTCTGGCTAAGTACAGAGTTGAAATTCGAGGTATCGCTGGAGGCCGTGCGTGTCCGACAAAAACCATTAAGACATCATCGAAGATTATCCTTGGTTCGACGCTAGGTCTTGGCAAATATTCTCCCGTTTAATTTACATCGCGATTTTTAAGATTTATTTAGAATCACTTCCCGATAAGATAGAAACTTGAAACTCGGCAAGTGGATAGAGACTGTAAATATATTTTATATACGTTGTAATAATCAATTGTGATTTCCCCGTTGAGAATCAACGAGCACTTCTGCTAGCGTTAAATATAATCGTAAAATTACCTGAATATGTGGTTTTTCTTAGCTGATAGGAAAAGATGTCAGAGCACCTTTTTTTTATGGATATGGAGTGAATGATGTACATTTAAGGAAACTAAAGTATTACTTTGGATATTAATTTACCAGTAATTTCCAACCACAACTCACTGAAGTTCTTCGCAGTGAGCTAAACAGAGCATCACTTTAAAGTGCAGAATAGTGGTAGAGATGTAATCAACGGTAATAAGGATGGGATCAGGCATTAAATGTAGTAAATGTGTTTGGACGACATGTTTCTCCAAGTTCATAATCTGATATTTCGATGCTACATGTAAGTGCAGAAATGCGCGCTGAAATTTTTCGCTGAATTTACTCCCGCGCAATATTCGCTCAGCGTTTCATCAAACGCAGAAACGCCATAACTAAACTTCCAATTGCTCGCAGGAGCCGCGGGAAAATAGAGCGCGGGAAAAATAGAAGGCGGGAAAACTAGAGGCGGGAAAACCAGAGGCGGGAAAACTAGAAGACGGGAAAACTAGAAGGCGGGAAAACTAGAGGCGGGAAAACTAGAGGCGGGAAAACTAGAAGGCGGGAAAACTAGAGGCGGGAAAACTAGAGGCGGGAAAACTAGAAGGCGGGAAAACTAGAAGGCGGGAAAACTAGAGGCGGGAAAACTAGAAGGCGGGAAAACTAGAGCGCGGGAAAAATAGAGAGCGGGAAAAGTGAGCGCGGGAAAATTAGAGTTCCATTCTACTGGATGTCCTTATGCATTCCTTTTGAAGATAACAGAAACAAATTTTAATTTCCCGGCATGATATCGACTTCAATCTTTGCATCAAATAAAATCAAGTCTTAATAAGTCTTTCGGTCTATTCACAGCTAACAATAAGTTCTGGGTGCAGGGGTCTCTAAAATTAATAATTGTTACGATGTTTAAGAATTTTTTTAACCTCTTTCTGATAATATAAAAACTTAAAACTTGTCATATAAATAAATATCATAGATACATTTCAAATACGTGTTTTAAGATTCCTTGATCGTCCTTGGTTCGATCTCAGAAAGCCATTTACATTGCCCTATGCATTTCAGACGGGGATATTGGAGTCTTATTTCAGGACCTTCCCGGTATGATATGGACTTTGAACTTAGCATTTACGAAGATCAGGTCCTATCAAGTTATAATAGCCCATTTGCACCCGCTAATAAGTCCTGGGTTCGACACCAGGCGTCTACAAAATTAGAAATTGCTAAGATTTAAAAAAATATTTTAATCTCTTCCCAATGACATTGAAACTCAAAACGTGCAATGTGAATGAAGATTATAAATACATTTCATATTCTTGCAATATGCAAGCAACTTTCACTCGTATATAGATACCCAGATAGGATACTAATTCACAGGCTAAACCACAAACGTCAATGATATGAAATTTTTACAGCGTATTATATGTGAAAATTCAAGCAGACATATTGGCTGCAACTGCCTAAAACGACGTTCTGCTTTTCACATATATTCCTTATGTGAGAAATATTAATGTGCTCTGGCATCGAGACCAGGAAGTCTATGGTTTTATTAAAATTGTTTCCTTAAACCGTGACTTAATATACATCTTCCAGGTAAGAGAGAACTTCCTATCGTTTCAATAAATGCACCAAAAAATATTAAAAATTACCCCATGTATTTTTAATTGGAGATGTTTGCATCGTCCTCGCATCGAACCCAGTACATTTTCTGTAAAAGCAATTTATGGTTTCGATAGATAATGTCCATATCTGTGAGCTCCTTGAATTTTGATTCTCTACCTATCCGGGAGGTATTTTTTAGAAATTTCCGAACATCATTTAAATGGAAAAAATCGGGATATTGTAATCTTCTGGCATCGAACCCATGACACTGACGTTCAAAGTCACCTTTTTTCTGGGGGTTTCACGTTAGGGCCTATTAGAATATATTTCTGTTATTTGAGTTTAATTATCGTTTCCGAGAACCATTTTTCCCTTTCAGAAAATGTCTACGAGAAGGTGGTGCTGCTTATCCTAATGTGATCATCGAATATATTTTATAATCTTTAAATCATTTTTATCATCATCGAAGAAAGTGTTCATTTAAAGAATATGAGATTAAATCTTTAGGTGACATTGTAGACATAATTATAATTTTATTTGCTTTGTTAATTGGTTTGGAAAATATTATAGCCTGGAATCAGCCATCCACCTAAAATTATGAGGCAAGTGTTACGATCAAGACTGTACCAAGAGTAATTATTAACTGGGATTTCCCCGTTGAGAATCAACGGGCACTTCTGCTAGTGGTATAATAAAATCCAAGGTTTCAAGAACCTACCTTACTTCCTTACGTAATTAGAATTCGGATCACGTCACGTTCACATTCTCTAAATCTTATTAGTTTCCATCGTATTCTTAATGAGGTTTCTACGTCATTTACGATGACTATCATCACGAATGATACTTTTTGGATTCATGAAGCACAAACATTTTGCACGGTTATTACTGACACAATTTTCACTAGAAAAATATAGCCGTTAGTAATACATACTTCTAATGAACATGTATTTCACCTCGTTCCACTGGAAGTACAATTTTACATCGGAGAGAAAATGTGGAAGTCACCTTCAGAACTCTAGAACACGTTTCTCAGGGTGACTTGGGATGGTGGAAGTCACGTGATCAGATGACGAAGAGTACATTTTCGTTGTTCAGAAATTTCTATACCATAATTCTTTTAAGTAGCTCCTAAAATCCGCCGGAATGGAAGAAATCGTTCAGTATGTTAGAGCTTCAAAAGATGATTAATAGCTACCGGATTGAAAAATGTTGCTAGAAAGTGCGTGCAATAAGTATTTCCATGAACACCAACGAAAATGTGGGTTCGATAAATTTTTACGTTCTTATTTGTGAATAAACGTGAAGAAGTAGTTTTTACGAGTTAAAAACTCAGTCTTACTACCAGTGCCATTTTTAAAGGTGTGAAGAAGTTTGTTAGTGAGAACAGTGCTGCACAGTGATTATAGTTTAATAGTGTTTCCGAATCTTAACGAAAGTAAAACACCCGAGTAAAAGACGTCAAGAAGACACAAATCTTCCTTCAGCGGTCCAAAAATCTATCAATTAAGAGTGGCTAACACCACAGCACAAGATGGACGAACTTCATACTGGAAGTTAAGGTATGTGGGATAAAATGTACTCACGATTTTTAACTGACACTAGCATTACAAGAATATAAAGATAGTGCAACAAGGAGATAATCGTGTTGTATGTGTTGCTTTGCGGTTGCGGAAAAAATGAGTTCAGTGACTACACTTCACAAGTATTAATTGCAAAAAGTTTAAACCATCGGGTTTAGCATAAATGCCTAGTATAGTTTAACACTCTTTGAATCAACTTCGGAAGTATACTCCTCACGAAGACTGAATGATATTAATGGACGTTTCACTCGTTATTGAACTATGAACTAGGTTTTCTATTTCCTTGTGATATATTTATGATAAATAATTTAAGGTTTGGATTCTTTATCATTTTCATTAGAAATAACATTCCGACGATACCATATAATTTTCATTGACATGTCTCTTTGAATTTGGGGGAGTGACTTAAAAATGCTTAATCACATATCCTTGTGTTTTTCCAAATATTTATCATTTTAATGGATTCGGATCATTATTTTATCTAAGAAATTCAAAACAAATGTACCTAATGTGCCATTTACTATAAGCTAACGGGTTGACGCTTGTCAATTATTTGGGCGTCCACGAAATATATTACTTGTAAGTGATCTCTTGTGAGAAATCCTTAATCTAATCGATTTAATAAACAATTGACTGATATATCGTAGCATCTAGAACTACTAGATATAAAATTGTAAGCAGTTTTGAAGCTTTAAATTTTGCAATTTTCACTATAAAAGAAAGGAATTCCTGGGTTTCAAAACAGCTTGAATAGGAATGACGAGGCCGAACCTTAAGTAACCGAAAGAATTCAGAGTTGAAAGAGTCCTCTCAAGCAAAGAATGTTCACCACGAGATAAGTAATGTATCAGAGCGTTATTATGAGTGTATTTAAGAATACGATTGTACTGAATTCCAAAAGAGGATACAAACTATTACTCTTTCGAATGATTTCTCATGTAAGAGAAGACATTTTTGCTAGTTTCACAATATCACATTAATGTACACTCATTTAATATTGGAGAGAAATTATATCTTCCAAAAGCGAATGAAATATGAGTAATTATTGGTCTAAAATAAAAATTACTCACAAATTCCACGAATTTTTAAGTTTTAAATACGAATGATTTCTTTCGATGTACTTTGTTCGCATCTCGAAACTCGCTTTCTCCCGTTACATTCTCGCCAACCTTAACATATTATAACACGATATTTGCTTATAAATTTCAATACATCTTATTATGTATCGGGTCGTTCTACATACAAATTAATGGTTAATTGATTTCTTCAATAGACATTTTTCATTTCAGTCAAAATGTATCACACGGGTGACGTGAAATCTACGTAGTTTATATCCAAGGATTTTGAAAGTAAAATTCATTTTACAAATAATATAAATTTAAATTAAATTGTTTTGATCAAAAACAAAATTCATTTTGGTGGTGATTATAATTTATGGTAACAATTAACAATTGGGGAAAAACGAGAGTAGACAGACGGTTGAATCATCGACAGTGCTGTAATCGGTTCAACGTTTATTCTAAAGGTTTAAAATTCAGTTGCTTCGAAGACGTCGACCAGTGAGGACTTGCTGCCGATCTTTTAGTCGAAAACACCGTTAGCTTTTGAATTGTAGAGGTTCAAAAGGTTCGAAACCATGCATATGCGTAAAAATTTCGAAGTTTAACTTAATTATTGTTTGATTAATTTCATTCGAGGAGGAAATAATTATTAAATTAGGTGGTGTTTCCGGATGCCAAGAATTTCGTGGACTTCGTCGGGGATATCATATATTTGGTATGTATGGGCATATGGGCATAGCCATGCATATCATTCTTGAATAACGTTTAGATCTTCGTTTGCACTTAATAAGTGTTAGTGTAGAATTAGTGTTATCTTATTCTTTTTTTCGAGTTTAAATTTATAGGAAGTCAGTTTGGAGTTCTGAAATTTAAAATTCAATGGATGATTTAGATTGGGAACGTTTATCCTCTCGGTGCAAGCCTAGATGAACATCGGAAATAATTAGTGGTCATATTACTGGATCATTTTAGCCGATACACTCCACGGTCGTTTAGTGGAAGAATCTGGGTAAGCATTTGAAATTTATTCCACGAGGAATGGTCGTTTCATGTATTTCATGCGACTTGGCTTTGGGTAACCATATTGAGAGTTATATGTTTCACAATAATTTATAAATTATAATAAAAGCAGAAGAGAGTGCGTTTATTAATATTTTTGACATCTATAATGGGATTATAAGCGGATATCCTCAACTAATATTTTAGCACTGTGGTCTGTATTTGGATCATACATTTTTTGATCATTTATCATTCAAATGCTTTCTTTATCTAAACATCCCTGTCATATTAGATACGAACTTACCTTGCATTTAATCCGTGAATAACAGGTACATACTAATTCTATCAGAATAGATATATTTTTTTCTTTTATCAAAGTTTTATTTAACTGGGGCGAATTTCGGAAATATTAATTGATAATGTTAATTGATTCTAATTACTGCAGGCAATAATTTCTAACATTCATGTTTCAATAATTTCTAACATGTTTTAAAACATAGGTTTTGAGAAATATTTAAGTTGAAGAATAGTATTGGTTTTTATCATCTTAATTTTTTCATTTACTATTAAATTCCAGCTTCGCATGAATATTTTGAATGCCTTTCAATCGAGAATCTAAATTTGAGTTAAATGAGCACTCTGTATTGTTTTATTAGATACATATCTCAGTTAAAATATCTTTGATTGTGAGATACTATAAAATCATTGAATTGAATCCGGGTGCTTATTTCCCAAACATCTTCAATTTTGTTTCTGGCCTCTTCCAAGGATTACCAAGCCAAGTTTTTCGGTGCAATACAGTTTTGCTCTTTTTAAAATTAGATTCGTAGAATAATAAATAAACAAGTAAATCATTTGATAGTGAAAAGACAAATCTTTCATGGGACCTTGTAATTAAATGAGCGTGATGTTACTTGTGATGATTAGTTACATTATATTTCCTGGTATTCCCAGGAGAATCGTCATGTTAAGGAACCACTTATCCATCATAGAAAAGCTGAAAAGGAGCGCGGTGATGCTGCGGAAAGATGTGTGGTCCATGGATAGAATATAGAAAACAATGTGTATAATTTCAATCTAAACGTTATAACTATTCCTATTTAAGTATGATTAGCAATGCTTACTTTTGGATAAACGTAGGGTAATTCGTTTTAAAACATTACGATATTACTTACTTTTATTTTCTTCAGAATCAAGATCGCAACGTTTCTCCATCACTGAAAAGAAAAGTCTATAGATACTGGAAAAAAGGGATTGGGTCCATGGATGGAACACAACAAAGATGTGTAAATATGGAATCTAATGTTTTTGCTAATCGTATTCAAGAATGACAGACAGTCAATATTTTTGGATAAACATAGTTTTCTGTTTCTAAACTACTATTTTATTCACTGTTTTCTTATTTCTTCCGTTTACAAATGCTAGCACCATTTCTTGATCATTGAAAAGATGAGTTGGAGCGCAGGCATGCTGAGGAAAGATGTTCTATTCTATCTCCCTATCGGTAATAATATTTATTACTTTCTCCATATACGAAGTTTAGAGAAAGTATTGTTTTCATGAAAAAAATTGACTTCGAGATTTCAACGGAAATACACGTTTTGGGGCCCCTAGAACACGTTTTGACCATTTTCGGAATGATGTCTGTGTGTATGTGTGTGTGTGTGTTTGTGTGTGTGTGTGTGTGTATGTGTGTGTGTGATAGTGGGCGCTCTAACTTGAAAACTATTAGTCGTATCAATACCAAACTTTATATATAGTACTGTGGTGTGTGTTGTCAAAGTTGATTAGTTTTTGGAGTAAATCGGTCGACCGGAAGTGGAGTTTTATTCATTAAAGCTCATTTCCGGTTTTCAAAATATCTCCATAAATATGATATACAGTAGAACCCCGGTAATCCGGACACTCGCTAATCCGGAACCCTCGGTAATCCGGACGGTCCATTGGGAGTTATGCAAACCCGCAACTTCTTCTTGTGAACATATAAAAACGCATATCAGTAACAAGAAACGAGAGGTGGACAGACTATTTGAAAAATTTCTCCATTGGCTGCAATGATGTGATGGAGAGCGAAGTATTTCGTTTATTGTGATAACACATCTAAGTTGTGATAATTTTCTGAGACAGCATCTTTCCATTAGAGAAATGCTTAATATGTGAGAGACTAAACAGTTTCGAAAGACAATACATTTTCAGTAGCAGCAGGGTATCACTTCTCAAAAAATCACGTTCATTAAAAAGCTATGAGAGAAGAGGCGTATAAAACAATCCTTCCCTTTGATAGACATCCAATGAGGATGACCATGCATGGGCTATAGAGATCGAGGGCAAAAAAACACTTGGGTCACACGAGAACTATTTTTGGATTGGTTTAAAACGGAATTCGTTCCAGCAGTTCGACAGCATATGAAATCCGTCGATTCACCACAACGTGCTTTATTGTTGCTTGATAATTGTCCTTGCCATTCTTTTGCAGAAGAATTGTACACTGATGACGGTGAAATTTCCGCAATTTTTGTACCCCCTGTAACGACTGCGCTGATCCAACCCATGTATCAGAATGTTATTCAAAGCATTAAGTTAGGATATCGCAAGTTGCTTCTTACAAATATTCTCAATGATCCTGAGCAGAATGAAAATTTGGAAACTGTACTGAAAAAGGTAAATTTAAAAGATGTCGTGTTCAATCTAGCTAACTGTTGGGCATCTGTGTCTAAATTATTGATCAGCAAGTCGTGGAAAAATTTACTCCCAATTTATATTGGTTCGGAAGTTTTAGAAAATGTGCAAACAGAAGAAATTCAGCTTGCGCCACTCATTAATCAGTTACAAAATTCGAACCCAATATCTAACCCTTAAGCTCTCCGGTGGGCTGCTGAGGCTGACGACAGTTTGGCTCGAAACGAAGCTTTAACAGATGACGATATTATCAGAACAGTAGCGGCAGACGATGATAATGTCGACCACCACCACCATCCTGTAGATTCCCTCAATATGTCTCATTCTGAGGCTCTGGCGGCACTCAAAACATCATTAAAGTGGGCCGTGGAGCAAAATTTTGAAGCACATGAAATTATGCTCTTTAGACGTTTTAGAAACCGCACACTTGTTTTAAAAATCTGATGTGGCCAGCACATGACTTTCTCCATATATAAGATGTAAATATTTATCTACGACAGTAATTTCGAACTCTATATTCCTTCTAAACTTGGAAGATGAGTGATTTATTTATATATTATTATCTTTGACGTCACAAAAATTATAAATAATATTTTTCGAGACATGATCGATGAAAAACGATGAAATTGGCCTTTCGCCCATACAGCCCAGAGCGCCCACGAAGTACATAATCAGCAACTTCCGGTTTATCAGTACTTACTGAATAACTCCTAAAAAATCAGTGAAACAAAAATATGTTTCAAAAAAAAGTTATAGTAAATTACATTTTCTAAAACATTTATAAATAAAAGTATATACCTAAATATCATATTTATGGAGATATTTTGAAAACCGGAAATGAGCTTTGAAGAATGAAGATCAACTTCCGGTTAACCGATTTACTCCAAAAACTAATCAACTCTAACGAATATAATCAAAGTACTACATATGAAATTTGGTGTTGATACAACGAACGGTTTTCATGTTAGAGCGCCCACAAAGTACATAACAGCTACTTCCGGTTTATCGGTATTTCACGAATAACTCCTAATCAACCGGTGATACAAAAATATGTTAAATACAAAAGTTATAGTAAATTACATTTTCTAAAAATTTTATAAGTAATACAACACACGTATATGTCATATTTATGGATATATTATGAAAACCGGAAATGAGCTTTGATGAATGAAGCTCGACTTCCGGTAAACCGATTTACTCCAAAAACTAATCAACTCTGACAGCACACACCACAGTACTATATATGAATTTTTGTATTGATAGGACTAATAGTTTTCAAGTTAGAGCGCCCACTATCACACACACACATACACACACACACACACACAAACACACACACACACACACACACACACACAGACATCATTCCGAAAATGGTCAAAACGTGTTCTAGGGACCCCAAAACATATATTTCCGTTGAAATCTCGAAGTCGAATTTTTTCATGAAAACAATACTTTCTCTAAACTTCGTATATGGAGAAAGTAAAAATAAGAACGGTCGCGCAAAACAAAATAACTGACTTTTTTGCTCGCTGATAATATTCATTCACTTTATATGTTGTAATACCTTATGTAATATATACATGAATTATCTGTACAATATAATTTTTGAGAAAAAATGTTTTTTACGTTATTTTTTTAATACCTCGCTAATCCGGAAACCCCGCTAATCCGGACGCCTATGTGCCTGAATTCGTCCGGATTACTGGAGTTCTACTGTATACGTATATTGTATTACTTATAAACGTTTTAGATAATGTATTTTGCTATAACTTTTGTATTTAACATAGTTTTTTATCACCGGTTGATTAGGAGTTATTCGTGAAATACTGATAAACCGGAAGAAGATGATTATGTACTTTGTGGGCGCTCTAACAGGAAAATCATTCGTTGTATCATCACCAACTTTCATATATAGTATTTTGGTTAGTTTCTTTAGAGTTGATAAGTTTTTGGAGTAAATCGGTCAACCGGAAGTCGAGCTTCATTCTTCAAAGTTCATTTCCGGTTTTCAAAATATCTCCATAAATATGATATTTAGGTATATACTGTTATTTATAAAAGTTTTAGAAAATGTAATTCACTATAACTTTTGTATGAAACATATTTTTGTATCACTTATTGTGTAGGAGTTAATCATGAAATACTGATAAACCAGAAGTTGCTCATTATGTACTCATACCGGGGTTCTACTGTAAATGACTTTTACGGAAAATATCCTGGGTTCGATGCTAGGTCGATGCAAAAATCGGCCATTTGAAATACATTGAGGTAGATTTTCATTAATTTTTTTCATGCGCTTATCGAAATGATAGGAAGTTCTCGCTTATATGGAAGATGTATATTAAGCATAGTTTTATGAAAAAAATGTAGATAAGACCTTACTTTTCCTGGGTTCGATGCCAGAGCACATAAAAGTTTCTCACATAAGGAATATAAGGGAAAAGTAGGACGGCATTTGAGGCAGTTGCACCTAATATTTCTGCTTGAATTTTCTCACATGGTTAAAGGATGTGATCTTCTTTAGTGCTGCATAGAACGTATTACCAGAATGACCCGGGTTCGAAGCCAGATGGTAAATATGTCCCCATTTTAAAATGCATTGAGTTAGTTTTCATTATTTATTTTGATGTATTAATCGAAATAATAGGAAAATCTTGCTTTGCTAGAAGATGTATATTAAGACTTGGTTTAAGAAAAAAATTAGATATTACCATGCTGTACCAGGGTTCGATGCCAGAGCACATTAAAATTTCTCCCATAAGGAATATATGGGAAACGTAGGACGTCCTTTAGGGCAGTTGAAGCAAACATTTCTGCTTGAATTTTCACACATAGTTAGAGGTGGTGATTTGCTGTTGTACTGCATTGGATGTATCACCAGAAATACCCGGGTTCGATGCCAGACGATTAAATTGCATCGAATTTTAAGAATATTTTTAATCTTTTTTTCTTTTTAGGACCGTCCCAATATGATTCCCATATGAAATAAGTGCTGTCGATCTGCTTGCAGTATGCAAGCTACATTTTACTCGTATATATATATATAAGTATATCCGGAGAAGCATCTATATATAATAGATATCCGGAGAAGCGTCTATCTATTAAATATAGATGCTTCTCCGGATTCATTCAAGGATATAGATAGATAGATAGATAGATAGATAGATAGGATACTAATTCACAGCCTAAACTAGAAGCGTCATCGACTTGAAATTTTTACGACGTATTGGCCATAACGAATAACCACCAGAAAAATTGCGATTTTGAACCTCAGTGTCATGGGTTCGATTCCAGAGGGCCCCAAAGTCGCGATTTTCCCCATAAGAATACATTGCGGGGATTTTCGAAAATGTTTTTGAGGTACTTCCCGGAAAAGGAGAGAGTTGAAATTCGAGGGATCGCTAGAAGCCATGCATATCCAACGAAAATCAAAAAGACATCGCCAAATATGGTCCATGGTTCGATGCTAGGTTAGGGCAAAAATCGGCCGTTTAAAATGCATTGCGGCGATTTTGAAGATTTTTTTTGGATCCTTTCCCGATAACATGGATACTTGAAACTCGGCACGTGGAGAGATATCATAAATATATTTCTTTATCAAATTGTTTGTATTCGCTTATGGTCCTTGGTTCGATCCCAGAGGGCCATTTGCACTACACAATGCATTTCTTATGGGGATAACGGAAACAAATTTTAGGTACTTCCCGGCATGATATCGACTTCAAACTTTCTATGAAATTAGATCAGGTCCTAGCAAGTCATTTTGTGCATTTACAGCTTCCAATACGTCCAGGGTTCGACACCAGGCGTCTCTAGAATCAGTCACTGATCCGATTTTTAAGAATTATTTTGAACCCCTTCCCAATAATATTAAAACTTGAAATTCGGCATACATATAGAACTTATAGATACATTTCGAAAACATATTTTATATTTCTTAGATCGTCCTTGTTTCGAATCCAGACAGCTATTAACATTCGTGAAAAGTAGGTCTTCGTTTGAGGCAGTTGCAGCCAATATATCTGCTTGAATTTTCACACGTATTTAGAGAAGATGATCTTCTGATGTGCTGCATAGTAATTTCACCAAAAAGAGCCGGGTTCGATGACAGACGATTAAATTGAAGCGAATTTTAAGAATATTTTCAATCCTTTTTTTCCTTTCCGGGACAGTCCGGAAATATAATGCCGTTATGAAATTAGTTTTGTCGATCTGCTTGCAGTATGCAAGCTACATTTTACTCGTATATAATAGATACGGAGAAGCGTCTATATATAATAGATATATAGATGATCAAAATTCTAACCATGTTCCACAAGTGCCACTGACTTGAAATTTTTACGACGTTATGGCCATGACGTGTAACCTCCAGGAAAAAGCCAGTATAGTCCATGGTTCGACGCTAGGTCGGGGTAAAATTGGCCGTTTAAAATGCATTGCGGCGATTTTGAAGATTTTTTTTGGATCCTTTTCCGATAACATGGATACTTGAAACTCGGGACGTGGATAGATATCATGAATATATTTCATAATCAAATTTTACATGGTCGCTGATTGTCCTTGGTTCGATCCCAGAGGGCCATTTGCACTTCTCACGGAGATAACGGAAACAAAATTCAGGTACTTTCCGGCATGCTATCGACTTCATACTTTGCAAGATACAAGAACAAGTCTTTACAAATCAAACTTTGCATTCACAGCTTACAATATGTCCTTGGTTCGACATCAGGTGTCTCTGCAATCAGAAATTGATCCAATTTTTAGGAATTATTTTGAAACCTTTCCCAATAATATAGAAACTTGAAATTCGGCATATAAATAGATAACTTTCAAAAACATATTTCAGATTTCCAACATCGTCCTTGGTTCGAATCCTGAGAGCCATATACATTTGTGAAAATTAGAAAGTCTTTTGAGGCAGTTCTAGCCAATATTTCTGCTTGAATTTTCCCACATAGCTAGAGATGGTGATCTTCAAATGTGGTGCATAGTAAGTTTACCAGTAAGACCCGGGTTCGATGCCAGACGATGAAATTTCAGCGAATTTTAAGAAAAATTTCAATCCTTTTTTTTTTTTCTTTTGAGGACCGTACCGATATGATGCCGATATGAAATTAGTATTGCCGATCTGCTTGCAGTATGCAAGCTACATTTTACTCGTAATGAGAACAACTGATAATTTTTATAATTCCCATATTTTCATGATCGATATTCCGTATTGTTCGCAAACATGTTACCCTTTTTCCGATTTTCTCTATTCGTTAACGTTATTCGTCCTTCACAATTGATTTACTTTCAATTTATATTAGTCTTATTTTTGAAATAATGACTCGGTTTTTGGCTGAGATGGCACCAATATTTTACATTTGCTAACGCTTGGAATACTTCTTTAGTCAACAATTTTTCGATTAATTCTTATTTTTCTCCGTAAATACTTATGTTATAGGTGTAGTGCATATATTCAGTAAATAAAAAGTGCCAGAGCAGCTATTGTTGAAACCAACACTTAGTTTAGCCTATGGTAAACGTTCATTAGAATTGCTTCATAAACGTCAAAGAAAATCTATATCACATAATTAGCATAGTATAAGTGTTCTATAAAATGGAAGAGGCAAAACTTCGGGCTGAAAAGATTACTTATGATCTTACTATTCAAAGAATAGGATAATTTTATTTTCACAATGGTTTTCCTTTCAATCAGAGTGATGGCGACACTTTTAAAAAAATATTTAAGAACAGTTGGGCTCTTCAAGGTTTTATTTTAATTTGAAAAATGAATTATTAAGTACGCAAGTACACGCGAATTTGAGAGAGCATTAAAAGATGAGAAGTGTGATTTCGACACATTTTTTTGGTCGTAAAATTTTATTTTCTGGTTGATGTTTTAGGAATCTCAGTAACTATTGAAAACATATTTAAATTTCATGATTAGAAAGAACGTTTTAATCTTAACGAACAACCGTTCGTTAATTCAGAGAGGGAACGTTTTGTCAAGTGAATTCAGGCGATTTTAATGGTTACTTAGTTTCAACGGCACGCCATAGGAGTAGCTATTTTCTGAATTTTTTCATTTTCCGTCATGCTAAATAAATCCCTGGTACAAACTTTTAATCTTGTATTACTTGTCATCGACCGTCCTGCCACCGTCAATAGTTTGTTAAACGTTCCTTTTTTAAACTGTTGTAATAATTTTGGTGAAATTAAGCTGATAAATTAACAGACATGAATAAGTATTTGTTGAAGTGAAATCTGCTTTGGTCACTTATTCACGTATGTTACATCATTTTCTTCCACAGGTAATTCATGTAGCTTTAATTATTTTCTCTATAACACGCTTATTATAAAATTATATAGATTTTATATAATGATCTTCCTAAATTTGGCTCAATAGATATGCAATTATTGAGAGTATTTAGTAAAGATTCTTATTTATAAAATCGGGCGCAGCAGTAGACATAAAATAGCGAAGCACGGTGATTCTCGAATTTACGACGCATCCAGATTTTACTTTTTCAGTATATAAATAATATTGCGTTATAACACACTGTTGTGCTTTGCGGAGACTCCTTATGCGATTCAGGATTTAAGAATGTGTGTGATTGTCTAAGTTTTGTTTTTGGTGAATAAAATGCATATTATCTTCCTCGTAGGATGGCCTCGGAGTTCGGCGTCGGGAGACAACATCGGGTGACTACGTCTGGGGATGGCGTTAACATTAGCCGAGAAGAAATAAATAAGCACTTCCTTACGAAACAATCCGTGACATATAAAGTGAAGTGAAGTTAAACTGTGATGTGAACATTTAAATTCTGTAATTTTATTTATTCTATTGGAGAACTCTCTTTACTGAATCATCTATTCAACAATTCTGTGCACCTTCATCTATTTAGACTATTTTTACCTTCTTGAACTTTTATTCTTCCATGTGGTGATGCACGTTCAAACTCTATTTATTCAATTTTTATATTTCTTCTATGCATTCAGTGTTTATTCCATCTTTTAAATAATATATATTCATGTATATATGCATATTTTTATGTAATGTGTGTATGATTTTTCTCTCTTACTTATCTCTAAGATTTTTATTAATTTTTATTTATTTTATCTATTTATATTACTGTTAAGTACTGTAATTATTTATAAGTGTAATTATTTATTTAAACAAATCCTTGTCGTACGAAGTGAAGTGAAATTTATCCGTGAAGTTGACATCCTAATAATTTACGTTTATTCTTAACTGTTTATTGAATCATCAATTGAACAATTCAGTGTATCTTTAATAATTCATACTATGTTAAACAATTTTAACTTTTAATCTGTCATGTGGCTAATGGTGATGCACGATAACTATTTAATATTTTTATTATTTTAATCTACCTATTCAGTGTTTATTCCATATTTAAAGATAACATTTTTGTATATTTATCCTTCATATTTTTACATGGTATGCGTTTTTTCTACGTCAATTATTTATTTGGTTTTTTTGAAATTCTAAAATATCTTAAATTGTGTATTCAATCATTCTGTTATTTAATGTAATTATTTATGTACGTTATTTTTATGGTATTTATTTTGTACTTGTTCTTGTGAGAAAAAGAAGGCGACATAAGGCCTCCCTTAACTCCGACATAAATAAATAAGAGTAAAGTCGTGGGACTTAGTACGTGTGGCTCTTCCGGGGATTAGGAGGGCGTTTTGGGAGACGTCGCCGAGGGTAAACGACATCTGGGGAGGTCTTTTGGGAGGGTATCCGTAGAGGATGATGAGGTCCTCTATCGAGGGTGAGGTTTCCGGGGAGGGGAAGGTCATTCAGCGATGCGGTTGTCGTTGGCCTAGGAGTACCGTGGAGTTGTAGGTACCCAGAGGAGGGAGAGAGTCCTGTAGGGGTCCGTTTAGAGGATCCGGGGAGATGTCCGGGGTGAGGGGCCGGGTAGGGGGTCTTAGAAGGGGGTCCTGGGAGTGGGACTAGGGATCCGGTGGGGGGGTCCTGGGAGAGGGTATGGGTAAGGGATATTCATTTAAAGCCGATAAACATAATATAATTATGATAATATTATAATTATATGACAATTATATAATAATAATAATAATAATAATAATAATAACCTGAGTTCGTCTCAGAAAGTGGCGCTTCGCAACGCAGATATTGCACTTGCATCGCCTTTGAAAAGTCGCTTTATTTATTGGCGTCGCAAGTGGTCGCAGAATTTTATTTCAGGTTCCTCTTTAGAAAGCATCAAAGAACATTGTGGTATAAGTTTTCTCGTGTAAATTGGTGTACACCACTACTATTTTCCTTATTGTATATGAAAATTTGCCGTAAAATAAGGGTTCGCCATTATGTTGTATAAATATTGTAAGTATTCATCTGTGATCATTCAAGCAGTATTCATTCAATTAGTATTATGAAGCATACAAATTAGGTATATAATACTGCATTGTTTTTAATCCGATGAAATAGCTAAGTTTGGTTTAGGATTGGCTTGAAGTTGAAGTATTTGTGAAAAATCCGACATTTTACGTAAAATTTGGTAAACTTTGACCCCCTGTAGAATTTCAATGCGCGTGCACCAATGCAAATAATTTCGCAATTATATACATAATTTATTCAAAAATGAGTATGCGAAGTTTCAAAGACCGCACTCAAAACAACCTTTTTCTTATTTTTGCCCTGCTTTTTTCGATTTCGACCCACTGAGCGGCGTAACTTCGATCGAAGCGCGCACACGAGACTCCGCAAAATATTTCTTCCTGCGTTCGCATCTTTTCGCGAAATTTCCATTTATATCGGAAATATGAAGGTTCGGTATCCTTTATTTTCTTTTGATATTCAAGTTCTAGGAACTTCCTGGAGAGGGAACCGCTGTTCCGTCCTCGGGATGTTACCTCCATTTCTTCCGAAGAGAACCCTGTCGAGATGAAAGAAAAGCCCCTCAAGGAATTTGAAATTCGGAATCGCATCCAATGTTCTTCTGAGGAGTGGGTAGGATACTGGTTGAGAGCAAATAATCTACCGAAACGTACTCCCACTATTACATTGGTGCTTGAGATACCTCGTTTGGGATGCACCCACTAAGACAGCCAAAGGAATTCCCTGTAAGATTCTGCATATGATAAGCCCTCAACTGTTTACACCGCATACCTATTTCCCGTTTAACTTTAATGGTAAATGGAGCATAAATATCAAGTATTGCTAAACACGCCAAAGTTTGATAAATATGCGACCGAAGGGCGATAGAAGAACGAAATGCGATTTAGTTATTAGGATTTTGACCCCAGATATTTCCTTACAGAGCAGCTCTAATAATTGTAACACTACTTTAAAGTCTGAAGTAGGACATATACATATATGTGATGAAGGAAAGATGAAATATTTTTATGAATTCGTTTCATTTTAAACCTGTGCGACTCAAAACATTTTAAAAAGTGTTTGAAGTCCTCTTTCATCACCAATGATGCACACATTTTGTGGATTTGCTTTAGTGAGATCACGCTCTAAAATTTTTTAGAGGAATTTTTCAATGTTAATCACATAAACAGGTAGAAAATATCATAGGAATGTATTAGAAAGGTAAATCATAACAGCATATTTAGAAGAAAAAATCCAGCTTAGCGCAGAATAATGGCTATTCGGCGGACATTCATGAGAAACTCTTTTACCTCTATAAAGCTATAGGAGTAAGCTAAATGAATTAATCATTTGTCTTCGAAACGCAACCATAGAAAATGTACTCAGACGAGCTTGAAGAACAAAGTACTTCAGTGAAGTAACAGAATTCAACACTGATGTCAGTCTTGTTGAACAGCTCTCAATAAGTTCGCAATTGTATCAGAAATATCATAATACAGGAACATTTTCTTAGTGTCCATCGACAGTCACTCTCTCTATGAGTCGATTGCAGAGTTGCTAAATCTTATACTAGATATAGACTATTGCAGAGGACGATACGATAATGGGCAAAAACTGATTTGCCATTGGGCTAAATATTCCTCAATAATGTCTTTGCATCGTTTTTTTATGCATGAATAATATTTTGGTATGACCTCAGAGCGGCCCTTGTGCCTAAATCCTCTGGTTATTGAAATTTGATCAGGATTATTGGCAAATAAATATGTGAAGCAAAAACAGAGGTATTCAGGCAAATATTTAAATCTTAATAATAGCGTTCTTCGTTATTAATTCATAATGTACTACAACAAAAATAATAATTTTCGCAACATACATTACAGCACTATAGTCCCAAAAGAGTAAAAAAAACAATTACTCTTTAGTCTTAGATTTCATCATTGAATGATAAAGGTTTTTTTTAAGTTTAATTATAATTAATTATCGACTATAATCATGGAGGAAATAAACAGAAACTGGTTACTTAGGAGACATAAATGAGATCTGTCATTAAATGAACACACGTAGATATATATGAGTAAAATTAAGTTAAGTTCTTTAGATGATAATAAAATCGATGCATAATTTATAGATATCATTCAGCTGATACGAATAGCTAAAAATTTGGGGCGCATTCCCTTTCTAAGACTGATAAGGATTCGCTGATTAAAAGAATTAATTAAAATGCGGTCAATGTGAGAATAAAAAATGAAAAAATTACTGTTGGAATTCATATTAAAAATGATATGATTTAATAAAACTTTACATCATCCGGAAAGCGGTCGCCAAACTTTCGGATTGTATAGACCACCAACACCAACTGCTTTTTCATTTTTACCATTCAGTCATGATATTTCACAAGGTACTAACAGGAATCAAGTAATTACACTATAATTTTTCCAATTTGTTGCTCGTCTACTCCGGGATGTTGAAAAGAGTAGGAATAATGAAAGGGAAGAAAAACCGCCGCAATTGTATATAATGTCCAAATTTCTACGCAGTTCATAAAAAATGGCTTCTCACTAACCACCACGGGACTGCAGATCACCGTTAGGTGAACGCTATTCTAAATTAACGTATGATGCATTTTCTATTTCTTGGAAATATTTTGGGAGTAAGGACTACAAATTACTGTCATTTTAGGTAAAAATATGAGTGAATTTCTTATCAAAAGCTATTTACATAACGGTAATTTCAAACATGCATGGTTAATCATCGTGACTTCTTGAAGCTTGAAACTTCACCACTAGAAAACTCATCTATACCCATAGTACGTAACAAGGAGGCACTAATAAATTACAATTTGCATATAAATGAATACCCCTCAAGCGAACACAAGGAATATAGCGAGTGAGCAGCGTAGCGTATGGCATAGGGGGTGTGAGATACCGAACTCCCTATATAACTGTCATAATAGCTCACCTCACCTTTCTAGCAGACATATACAGGCCATCTATCCTCACTATAATCTCGCGGAATCTTTTTGCTACGAAAATCACGTTTGTTGAGAGAGGGAATCACGATGTCGTGTATTCCGTGATGTAAATAACTGCTCAACATTAACTTGAACAGTTTTTGTTAGGCCATCTATTCTCACTATCCCTGGCTATATGTTATGCCATCGTTACATGATTTCAGGAAAAGCCGAGGCCAATTCTTATATCTATATTGAGGGCCTTGGGAAAAGCAAGAATTAGACTCCTCTTCCGGTAAACTCCAAGACAAGCAACTGAAGTTTCCAATAGAAATAACCGAGTGTTCTCATACCAAACTCAGTTCTCTCATTCTCAAACCCGTGTGGATGCGAATAGGATTCAACGGATATACATGTAGCAATCCTTCTCTATCCTTGAGGCTGTAAGTTGTGCAAGGAATTAGGTTTGCGGTGAGGCGGAAGAAATTGATGACAAGGACTCCGCCCACTCGAGAAGTAGGTAAAGAGTTCGATAAGAAGCGGAAGGCTCTCGGAGAGCGCTTCGAGGGAAATGCATTCGGAAGAGCCTCATTTGGATGCAGAGGACCCGGCTCAACGCCTCCGGTCGCTTGTCTCCAAATTTCCCCCAAATCAGATGCACGCGGGATATCTCCTCCGACTCCCCTTTTTGCGAGGCTTTTAGAGTCGCTTCTGGGCACGCCCACGCCGCCATTTCCTCACTTCCGCCTCATCCGGATGCACTCTCCTTTACCACTTCCTCCACCTCTCCTTCTTCATACCACCACTTTCGCCATTCCATCGCGTTTCTATTCAACATTATGTATATCTTCCATGACATATATATGAGAGACGTGAGGCTTACATTCCAAGATGAGGAGTGAGTTAGTTTCAATTTGCGTGAAATCAGTCTGAAGTATACTAAACTCCTGCAAGATCAGTTGTCGAAGGTTTTGTGATGGACTGAGTTTTACTGAGAAACATAAGACAGCATCTTCACCGAGTCGGAATGATATGAATGGAATGCGTCCACACAAATGTCACACAATGAACAGCCCTTTTCATTGCAACCACTAACGAGTAACCAGGATGAGTTAAATTAATCAGAATCAGCATCATTAATTCCTCAGTGGCTTCATTATTATTTACAAATATAAATATGGATGAAACCTTAACCCCTCCACCAGGTTCCACCCTCTACCATAAGCTTCTCAGGATCAATAAACCTCACTAGCCAAATGAGGTAGCTACCGAAAGCTTTGGATAAACTAACTTGTGGAAGGGTATTGGTGTTTTCGATTTTACTTTACTCTGTGAATAAAAAAATAATTTGATCACCGAAAGTTTTGGAGAAGGAATGAAACTAATATGAGGTGATTTTCCGCCGTTTCCCTCATCGAAGTGAAATTAGATATAATTGGTAATTGTCCATACTATTTCAGCTTAGTCTTAACCATTTTCATAAAATATGTCTATTCAATACGCAAAAGAAAAATAACCAATTTGTATTTAAAGAATAGACATCTGAGGATTCATAGAAAAAATGTCCAAAAACATAAGAATGTCCATATTTCTTCATTAGCGATGGTTCAACTACTACCCAGACATTGTAACTTTAAATTTTACAAATCCATTCTTATTTAATTTCAATGTTTCACTTTCTTCACCGCGAACAAATCATGCATCGCAAATATTTCGGTCCTCAAAAGATCATCTCCTAAAGAGGAAAAATATTAAATTTCAAGATATAAATAAATTAATTATGTATGTAACTTCAGCTAAGAATCCCCTTAACTGTTCCAAGACAGCATCCGAAGGAAATGCATTTCGCGCCTTTGGAAGTTGTATTTGATATGACATTCCCAAATGGAATATAGGAGAAGGGTGGATGGTCGTCTTCGTTATGAGACCGCAGCAATACGACAACAGGGACATAATGATTAGAGTAGTTGGTTCTTATGTGGCATAAACCTATACTCAGGTATTTGCATTGAATACCGGCTGTGTAAAGAAGCTTAATTATATGTCAATCTAGTCATTAATATGGAATGAATCTTTTAGCATTTACCTTAGCTAGAAAAGTGTTAATAAGAAATTCTATATAAATATTTCAAAATAATCATAAATGAAAATTGTGAAGATAGATAAGAACATATTGCTCAAAGGTTTCCTCAGTCTTAGAGTGGAGACTTGAAAACTTGAGAAAAAGTGAAAACATTGAGTGGAAACTGCTTAGTATTTTTTCTTCTCTATGACGCTCCTTGAAGTTGAAGGTAAATAATATTTATTATTGAAAATATATCATTAAATATTGTTGAAATTACAAAAAAATTAGTGAATAGAGAAACAATATTGAACAAGAAAAGGAAAGGTCATAACTATTATTAATAAAAATCATTGAGCATAGTATAATATAAATATTATTAATGAAAACAATTGTGATAATTTTGACTTTAAAATAGGAATGATAGGTAAAAATATTTCTGAAAATAAACTTGATTCAATGTGAAAAAAGTGCACCATGCGGTAGTTAATTTTCAGCTCTCGCAATTATCATCTGAATATATGTGAATTTTTTTATAAATATGTCTGTAGGACAGCAATTCTTAGTAATAAGACTGGATGTTGAGAGAGGTATCTTCCAACAGCTAAGAGCAAGACTAATAGTTATTTGATAATCTATCGAAACATAATAGATCAAGATGTAATCGCCGAAATTGTCATAAAACCAAGTTCGCAATAGACAACACGAAATGTTGTTTGCAACATAATTGTAGTTTCCACAACATATTCTAACAAATCTTCTTTGTGTTTATGTGTATACGTGCCATTTTTTAGATACTTGAGTGTTAGTTATAATATGGTGATCAATCTGTTGAACTATAGGCAATTACATGTAAAACAAGACCACAGAACAAAGATAAAACATTTGGAAACTCTTCAAATGAATCTAAAACAACATACGTACCCTACTCTATAGTCTGAAAACTTCTCTAATACTCTACAGCAAAAAATAGAAATAACCATCCGTCCTGGCGATTAATTCCTTTGAAGGCTTTGTCGTTTTCTCTCGGATTTATCTCAAAAACGAAACAAACAACTTCACCGAAAAGTTCCACTCCGATTGATTTTTTTCGAAAAGCTTCCGTCTGTAATCTACTTAACCTCCACTTCTGGAGCGAATCCCACCCGAGGGAATTTATCATAGCCGAAACACTTCCGTGGAAAACCCCTGCCATACGGCGAGTTGCAGAATACATACGAGCATGAGAATTATTCATGCATTTTCCGATTTCTACCACGAAAAAGTGGAGCCGGAAAAGCTTTTAAGATTATGAATTAGCGTAGTGGGCATTGATTGATTTTATTTTACAAGGAGAAGAGCAGAGAAGCTCCTAAAATTTTACAAAAAGAGACGTAAAAAGGTAGGTTCGTCGGAATCAATGGAGCATTTAATTTATCCCTTTAAATTCGTTTTCATCACACTTGTGAATTTATGAGTTAAGGAGTCATTACAAGAGATGAAATGAGAATAATTCAAGTTCATTGAATAGGCGCGACAGTGCAATAAATGGGATTGAACGAGGATGTCCTCATTGGAAAAATGCGGACATATAATATCCAATGGGTTTGCTGACCAAAAACTAATTTGAGATATCCAGGTCTAATTCATTCGTTATTAACACAAACTTAGTAATTTTGCAGATTTATGGAAAGCCCTTAGATTGATATGAATCTTTCTTTTTGCCATACAAGGAATCTACGTAAGTGCTAAGAGCCAAGTGAAAGGAGAATCAAATATTCTTATTAATTTCAGTATATCGATCACTGATGATACCATCATCCATCTGTCAATTGCGTTATTAATGAGAAGAACATCAATGGGAGATATTCCATGCTTTCATGAAAGTAATATTTTTATCTTGAAAATAAAACTGAAAGTGTCGTGGCAAAATAAACTAAATAATATGTTGTGTAGGGGTTCTCCTAAACCTTGATAAGCAGGTCTTGCACAACTATCAAATTTTAAGCATTATTAAATGTCATCCCTGCATTATTAATGGTAATTTTAGTGAGGACTTTTTATGTATTGACCCCACAAGAGTTAATATAAAACATAAGCAGAGTATTAACTCAAGATGGTAAATACTCAATCGTTTGCTGACTATTGTTGATTTGTAAAATCAAATTGGAAAGAATAGTATTACAAAATCGAGGCATGCAACAAAAGATGGAAAATCGAACGGTTTTTCATATTTTAGTAACAGAACATCGTTTTAAAGCAAAATTGCGGAATTTAAATAAGAAAACTTCGTGGCTGTACTTAGGCCAACTCTTGAATTTATCCAGCAAAACTTACATTAGTATGCAGATATATTATTTGCGATAATATAGAACTTTGGTAGCAAATATAATGAATACGCTAACAGCTCCTTATTTTTAGGAATGTCGTATAGTGCCCTCTTCTTGGAAGACCTCACGCCCTCACGTAGTTTACGAATATTTACTTCAAATGCATTCCGCATTCAGCACCACTATCCCAATTCTCAGAAGATGAGTACTTATGTACGCCTTCTTTGCTTCACTTCGAGCATTTTACGACAGAACGATTGAAAAATCTTTGGACGAAATACAGAATCAGAACATTTTACGTGAATGATCATTTAAATTTGATTATTCAAATAGGTAATCGCTATAAATTACAATCGTTCACGTAATCGTAATTCCTCATATTATAAATTAAAGGTGTATTCCCCAAAAAGCACGAATCGATGTCGCAAAATGACAAGGAGTTACCCAGACAATCGATCGGGAGTTTTTACCTATGAATCCCTCTTTTCCTTGGATTAGATATTCTGATTTTTTGAGTCGTAATTTTTATCTTGGATAGCAATATTAAACAATCATATAAACTGTTTTCAATTAAAAACTAAATTCTCCTTAACCTTTCATTGCAATTATCATCGCGTGCATATTTATACAAGTAGAAGAATTCATCGGATGTACTACTTCATTAACCAGCTTCACGACAAAATCTTGATTGTGAACACAATTCACTGACCAATACTGTGTTCACAAATTAAGAGAGGTTCAACAAAAGAAGACATTCTCTTTAAAATTCCTTCATATATTCGGTAAAAGTTTAGCCTCAGACCAGAATACAGAGAATTAGAATTGGTATTGTATTAATAATAATCTTTTTATTACGTAGGATATAAGATTTTAACTTAAGACGAATTTGATCAATAAATTTACAAATAGTTTTCTTGAAGACTGTTGCAGAATTTATGCATCCATCTCATCACATTCTATCAACTACCGCAAAATACAGGTAAAAGATAGAATTAGGAAATGGATTATTTCTCGAACGAAGTACGACTCTAAGAGATAAATAACATTGAATTGATGGTGAATGACCTCCCGTCACAAGCCGAAAGATTGGGACACATATAGATCAAGATAAATATCTAGAGAGAATTTCCCACGACGCTCGAACCTACATTGTTAATGGTACCGATTCGACATGGTCAACAAAGAGTGAAATTGGGTCGCAATTCGTTGAACCGTTTTTCTTCATCTACCTGTCAATACTCAAACAAATTCAACCTTCTCGTCCCCTTTACTCCTCTATCCGTCTTACACTCGATCCATATAAATCCCGTTCTTTTGTCAGGCTATCGCTTTCCTCTCCTGAAAACACTTTATACTCCCGTCTCATGTCACAACCTCTCTCAGGCTTAATGGCTTCCCTGATAGTATTATTCTCTTTTCTTTGCCCTGTTTTGCCTCCAAACCTAATCTCACCACGATCGACGGTGCTCGAATACACTCTGAGAAGAGCTTCCGCCGTTCACGATTGGAATACTCGCGATTCTATCGGAAGAAAATAAAATTGTACCTTCAAAACGAGAAGTCTACCTTTTGACAATCGCTTCCTCTAACTTCCATACAAGCTACTTGCAGAGTTTGAATGAGGATAGATATCATTTACTTTAAGCCGGTGAATACAGCGCCCGTTTCTATCCATTAAAAAAATCGCAATTGAGGCTACTCTTCACGAAGATAAATTAGATTCAAAGTTAAAATCAAAATTTTTCTAGGTTTTTGGATTTAGGAATTTTTCTATCATCGTTTTGGAAGGAAATTTTGTGTCTACGACATTTTGCCGCTTTGACGCTAGTAACATAGATTATATTATTATCGATGAATATCATCTCAAATATAAGTAATTGCGAACTCTAAGCGCATTCTAGCCTTCTTGAGAATACCACTCTCCTACCAAGTTCATTCCAGCTAAAAATACATAATTCCTTTTTTAAATAAACGTAACATCATCAGGTTGGATATGTTTCGATCGTCGGTGTCACAATGTGTATTAACCCAAAGGAAAGAATTCACGTAGGTTGGGTAAAATTTAACTGGCTTAAATCAATTATCCTTGTCTTGATGTCGTATTTATATGTATATGCATAAAGGTATTTTAGGAAAATAGAGGTATGCATTCCGAGTTAATTTACAATTAAAAAATCACGCACATTTGTAATAAAAACTCGAAACTGTTTCACTCTATCGAAAATCAACCCGTAATGTATTCCGTATTGTACAAGTATCTGGGGAAATGTTTCCAGCGAAAGGGAGTACGTCTCCAGTTGATTCGTTAACAACGCCCCAATGAGTGACGAGGCTTAAGTGAGAACAACGTAGCTGGTGACGCAACGGGTGTTTATTCCTGGAAATCTATTCCTCTCCAATTCTTGTTTCCTCCTCTTTCACAAACATCTCCTGCTTCTCCATCCTTTACTCCATCCCTCTTTTAGTGTCGAAGAGAATTTAAGGGCTGCGGAAGAGCTGAGAAGTCTCGGGAGGTCCAAGGATTTTAAGTATTCCACGGAGTGAACGAGAGAAAGGACAGTTCAAGATTACAAGCATCGCTAATGACTGGGACATGAAAGGATTTACCCATGAGATGTGTTCTCATAAGACTCTCTTCCATCAAACTTAAATGGCAGAATCTGGTAATCTTGGTTTATTTATTCTGCTTGCTTTCTGGAAAATGTTTTTGTATATAAAGATCAGAGACATTATGTAATAAGTAAATACACCAATATAATCTATGATATTAGGCCGGATTCAATGAAACAATATATTAAAATAAATGAAGATAAACTATTTTTATCAATTGTGATTCGCGACCGGCTTCTACTTAATGCCAATATCAGGTAAATGATACAGAAATTCAAGGAATTATATTGCCATCCACGTATGGAGGGTAAGGAGAAGGAAGGGGAAGGATTAAGAAGGACAAGCTCATTGGTTATGTTTTCGGTGCAGGTTATTCATAAAGAAGTTATAAATTATAGAATTAACCTGCACTAAAAGCCCAACCAATGACTTCAACCTTCCCCTCCTTTCACTCCTAACGTGGATTATATACGAATGCAATTGCATTTCTGTGCCTGATGATGTCATGTAGCCTTTTTAGGCTAATACGTCAGTGATTCTGTTTTCTGCTGCATCAGAAGCCATCATGACATATATAACTTTTCTAATTACAAGTGGGTGTTTAAACATAAAAATAATCTTCCACAGTTTTATTTAGTTTGATTTCATTAATATAGTAATAATGTTCCTGCTACCTTATTCTGATGAATGTAATATATTCATTTGTCATTTGGTACAGGATAGATAAAAACGTATCTTTCATTTATTTTTGTCAATCTTCACCATGGCTTTGATGAAATGAAAGCTACTGAGGTATGAGTGAATAATTGCACTGATCCTCATGGACTGACATTAAAAGTGCTACTCAATCTAGCTCATTGAGGAAACGGACGGCCCACCTCACTCCTCATCCTGTTTAGTAAGCCTCATTCCTCAGTGTACGATCTCAGTACCTTATGCCAGAGGGAGTGAAGTACCAGCCGGTCTTTGGGCTGAATACATTACAGACAATAAGAATTAAACAATTCAGTTCTAAAATAATTATTATAAATTCCATGATAAACATATCGCAGTCACTTTGAGATGCGTGCCTCTTGTGCGAAGGGACATGGAGTTTGGCCACCTCCGGCTTCCACAATTAGCATTCAAATATTCACCCAATTTAGCGGTGGGCGGATTATGTGAGGCCCGCGCGGCGCCTGAGAACGAGTTAAATTTATAAAAGGGATCACTGTAAGTCTTGACGATTTTCCTTCCATGAGCATTTCTAGAAGTGTAAATTTGTCTTGCGTACGGAGTTTCGCTGATTGCAACTTTTCCCTTTGGAAGAGCGCATTACTTTGTATTTTGAAATATTAATAATAATAATAATAATAAAATGTCTTTATTCAGGCTAAATTGAGACTAGGAAGTATCTTCGTACATTCTACTCATCGTCATAGGAGAAACAGAAAGAAAGAGATTTTTTTGCAAAAGTATACGAAGAAAACTTATATGTGGATTTAAAAAAACCTAACTTGACGACTCAGGAAAATAATCCCACCACTCACGTAAAGGGGAGTGTGAAAAACCTGCGAAACCTCTCTTTAAATTCTATCTGTAGATAGGAAACTATATTTTTTTATGAAGGAGAATAAATAGAGTTACGAAAGACAAGCAGATAATAGATAAAAATTATACAAAAAAGACAGGGGAAATATATATTCACTTCAAGCAATTAAATCAGATAAAATATCATCACTAATGGCACAAATTATAGATTAATTGAAACTTAGCCTTTACAGTAGGAGATATATCTCAATGAAGGAAATTAAATTACAATCAGAAACGCATGCAAATGCAAGATAAAAACGCCAAGTACATTAAAAAGACAAAAGAAGAAAGTAATGCAAGAATTGTAGCATAAGAAAAGATAAAACACATAAGAATATTTCAAGAATAATAAAATGATTAAATACATTAGGTAGAGAATGAATAAAATGATCATAAACATAGAGTTTATATGAAATTGAATAAAGACAACAAGAAAGAAATGAAAAAATATTTTTTTTTTTTAAATACGCTTCTAAGATATATGATCAAAAAACACTAAAACATTGGTGGCTTACAACTTGAAAATATTAAGAGAGCCAAGGGATTCTCGTCTCAACCCAAGGAAAAATATACCAACTTTATTTCAATTAGAACTTCTATTTCCTTTAATAAGAATCAAAGGTCTAAGCATAATTCCCTTAAAAAGAATATTTAAGCATTCAGGCTCACTAAGGAAAGGAAGGCCAAAGTACTTCATGAATGGGATTCTTTACTGTTCGTGAGTCAGGTACCATTCAAACAAAGAATATTATGGATACATTAATAGATAAGTAAAGATCAGTCCATATGCAATGGTTATGAGAAGATTGTGGAGTTACTCAGGAAATTTTCTTGGGTTCTCAACCGGGTCAATGTGTTGGATAGCTCCGACGTTTCGACAGCAACCACTGTTGCCATTTTCAAGGATGAAAGCATAAGATCTTTCTGCATTGTGGAGTTAGTTTCATTCTATGTAAAACGAAAGAATAAATTGGAAGGTACAAAAAAAACGTAAAATGATTGAATGAGACGGTTAAGGCCAGAAAGATGCACCAGCTTTCCACCGAGAAACAAAATCGAAATCGCCTGTTCCACTCATACGAAAAGGATCTGCAAGGAGTTGATAACACACAAATACAGGGTTGGGATCATTTTTATTGGAAGACCTTGATTATGAATCCTTCGGAAAAAAGGGAAACCCTTCGGCCACATATTAGACAAAGAGGCTGCAATTGAATAGCGAATTCACGACATTGTATCTCAGAAAGCGAACAATGATTTAGGACAAACAGGCTAATGTTAAATACGATCACCTTCCATTTTCGGTCGTATTTGGGATCGGAAATGAAAGCATTGAAACGCCACAAAAGTTGCGAAATAGAGGATTGAGAGGAACTTTAAGATGCTGAAGATTTACTCCATTTAATCCACGCTAAAAGCACTTCGCTGAAAGTCAGTTGAAGACAGTATTTCCGTACGTGCATTGCAATTCGTTCCAAAAATATCGCATGAAGGGGAAAACTTATCCCAAGATGCCCCAATATTATAATTGCGAATCGTCATCAAACTGTGACCTTCATAAAGATTCAAAAATGGACATGTCTTTAAATAATCGTGCAATTTGGTCTCCTCTCTTACTTTTTAATGTTTCATTTTCATAATCATATGTTATGTACGTGAGCTATCTAATTTTGTTTTTCGCGTAATTTCTTGTACGAAATTTTTCAATATTACAATTATCTATATGTGAAAAAACAGAAAAAGATATAAACAAGTAGGAATACCTCATATGTAATACTTACTTGAATCGACGAAAGAGACTGGAAATCTATTTACGGTCGTAAGTTCAAAGTAACGGCCCTAAAATGCCCGAGGAGAAATATTCAATCTTCTTAATATTTAAATACGATTTCTAGCATCCGTCATTTCCTGGTAGAGAGGATCCCGATAATGGATGCTAGGAAGGGGAGACACGTCAGAAACAGGAAGTCGGGTCTGAAATGACTTTCCATCCAGATTCCAGATTGGATGTTTTGTCGTTCAAATTTCGCAAAAGAATCATTCCCCCAGAGCAGTATATTATTTTATAAATGTTCCTAAAAAAACAGTTCGTTGGGTGACTTTGGACCTAACATCCAAAGCAAATGGCACGAGACAGTTAAGGCCAAATTCGTTTATATTTTTGCATTTTCTCTTAAAAGTCGATAATTGTTGATACTGAGGTGTACATTTGATTTAATTAGGTGACAATAAATCGCATTATCGGTATTTAATTCGCTATTTAGAGAAGGTGGGATATAAGTTAGTTAGTTCCACCTAACCTCGTATGTCGTCACAATATGAACAAGTATGAATTCAATTTAAACAAAAAGACAGAATAGAGTGTGGGGAAAAATCTTTCCCACGTTGCGGGAAAACACCCACAGAAAAGGAGAGGGGAAAAAACCCGTGAAAACACAGTAAAAAATAAGTGCGGTGTTAAAAATAATAAGTTACATATGTTATATACATTAATCAATAAATTTACAGAAAAATAAGGAGATGAGAGTACATTGAGAATCACAAGCAATTACACGAAATTATATGTACAGTCCTGGCCAAAATTAACGCAGCACCAGCCGTAAGGATCGTTAGTGAGGTGCTGCGTTAATTTTGGCCAGGAGTGTACTTAGAATATATTATATTTAGGACATTCACATCCATTTTGGAGATCGTAACTTCCACAAATAATGAAATATTGCGGAAACTTAGATTAAAAAGGCGAAAAATTTCTTGAATCCTTTCATTCCACTATTAAATGCCTGATTATTGTCAAGTGAGGGAGGTTTCAAAACTGAATTAGTTTCATCTTTTGGCGAAAACCATGTTACCGAATATATGCTAACAATTAATAACTATGTTATATGAGTATAATATCCTTAAAGCCAGAGACTAGAAGCTAGGCTGCGATTTCTTGATGAATTCAGGGAAAGTACGACATAAAAGGGAAGAGAAGAAGTTAGGAAAACTGGTATTTACACCCTCTGCCAAATGCCAAAAGGTGGTTTGGAGGATATTTATGTCGATGTAGATGAATAGTTAAGTTAGATTTGAGCACCTGACTATAAGGCCGACTTGGAACGGGTGAAAAAAAAAATAAATACTAAAAGGCTATGCTATCACAACGGTGACTTCACTATAACTTTCGACCTCAATACCATACCTCGATGAAGTCCTATATTTTTCATTTTTTTTGATACAGGATAGAGAAATGTAATTTGATTTTATTTTGTCTCATTCATGTTCAAGGCTATGACAAAATATGAAAGCTTCAAGGTACGAATCCTGCCAATGAATAGCAAAATAAAATTCATCTATGTAACCCCTCAAAGAAGTATATTAAAAACGAAATTCATGAGGTCATTTTGTCGCACTTCAGTAGTTATTCTCTCGTTTAGCATTCAGATTAGAAATGAAAACAAGAAAAACCATCTCACTCCTAATTTTGCCAAGAAAGCCTCATTTCCTTCCCAAGGTTAGTAATTTCTTCCTGGAATATCCTGAACGGCCCATCTCTTGAAGATTAGAATTTGTGCTCCAAAAATCAGCATCCTTAGTTATTCAAGTTTCAAACCTTTCCATACGTCCCGCGCAACCGTATGGCTACCAGATTTCTTAAACATTGACGCGAGATATCAAAGGTGGCCGAAGATGGTTTTCTATGATCCATTTCCCTTAAGTCCATTTATGCCCCATCTACACGAGGCAATAACAGGGGATTTATGGTAGGCCGTTATGTAGTTGGTGCCGTTAAAGGATCGATTTACGACATATTTATGGAGTGATTCGCTTTCTAATTCCTCCCTCCTCGAAGCTCAGAAAAGGCGAGAAAAAATGATCCGGAAGATGGCGGGGATTTATAAAAAAAGAGATGCCTGGGGCCGGTAATGTTCCAACGAAAAACAGAGAAAATCGGAGGCAAAAGTACCATAAAAGAAAGGAAAGGATGAAAGTGGTCCAAAGAAAAATGTATCGAGCCTTAATGTATCTGCTGGAAGTCGAACGACTCCAAAGATTCCTTCCATTAAAATAATTAAGATAAAAAGGTTATAGGATTTGTCCCATTAACTGATATCCCTGATTTGTAACCCATGAAGTAAATTCTCTTCTTTATATAGTTCCATACACTGGATATTGTTTTAAATAAAGAAAGCATGTTTCTTTGTAGACATTCTAAGGATAAAAAGATCCACGCAATCCACGATGCAATAATCCACAATCCACGTTTTTCAAACATGGATTGTGTGTATTCATGTACTCAACTTAATTAACTATAGAATAAAGAAAAGCGGCTGCTGATGGTTATGTTATATATAAAAACAACTCCAAAAACCATCAAAATAACCATTAAATAATAAACCATCAAAAATAGTCAACATCAGCACTGTCCATTAATCATAGGGGGTAATGAAGTTTTACACCGTGTACACAGACTAGACCAAAGCGAAAGACACCATACAATATGGGGATAAAAAAAACAAAGAGACCAATGTATACTGTAAAAAATTAACAATATTGTATCCAAACAAAATTGATAAATGTAATAAAATTGAGTTTTCAATTAAAATGAAAAGAAACAGCTATTAAATAAATGCCACTATTCTGCAGATGGATTTTTAGAAGACAAAGATCTAACGTAAATATCAAATTTATACCTATAAATAATATGTTTACATGAAATATGTTTGAAAGGAGAGTAATGTTACATACCAGTATAAGTAAATATATGAATAATTATGAATAACTTATGAATGAATTTTATACATAATACGCGAATACATGTAGCACTAAAATTCTGAGTTGCAAAATGTCTCTCATGGAAACATTCCATAATACTGGCTTCGCATCCTTCTTCAATTTATCGAGCTGTTAAGCTTTATCGAGCTATTAATTGCTGCAATTTACTTCCTTAGAAAAATAATTTCATTGAAAATTTTCAACTATTTCTGTTACTCTAAAAATTGTGGTTGATGTACAGAGATAATCATAATGGTAAGTTAGAGGTAAATTTTTATTTTATATTTAATTTTAATTCCTGAATAACTTTAAATTAGTTGCGACAAAATATTTTATGTCTATAAGTGTTGTACTAATAATTCCATTAAATTTCAATATAATATTTAACACCTGGCCATCTGAACATGTAGCGCGGATCAAGGTTGCTTCTTTCTAGTAATCCTGTGGTTCAGTAAAATTTTACACGCATAGAGTTTTATAAATTGTAAGACTTCAAATACTCGATATGATATAATATTAACAAAGGAATCGCTATAATTTTTACGGAAGAAATACCGACTGTTTCGTTGGGTAAAATTTCCTTAATTCAAAAATAATTTGCTGCCTTGTTAGCTACTCGCTTTTCTTAATGCTTTTTACTGGCCATAGAGTAGTGTTAAATTGTTGATGAAGTGATGCGTCGGCTAATTTGCAATTATCAAAGGATTGTAGGACAAGCAAGGGGATTTATATAGCTAAGAGTGTACGGATCAGAATGGAAAATACAATAATGAAGAACCAAATGTTTTACTTAAATTTACGATCATTTTAGCTCGTTTTTTAGATTACAATTTCTCATTTTTTCTTTTTTTTATTTTTATTTTTAGTCGCATCCCCCGTAGTTGGGTATTAGCGACCACCTTGTTACATATTGTTTAGTGTTTACAGGAAACATATTTGTGTGAATTTACTTTAACATCGCGAAGACCACGATGTTGCTTTCAATGACGTCAGAGAGGGAAGAGCCAATGGAAGGGAAACCGCACAAAAGCCGCAGAACCTAATGTAGAAAAATGCGATCCATTTTCATCGATGAACAGGTTCATTCTATTGGAGAAAAGAATGCGTATATTCTACTTGGAATCCGGGGTAAGGTATGGAATAGCGAATCGTGTAAAGATGTGGATTACTTGGTAAGAAATAGAAGATAAACGAGACGAAAAAGGGGTTTACGGCCTGAGAGGGGAGATTAAATGTTGCGGAAGCTGAAAATGGGGTTGGATCGAGAAAGAAAGTGGTTTGAGAATGTGGAAAGAGACAAGTGCTAAACAACAGCCGTTGACACTTGAGAAACAGACCTTTTAAAAGTTCCATATCTCTTGAGTTATCGGGATTTTTCTGTTTATGGATGTAATCACTTCTACCTGTTTGCTCTTTATATCATAGAGTGTATGAAAGGAAGTTTTGAGTGACAACGGCTTCCTGTAAAGTAAATGGAAAGAATATATTTCAAACTTGGCTCAGTACATGGAAGTTGGGAATCAATATGAACCGTTCAACTTAGGAATCCACTCTTTTTTAAAGAAATTGATATTTTTTATTATACTTCCATTAATTTTCCTTATTTTCTGATGTTAAAACAATTTGCACAGGAAACAGAATTACCTGTTTATATTATCCTTTATTCAATCGATAATCTATTTTTACAATAATTCCTTCAATGATTATCTTTAATATTAAGCAGAAATTTATAAAAAACTAATTTTTTTAAATAAGAAATAATAATTTTAAAAATTTACCTTCACTAACGTCATGCTTAATTTGATAGCTTATGATAAACGGGAAATTTTAGGTACACTTTTTATTTCTTTGCAGTTAAGGGAAAAGTACTATTTAAAAATTCTGCCAATTAGCAAACAAGGAAATTTCAAAAGTCAGTTTTTCAAATAACCCAGGTTAGGGCGAAGATATCACCATTACTGAATCCGATGCACAGTTAGGAGGAAAAATCTGAGAGAAAATTCTTTAATTTAATAGAAATTCGTGGCGAAAGATAAACTGGGAAACCGCCGTAAATGAAAAGCGTGGCTCGTTACATAAAATTCATAAAAAGGAATTTTTACGATAAATATGGGTCTGTTGAGATATGCATCAACTCGCGTGATGTATTTTCCTCGCGATAACTGTCGGAGAGAATTACATTTTCATCTCTTTCATCAACTTTCCGAGATAAGCTGAAGTCGCGGTTCATTTCTTTTTCCTTCCGTTGAAATACGATAGGAGCAGATGTCGGTGCGGAAGGGGCATTTGCATTCACCTTTCCCTTTAATAGAGGAGATAAAAAAGCATGACGATGGAAAGCGGCAATTTTCAACGGAGGTATTATTCAAACGGAAGCATATCCGTTACTCAGAAGAGGAGTATTTGTTTTTACATTTGTCCGTTTCTGTGACAACAAGATAGTGAGTTTTCTACGCGTTAATGTTGTCACAGTGACCAAAACAAGCGCAAACACACTTTTAACATGCTACTATTGAATGCTTCCCAACCTAAGACACATATTTACAGGTCGTTATGGTTTCTGCAAGGTTATATTCCACAACTCTTTCAATGTCCAACGATTTATTTTGAAATAATATTTCAATAGAAAAAGAAATTGGTTACGAGCAACCTTAAAATATTATTCTTAAATAATCTAATTCATTTTTGTGTAATTTCAACAATCAATCGGCTTTAAAACAAATCCATCCATATATCTAAAGCTGTCGTTTCTTTTTATGATTGAACACTTGGAAGCGATAATATTCCATAAAATACATATAATCATGTTTCTCAGTGATGATAAGAGACATTTATGTAAGGCATATTACTCATTGAAATTGGCATTTTAAAGTATATACTTATATTTATGTTTCTGTATACATTCAATATTAACATATATAAATATACAATGCTGATGATGAGTTATCAAATTTAGTCTGAAATGATATGAAAAGTTGCCTTGCATTGTTGGTCTAAATAAATGATCATGGTTCGATTTTAATTTAGACTTAATATTTTTTAATTTCCTATGCAAAATATGTTTAACAGACATTTTAATTTCATAATAGAGAAAGCAACAATCGATAAGGAAGAGAAAAAGGCTAAGACTATATATTTTATAAATGTCATATGTAATGATATTCCCATTCGCATAATATTATACTCGCGGCGTGCGAACTCGCCGATTATCTATTCTTATGAAATGTGGGGAAAATGTCATCATTAACATATTGCTGCTGAATCAGAGAGTTGAACGACAATAATAATATTCTGCTGATGATAAGGGATCACAAATTTCACGCCCTATTTCTTTTAAGCCTTATTGGTCGTAATATAGATATTACCGACCAATCGGTTCTTTCCTTGCACCTCCTTCTATTCTACTACTCCCCTATCTGTCCTTTTCAACTAAACTTTCCTCCTCAGACAGAAGTGCAAACGTTTACCTCTAAACTGAGATAAGCAGAGTTTCTTCTTTCCGCTAAGATTATAATGGCATAAATTCAACCAATGAGGCTTCGATGTTTTAGAAGTTCATCTTAACAACAAATGAAAAAGAGGGAGAGCTTCTTCTTTAGAAAACGTGTTATTTATTTTTATCGCCATCTTCTATTCGCCGAAACCGATCGTGCTAGTAAAGCATTTCATGCGCTGTTATAATTGCATTCCTATGCTATTTCATCTATAATTTAAATTTCTTTCTGCCAGTAAAACTAAACATAACTTACCCTGCCAATGTTGTTTCTTAATTCCCTTTCTTGTTCTATTCCCATATCTCTCCTAAATCATCGAGATCTCAACATGTTTGACATCTCAACATATTTGATTCCACTTGTTCACCCTCTGCTCATTCACATTTTCGTGCATGGAATTAGGTTGAACTCACGGTTAATCATCGTAATACTGCCTTCACTTTTGCAATTTCATGTTTTATTGTAATTTTTGTTACAATCACATTTTATATTTTAGTATTAGACCTGGAGCATCATCACTCTAAATTAGTATTTTTCTACTTGAGGAGATAAATAAGTGAGTGAAACTCTAATAAATAAGTAAGCTTATTAATTTATTAATATTGCATGAAAAATTCATGAAAACGATTTCGATAACCTCCAGTTGCTGAAATGAAGATAATAGTATACTTTATTTTTGTACATATACTCAATAAGAGTGAACATAGCAAGTAATTTGAATATTTTTGCAGTTAACGAGGGAGTATTTGTCGTGGAGAGTCCTTCACGTTCAAATAAGAAATTAAGAAGTGCTTATGAGTTGATGATCAAAGTTTGAGGGCCTAAGAAAAATTGTTGGTGAATACTGTTTATACTAGATCGAAAACGCAGATATTCTGCCTTGGGAAGAAGTTAATTTTCCATTTGATGTGATACAATAAAGGGAGGGACTTATTTTAATAATTCTTCCCAGTTAGGATTCTCAGCTATTGCGGAATTTAATTCATTTCTATAGACGGAGGGGAAAACATTCGTGATGATAGAGCCTTCCTAATAATAGTGTCTGAATATTCAGAATTATTTTGTCGGGGCCGAGCAAGCGAGAAATACATTTCCTTTATTTTGTGTCTTTGAAATGGAAATACGAGCGACGGATGAACATTTCAATAATGAAACTGCCCGAAACAGAGTCCGCTACAGATTTTTAATATGTATGCGGTCCATACACCGAAATGCGTTCGGTCGGCTAATAAATTCGGGGCGCGGAAAGCATGCGAAATGAATTTGTTAACCTGAAATGCAGATTCGAGCAGCATTAATATGGATGGATTTGTTTAGATATTAATTAATCACGAATTAACCCAAAGTTATTCTCGTCAACGGTCTCATTTTTAAGAAAAATTGCAACGAAGAGCAATTATTTAATCGTCAAATGAAAAGATCATATCCATGAATATCAAACAAATTTTTAGTGACTGGTTTATTCGTAATGAACTCGTTAATAATGGAAACCAGTTAAAGAGGGATTAAATTCATTCAATTAAATTCCAATAAAGCGTTGATAACGAGTTGAAGTCGCAAATAATATTTTCAAATGGAAAATTTGAAAAGCGGGCATTAATGAATTAGAGATGAAATGAATTCGGCGACAAATAGGATTAAAATAGACCAACAACGCGACTCCTGGCTGAGGAAGTAAAAGATAAAGGAATTTACGGAAAATGCGCAACACCATGACTACAAAGAAGCTAATGTTTTGTTTAGATTTGCACGAAATGGACGCTCTATGTTACAAGAAAATAACATGAGACACGTTAAATATGTAGCATAGATAAAGCACGTTTCAATCTCCTTTAGCCAATATTTGCTCTAAAATGTTAGTACACCGGTATTCCTAGCTTTAATTATAATTAGAGATTTAGCTAAGCTGTGCGAGAGGTTTTAGGAGGGGTTTTCCTCCCGTCTTTGGACGAATGCCAGGCGATCCTTTTTAGAATGATATGTCCCCCTTCAATGCTGCCACCAGGCCAAATGGCCAAATTGCAGCGAAAATTGAAATAAATAAATAATTATTATTATTAGCTTCTCTTTTAGAGTGAAGAATGTCCGTCCATGCGATTATTTACTAATAGTTGCCGAACTTCCGCTTTGGTAGTTGTCGAAAACAAGTATCAACGCGCTTATCACGTGAGCGTTAAGTTCATTACAGAATAACAACAACCACAGTACGTCTTTATTCGAGTGATACTCAAGGAACTTTGAGATAATGGCTCTAAAAGTGTGCAATATGGCGCCTCGAAGGATGCTAATGGTCCACTTTTCTCAAAAAGACTGAAGCGCTATTTGTTAAAACTTACTACAGTGTGGATGACTTCAGGAACGAAGGAAATGTTTGAATGTATAACTATGTTTGTGTTTGATTTTGTGTATTTATGTATGCAGCTGTGTGCTTTAAATTATCTTTTATCTAATTGATGATTCATGCATGATGTATAATAATGTAATTATCTCTTACCTAATATGGTAAATTAGTACATACGAATTGACTTGCTCTGCGATTACTTATATTTGTTTTTATGGAACAATAAAACTGCTATTATTAATATTATTATGAGAAAAAGGAGAATAATTGCGGGTGTAAACATTGGATATTAGATGGGAAAATTATGGAAACTTATCGACATAACTGTGAGTGCGCAACGTGCTTTATTTTTGTCCGTTCACTGAGAAAGGCTTTCGGAGGAGACTCGGATTTGATGGGCAAAAAGAGAGGGAAAGAAAAGCGGTGGTTGAAAAGTGGCGAGGCATTCTTCGGGGGGCGAACGAGAAAGGTTAATGTGGCGATTAGGGGGCACACTTTGGAGGGACAGCGGATGGAATCCATTTCCTAGAGAAAGGTTTCAAAAAAAGAGACTCGCGTTAAATCTAATGCCGCAGAAATATTTCAGAGGCATGCATATTCATTGAGGGAAATTGAAAAATGAAAGTTGAATGTCGAGGAGGAGATGCTAAACGTTCTGTAATGAATCATAGTTAAAAATCTGCGTTGTTATGATGAGGCAGTAAAGGAAAGAGCTTTTTATGCGTTTCGGCGAAACTTTAAGGAAAAGAGGGGACACAAGAGAGTCTGTTCAAGGAGAGTAGTTTGGTTAAAAACGTGACCTCTTGAGGTTGCTATGTGAATCTGAATTATATAGTTGAATAACGTTAAGATTCAATATATATTGCATGAATTTACGTGACGGTGAATCACAGTGCTTACCAAACGGCACAATGGTGTGTCGCGTAAGACCCAGGATTGATATAACGTAACGCATGCACTTTAATTTGCTCGATTGTTTCTTAAATAAAGTTCTTAATAAAAGATTTTAAATACTTCTTCTAAGAACTCTATGTGTTTTCTTCTCTTTTCCTCTGGAAGTTGGATAGTATCAGATGAAAGTGTGGTTCAGTGTGCTGTAAAAATCGACCAAGTGCTAAGTAAAAATAAAAGGTTCGGAAGCACAAGGTTAAAATATTATTTATTATTGTTATTACTATTATTGAGAAGGATATTTAATGAACGTACATAAGCGATGCCATTAGAGTAGTGACACCAAGGGAATAATTGATTTATGCATGAAGGAATCTATGGGAAAGTCAAGCTTTCCGCTCAGATCAATTTATAATGAATTTAAATCGTGTTTCCGCAGTGAGTCACATTTAACTGCATGAAAATCCTTTGATAATTCGGAAACATTTTCGAAGTTATAAATATGGTCAGAGAGGGAAAAAATTAAGATAATTTCGTTAAACAAGAAAAAGAGGTAAGGGCGCACATAATGGGGTGCACCTTCCGTTCCCAGTCCCCTTTTTTTCTTTTTTCAAGCTCGTTTCTCCTTGGGATTTTTGTTCAGTATTGATCTGACGCAAAATTATAAATATAGCGTCAGCTTAAAATTATTTATTAATAATCAAATATTAATCTCAATTAGCCGGTAATATCACCCTTCCTCAAGCTTTCATTTGGAAAAATAGTAGCTTCAATGTAATGCAATGTTGAGTCATCGTCAACAAGGTATTTTAGGGGGACCAGGATGACTAGAAAGGGGTGATACAAAGTATCGTTTAAAACAACACTGATGTATTCCATCAACTTTAAATTAAATACTGAAATTAAAATATATTACTTCATCGTAAAACAGTTAACAATGAAAAAGAAAAAAGTGACTCACAGGGAAAATTCCTCGCATAAGATTGTTCGGATGGCACAAAATGTTCGTGGGGCATCTATAGACATAAATAATATCATTCACCATTTAAAATATCAATTCAATTTTATACTTAATTTATACTACTGTATTATAAACTGCTGAATTTAGGAAATGAGATCTTTTGGGTTGACCGATCAATATTTTTTCCTTTCAGTTCAGTTAACAAGAAATCTGGTTTATGCGAAATATTTCCCTTGATTTCGTATGTTTCATGTAAATCTATCTCTAATGCATTTCTCTTGACATGAGAAGTCTTGCGTTTATCAATAAAAATCTGGCTGAATCGTATACACCTGGCCAAAATTAACGCACCACCGGTCGTTCGGATCACTATGGAGGTGGTGCGTTAATTTTGGCCAGGACTGTACATTGAACATGATATTTCGGCAATTTCCATGGTCGTTAAGATGATTCTTTCAAATCTGCAATATCATACCATACTTTCATTCAATTCATCTAATTTTCCTAATTTCAAGCCGAAAACTACATTTCAAGACAAGGAGTTCTTTCTTAAATTTTCTTTCCTATGGTGTTTTTCGGGAAGTTTTAATACAAACGAATAAAAGCTAAATTACATTTTTACTTGTGGATTTTTGCTTTTGAAATTATTCAAAACATATAATGCTAAGTATACTAAATGAAGATATAACGCTAGGTGCACTCGATGCCGGCACCATTAGGTGAATATAATGCTATTAATAATAGGCACCTGAACGGAATTAAAATTATTTGCAAAGTTTGAAAGCTCTTCTAGTTCTTTAATTCACGGCTGGTATTCCCCCCATAACTCCTGAGCACACATCATACCTAACTTCGCAGTATTTAGAGTTGATCCTTATGTGTTGAAAGGAATGTGCGACCTAATCCGCCAATAAATCACCGAACATTGGGAGCGAACTTAACGAAAAAGTAAATGTGTATTAATGATGTAAAAGCACCAAAAAATACTAACAATTTGACCATTTACACATTTCACTCTCTACGAGAACATCTTCAAAAGCCTTGTCGACAGTAAAATTATCCGCACATCAGCGTGCCTTGGCATATCGGTTTGTAGGCACTTAAATGTAATTTGGTTCTTTTATTGAAGAAGGATATTCTTCTAAATACCCGCCTCCGCTCAGGCGTTGCGACCCTCGTTTCAGCCGCTGAAATTCGTAGATCGAATGCATTTGACTACTTCGAATGCTTCTTCGCTATTCCGAAGGGGACGAGAACAGCTGACGCAGGTCGAATGGGACAAGAGGAAATCGAGTCTTTGTTATCGATTCGCTCTCTTCGGTTGATTGCTTTCCGGGATTGACTCCACTTTACGCCGCGACATAATGCGCCCATTCCAAATAATGAAAAGTCGTCATGTGCCCGTTTTGTCAGGTGCCCTTTTATTGACCCTTTCATTCCGTTCTCCACACCACGCCTATGTTTCCACCACAAGAACGGCAGGAAGAAGCAAGGAGTGATTTTTTCATTTATATCTATTAACTTGAAGCTATAAAATCATTCAAAGCACTCTCCACCAGGGCCGATCCGGTACATGGGCGAGTCGGCAGTAACGAAGACTCTTTATAAAGGCTATATAATAGAAGCTTGATTATATCTACAACGTATATTTTTGAAAGACAACTAGTGTTTTGCTTCTTTAAAATGGAGCCCAAAGTCGAGCTTTGACGCATCAGATTGAGGGAGGAGGTTGTTCACATTTGAATCTCTCAAATCAGGCTGGGATGAAATCAGTAAAAAATATCGTAAAGGAAAACAATGACAATACAGCATTAAAAAATAAATAAAGAAAGGATTCTTATTCTCCTGCTATTCGCCACTGGGTATGCATCCAATGCAAATATCTTGTTTGATGCAAAATGATGATACGTTGTAGAGCAGGGACTGAAGTTGAGGATCTCGTCTTCAAAAAGAGGATGCAATAGCAGAGCCCGCATTCCCCCTCTAAACCTGGATGTCCTTAGCAACCGCACGTTTCCCGGGATTCCCCTCGTGTGCAATATTGCTTCGCACGGTCACACGAAGCAACTTGAGCATTTTTGGTTGCGACCGAATGAGTCGCGCGCAGAGTTCAAACGTACGGAACCAACACTGGATTTTGTACATCACTTCTCTGATCGTTCCTAGCTGTATTAGGCCCACAAATTGTTTATTTTATATTACACCTCTTCTACCGATATTTCTTCGATATCTAACATCGCCGAACATTTTTTGCACTGATGTGGTGCTCTGAATTTTTGACCGCTACCTTCCACTGCCTAACGTCTGCGTTTTTTCTGGTTTTTCCATTCTATTTATCATCTCATAATCTTCCAACTACTTCTGTATTGTTGGTGAAAATTCAATTTCCTGTTTGTTGCATTTCTACTTGTCTGATTTCTCCTCACCGATATTTATCTATGACACACCACACATTTTTTCTCGTGATGCAAATTTTCTGCGTTCAAATGGCTTCCAAATAAATATAAAAATAATTCCAATAATACAATAATTTTTGAAGTGTAAGTTGGTGGAATTTCAAATCAAAAACTTTTAATATCAAAGTCAAAAGATACAACATGTGAAACCTCTTTTGGGGTTCTATTTGTGGAATTGGTACATTTTATATCTGTTAACTCTGTCATTAAAAGTATTTTTCATAATTTTCCCATGTTTCGACGTCGGTCAAAACATTTTGTATCCAATATGACTCCCTCAATCTCCCCCAAAAACTTCCCAATTGTGTAGCATGTATTTCTAATGTTTATGAAAAATATAAAATGTTCCCGATAATTGCCAAAATACATGACCAAAATGAAAGTTCTTCAATTTTTGGAAATAATTTCCAATTTTCGGAGACCTATTTCTTAAAACGTTCGGGACGTACGGAGTTAATTTTACATTTATATTGTAGGAAATTTTATCTTCTTTAAACAATATTTTCTGTAGAAGGCATACTTTAGAAGGCATCGAATTAAAACTTTTAAAAGTACACAGATGGCAGAGAAAAATGCTCTCAGACGTAGGTTGGGAATCCTTGAAAGAAAGGAGATTGGAAGCTAGGCTGCGATTGCTTAATAAATTCAGGGAGTCTACATTTTCGGAAGATATAATCGGTATCACGCAACCCCCATGCTACGTCGGTCGATCCGATAATGATCGTAAGTTAAGAGAAATAGATGCTAGGACGAATCGTTTTAGAGATTCATTCTTTCCGCGAACGATACGCGACAATAACCGAATAAGGAAGTGGTTTAGATTCAAATGGTGTTTACATCCCCTACCACACACCGAAAGGCTGCTTGTAGGGTATTAATGTAGATGCAGCAGATTTATCTATTTTTTGGGCATTGCTCATCATGCTCAGGTCTTTTCGAAGCAGCAAAATCGTTCACATTCTACTGGACTTAACAACATATAAAAAATGCACCCAAGCAGGAACTCTTGCAAGGTCGGATGTATCATATGACAGGACTTTAACGACAACCGTTGAACATCAGCTGATGTTAACTGAAACCCAAGAAATGTGAAGAGACCAAGTAGAGGAGCAAAGGACCGGTGGAACAAAGGCATCGGCAAAAACTTTGGGGTAACTAGGAGCTCAGAAAAGAGAAAATTGGATACGGGCAGGCCTTCATCCGACGTCGGATCGAAAATGACTGATGATGATATACATGAGGACGATGAAACGTTCATGTATAATAAATCAGGACAACTCATTGGTCTCTACACATCTCTTAAGGTAAGCAAGAAGCCGCTGCCCTGGATTGCGTGCCTAAGATCGCGACCTCAATGTCCCCTCCATTAATCCCAAATGAAAGAACTGCGGATGTTCATTGGTTGGAAGGCAGAATTTCAATTTGGGTTCTAACGTATTCCCAAAGTGAAGCGCATGTTACTGTACATCCTCCCGCGATTTCATCTGCACACCAATCATTTCGATGACAGTTCCGATTAATTACGCCGAGGATTCGCTCGCATATCCTATGATTCCGTCGCTGTCTCGTTTGCCCGTTTCAGCGGAATAAGCGAACATTCACCATTCGAATATTTATTTCAAAGATGAAGTAGTTTTTACTTCCTCAAATTATTTCCAAAAATGGTCTAACAACTGAAAATTTTGAAAACCTTTCTTTTTATATATTAAATTTTTTAATACAATGTAAAATAATAAAAATATTATTTTTAATTGAGAATGAAAAAGAAATAATTAAGACAAATTCTTATAAAAGTAAAAATTTCATGCATTAAAATAAAAGCTAATGAATGTAATATATGGAGGAAGAAATTGAAAAATAGTAAAATACTGTAGAAACATGGGAATATAAGTTGATTTAAGGTATAATAATACCACTAAGTAAACCGTAAGTTTTAGCATTTTAACTGTTTATATAATTTTGCTCATTACAGGGGAATCATAAACTGTAAAATCCAGCGAATATCTCCTTTAAAAGAAACGAATGAATGGATGGTCCAGCTGTAACGTGTGCGTAATTAGATATTGTAACTTGAGAGCTAAAAGAAGAATAGGATTTTGGGAAATATTTTTTGAGTAGATGTTTGATGCTTCTATAATAGAGACTGAATGAGGGATGAAAAAGTAATACACACATACATACAAAGGACTTTATTTGGTGAAATTGGGATTTTTTAGTCCCATCTTCAATTTAACCAAAAACATTTACAAAACACATCACACAGTATATAAAATATTCAAACCATATAACAAAATAAAATACAAGTCTGTAAAAAATATTTTCAAAAATACAACTATATAAATCTATATAAAAAAATCTGATGTGGCCAGCACATGACTTTCTCCATGTATAAGATGTAAATATTTATGAGCTGAGCAAATATCTACGACAGTATTTTCGAACTCTATATTCAATCTAAACTTGGAAGATAAGTGATTAATTTCTTTCATATTATCTTTTACGTCACAAACATTATAGATAATTTTTCGGGACATGTTCGATGAAAAACGATGAAGTGGCCTTTAGCCCCAGCGCCCAGAGCGCCCACAACGAACATAATCAGCAACTTCCGGTTTATCAGTATTTTACGAATCACTCCTACACAATCAGTGATACAAAAATATGTTTCATACAAAAGTCATAGTAAATTATATTTTCTAAAACTTTTATAATTAATAATTTATACCTAAATATAATATTTATGGAGATATTTTGAAAACCGGAAATGAGCTTTGAAGAATGAAGCTCGACTTTCGGTTAACCGATTTACTCCAAAATCTAATCAACTCTAACGACACAAACCAAAATACTATATATGAAATTTGGTGTTGATCCGACAAACAGTTTTTATGGTAGAGCGCCCACAAAGTACATAATCAGCTACTTCCGGTTTATCAGTATTTCACGAATAACTCCTAATCAACCGGTGATGCAAAAATATGTTAAATACAAAAGTTATAGTAAAGCACATTATCTAAAACTTTTATAAGGGAAAAATAATCCTATATATCATATTTATGGAGATATTTTGAAAACCGGAAATGAGCTTCGATGAATGAAGCTCGACTTCCGGTTAACCGATTTACTTGAAAACCTAATAAACTCTGACAGCACACACCACAGTACTATATATGAATTTTGGTATTGATACGACTAATATTTTTCAAGTTAGAGCGCCCACTGTCACACACACACATACACACACACACACACACACACACACACATACACACAGACATCATTCCGAAAATGGTCAAAACGTGTTCTAGGGACCCCAAAACATGTATTTCCGTTGAAATCTCGAAGTCGATTTTTTTCATGAAAACAATACTTTCTCTATACTTCGTATATGGAGAAAGTAAAAATGAAAAAGAATACTAATATAATACATCCCTATACAAATCTATTAAATATGATACAAAAAAAATTAAAATGAATACTAATATAATACAGACTTATAATAGAGGAAGAAAATGGAACGTTCCACAAACGTGTTCACATTACCAAACTCTTCTTTGTGAATACTCTTTGGAAAGTCATGCCTAATACTTTATAATAGCAACTTCATATCCAATACGCGCATTTCTAAGTAAAACGCTGAGTTGCCTGATGTCCCAATTTTCTCAGAATTTTCCCAAATTTTTCTTAACTAATCCGAATATAGTTTTATGGATGTTCCTTCGATATTATTTGATTTCGAATTGTTAAGAACAGCTCCGTGTCCCGACTTCGGTCTTTTCTATAAACAAAAATATCTTATATTAGCATTATTCTTAGGGTCGGCTGATTGTGTTTGGTGATGAATTTGAAGTTTGATTTGATTTTTAGGTCCAGATGCTTCTACGGTCGCACGCTTTCGTCATAGCCCACTCGGCTATGCAGGAGCCCATTTTTGTAGAATCTATGATTCCACATACATTCCAAACTTGCGTTTTCAAAAACTATGGCAACCCCAGCCTAGAATGCTAAATCACATAATCACATATTCACTTAGAAATTCACACTCTAAAAACCACCAATCGCATGAAGCAGGGTCGATATTAATATGACCATTTTAAATCTTTCATTTAAAAATAAGTGGTATGAGTGCATTCATCTTACATCTGCTGATGTACCTAGATTGACTTGAGTAGAAAATAGTGCTATTTTTTGTAAAATTTAGCTCTATAGCTATAATTTGATTTTAAAACTCATTGAGCAGAACAGAATTACATCGTCCGAAGAAAGACGGTTGCCTAGCGAACTTTTATTCAAAAAAGCCTGGAAGTCGTTTGGGCAGGTGGAAAGCCAGAGAACTATTCGTTCAACACAGAAAGTTGTACCTATTCTTCAAGAGAAACAACGGCAACTTTTTCAATAGAAAAGGCTCGGACAGAGGAGAGCGTCCGAGGAGTTTATTTTGCAGCACTTTCACTTTCACAACATGAAAAAGAGTAAAGCCAAGAGATCCGAACTCCATGAAAAATTCCTACCGATGAAGGGCCCCGACATTCCTCAGGCCCTCCTTTTTGTCTCCTTTACATATTTCCTTGACAGGGCCATTCTCCTCATTCTGTCCATCTGCGAGGAACCATTTCTCTTTCCTTTTAACTCGGTCCACCCCTCAGATACGAGGAAAATAGAATTTCCCCGAATCACGTGACCGTTCCATCACCACTCCTCCATTTGAGACGTTTCCTTCGATTCTCTCAGTAATTTCGTCCATCCCTCGGTGATTCCCTTTTAGCGTGGGTGTCAATTCCACCAATTCCAGCCATTAAACTCTATTGCAAGACTTCCATTATTTATTACATTCGTTTATGCTCGTCACAGGACAATCACAACCCTAGAACTACTTGCCCTGAAGTTATTACTATAAGTACGTTAGTAGTTAATCGGTACATCTTTTGTGAGTTCTTTTTCTTCATAAAATTCATTCAGCTCCATCCCGCATAGCAGTAAATTCATCGTAATATTCCAGCAAAGGTTGAATCTGAAATGCTATTGCATTGGAGAGAGATTAATGAGGACTATAAGAGCGAAAAATTATCTCCTTATTCTAAAGAACGTTTAATATAACACTCGATACTTTAGTGAAGCTTAAGTCTACATATATATATATATATATATATATATATATATATATATATATATATATATCTATTATATATACGAGTAAAATGTTGCTTGCATACTGCAAGCAGATCGACAACACTATTTTCATGTCGGCATCATATCCGGACGGCCATCAAAAGAAAAAAAGAAAAGATTGAAATTTTTCTTAAATTTGCCTAAATTCCATCGTCCGGCATCGAACCCGGGTCTTTACTGTGAACTTACTATGCAGCACAATAGAACATCACCATCTCTAGCGATGTGTGAAAATTCAAGCAGAAACATGGGCTACAACTGCCTCAAAAGACGTTCTAATTTTTACGAATTTAAATGGCTCTCTGGATTCGAACCAAGGACGATCTTGGAAATATAAAAAATGTTTCTGAAAGTTATTTATGATCTCTATCTATATGCCGAATTTGAAGTTTCTATATTATTGGCAAAGGTTTCAAAATAATTCCTAAAAATCGGATTAACTTCTGATTGCAGAGACACCTGGTGTCGAACCCAGGACTCTTTGATAGCTGTGAATGTACTGTTTGATTTGTATGGACTTGATCTTTGTACATGCAAAGTTTGAAGTTGATATCGTGCCGGGAAGTACCTAAAATTTGTTTCCGTTATCTCCGTAAGAAAAGCATTGGGAAGTGCAAATGGTCCTCTGGGATCGAACCAAGGACCATAAGCTAATATGTAAAATTCGATTATGAAATAAATTCATGATATCTATCGACGTGCCGAGTTTCAATAATCCATGTTATCGGGAAAGGATCCAAAAAAAATCTTAAAAATCGCCGCAATGCATTTTAAACGGCCGATTTTTGCCCCGGCCTAGCATCGAACCAAGGACAATATTCGAAGATATCTTTCCGATTTTCGTTGGCTATGCACGGCATTTAGCGGTCCCTCGAGTTTCAACTCTCTGCTTTTCCGGGAAGTGCCTCAAAAAAATTTTCGAAAATCCCCGCCATGTAATCTTATGGGGAAAATCGCGATTTTGGGGCCCTCTGGAATCGAACCCATGACACTGAGGTTCAAAATCGCAATTTTTCTGGAGTTTATACAATATGGCCAATATGTCGTAAAAATTTCAGATCAATGACGCTTGTAGTTTAGGCTGTGAATTTGTATCCTATCTATCTATATAGGTATATATATGAATGAATCCGGAGAAGCATCTATATATATCTATTACGAGTAAAATGTTGCTTGCATACTGCAAGCAGATCGACAACACTAATTTCATATCGGCATTATATCGGGACGGTCATCAAAAGAAAAAATCAAAGGATTGAAAATATTCTTAAAATTCGCTGCAATTTCATCGTCGGGCATCGAACCCGGGCCTTCCTGGTGAAATTACTATGCACTACAATAGAAGATCTCCATTTCTAAATATGTGTAAAAATTCAAGCAGAAATATTGGCTGCAACAGCCTGAAACGACGTCCTACTTTTCACGAATGTACATGGCTCTCTGGATTCGAACCAAGGAATATTTAGGTAATCTAAAATATGTTTATGAAATTAATTTATGATCTCTATCTATATGCCGAATTTCAAGTTTCTATATTATTGAGAAAGGTTTCAAAATTATTCCTAAATATCGGATCAACTTCTGATTGAAGAGACACCTGGTGTCGAACCCAGGACATTTTGTATGCTGTGAATGCACAGTTTAATTTAAAAAGACTTGCTCTTGGATCATGCAAAGTTTGAAGTCGATAGCATGACAGGAAGTATCTAAATTTTGTTTCCGTTATCTCCGTAAGAAATGCATTGAGGAATGCAAATTACTCTCTGGGATCGAACCAATGACCATCAGCGAATATATATATTTTGATTATGAAATATTATTGTGATCTCCAACTCCATGCTGAATTTCAAGTTTCCATACCATCGGGAAGTGGTCCAAAAAAAATCTTAAAAATCGCCACAATGCATTTTAAACGGCCGATTTTTGCCTCGACCTAGCATCGAACCCAGGATATTTTTAGTACAACTCATTTATGTTTTCGATAGATCATGACCATATATATCGGCTCCTTGAGTTTTACGTCCCTACCTATCCAGCAAGTATTTTTTAAAAATTCCCGAAAATCAAAGCAATGCATTTAAACGGAAAAAATCGGGACTTTGGGGCCCTCTGGAATCGAACCTATGACACTGAGGATCAAAGTCGCTTTTTTCCTGGGGGTTTCACGTTATGGCCAATATATCATAAAAATTTCAAGTCATTGACGCTTGTGGTTTAGCCTGTGAATTTGTATCCTATCTATATAGCTATATAGCTATATATATGAATGAATCCGGAGAAGCATCTATCTATTATACGAGTAAAATGTAGCTTGCATACTGCAAGCAGATCGGCAATACTAATTTTATATCGGCAACAATCGGGACGGTCATCAAATGAAAAAAAAAAAAGGATTGAAAAAATTCTTATAATTCGCTGCAATTTCATCGTCTGGCATCGAACCGGGGTCATACTGGTGATTTTACTATGCAGCACTATAGAAGATCACCATCTCTGACTGTGTGTGAAAATTCAACCAAAAATATTGGTTACAACTGCCTCAAACTACGTTCTACTTCTCACGAATGTAAATGGCTCTCTGGATTCAAACCAAGGACTATCTAGGAAATCTAAAATATGTTCATGAAATGAATCTATGATCTCTATCTATATGCCGAATTTCAAGTTTATATATTATTGGGAAAGTTTTCAAAATAATTCCTAAAAATCGGATCAACTTCTGATTGCAGAGACACCTGGTGTCGAACCCAGGACACATTGATAGCTGTGAATGCACTGTTTGATTTGTATGGACTTGATCTTTCTAGATGCAAAGTTTGAAGTCGATAACATGCCGGGAAGTACCTAAATTTTGTTTCTGTTATCTCCGTAAGAAATGCATTGAGAAGTGCAAATGGCCCTCTGGGATCGAACCAAGGACCATCAGCGAACATGTAAAATTCAATTATGAAATATATTCAACATATATATCCACGTGCCGAGTTTCAAGTATCCATGTTATCGGGAAAGGATCCAAAAAAAATCTTCAAATTCGCCACAATGCATTTTAAACGGCCGATTTTTGCCCCAACCTAGCATCGAACCATGAACCATATTCGGCAATGTCTTTTTGATTTTTGTTGGATATGCACGGCTTCTAGCGATCCCTTGAATTTCAACTCTCTCCTTTTCCGGGAAGTGCCTCAAAAAAGTTTTCGAAAATCCCCGCCATGTATTCTTATGGGGAAAATCGCGACTTTGGGGCCTTCTGGAATCGAACCCATGACACTGAGGTTCAAAACCGCAATTTTTCTGGCGGTTATACGTTGTGGCCAATACGTCGTAAAAATTTCAAGTCGATGACGCTTATAGTTTAGGCTGTGAATTAGTATCCTATCTATCTATCTATCTATCTATATCCTTGAATGAATCCGGAGAAGCATCTATCTATTATATATAGATGCTTCTCCGGATTCATTCATGTATCCATATATATATATATATATATATAGAGAGAGGATACAAACTCACAGGCCAAACCACAAGCGTCATTGACTTGAAATTTTTACGACGTATTGGCCATAGAGTGTAACTGCCAGAAAAATTGCGATTTTGCACCTCAGTGTCATGGGTTCGATTCCAGAGGGCCCCAAAGTCTCGATTTTTCCCGTTTAAATGCATTGCTTTGATTTTCGGGAATTTTTAAAAAATACTTCCGGGATAGGTAGAGAATCGAAAATCTAGGAGCCTTTATATATGGTCATAATCTATCGAAAACATAAATGAGTTTTACGGAAAATATCCTGGGTTCGATGCTAGGTCGAGGCAAAAATCGGCCGTTTAAAATGTATTGTGGCGATTTTTAAGATTTTTTTTGGACCCCTTCCCGATGGCATGGAAACTTGAAATTCGGCATGGAGTTGGAGATTATAAATATATTTCATAATCAAATTTTATATATTCGCTGATGGTCCCTGGTTCGATCCCAGGGCGCCATTTACATTTCTCAATGCATTTCTTATGGAGATAACGGAAACACATTTTAGGTACTTCCCGGCATGCTATCGACTTAAAACTTAGCGTGATAGAAGAAACAGTATTAACAAATTAAACTATGCATTCAAAGCTATCAATGTGTCCTGGGTTCGACACCAGGTGTCTCTGCAATCAGAAGTTGATCCGATTTTTAGGAATTTTTTTGAAACCTTTCACAATAATATAGAAACTTGAAATTTGGCATATGGATTGAGATCATTAATAAATTTCAGAAACATTTTTTAAATTTCCAAGATCGTCCTTGGTTCGAGTCCCGAGAGCCATTTACATTCGTGAACATTAGAGCGTCTTTTGAGGCAGTTGTAGCCAATATTTCTGCTTTAATTTTCACACATAGTTAGAGATGGTGATCTTCTATTGTGCTACATAGTAAATTCACCAGTAAGATCCGGGTTCGATGCCAGACGATGAAATTTCAGCGAATTTTAAGAAAAATTTCAATCCTTTTTTTTTCTTTTGAGGACATTCCCGATATGATGCCGATATGAAATTAGTATTGCCGATATGCTTGCAGTATGCAAGCTACATTTTACTCGTATTTAATAGATATATAGATGCTTCTCCGGATTCATTCATATATATACCCAGATAGGATACAAATTCACAGGCTAAACCAAAAGCGTCATCTACTTGAAATTTTTCCGACGTTATGGCCATGATGTGTAACCTCCAGGAAAAAGCCGACTTTGAACCTCGGTGTCATGGGTTCGATTCCAGAAGGCCCCAAAGTCGCGATTTTCCCCATAAGATTACATGGCAGGGATTTTCGAAAATTTTTTTGAGGCACTTCCTGTGAAAGGAGAGAGTTGAAATTCGAGGGCTCGCTAGAAGCCGTGCATATCCAACGAAAATGAAAAAGACATTGCCGAATATGGTCCATGGTTTGATGCTACGTCGGGGCAAATATCGGCCGTTTAAAATGCATTGCGGCGATTTTGAAGATTTTTTTTGATTCTTTTCCGATAACATGGATACGTGAAACTCGGCACGTGGATAGATATCATAAATATGTTTCATCATCGAATTTTAAATGTTCGCTGATGGTCCTTGGTTCGATCCCAGGGGGCCATTTGCACTTCTCAATGCATTTCTTACGGAGATAACGGAAACAAAATTAAGGTACTTCCCGGCATGCTATCGACTTCAAACTATGCATGATAGAAGAACAGATCTTTACAAATCAAACTGTACATTTACAGCTTACAATATGTCCTGGGTTCGACACCATGTGTCTCTGCAATTAGAAGTTGATCCGATATTTAGGAATTATTTTGAAACCTTTCCCAATAATATAGAAATTTGAAATTCCGCATATAGATAGAGATCATAAATAACTTTCAGAAACCTTTTTTAGTTTTCCAAGATCATCCTTGGTTCGAATCCAAAGAGCCATTTACATTCGTGAAAATTAGAACGTCTTTTCAGGCAGTTGTAGGCAATATTTCTGCTTGAATTTTCACACGTAATTACAGAAGGTGGTCTTCTATTCTGCTGCATAGTTAGTTCACCAGTAAGACCCGGGTTCGATGCCAGACGATGAAATTTTTAGCGAATTTTAAGAAAAATTTCAATCCTTTATTTTTTCTTTTGAGGACCGACCCGATATGATGCCGATATGAAATTAGTATTGCCGATCTGCTTGCAGTATGCAAGCTACATTTTACTCGTAATAGATATAGATGCTTCTCCGGATTCATTCATATATATAGCTATATAGCTATATAGATAGGATACAAATTCACAGGCTAAACCACAAGCGTCATTGACTTGAAATTTTTATGATATATTGGCCATAACGTGAAACCCCCAGGAAAAAAGAGACTTTGATCCTCAGTGTCATAGGTTCGATTCCAGAGGGCCACAAAGTCCCGATTTTTCCCGTTCAAATGCATTGCTTTGATTTTCGGGAATTTTTAAAAAATACTTGCTGGATAGGTAGGGACGTAAAACTAAAGGAGCCGATACATATGGTCATGATCTATCGAAAACATAAATGAGTTTTACTAAAAATATCCTGGGTTCGATGCTAGGTCGAGGCAAAAATCGGCCGTTTAAAATGCATTGTGGCGATTTTTAAGATTTTTTTTGGACTACTTCCCGATGGTATGGAAACTTGAAATTCGGCATGGAGTTGGAGATCACAATAATATTTCATAATCAAAATTTATATATTCGTTGATGGTCCTTTGTTCGATCCCAGAGAGTAATTTGCATTCCTCAATGCATTTCTTACGGAGATAACGGAAACAAAATTTAGGTACTTCCTGTCATGCTATCAACTTCAAACTTTGCATGATACAAAAGCAAGTCTTTACAAATCAAACTGTGCATTCACAGCTTGCAATACGTCCTGGGTTCGACACCAGGTGTCTCTGAAATCAGAAGTTGATCCGATTTTTAGGAATTATTTTGAAACCTTTTTCAATAAAATAGAAACTTGAAATTCGGCATATAGATAGAGATCATAAATAACTTTCAGAAACATGTTTTAGATTTTCACGATCGTCCTTGGTTCGAGTTCCGAGAGGCATTAACATTCGTGAAAATTAGAACGTTTATTGAGGAAGTTGTAGCCAATATTTCTGCTTGAATTTTCACACATAGTTAGAGATGGTGATCTTCTATTGTGTTTCATAGTAGGTTTACCAGTAAGACCCAGGTTCGATGCCAGACGATGAAATTTCAGCGAATTTTAAGAAAAAATTAAATCATTTTTTTTCTTTTGAGGACCGTCCCGAAATGATGCCGATATGAAATTAGTATTGCCGATCTGCTTGCAGTATGCAAGCTACATTTTACTTATATCTATTATATATAGATGCTTCTCCGGATTCATTCATGTATCCATATATATATACGAGTAAAATGTAGCTTGCATACTGCAAGCAGATCGACAACACTAATTTCATATCGGCATCATATACCGGGACGGACATCAAAAGAAAAAAAAAATTCAAAATATTCGTAGAATTCGCTGCAATTTAATCACCTGGCAGCGAACCCCGGTCTTCCTGGTGTACTTACTATGCAGCAAAATAGAAAATTACTATATCAAACTATGTGTGAAAATTCAAGCAAAACTATTAGGTGCAACTACCTCAAACGACGTCCTACTATTCACATACACTCCTTATTTGAGAAATTATAATGTGCTCTGGCATCGAACCCAGGAACAGCATGGTCTTATCTATTTATTTCTTAAACAAAGTGTTAATATACATCTTCCATCTAAGCAAGAGCTCCCTTACATATCGATAAATGCATAAAAAAATTATGAAAAGATACCCCATAGTATTATATATGGGTGATATTTTTACTGCCCGGCATCGAACCCGGGTCTTTCAGGCAATACTTTCTATGCAGCACAAAAGAAAAACACCATCTCTAACCGCGTATGCAAATTCAAGCAGAAATATTGGTTACAACTGCCTCAAATGACGTCCTACTTTTCCTTTATATTCCTTATGAGAGAAACGTTATTGTGCTCTGGCTTCGAACCCAGGAACAGTACGGTCTTATGAAAATTTTTTTCTAAAACTTATTCGTACCATACATCTTCCAGCCAAGCACGAACATCCTATCATTTCGATAAGTGCATCTAAAAAAATAATGAAAAACGGCTCCCATGTATTTTAAAGGGCAGATCTTTGCATCGTCCTAGCATCGAACCCAGGATAACTTTTGTAAAAGTCATTGATGTTTTCGAAAGTCCAAGACCATAAATATAGGCCCTTGAGTTTTACTTCTCTACCTATCCGGAAAGTATTTTTTTTTAATTCCCGAAAATCACGGCAGTAGTAGAAGCCCTACCTT